>JBBDGP010000404.1:1667500-2267500 GCA_037952835.1 Lithobates septentrionalis
TCCTGGGAAAATGCAGAGAAACAGCGGAGGTATTGCTCCAAGGTTTGATTCGTCCTCTCGGTTTGTCTATTTGACTGAGGATGGTAGGCCGAAGAAAATGACAATTCGATTTCAAGGGCGCCACAAAGGGCTCTCCAGAATCTGGAGGTAAACTGGACGCCTCTGTCCGAAACTATATTGGTCGGTACTCCATGCAGTCTGATGATTTCCTTAATAAAGATGGAAGCGGTCTCCATGGCCGAAGGGGTGCCCTTCATGGGGAGAAAATGGGCCATTTTAGACAGCCTGTCTACCACGACAAAAATGGACGAAAAACCTTCTGATGGGGGGAGTTCAACGATAAAGTCCATTGAAATCATGGCCCATGGTCTCTCTGGGACTGGTAATGGTCTCAACAGACCCCATGCTCTTGTCCGGCTACTCTTGTTTCTGGCACATGTGTTACAGGACTCCACATATTCCTTACAGTCTTTAGTAAGGTGAGGCCACCAAAAGGTGCGTTGGACAAGATCAGTTGTCTTCCGTGTGCCGAAATGACCGGCAAGTTTGTGATCATGGCACGAGCTTAACTCCCGCACTTTTAGCTCCTCAGGGACCACAATTTTATTCTTGAACCAGAACAGCCCATCCTTGGTACAAGCTTCAGCGGGTGGAGACATTCCCATAGAGGATCATCTGATTTGGGAGATTAGATCCTCCTGTAGGATCAGGAAATTTCCAGAGGGGAGGATGGTGTCTGGAGACAGGGCCTTCTCAGAGTCCAGAAACATTCGGGAAAGGGCGTCGGATTTGACATTCTTGGATCCGGGTCTGTAGGTTATATGAAAAATAAATCTGGAAAAAAAAGTGCCCATCTGGCCTGCCGGGGTTTCAATCTCTTGGCCGTTCTTAGGTATTCTAAGTTTTTGTGGTCCGTATAGACCAAAATGGGGTGAGCTGCACCTTCCAGGAGATAGCGCCATTCCTCCAGGGCTGCTTTAATGGCTAGAAGTTCCCGATCTCCCTCGTCGTAATTCTTCTCGGAAGGGGAGAGTTTACATGAGAAGAATCCCACAGGGTACAAGAGTGCTTTGGCACCCTGTCTTTGTGAGAGCACGGCTCCAACAGCGACTTCGGAAGCATCCACTTCTAAGACGAAGGGCAAGGCAGGGTTGGGATGCTTGAGAATAGTGGCTGACGTGAACAGCGTTATGAGTCTTTCAAAGGCCTCTTGTGCCTTAGGAGTCCAGCAGAACCGGCTTCCTTGTTTAATAAGTTCCGTAATGGGAGTTATAATCGAAGAAAATCCCTTAATAAATTTCCTATAGAAATTGGCAAAGCCAATAAAACGCTGTACTCCTTTCTTGTCTAAAGGTGCAGGCCAATCCAGGATAGCGGATACTTTTTGCGGATCCATTTTGATACCGTCAGGGGAAATAATCAAGCCTAGGAACTGGATGGATTGGAGCTCAAACTCGCATTTTTCAAGTTTGGCATAAAGCCCATGTTGTCTAAGCCGGGTGAGTACGTTTCGTACGTGTTTGCGGTGCTCAGTCAGGGAGGCAGAGAAAACCAGGATATCGTCCAGGTAAACAATGACATATAAGTCCAGGAAGTCACGAAAGACATCGTTGACGAAGTGCTGAAATGTAGCCGGTGCGTTGCACAGACCAAAGGGCATGACGAGGTACTCGTAGTGCCCGAATCGAGTACAAAAGGCCGTCTTCCATTCGTCCCCCTCTCTTATGCGGATCAAATTATAGGCTCCACGGAGGTCCAGCTTGGTGAAGACGGTGGCAGATCCTAACCTCTGAAATAATTCGGGAACCAAAGGTAGTGGGTATCTGTTCTTTATAGTGATCTTATTAAGCTCCCGGTAATCAATGCAGGGACGTAAGGAGTGATCCTTCTTTTCTACAAAAAAGATGCCTGCCCCCGCTGGAGATGTAGAGGGACGGATGAACCCCTTCTTCAGGTTTTCGTCTATATAGATTTTCAGGGTGCCCAGCTCCTGCTCAGTTAGAGGGAAAATCCTCCCGAAAGGAACTTCAGTACCAGGTAAAAGTTCTATTGGGCAATCGTAGGGTCTATGTACTGGAAGAGTTTCTGCCCCCTTTTTACTGAACACATCCAGGAAATCCCGGTAAGGTTCGGGAAGATTTTGGTAAGACTTAATTTCTGAATCTAGGCACAGGCATTGGGAGGATGTTAAAGGGGTCCCCCGTAAACAGTGTTGTTTACAATATTCCGAAGAAAACCGGATCTTGCCCGTAGACCAGTCGATGCTAGGATTGTGCGCCTGTAGCCACGGTATTCCTAGGATAATTGGGAAGAGGGGAGAGGAGATGACATCTAGGCGTAAAAGTTCCTGATGTTCCGGGCCAATGGTAGCCAGTAGAGGAACTGTTTCCTGGGTAACAGGACCGGAGCGGAGGGTGGAGCCGTCCGCTAAGAAAACTGCCAGTCCCCGGGCCTTAGTTTGAATAGGGATATGATGGTCTTCGACGAAGGTCCGGTCAATGAATCCGCTACATGCTCCCGAGTCAATGATGACCGGTACTGGGATGTTCCTTCCAGGTAACTGTAATACAACGGAAAATGTTAGGTGGTTACCGGAACTAGGTAAAACAGGTGCACACAACGAGGAGGATGGCAGGCACTTACGTCTTTTATTGGGGCATACTCTTGCGAAGTGTCCAGGCTCTCCACAGTACAGGCACAGGTTAAGTGTGCGTCTGCGTGTCTTCTCCTCTGGGGTCAGAGAGGGACGGAGCAGTCCCAACTGCATGGGCTCAGGAGCTTCCTGGGTTGGAACAGATGAGACAAGTGGAGCTTGGTTCGGGGCACTAGGGGCCCTGGGTAACATCCAGGTGAGGCGTGGATGGCCAACAGACCTCTCAGAGCGTCTCTCTCTGAGGCAGCGGTCAATCTGGATTGATAAATTGATTAGCTCCTCTAGTGTCTGGGGTACCCCCACCCGTGCTAATTCGTCCTTCAAGGGATCCGACAAACCCAGCCGATATTGGTGACGCAAGGCCGCGTCATTCCACTCTGTATCTGAGCTCCAACGCCTGAACTCCACAGCGTAATCTTCGGCCGCTCTGCGGCCTTGTTGAAGGGAGTGCAAGGCGGCTTCTGCCGTGGCTGTCAACTGAGGGTCCTCATACAGCTGAGACATGGCTAAGAAAAAGTCACTCAAAGAATCCAGAGATCCGGCCTTTTGCTCCAGCAGATGGTGGGCCCAGGTCTGAGGTTCGCCGGTCAACAATGAAATGACGAACCCCACTTTGGTAGCCTCCAAGGAAAACGTACGGGGTTGTAAGGCAAAGTAGAGTTCGCATGCGTTGCGGAACGCCCGGAACTTGCAACGTTCTCTGGAAAACTTTTCGGGTGTAGGCACCCTGGGCTCCGGTGGGAGCATAACTACAGAGGGTGCTGAGGCAGGATTAGCGGATGCTGCTCCCGGAGGGGAGGCTGAGAGGGCCTGGACCTGTCCTTCCAGCCTGGTATAGCCCTCCTGTAGGCTTTTGACGGCTTGGGTAAGGCCCGCTAAGTGCCTGCAAAGTTCATTCATGGGGGAGGCCCCCTGCACGGACTCAGTCATGGCTGCCTGATACTGTCAGGTCCCACACTTACCAGACTGGCGAGTCCGCTTGGGCAGAGGGTAGGCTCCCTTACGTATCCGATTCGGGGCCCCTGGTAGAGTAGACAGGAGGCCCACGAATGCGGAGTGGTATGAGGGCCTGATGTTAGGGTCCTGGAGCAAGGTGGTCTGGCAAGCAACCGGTAGAGCTTCAAGACTGATGGAGCAGATGCTGAGCAGGAGCTAATCAGGCTGGTCACACACAGGCAGAGGTCGGCAACGGGCTGGCAGCAACGGTACAAGGGAGTAGGCAGAAACAAGGTCAAACAAGCCGGGGTCGGGTTCAGGCAGCAATCAAGGGAGGTCCAAAGGCAAGCCGGGTCACAACGGGTCAAACTACGGAGAAACAGGAACACAGGAAGATCACGGAACAAGACACAGAGCTGTTTGATCAGGCAGCACCGAATCAGGGTAGAGGCAGGTTTAAATAGGCTAATTGGCGCTCGTGCACGCGCCGATTTGCCAAGGCGCCCCGCGCCCCCGCACGCGCCCGAGCGCGCCCCCGACACCGGCGTGCACGCCCACACTACTGGGCACGCCATAACGCCCATAGACAGACACGCGCTAGCGCGAACGCGCGTTAGCGTGAACGCGGGTACGCACGCACGCCCGGACGCCACCCTGCACGCCACGGCCGGTCAGCCCAGACACACCGGTGCCCCCAGGAACACGCGCCCCAGCACGCACAGAGACACGAGCGCCAACGCGCCCCGGCGCGCACCGGCGCCCAATCAGGTAACCTCTCTGAAAGCTAGTGACAGTCTGTGGTAAGGATGCCGGCTACTGCTGGCAGTAAATTACTCATGCAGTATTTTAGTAGCATTTTTTTGTGAATGCTAAAAAACGTTTTGAAAAAATAAAAACGCTATGCGGTATCTTTCTGCATACTCAGATGCGGTAAGATACTGCTTTGTGAATGGAGCCCTTAGTCACAATGAGATTTGTTTTCTGTATTCTGCAAACAACCTGGTTGATCGTGCTTCTCTCTGTCTCCACCTTCTGTTCATGTCCCCAATTCAGCTAGAGATTTTGCAGCTGTGGTGGCAGCTGTCCACCTGCACAGTTTACAGTGAGTTTCTATGCTGAGCATTTCCTCCCTATCACATCTGAGCAGCCCATGTGACTATAGAGTGTACACGTGTAGCGTATACACAGTGGTAAAAGACAGCCCACTCCCCCCCATGCCCACTAACCAGCTAAACACAATGGGGGCAGGATATTAGATAGTTACATAGTGGGTGAGGTCGAAAAAAGACACAAATCCATCAAGTCCAACCTACAGTGGCTTGCGAAAGTATTCGGCCCCCTTGAACTTTTCAACCTTTTGCCACATTTCAGGCTTCAAACATAAAGATATAAAATTTTAATTTTTTGTGAAGAATCACCAACAAGTGGGACACAATTGTGAAGTGGAACGAAATCTTTTGGATTTTTGAAACTTTTTTAACTAATAAAAAAATGAAAAGTGGGGCGTGCAAAATTATTCGGCCCCCTTGCGTTAATACTTTGTAGAGCCACCTTTTGCTGCGATTACAGCTGCAAGTCGCTTGGGGTATGTCTCTATCAGTTTTGCACATCGAGAGACTGAAATTCTTGCCCATTCTTCCTTGCAAAACAGCTCGAGCTCAGTGAGGTTGGATGGAGAGCGTTTGTGAAGAGCAGTTTTCAGCTCTTTCCACAGATTCTCGATTGGATTCAGGTCTGGACTTTGACTTGGCCATTCTAACACCTGGATACGTTTATTTGTGAACCATTCCTTTGTAGATTTTGCTGTATGTTTGGGATCATTGTCTTGTTGGAAGATAAATCTCCGTCCCAGTTTCAGGTCTTTTGCAGACTCCAACAGGTTTTCATCCAGAATGGTCCTGTATTTGGCTGCATCCATCTTCCCCTCAATTTTAACCATCTTCCCTGTCCCTGCTGAAGAAAAGCAGGCCCAAACCATGATGCTGCCACCACCATGTTTGACAGTGGGGATGGTGTGTTGAGTGTGATGAGCTGTGTTGCTTTTACGCCAAACATATCGTTTTGCATTGTGGCCAAAAAGTTCGGTTTTGATTTCATCGGACCAGAGCACCTTCTTCCACATGTTTGGTGTGTCTCCCAGGTGGCTTGTGGCAAACTTTAGACGAGACTTTTTATGGATATCTTTGAGAAATGGCTTTCTTCTTGCCACTCTTCCATAAAGGCCAGATTTGTGCAGTGTACGACTGATTGTTGTCCTATGGACAGACTCTCCCACCTCAGCTGTAGTTCTCTGCAGTTCATCCAGAGTGATCATGGGCCTCTTGGCTGCATCTCTGATCAGTCTTCTCCTTGTCTGAGCTGAAAGTTTAGGGGGACAGCCAGGTCTTGGTAGATTTGCAGTGGTCTGATACTCCTTCCATTTCAAAATGATCGCTTGCACAGTGCTCCTTGGGATGTTTAAAGCTTGGGAAATCTTTTTGTATCCAAATCCGGCTTTAAACTTCTCCACAACAGTATTATGGACCTGCCTGGTGTGTTCCTTGGTCTTCATGATGCTCTCTGCGCTTTCAACAGAACCCTGAGACTATCACAGAGCAGGTGCATTTATACAGAGACTTGATTACACACAGGTGGATTCTATTTATCACCATCAGTCATTTAGGACAACATTGGATCATTCAGAGATCCTCGCTGAACTTCTGGAGTGAGTTTTCTGCACTGAAAGTAAAGGGGCCGAATAATTTTGCACGCACCACTTTTCAGTTTTTTAATTGCTAAAAAAGTTTAAAATATCCAATAGATTTCGTTCCACTTCACAATTGTGTCCCACTTGTTGGTGATTCTTCACAAAAAATTAAAATTTTATATCTTTATGTTTGAAGCCTGAAATGTGGCAAAAGGTTGAAAAGTTCAAGGGGGCCGAATACTTTCGCAAGCCACTGTATGTGTGTGATTATATATCAGTATTACCTTGTATATTTCTGTATGTTGTGGTTGTTCAGGTGCTTATCTAATAGTTTCTTGAAACTATCAATGCTCCCCGCTGATACCACCGCTTGTGGCAGGGAATTCCACATCCTTGCCGCTCTTACAGTAAAGAACCTTCTACTTAGTTTAAAGTTAAACCTCTTTTCTTCTAATTTTAATGAGTGACCACAAGTCTTGGTAAACTCCCTTCCGCGAAAAAGTTTTATCCCTATTGTGGGGTCACCAGCATGGTATTTGTAAATGGAAGTCATATCCCCTCTCAAGCGTCTCTTCTCCAGAGAGAATAAGTTCAGTGCTCGCAACCTTTCCTCATAACTAATATCCTCCAGACCCTTTATCAGCTTTGTTGCCCTTCTTTGTACTCACTCCATTTCCAGTACATCCTTCCTGATGACTGGTGCCCAGAACTGGACAGCATACTCTAGGTGCGGCCGGACCAGAGTCTTGTAGAGTGGGAGAATTATTGTTTTATCTCTGGAATTAATCCCCTTTTTAATGCATGCCAATATTCTTTTTGCTTTGTTAGCAGCAGGTTGGCATTGCATGCCATTGCTGAGCCTATCATCTACTAGGACCTCCAGGTCCTTTTCCATCCTAGATTCCCCCAGAGGTTCTCCCCCAGTGTATAGATTGCATTCATATTTTTGCCACCCAAATGCATTATTTTACATTTCTCTACATTGAACCTCATTTGCCAAGTAGTTGCCCACCCCATTAATTTGTTCAGATCTTTTTGCAAGGTTTCCACATCCTGCGGAGAAGGTATTGCCCTGCTTAGCTTAGTTTGTTCCACAAATACAGAGATTGAACTGTTTACTCCATCCTCCAGGTCGTTTATGAATAAATTAACCAGGATTGGTCCCAGCAAAGAACCATGGGGGACCCCACTACCCACCCCTGACCATTCCGAGTACTCCCCATTTATCCCCACCCTCTGAACTCGCCCTTGTACCCAGTTTTCAATCCATGTACTCACCCTATGGCAGGGCTCGACAAACCCCGGGCGCCAGGGCGCATTTGCGACTAGAATTAGCGACCTGGCGCCTGGGGCGGCACAGCTGGGGGTATCCTGTCTCCGTGCGGACTCCGACCCCCCCCGTGCGATCGCGTCGGGCCGCGCCGGCCGGTAATTGAGGCCGCGGCTTTGCGGCCTTCTTCGGTCCTTCTGGAATCTGGCGCCATCTTGTGGTGGCCGTTGGTATTACAACCAGCAATGCTAATGCAATGCTAATGGAGGCAGCGCTGCGATACCTGCCTGTTTTCACTACCCGCCCATCTCCTTCCCAAAGTGGAGAAGAGAAGAAAGTGAGTGTGGGGATAGCCTTTTTTTTTTTTCGTAATAGCTTTTATTTTTATCTATTTATATTTTTAAAGTGAAAACTGTTTATTTTTTTTTTCTTAATTAAAATTAATTTATTTGTTATCTCCCTGCTTGGCCCCTTTCCCACGGGCTGCCTGATCAGGTTCGCCTGTCCGTTTTTCAGGCGGACCTGATCGGACCCTTAGAGCGCTTTCACACCGAGCCGCGGGGGGCGTCGGCGGTAAAGCGGCGCTATTTTTAGCGTCGCTTTACCGTCGTTTTAGTGGCGCTATTCGGCCGCTAGCGGGGCGGTCTTTCTGTGTAAATTTAAGATTCGTTTTTCTTTATATTGAAAATAAAGCTTTGTCGGTCGTTTAAAAAAAACCTGGCTCCTAACTTTTTTAGCTGGCTCCTAGATTCCAAGCAAATTTGTCAAGCCCTGCCCTATGGTCCATGCCAACGGACCTTGTTTTGTAGAGTAAACGTTTATGGGGAACTGTGTCAAATGCTTTTGCAAAATCCAGATACACCACGTCTACGGGCCTTCCTTTATCTAGATGGCAACTCACCTCCTCATAGAAGGTTAATAGATTGATTTGGCAAGAACGATTCTTCATGAATCCATGCTGATTACTGCTAATGATACTGCTCTCATCGCTAAAATCTTGTATATAGTCCCTTATCATCCCCTGCAAGAGTTTACATACTATTGATGTTAGGCTAACTGGTCTGTAATTCCCAGGGATGTATTTTGGACCCTTTTTAAATATTGGTGCTACATTGGCTTTTCTCCAATCAGCTGGTACCATTCCAGTCAGTAGGATGTCAGTAAAAAGTAGGAACAATGGTCTGGCAATTACTTGACTTGAGTACCGGTGATTTATTAATGTTAAGTTTCCCAAGTCTAATTTTGATTCTGTCCTCTGTTAACCATGGAGGTGCTTCCTGTGATGTGTCATGAGGATAAACACTGCAGTTTTGGTTACTGAAGCCCCCCAATTCCCTCGTGAAGACTGAGGAGAAGAATAAATTCAATACCTTCGCCATCTCCCCATCCTTTGTAACCAGATGTCCTTCCTCATTCTTTATGGGCCAATATGGTCTGTCCTCCCTTTTTAAACTGTTTACATACTTAAAGAATTTCTTGGAATTTTTTTGCTCTCCTCCGCTATGTGTCTTTCATGTTCTATCTTAGCCGTCCTTATTGCACCCTTACATTTCTTGTTGCATTCTTTATAAAGTCTGAATGCTGGTGATGATCCCTCAACCTTGTATTATTTGAAGGCCTTCTCCTTTGCTTTTATATGGCTTTTTTTTACATTGGAGTTAAGCCATCCAGGACTTTTGTTCGCTCTTTTAAATGTATTACCCAATGGGATGCATTGGCTAATGCCCTTATTTAATATGCTCCTAAAGCAAACCCATCTCTTCTCCGTGTTCTTTGTTCCTAAGATTTTATCCCAATTTATGCCTTCTAGCAAGGTTCGTAGTTTAGGGAAGTTGGCTCTTTTGAAATCCAGACCTGTGATCGCTGTTACTTAAATTGCCCCGTATTTCCACATCCGTGATCAGATCAGTATCTGTATATAATTATATCTATATATATATCTATATACCGTATATATAGATATATATATATATATATATAAAGTCCATAAATAAAATTAGATGAGGAGAAAAAGCTTCAATATTCTCAAAACTCTTAATCTTCCACCACACCAACGTGCTTGTGACACCACTCCCTCTGAAAAATGCACTCACCAGCTTGTATTGCCTCCCACTCTCGTGTTTGGCTAAATAGTGATTTAAACCACACCTGGTTTAAAAAACGATTGAAGCTTTTTCTATTTTTTATTTATGGACTTTATATATATATATATATATATCTATATATATATATAGATATATATAGATATATATCTATAGATATATATAGATATATATATATAGTTTCACATGTCACTGGGTGGTATATAATATATCCACATTTTATCACTATAGAATCATTGGTTTATTGTTAGTGATTCATACTTAATGTCATATCTATTAGTGCCACTAGCCTTTTCCTATTTCTTATTGCACATGATTATAGGTTTTATCTCTGTTAATCAGTATATCCAGTAACGCTTTATTTCTAGTTGATGCGTCTATCATCTGACCCATAATATTGTCCTGCAAGACATTTAGGAACTGGCGAGCCTTAGATGAATGTGTGGTTCCCTCCGCTCAGTCTATGTCTGGATAATTAAAATCCCCCATTATGATAACACTTCCTATCCTTGCCGCTAATCCAATTTGTGATAGGAGATCTGTCTCCCCTTCCTCCCTCAGGTTAGGGGGCCTATAGCATACTCCCAGTATTATTTTCCCCTTAGCTTCATCCCTTTGAAGCTCTACCCATAAGGATTCCACCTCCTCCCTAGCTCCCTTAGTGATGTCATCTCTCACATTCACTTGTACATTATTCTTGATATATAGGCACACCCCTCCCTCTTTTTTACCCTCTCTATCCTTGCGGTATAGGGTATACCCTTGAATGGTTGCCAGCCAATCATGAGAGCTGTTGAACCAGGTCTCTGAAATTCCCACAAAATCCAAATCCTCCTCGTACAACAGTATCTCTAGTTCACCCATCTTGTCCGCCAGGCCCCTGGCATCGGTGAACATGCCACGTAGTTTAGGCCAGTCGCATATTATCCTCTTATTGGGTGTTCCGAGATTGCAACTAGGACTTGCTACTATACATACCTTGGGTTTATGTGCTTTGGTCAACCTATCACTAATGCCCCCAATACTACCCTCTGGAATATGTTCCGCGTTGACTATCTCTACCTGTGGACCCTCCCCCCTTGCCTAGTTTAGAAACTCCTTTTTGGCCATCTTCATTCCCAGCTGATCTGCACCCTCCTCATTTAGGTGCAGTCCATCCCTTCTATAGTACTGGTTATCGACTGAAAAGTTGGCCCAGTCCTCCAGGAACCCAAACCCCTCCTTACTACACCAGCTCCTCAGCCACTTGTTTACGTCCCTAATCTCCCTCTGCCTTTCTGGTGTGGCTCGATGTACCGGTAGTATTCCTGTGAATACTACCTTGGAGGTCCTTTTCCTCAATTTAGCTCCCAAGTCCCCAAACATTGTCCTTTAGGACATGTCATCTGCCTCTCACTTTGTCATTGGTGCCAACGTGCACCATGACAGCCGGGTCTTCCCCAGCCCCTCCCAGTAATGTGTCCACAAGAACCCAAGCGCCCGGTAAACAACATACAGTTCGGCCCTTCAGGTCTTTGTTACAGATTGGCCTCTCTGTCCTTCTAAGAATTGAGTCACCTACCACCAGAATCTGTCTTTCCTTTCCCTTCGCTTCCCCCCACTCTCACTGGAGGAGTTCCTCCCCTGGCAGCTAGGAGAGTCCCTCAGCTCCAGTAGTGCTGGTCCCTGACTGGTTTCACCAATGTAAGTCAATCTTTGACAAAACGTACGTCAGGTGGTAGACGTGCTGATGTCATCACTGTCTACTGGTGGACGGGTGTCTGCGAGCCGGCCGGCATTCTCCTACGAGTTTGTTTTACTCCTGTTTGATGTAAGTGCAGTACTTCCTTTTTACAAGAAATGATACATGCGGATTCACACTATGGAGAGTTTCTCTTTTTGTCCCTCAAATGCGGATCGCTGGTGTATTCTGTGAGTCCCAATCCTCTGGCATATCCTTATTACCATCAAGTGATCCACTGCTGGCGCTGGTCTGATGTCAGGTTATTGATCCCAATTCACAGGCTTGCTATTGCTTGCCTTTTGGTAAGCGTGCATTTTTTAAAGTGGAGGTTCACTGTCACTGGTGTTTTTATTCATCATTTTTCTTTGCACATAAAGGATTGCTTATCAAGATTCACTTCACAGAACGTTATTTCTTTATGGGACTTTTTTTTAAAGGTATCCCCTTTTATGTGGGGACTCACCATCATATCACACGTCACTCAGACTGTCACAATATGTTTGTTTAATTAATATTTTTTGCAGCGCAGCTTTCATTTTTCTTTTCTTATGTACTGTGTTTGCACATATCATGCAAAATTAAGCTGCAGCTTTTTTATTTTTGTTTTCGTTTTTTTATTTCATTTTGTTTAGCTATTATTTCTTCTTTGTTATACAAGTAATTATAACAAATAATAATATAATAATAGTAAATTTTAATGTAATCAAATCAAAAACACTCAAATGCTGCCACTGTGCCATCGAATGCCGCCACTGTGACCCTGCTTGCCGTCTTACCGGCACTTACCCTGTCTCGGTGGGGCAGCGGGTGATGGCAGTAAGCGGTGTCCTCCATGCGTCCCCTCCCCTCCTCTCATAGTTACATAGTAGGTGAGGTTGAAAAAAGACACAAGTCCATCAAGTCCAACCTCCTGATAGGCGTCCAATCGCAGCGCCTATCATTTCAGCCAATCAGGTGACGGGTAACAGACCCAAGCACCTGATTGGCGGATAGGAGGTTCAGTGTTAGGAAAGCGAATATTCATTTGCTGTTCTAACACACCTGGGTGACTGCGAGCGCCAAACATGACACTCGCGGGTCACCTTTTTTGACACCTATTAGAGCCTATGCCTCTAATCAGGTGCTTCAAAAACACCCCCCGCTGCTGTAACTCAGGAGCCTGAAAAAGGGCTGGGCGCCTGAATAGGGGTTGCAGTGGCGGCCATGGATAGATTCATGCTATGCATGAATCTATCCACTGGTCATAGAGGGGGTGGCTGGAGAGAGAGGGCAGCGCCCGTGCACCCGTATGGACGCACCACCACTGCAAACAGTGATCTGATAACTCAATAGTCAAGAATGGCAAACTATGGTCTTTAATAGTGTTAATCAAACCCAAAATGCAGACTTCAAAATAGCACAGTAAACAACTTTAATAAATCTAGAGTGGCCTATGCACTCAGGCATAAAGGGGAACTGATCTGACTTAACAAGTCAGTCTGTTTCCCTCAAATCCTGAAATCACAGACCCATGCAATTAAATGTGAGGCAATAGGCCACAAATGCAATTTATCACTTTAACATTTAACGTGAGAGTTCCCCTTTAAAGGTAGTCACTGGAATCACTAAATTACTGATACTGATGGAGTAATAGAAAGGGTCCTCACAATGGAGATATCCAGAATCTTCAGCTAGCCTGGCGTTGGTGCACTTGGTGTCCTGTTGAGCAGGATAAACAGAGGGGTACTTAAAAGTATCCTGGTAAGCAAAGTGGAATGTAGTGACTGTTCAGCAGGGTGCAAGTGTTCCTAAAAATGTGGGCACTGGTGAGGCAATGTTGCCTGACTACCGTGTCTTTAAAGATGGGTAAATGCCCGCTGACCCCTCCTGTAACCAAAGGATCGAGCAACAAGTTCCCTGAAAGGCCCGACTGGCCGCCTTGTAACCGGATCGGCCAACGTCCTCAGAAACGCCTGGAGATATAGCGAGGATCCCTCTCAGGTGGGATGTCCAAACTCCTGGAGCTGTGGCAGGATCAGCACACCGACCTCTGGAGCTGTGGCAGGATCAACACACCAACCTCTGGAGCTGTGGCTGGATCAACACACTGATCTCTGAAACTGTGGCTGGATGGATCCCCTCTGTGGGTAACAGCAGCCCCTCAGATCACATCTGTATCTCTCCCCACCTCATGGAGAGCTCTGAATCTCCTCAGAACACAAAATGGAGTCCTCAGTTCCTTTTTGTGCAGAGCACTCAGGGCTTTGTTGTTTCTCCCTGTATAACCAGTCTATGGGGCCGTTTTGTGAGAGAACTGCATGTCCCAGAACCCATTGCAGCTCTTCCTGCAGTTCAGTACAGTCTCTCTGATTGGCTGCTGTAACTGTGCCTTTAATTGGCTTTCTTCTTCTTGCCAATAGGGGCACAAGAGAGGCTACTGAATACACAGCTCTGTGTGTGTCAGCTCACATTACATTAAACTCAGTGAGTGAAACAGGAAGAAGGAGGGGTGAAAAAGCCCATGCAGATATGACAGGTAGCTCTCTCCCTCCTTCAGGCTGGAAAGCCTATGTACATCGCGGCGGCCAGCGTTCGCGTCATTTCCGGTCTGGAAATCATGCGTATTGTGGTATTAGGCAATTCCAATGGACTCCTGGGATAGATGACGCAGATACCCCAGGAGTCCATGGGAATTGCGTTGTGACATAATCACCTAGGCAGCCGGAGCCAGAAGTGCTGCATGAAAACATAGAAAAAAGGTATTTAGAAAAAACAATTATTGCCATTTAGAATAGCAGTGAGGATGGCCATGGTAATGACTGCAAATTAAAAAAAATGGGTGGAACTCCCCTTTAATGTTAAAGCTGTAAAGGGTAAATACTCTCTACTGCTCTGCATTGTACATGCAACATTTTGGCATTTAAACAGGCCGAAATAGACATAGTATTTATTTAAAGATACGTACCTGTTTTGTGCTTTGTCATTGTATTGAGCCTGTAAAACAAAATTAAATAAATTCTGAGTTACTAAGGTAAATATTAAACAAAATGTACAACTGTGTGTTTTTCCTATATAGTGGAACGCCAGGCAAACTGCTAAACCCAAAGTTAAAATACATAAATATTTACTGTGATCCTTGCTGAAGGAATTCTGCACAGGCAATCTTCCTATATCCACACATTATGCACTGCACAGACAAGGGACAGGTTACTGATTATGACCTCAAAAAAAAAAAAAATATGCGGTTAGGATAAAAGAGGGGGAAAAAATGCACTGGACTGCACCAAAAAAAATGTGCATGCAGAAAAGCATCCGTAACGCATCCAGACTGTGTTTCTATGATGTGAACTGGCCCTTATACATTTATATCAATCTCTGCTTGAGGTTTGGGAGCTCACAAAAGACTTTACAAGGAGGCAGAAAACACAGTAAGAAACCATTTCATGACAGATTACGGGGCAGTAAGTAGTGCACATATATGGGTTATTTTTGGAAAATAAGTAAAATGTTTTGTGTCACTTTAAGCAGTTTGACTGCAGTTCACTTTAAAGTGATTCTAAATGTAAGTTTTTTTCTTTAATAACAAACATGTCATACTTACCTGCAGCCTCGATCCTCCCCTTCTTAGGTCCTCACAGGTGCTCCTGGCTCCTCCGCTCTGCCGAGTGGCTCCATAGGAAGCCACTTGTTATGGGAGCACTGGTGCAGGCTCGATCCTGAGCCTCGCTGTCTTCATCTATTGACAGAGACTGCAGAACTCAGCCCCGCCCCCTCAATCCCTCGTCACTTTCTGTGATTGACAGCAGCAGAAGCCAATGGCTCCTGCTGCTGTCTCTGAGCCAATGAGGAGGGAAGTGACAGACAGAGGCTCTGTTATTCGTGCACATCATTAGATTAAGGTCAGGCTCAGGTAAGTATAAGGGGGGGAAATATATAAAAACAAGAGAGAGCGCACGCCAGCCCTAGTGTGTTATCGTTTAATAGATGAAGATAAGTGTATAAAAACGAAGATTGCACTCACAAACATCCAGCGTTAAATGGCATAAACAGCTCCATAATAGCCTCCTCTCCTGGTCTGTAGAGATCAGTTAGCACAGCAACTAGCAGCGTGGTAAAATATTCCAGTAAGCACAGACTGCCTGCTTCCTTGTAACACACACCACCCAAAGCACTCGCACGGACCAGCAGGCGCTGCCTGATGTCACTCGTGGCCGGGGAGGGGATGCACAGTGATGCAGCTGACTCCTCTCGTAAACTTCATGCAATTGCTAGGACAACATGTTTCAGAGGCGTGGCCTCCTTCTTCAGAAGAAGGAGGCCACGCCTCAGAAACATGTTGTCCTAGCAATCCCCTCCTCGGCCACGAGTGACGTCAGGCAGCGCCCGCTGGTCCGTGCGAGTGCTTTGGGCGGTGTGTGTTACAAGGAAGCAGGCGGTCTGTGCTTACTGAAATACTTTACCACGCTGCTAGTTGCTGTGAGCTAACTGATCTCTACAGACCAGGAGAGGAGGCTATTTTGGAGCTGTTTATGCCATTTAACGCTGGATGTTTGTGAGTGCAACCCTCGTTTTTATACACTTATCTTCATCTATTAAACGATAACACACCAGGGCTGGCGTGCGCTCTCTCTTGTTTTTATATAATTTCAGATTCATGTCTACAACCCGGTGGACTTTTGGGAGAGCAGCAACACCTTAAGCGAGGAATATACATACAGACTGTTCACTGTTGGAATAGGTATAGTGGGGACAGCGCTAAACTTGGTTTGTTGTGTGCGTTTGAAGTATAAGGGAGGGGGGGGGGAGCTGCATGCAGAAGGTTTTTTTATCTTAATGCATAGAAACCTATTGCCTTTAGAAACATTCACAACAGTGTGCTGTGATAACATCAGCAAATATTTAGAAGAACAGTGAAATCGCTGATAAAAACAGAAACTATATGCTTTTTCTCTGGAAACACCATGACGTAATAGATAAGGAAAAAAAACAACTATAGAGTGGCTGAGGACTTTCAATATGCTTCCAGAAAAATATAGAGAGCTTCCTATAAATCACTCAGATAAAAAAATGGATGTTAGTTTTTATTATACACCTATATCATAAAAAATTCTGTTGTGTCACACATAACACATCCATAAAATATGTGCACATACACTATATTACCAAAAGTATTTGGACACTTGCCTTTACATGCACATGAACTTTAATGGCATCCCAATCTTATGCCACGTACACACGATCGCACATTCCGACAACAAAATCCATGTTTTTTTTTCCGACGGATGTTGGCTCAAACTTGTCTTGCATACACACGGTCACACAAATCTTGTCGGAAATTCCGAATGTCAAGAACGCGGCGACGTCCAACACATACGATGAGCAGAGAAAAATGAACTTCAATAGCCAGTGTGGCTCTTCTGCTTGATTCCGAGCATGTGTGGAATTTTGTGCGTCGAAATTGTGTACACATGATCGGAATTTCCGACAACGGATTTTGTTGTCGGAAAATTTAAGATCCAGATCCCAAATTTTGTTTGTCGGAAATTCCGACGGAAAATGTCCGATGGAGCCTACACACGGTCGGAATTTCCGACAACAAGCTCCCATCGAACATTTGTTGTCGGAAAATCAGATTGTGTGTACGCGGCATTAGTCTGTAGGGTTCAATATTGAGTTGGCCCTCCCTTTGCAGCTATAACAGCTTAAACTCTTCTGGGAAGGCTTTCCATCCACAAGGTTTAGGAGTGTGTCTGTGGGAATGTTTGACCATTCTTCCAGAAGCTCATTTGTGAGGTCAGGCACTGGTTGAAAACACAAAAGAAGAGAGCCCAAAGCCGCCCTAGTGTAACTCAGCTTTAATATGGTAAAGTTAAAAACATTACAGTGGTCAAACTCTCGATGTGTGACGATAGATACAGCATAAGGATTCCACTGTGGCCACACTCCTAAAACCACCTCAAGATCCTGAGAGGGGAGCCGTGGATGTTCAACCTAACCACCCAGATCCTGGCAGCACATCCAAAGCTATCCACCACCATGCTCAATGTGCAGATCCTAATATGCATGCGCCCGATCCAGCCGGCGCTGCTCTTCGAGGACACACAAACCCACATGAGCAGGATACAGGGGAGAAGAGAGTGTGGACGTCACACATCCTGCTCGAGTAGGTTTGTGTGTCCTCAGAGAGCAGCGCCAGCTGGACCAGACGCATGCGCATTAGGATCTGCACGTCGAGAGTGGTGGTGGATAGCTTTGGATGTGCTGCCAGGATCCGGGGGATCTAGGTTGAACGTCCACGGCTCTCCTCTCCCCTGTCGGATCTTGAGGTGGTTTTAGATGTGTGGCCACAGTGGAATCCTTATGCTGTATCTGTCTTCATACAATGTGAGTTTGACCATTGTAGTGCTTTTAACTTTACCATATTAAAGCCGAGTTACACTAGGACAGCTTTGCACTCTCTTCTCTTGTGTTTTCATCCACATCAGTGCCTGACCTCACAAATGAGCTTCTGGAAGAATGGTCAAAGATTCCCGTAAACACACTCCTAAACCTTGTGGACACCCTTCCCAGAGGAGTTGAAGCTGCTATAGCTGCAAAGGGTGGGTCAACTCAATATTGAACCCTACGGACTAAGACTGGGATGCCATTAAAGTTCATGTGCGTGTAAAGGCAGGTGTCTCAATACTTTTGGTAATATCGCATAGCTCTAATACATAAAAACTGCTCCTAGAAACATGCCCGTCTTTAGTAGTTGCATTCCATGGATCCAGCTATTCTTCAGGACCGCACCAAGCATATAGTGTTTCAATTCTTGGAATTATTCCATATGCAACAGATTATTCCAGAACCTGATGCATCTCCATGGGGGCTCATATATCTTTTTGATTGGCTATCGTGTATACGTGGTTACCAATGGGTGTACGACTACTCCTTTACCAATATGTACACTGCTTGGTTTAATTTAGGTAAGAGTCTTCACTTTAAATGGGTTTCAAATAATAAAACCGTATATACATACTTATGGTTGTTTTCTGCTCACGCATGTCTTTATGTCCCTTCACAGGCCAAAAATAATCTCTTGTGCCGCGTACACACGAGCGGACTTTACGGCAGACTTTGTCCAGCGGACTTTTCAACTGACTTTATGACGGACTTTCCGAATGAACGGACTTGCCTACACACGATCAACCAAAGTCCGACGGATTCGTACCTGATGACATAGGACTGGACTAAAACAAGAAAGTTCATAGCCAGTAGCCAATAGCTGTCCTAGCGTCAGTTTTTTGTCCGTCGGACTAGCATACAGACAAGCGGACATTTTTCGACCGGACTTGAGTCCGTCGAAAAGATTTATAACATGTTTCATTTCTAGGTCCATCAAACTTTTGGGCAAAAAAGTCCGCTGGAGCCCACATCGAATTGTCCGACGGACTCCGGTCCATCGAACCAAGTATGCCGTAAAGTCCGGTCGTGTGTACGCGGCATTAGAGGTATTTGTGAGTATCTTCTGGTGGAAATTCTGTCTATATTTCTCTCTATTTCTGTCTCTATTTTTTCAATATTTGGTGATTGAGACCCTCTGGGGCCATATACCATAAATGCAAAGGTCAGACGTGTTATCAGTGTCACATATATGCTGGTTTTATGCATATCAAATCTTATGCAAGCAATACACTTATAGAATTATGGGGTTGTGATGTTTATATGATCAATCTTTCCTTATGGAATTTTGTTTTTATCAAGGTAATATTACTGTATTTCTGTTTTGCTTATAGTTGGAATAATCTGTTGCATATGGCAAGAACTGAAACACTATATGATTGGCCCAATTCTGAAGAAGATGAATCTGTGAGATGCATTAACTAAAGATGGGCATACTAGGAACAGCTTTTATGCATTAGAGCTATGTTCACACGATTTATGGATGTGTTATGTGTGACAATACAGGATTTTTTATGGTATGTTTGTTGTATGATAAAAACTAACTTTTTTTAATCGAAATAATCTGGTGATTAATAAGAAGCTCTCCATATTTCCCTGGAAGCATATTGAAAGTTCTCTACCACCAGGGGCGTTGCTAGGTCTACAAAAGATCTGGGGCTAGAGCCCATAGTAGTGAAGTAAAGAAAGTCATACACATGTATACAATATACGTGTGGGTGTACAGTATATGTATCTCTGAGTGTGGATTACCGCTTACATCAGGGTCCCCAGAGAGCCCCCCGCTTACATCAGGGTTCTCAGAGAGCCCACCCCCCTTACATCAGTGTCCCCAGACCCCCCTTACATCAGGGTCTCTAGAGAGCCTCCCTACTTACATCAGGTTCCCCAGAGCCCCCCTCATTACATCAGGGTCCCCAGAGCCCCCCTCATTGCATCAGGGTTCCCAGAGAGCCCACCCCCTCTTACATCGGGGTCCCCAGAACCCCCCTTACATCAGGGTCCCTAGAGAGCCTCCCTACTTACATCAGGGCCTCTAGAGCCCTCCTCATTACATCAGGGACCCCAGAGCCCCCCTCATTACATCAGGGTCTGCAGAGATCCCACCCCCTTACATCAGGGTCCTCAGAGAGCCCACCCCCCTTACATCAGGGTCCCTAGAGAGCCTTCCTACTTATATCAGGGTCCCCAGAGATCCCACCCCCCTTACATCAGGGTAACCAGAGCCCCCCTTACATCAGGGTCCCCAGAGAGCCCCAGGGCTCAGGAGTTGGCTACATAAACAATGCAGGGCTCAGCTGTGCCCATCAAGCAGCCTCACCAGTGCCGAGCAGTGCACCCCCCCCCCACTGCAGTGCCCTCTGTCCCCTGCACCCCACCACACACACTGTGTAAGTAGAACTCTTACCTTACACAGGTGTGCAGCAAGCAGAGCATCTGAGATCGGAATCACAGAGCTGGATGGGGGCGGAAACTACAGAAGTTAACTTTTCACATTAACAGGCTGGTGATTGGTTGCTAGGATTGTCCAGCAACCAATCACCTGCTGTTTAATGATAAAGTTAACTCCTGCGGTTCCCGCCCCCATCCAGCCCTGTGATACTGGGCGCTCGCCACTGTCCAATGAAGGGGACAGCAACGAAAATTTCCACGGGCCAGGTGCCCGCATTCATTGGTGGCGGGCCGGGTGCCAACCCCTGCCCTAGAGACTCGGGGCTATGGGCCCCAGATTCGGGGCTATAGCCTCAATAGCCACCTGCTAGCAACGCCTCTGTCTACCACTATGTACCGTAGAAACTTTTTTTCCTTTTGCGCTGCGATAATGTGTGTGTTGGTGCAATGTGGAGCTATTTATTTTGTTCCAAATATTTTTCTTAAAGCATCTGTTGTTACCCCAAAACATTTCAGATTTCTGTAATGTGCCTGTTCTACCATGTACTTGTATAGTAAAGTATCCTGTTCTTGTATTGCTCCTTTTATGTGAAATCCCTGTAAAAACTGACCACACTAAGCAGGAGAGCACAGCGTGGTCCTGACACGCCCCCCACTGCACAGCCCTTCACTGGCAAGACCACTGTGGTGCTGCTTCTCCTCCCAGAGGGAGAACAGAGGGAATATGATCATTTATGAAAAAGGGGAAAAAGGTATTTACAATGTTTTTTTTATATCTACACAAAAATGTTTTGCCTTTTCATTTCTATTTTAAACTGAATGAGTTGTTTTACATGGTGATCGTTTAAAATCACTTTAGTCTTACAGATCAAATGATAAATTGTGACTTTAACATTAAAAACAAGACTTAAAACTTTGTACAGATGTTCAGGAGGCAGAATGTTCAACATAAATACAGAAATACTGTAGATAGTGTCACTTAACTGGTACGCAAAGTTTTTCCTAATTTTGTCATCTTAGTAACCTTTTTTCATTTTGTTTTTCCTTTTTTTTCAATGTTTCAGTATTAGTGATATAACATAACATATCATGGGAACAGAAGAGATAACACTAGACTTTGGGTGGGGATACAACTAAGGGTAAAAAAAGTAACCTTAAAGTAGAACTATAGGCAAAAAAAAAAAAAAAATGTTCATTTTGGATAGCGTAAGGGAGGATTCCCATTGGGGAGATTTACAGTATCTCACAAAAGTGAGTACACCCCTCACATTTTTGGAAATATTTTATTATATCTTTTCATGTGACAACACTGAAGAAATGACACTTTGCTACAATGTAAAGTAGTGAGTGTACAGCTTGTATAACAGTGTACATTTGCTGTCCCCTCAAAATAACTCAACACACAGCCATTAATGTCTAAACCACTGGCAACAAAAGTGAGTACACTCCTAAGTGAAAATGTCAAAATTGGGCCCAATTAGCCATTTTCCCTCCCCGATGTCATGTGATTCAATAGTGTTACAAGGTCTCAGGTGTGAATGGGGAGCAGGTGTATTAAATTTGGTGTTATCGCTCTCACTCTCTCATCCTGGTCACTGGAAGTTCAACATGGCACCTCATGGAGAACTTTCTGAGGATCTGCAAAAAAGAATTGTTGCTCTACATAAAGATGGCCTAGGCTATAAGAAGATTGGCCAGACCCTGAAACTGAGCTGCAGTACGGTGGCCAAGAGCATACAGCGGTTTAACAGAATAGGTTCCACTCAGAACAGGCCTTGCCATGGTTGACCAAAGAAGTTGAGTGCACGTGCTCAGCGTCATATCCAGAGGTTGTCTTTGGGAAATAGACATATGAGTGCTCCCAGCATTGCTGCAGAGGTTGAAGGGGCGCGGGGGGTCAGTCTGTCAGTGCTCAGACCATACGCCGCACACTGCATCAAATTGGGCTGCATGGCTGTCGTCCCAGAAGGAAGCCTCTTCTAAAAATGATGCACAAGAAAGCCTGCAAACAGTTTGCTAAAGACTAAGGATATGGATTACTGGAACCATGTCCTGTGGTCTGATGAGACCAAGATAAACTTATTTGGTTCAGATGATGTCAAACGTGTGTGCGGCAATTGGGTGAGGAGTACAAAGACAAGTGTGTCTTGCCTACAGTCAAGCATGGTGGTGGGAGAGTCATGGTCTGGGGCTGCATGAGTGCTGCTGGCACTGGAGAGCTACAGTTCATTGAGGGAACCATGAATGCCAACATGTACTGTGACATACTGAAGCAGAGCATGATCCCCTCCCTTCCGAGACTGGGCTGCAGGGCAGTATTCCAACATACCGACCCCAAACACACCTCCAAGATGACCACTGCCTTGCTAAAGAAGCTGAGGGTAAAAGTGATGGACTGGCAAGACCTAAACCCTATTGAGCATCTGTGGGGCATCCTCAAATGGAAGGTGGAGAAACGCAAAGTCTCTGACATCCACCAGCTCCGTGATGTTGTCATGGAGGCATGGAGGAGTGGAAGAGGACTCCAGTGGCAAACTGTGAAGCTCTGGTGAACTCCTTTCCCAAGAGGGTTAAGTCAGTGCTGGAAAATAATGGTGTATTAGGGGTGTACTCACTTTTGTTGCCAACGGTTTAGACATTAATGACTGTGTGTTGAGTTATTTTGAGGGGACAGCAAATTTACAATTATACAAGCTGTACACTCACTACTTTACATTGTAGCAAAGTGTCATTTCTTCAGTGTTGTCACATGAAAAGATATAATAAAATATTTACAAAAATATGAGGGGTGTACTCACTTTTGTGAGATACTGTACCTTCACTTCCTGTCCCATAGATAAAACAGGAAGTGAGAGAAAATCCTTGCAAATTAAGGGAATTTCTTGGGGCCTTCCCAGATCGCCAGAACTAGTGTCCCCATTGGAAGATTTCCCCTTTATTACTATTCTGGGTACAAAAAAAAAAATTTGCTATTGTCTTTTACTTTCACTTTTAATGATAACTGTACGCAGGGCAAATAGAGAGGGTGAATCTCCCTAACAGGGACACAGACAGCAATAAAAACTGATAGGTGTTATAATCCCTCTCCACTCCATCCAAAACTAAAAAAATAAAGTTTTGCCTTTAGTTATACTTTAAGGTTATTATTCAACCTCACTCATTATGCTAAAGTAGGCACTTGAGCTATGAGTAGCTGCAATAATATTTGGCACAGTGGTGGTAGAGTAACATATAAGGAAAGGTATGAAGATAGTTGAATATATTTTATTGAATAAAGGAGTCATTGATCACTGAATTTGCAGGGAGAAGTAGTTGAGCAATGGGAAGTTTGCAGCTGGTTCGTGTGGTATCATGGGAATTCTTTGCAATTATGTTGGATGACAGCCCAATGCACCTCCCTTGTGCACCTTGTGGTGCACCTGTATTGTAGTGCACCACAAAGCATGGACGTGCTTGGTAGTGCATTGCTCTGCATTGCAGTATAAAAAAGTTTTTTTTTATACTGACTTAGGACATGCTGGGTACATTGGCAGCCCATTCAGAATAAATGGGCTGCCTTAAAGCGGACCTTCAGTCATTTTTTCATCTTCCCATCTATTAAATCTTCTGCCCTTGTTGTTTTAACTTTGGATAGTAAATCATTTTTTTCTGCCAGTAAACACCTTATACAGCCCACTTCCTTTTTCTTGTCTGGTAAAAAGCGCCAATGAGAGCTGCAGGGCTGGAGGTGTGCCTTTGTGTGTCTCTCTAAATCCAGGAAACGAACAGACGGCAGCTTCAGTTCGCTCACAGTTAAAATGGATGCAGCCAGACTTAACGGAGGGAGATTTCTGCAGCATATTTGGCAAGTACAGAATAACAGTATATATAAAATAATATGCAAATTGGTTGGAGGGAAGCTTCAGAAGGGCAAAGATGTTTTTATTACAAATTATGTGAGCAGACTGCAGCATAATGTGTCTGCACAAATTCAAATGGACCCTTAACCTGTTGACCAAATAATTCTCACTTACATTTGCTCAAATGTTTATGTTCATATCTGATCAATCTGACTGCAAACAAAGGTAATGTGTCTAAAGCTTTGCCCACTTACAAAGAAATGAAGGGTCTATCATTTTTTATCATAGGTGTATTTTAAATGATAGAGGCAGAATACCAACCAAAAATCCAGAAAAACACATGATACAAATGTTATTAATTGAGCTGCAGTTCAGTGAGTAAAATAAGTATTTGATCCCCTACCAACTAACAATAATTCTGGCCCCCACAGACTGGCTACAGTATGTGCATGTGGTCAATTTAAGAAAGTGCTCCTAATGACAACCCATTATATGTATAAAAGACAACCTGTCTACAGAATCTCTTTCCATCATGGGCAGGCTGGAATGGGCTACAAGACCATCAGCAAGAAGCTTGGTGAGAAATAGACAACTGTTGGAGCAATTATTCGCAAATGAAAAAAAAAAATACAAAATAACCATCAATCACACTTGGTCTGGAGCTCCGTGTAAGATTTCGCCTCATGGGGTAAGGATGGTCATGAGAAAAGTGAGGGATCAGCCCAGAACTACATTGGAGGAGCTCGTGAATGATCTAAAGGCAGTTGAGACCACAGTAACACCATTGGTAACACAATACGCCGCCATGGATTGAAACCCTGCACCGCCTGCAAGGTCCCCTTTCTCAAGAAGGAACATGTACAGGCCCATCTAAAGTTTGCCAATGAACAACTAAATGATTCCTAGAAGGATTTGGAGAAAGTGTTGTGGTCAGATTGAGCCATAGGCGTGCGCAGCCTATTGCATTAGGGTGTGCACCCCAAAACTCAAACACACATGCGTGTGTATAATAATAATATATATATATATATATATATATATATATATATATATATATTTATATACACACACATATACTGTATATACACACACACAAATACTCACATATATGTACATAAAACCACCCATTTATGTGCCTGCCTGACCCAAGTGCCTTTGTTCAACTTTTTATTAAAAAATAATAAATGCATAGAGGTTTACGCTTTTAACTCCTGCTAGCGGCTGAAGAAAGGGTTAAAACCGGCCATGTTGCGACGCTGCCAAAGCGCTTTGCAGGCGCTTCGCCAGCGCTGCCAATTCATTCCAATGGGCATTGGGCGGTTTAGAAGCAGTGTATACAGCGCTACCACACCACCCCAAAGATGCTGCTTGCGGGACCTTTCCTAACGTCCTGCAAGCACACTGCCCCTGTGTGAAAGCACTCAGGCTTTCACACTGAGGAGGCAGTTTTCAGGCACTTTACAGGCGCTATTTTTAGCACTAAAACGCCTGAAAAATACCCTAGTGTGAAAGGGGTCTTAAAGCGGAGTTCCACCCTAAAGTGGAACTTCCACTCATCTGATTCCTCCCCCCCTCCGGTGCCACAATTGGGGAGGGGGGTGCAGATACCTGTATAATACAGGTATCTGCACCCACTTCCAGGAATAGCTAGCCGCAGATGCCTGCCCCCCCCCCGTTGTGGTCTGGGAAACACACAGTTCCCACAACACAATGGGGACCAGTGAAGACGCGCAGGGCGACAGTAAAGCCGCAACGCTTCACTTCTTGATTCCCTGACCGAGGATGGCGGTGTGGGCAGCTGAAAACTGAGCGATTGCTCGTCATCTGCTGCCGACATCGCGGGCACCCTGGACAGGTAAGTGTCCATTTATTAAAAGTCAGCAGCTGCAGTATTTGTAGCTGCTGGCTTTTAATATTTTTTTTTAATGTGGAGCTCCGCTTTAAGTTACTGGCTGTGGTCACACTCCAGCCTCCCTATCATACCATACAGGGTTAATGTCCCTGTATGGTATGTGATGATGTCACGGCTTTGGGGTGAAGGAAGAGACATTAGAGTCAGGTAAGTGAAAGAGGTTACCCCCCTCCCCTCCCCCCACACACTGCAAGGATAGACTTTTTTACTGTCCTGGAGTTGGGCTGTATTATTATGATAAGAGTTTTTGATAGGTTAGGAATTTCTGGGACTTCGGAGGTGCTACATAGATGTATTCCATACACACACACATATTATATGTTATTAAAAAAAATAATAATTTTAACCGGTTCAATACAGGGCATTTTCACCCCCTTCCTTCCCAGGCCAATTTTTAATTTTCAGCGCTGTCGCACTTTAAACGACAATTGCGCGGTCGTGCAACGTTGTACCCAAAAAAAATTGACGTCCTTTTTTTCCCCACAAATAGAGCTTTCTTTTGGTGGCATTTGATCGCCTCTGCGGTTTTTATTTTTTGCGCTAAAGACAAAAGAAGAGCGACAATTTTGAAAAAAACACAATATTTTTTACTTTTTGCTATAATAAATATCCCAATTTTTTTTTAAAAAAACTAATTTTTTCCTCAGTTTCGGCCGATACATATTCTTCTACATATTTTTATGTATCTTCTACATGATTGGTTTGCGCAAAAGTTATAGCGTCTACAAAATACGGGATAGATTTATGGCATTTTTAAAAAAATATATATATTTTTTTTTTTTTAGCGGCGATCGCGATTTTTTTTCGTGACTGCGACATTATGGCGGACACATCGGACACTTTTGACACATTTTTGGATCATTCACATTTATACAGCGATCAATGCTATAAAATTGCATTGATTACTGTGTAAATGTGACAGGCAGTGAAGTGGTTAACCACTAGGGGGCGGGGAGGGGTTAATATGTTTCCTAGGGAATGATTCTAACTGTAGGGGGAGGGGACGCACAAGGGGAGGAGACCGATCAGTGTTCCTCCATTCTGGGAACACAGATCGCTCTCCTCTCACCTGACAGGCTGTGGATCTGTGTGTTTACACACACAGATCCACGGTCCGGCCCGGTTAACGGGCAATCGCGAGTGCCCGGCGGACATCTCGGCCGCCGGGCACATGCACCGAGTCCCGAGCAGCGCGGCGGGTGCGCGCGCGCGCCCCCTAGACGGCCGGGAATCCCGGGACGTCATATGACGTCCACCCAGGATGGGAGATCCCATCTGTGGATGTCATATGTCTATGGCTGGGTAGGGAAGTGGTTAACAGGATATAATGTGTATGTTGAATACATTTATGTAACACCTCAGAAGTCCCAGGAATTCCTAACCTGTTCAAGAATGTTACTTTCTCTTTCAGTAAACCTGTTCTGCACAGTGCAGGGCAGGTTTACAGCAAAGAATTGTATAGTGGAAGGCAGAGAAGGTCAGTACTCACAGGTCTCACAGGTAAAAGGCTGCTCTGAGCTCTTCCATCAACCCCAGGGAGAGCTGTGCTGTGTGCTGGACAGGAGGAAAGTGATGGAGGGTGCACTCTGTGATGATCTCTTCCTGCTCCTCCCACCTGTACTGGAGCTGTGAAAGCCCCGACTCAGCCAGACAGGAACCCGAGGAGGAGAGAGACAGTTTTCATCCAAATGCGGCATCAGAGAGGAGTTTGGCAAGCTGTCTTCTGGCACACAGGGCATAGGATGGTGGGTGACTCCTGTAAGGACTGCAGCCACAGCTGTAAAGTAAGCAGTCAGGAATTATCCGATGCTCTCTGAAGTTCACATGCTTCATCTCTGACAGCTGGCGGCGGAGTGATATTCAGCTGACAGGGATGCTGTAGCCGGAACTACAGAGTCAGCATCGGAAAATGCAGCTGACTGACTGATTACTCCGCAGCCAGTGGCTGCAGTTCCCACAGGAGTTGTACACATCCATGACAAATAGTCTGACTCGCAGCAGTGTCATTTAGAAAAAAAGAATTCTCACACATTTTGGCAGCAAAAAAGCCCTGGGGTGTGTTGGATGTGCCTGGGCATTAGGGTGTGCCTGGGCATTAGGGTGTGCCCAGGCAGACCTGGCACACCCTGTGCGCACGCCTATGGATTGAGCTCTTTGGCATTAACTCAACTCGCCATGTTTGGAGGAAGAAAAATGCTGACTATGACCCTAAGAACACCATCCCTAGAGTCAAGCACAGAGCTGGAAACATTATGCTTTAGGGCTGTTTCTCTGCTAAAGGTACAGGATGACTTTGAGGGGCCAATGGACGGGGCCATGTATTGTAAAATCTTGGATGAGAACCTTCTTCCCTTAGCCAGAACACTAAAGATATGTCGTGGATGGGTCTTCCAGCTTGACATTGACCCAAAACATACCACAAAGGCAAAAAAGGAGTGGCTCAAGAAGAAGCACATTAAGGTCATGGAATGGCCTAGCCAGTCTCCAGACCTTAATTCTATAGAACATTTATGCAGAGAGCTGAAACTTTGAGTTGCCAAGCGATGGCCAAGATACCTTAAGGATTTAGAGAAGATCTGTAAAAAAAGAGTGGACCAAAATCCTTCCTGAGATGTGTGCAAACCTGGTAACCAACTATAAGAAACATCTGACCTCTGTGCTTGCCAACAATGGTTTTTCCATCAAGTACTAAGTCATGTTTTGCTGGGGGATCAAATGCTTATTTTACTCACTGAACTGCAACTCAATTTATAACATTTGTATTGTGTTTTTTTCTGGATTTTTGGTTGATTTTTTTGTCTCTATCATTTAAAATACACCTATGAAAAAATTATAGACCCTTCATTTCTTTGTAAGTGGGCAAACCTACAATATCTACAGGGGATCAAATAATTATTTTCCCTACTGTATATCTAATATAATGATCTTTCTGGGTTCTGAAGCTAAGTGCTTAGATATAAATTTAATACAGCACTATATATAATTTTCTATATTCACATAGTGTAACTTTTTACCAGAACTTTGTAATTGTTGCAGTTTCTGTCTTTTCTAACAGAAAATAGAGCTGTCCTTTATGTGCCTGTTCACACCAGATGCATTGAGCTGCACTGGACAACCTTTGCCCAACACAGCCCCAATGCATAGACAAGGCAAAAAGCCTTGTTCCCAGTTATGACATTTTACACCACTGTGCTGCAGTGGTGTGCTACGGCATGCGGTCATTTTTCACAGCTCAGCATTATGCAATGCAGTTCACCAGATTGCACTAAGATGTGGGCAGTAGAACTGAAAAATATGTAACTTTTTGACATTTCAATAAAGTTTTAAATAAAAGGTTATATTCTGATGCGCTGTTTATTGAGCATCGTCATCGCTGTCTTTACATCGTACACTAGCAGCCAGGCATTAATGTATGCTGCTGGTGTGAACCAGCCTTTTGTCTATGTTATGCCCCAAACTTGTTAATTGCATTTAAATAAAAATGCACATTACACAGCCCCCCACCCCAGCTCTGGAACCCTGCACATTACAATGCCACCCCCAGCTCTGGACCCCTGCATATTACACATTGCCCCTCCCCCCCAGCTCTGGACCCCTGCATATTATACATTGCCCCCCCTAGCTCTGGACCCCTGAATATTACACATTGCCCCCCAACTCTGGACCCCTGCATATTATACATTGCCCCCCCCCCAAGCTCTGTACCCCTGCACATTACACATTGCCCCTCCAGCTCTGGACCCGTGCATATTACACATTGCCCCCCCAACTCTGGACCCCTGCATATTATACATTGCCCCCCCCCCAAGCTCTGTACCCCTGCACATTACACATTGCCCCTCCAGCTCTGGACCCGTGCATATTACACATTCCCCCCCCCAGCTCTGGATTCCTGCATATTATACATTGCCCCCCCGGCTCTGTACCTCTGCACATTACACATTGCCCCCCCAGCTCTGGACCCCTGCATATTATACATTGTCCCCCAAGCTCTGGACGTCTGTATATTACACATTGCCCCCCACAGCTCTGGACCCCAGCATATTATACATTGCCCCCCAGCTCTGTACCCCCTTCTTACCTTACTGGGGCATGCATGCAGAGCTGGAGACACAGCACAGCAATAGAGGGCGGGAACTGCTGGAGTTAATCTTTCATATTAACAAGCTAATGATTGCTTGCTAGGACCACCTAGCAACCAATCACCTGCTGGTTAACTTGAAGTTAAGTCCAGCAGTTGCCACCCTCTATTCAGTGCTGCTCACTGTCTCTCCCCCCTGCTGTGAGCGGTGCAGAGTGAATCCGGCGGCCGGCCCTGGGTGTCAGTCACCCGGGTACGGTCCGCACCCAGGCACCCTGTCACAGCTCGCCTCTCCCTGCCCTGGCTGTCACAGCGCCACTGCCTGTGCCTGGCGCCCTGCTGTCACTCGCAGGGGGTGCCGGGCTGACACCCCCCCTCCCAATGTGTGGCACCCGGGGCGGACCCCCCCTCCCATTGATATGCTACTGGTGAAAAGTGTGGCGTGCATTTGTATTCAGCCACCCTGAGTTAATACTTTGTAGAACCACCTTTTGCTGCAATTACAGCTGCAAGTCTTTTTGGGTATGTCTCTACCAGCTTTGAACATCTAGAAAGTGAAATTTTTGCCCATTCTTCTTTACAAAATAACTCAAGCTCTGTCAGATTGGATGGAGAGCATCTGTGAACAACAATTTTCAAGTCTTGCAGAGATTCTCAATTGGATTTAGGTCTGGACTTTGACTGGGCCATTCTAACACATGAATATGCTTTGATCTAAACCATTCCATTGTAGCTCTTGCTGTATGTTTAGGATCGTTGTCCTGCTGGAAGGTGAACCCCCGTCCCAGTCTCAAGTCTTTTGCAGACTCTAACAGGTTTTCTTCTAAGCTTGCCCTGTATTTGGCTCCATCTTCCCATCCACTCTGACCAGCTTCCCTGTCCCTGCTGAAGAAAAGCATCCCCACAACATGATGTTGCCACCACCATGTTTCACAGTGGGGATGGTGTGCTCAGGGTGGTGTGCACTGTTAGTTTTCTGCCACACATAGCGTTTTGCTTTTAGGCCAAAAAGTTCAATTTTGGCCTCATCGGACTGGAGCACCTTCTTCCACATGTTTGCTGTGTCCCCCACATAGTTACATAGTTACATAGTTACATAGTAGGTGAGGTTGAAAAATGACACAAGTCCATCAAGTCCAACCTATGTGCGTGACCATGTGTCAGTATTACATTACATATCCCTGTATATTGCGGTCATTCAGGTGATTATCTAATAGTTTCTTGAAGCTATCAATGCTCCCTGCTGAGACCACCGCCTGTGGAAGGGAATTCCACATCCTTGCCGCTCTTACAGTAAAGAACCCTCTACGTAGTTTAAGGTTAAACCTCTTTTCTTCTAATTGTAATGAGTGGCCACGAGTCTTATTAAACTCTCTTCTGCGAAAAAGTTTTATCCCTATTGTGGGGTCACCAGTACAGTATTTGTAAATTGAAATCATATCCCCTCTCAAGCGTCTCTTCTCCAGAGAGAATAAGTTCAGTGCTCGCAACCTTTCCTCATAACTAAGATCCTCCAGACCCTTTATTAGCTTTGTTGCCCTTCTTTGTACTCGCTCCATTTCCAGTACGTCCCTCCTGAGGACTGGTGCCCAGAACTGGACAGCATACTCCAGGTGCGGGCGGACCAGAGTCTTGTAGAGCGGGAGAATTATCGTTTTATCTCTGCAGTTGATCCCCCTTTTAATGCATGCCAATATTCTGTTTGCTTTATTAGCAGCAGCTTGGCATTGCATGCCATTGCTGAGCCTATCATCCACTAGGACCCCCAGGTCCTTTTCCATCCTAGATTCCCCCAGAGGTTCTCCCCCCAGTGTATAGATTGCATTCATATTTTTGCCACCCAAATGCATTATTTTACATTTTTCTACATTGAACCTCATTTGCCATGTAGTCGCCCACCCTATTAATTTGTTCAGGTCTTTTTGCAAGATTTCCACATCCTGCGGAGAAGTTATTGCCCTGCTTAGCTTAGTATCGTCTGCAAATACAGAGATTGAACTGTTTATCCCATCCTCCAGGTCATTTATGAACAAATTAAATAGGATTGGTCCCAGCACAGAACCCTGGGGAACCCCACTACCCACCCCTGACCATTCTGAGTACTCCCCATTTATCACCACCCTCTGAACTCGCCCTTGTAGCCAGTTTTCAATCCATGTACTCACCCTATGGTCCATGCCAACACACCTTATTTTGTACAGTAAACGTTTATGGGGAACTGTGTCAAATGCTTTTGCAAAATCCAGATACACCACGTCTACGGGCCTTCCTTTATCTAGATGGCAACTCACCTCCTCATAGAAGGTTAATAGATTGGTTTGGCAAGAACGATTCTTCATGAATCCATGCTGATTACTGCTAATGATATCATTCTTATTACTAAAATCTTGTATGTAGTCCCTTATCATCCCCTCCAAGAGTTTACATACTATTGATGTTAGGCTAACTGGTCTGTAATTCCCAGGGATGTTTTTTGGGCCCTTTTTAAATATTGGTGCTACATTGGCTTTTCTCCAATCAGCTGGTACCATTCCAGTCAATAGACTGTCTGTAAAAATTAGGAACAACGGTCTGGCAATCACCTGACTGAGTTCCCTAAGTACCCTCGGATGCAAGCCATCTGGTCCCGGTGATTTATTAATGTTAAGTTTCTCAAGTCTAATTTTAATTCCGTCCTCTGTTAACCATGTAGGTGCTTCCTGTGTTGTGTCATGAGGATAAACACTGCAGTTTTGGTTACTGAGCCCCCCGATTCACTCGTGAAGACTGAGGAGAAGAATAAATTCAATACCTTTGCCATCTCCCCATCCTTTGTAACCAGATGTCCTTCCTCATTCTTTATGGGGCCAATATGGTCTGTCCTCCCTTTTTTACTGTTTACATACTTAAAGAATTTCTTGGGATTTTTTTTGCTCTCCTCCGCTATGTGTCTTTCATGCTCTATCTTAGCCATCCTAATTGCACCCTTACATTTCTTATTGCATTCTTTATAAATTCTGAATGCTGTGGATGATCCCTCAACCTTGTATTTTTTGAAGGCCTTCTCCTTTGCTTTTATATGCATTTTTACATTGGAGTTAAGCCATCCAGGATGTTTGTTCGCTCTTTTAAATTTATTACCCAATGGGATACATTGGCTAATGCCCTTATTTAATATGCTCTTAAAGCAAACCCATCTCTCCTCCGTATTCTTTGTTCCTAATATTTTATCCCAATTTATGCCTTTTAGCAAGGTTTGTAGTTTAGGGAAGTTGGCTCTTTTGAAATTCAGTGTCTTTGTGTTCCCTTCATGTCTCCTATTTGTGTGATTTATACTGAAACTAATTGACCTGTGATCGCTGTTACCTAAATTGCCTCGTATTTCCACATCTGTTATCAGGTCTGTATTGTTGGTAATCAGTAGATCTAGTAATGTTTTATTTCTAGTTGGTGCGTCTACCATCTGACCCATAAAATTGTCCTGCAAGACACTAAGGAACTGGCGAGCCTTAAATGAATGCGCGGTTCCCTCCGCCCAGTCTATGTCTGGATAATTAAAATCCCCCATTATGATAACACTTCCCATCCTTGCTGCTAATCCAATTTGTGATAGGAGATCCGTCTCCACTTCCTCCCTCGGGTTAGGGGGCCTATAGCATACTCCCAGTATTATTTTCCCCTTAGCTTCATCCCTTTGGAGCTCTACCCATAAAGATTCCACCTCCTCCCTAGCCCCCTCAGTGATGTCATCTCTCACATTCACTTGTACATTATTCTTGATATATAGGCATACCCCTCCCCCTTTTTTACCCTCTCTATCCTTGCGGTATAGGGTATACCCTTGAATGTTTGCCAGCCAATCATGAGAGCTGTTGAACCAGGTCTCTGAAATTCCCACAAAATCCAAATCCTCCTTGTACAACAGTATCTCTAGTTCACCCATCTTGTCCGCCAGGCTCCTGGCATTGGTGAACATGCCACATAGTTTGGCTTCTCACAAACTGCAAATGGGACTTCATATGGCTTCTTTCTTTTAACAATGGCTTTCTTTTTGCCACTCTTCCATAAAGGCCAGATTTGTAGAGTGCTTTACTAATAGTTGTCTTGTGGACAGATTCTCCCACCTTAGCTGTGGATCTCTGCAGCTTCTCCAGAATTACCATGGACCTCTTGGCTGCTTCTCTGATTAATGTTCTCCTTGCCCAGCCTGTCAGTTTAGGTGGACGGCCACATATTGGTAGGTTTGCAGTTGTGCCATACTCTTTCCATTTTCAGATCATGGATTGAACAGTGCTCCATGAGCTGTTCAAAGCTTGGGATGTTTTTTATAACCTAACCCTGCTTTAAAGTTCTTCACAACCAACTTTATCACTGACCTGTCTGGTGTGTTCCTTGGCCTGCATCAGGCTGTTTGTTCACTAAAATTCTCTAACAAACCTCTGAGGGCTTCACAGAACAGCTGTATTTATACTGAAATGAAATTACACACAGGTGTAATTTACTAATTACAGTATACTGTTTAGTAATTTACAATTGCTATTTACTAATTAGGTGACTTCTGAAGGCAATTGGTTCCACTAGATTTTAGTTAGGGGGTAATTAGGGGTACTGTTTTGAAAACCAGTTATCATTTTCCTTCCACTTCACAATTATGTGCCACTTTGTGTTGGTCTATTAAATAAAATCCCAATAAAATCCATTTACGTTTTTGGTTGTAACATAACAAAATGTGGAAAATGTCAAGTAGTATGAATACTTTTTCAAGGCACTGTACTCGGTAGTACTCTGTAGTCAGAAGGCAGAATGGTCAGTTGTAACTTAGTTTGTACCAAGCAGGAATGACCATACAGTATTTTTTATACAATCATTTTTTTTATACATTATAGAGGTTATCTACCTTCCACATATATTTGCAAACTATGACCTCTGTTTTGCAATTAGAAACATCAAACAGGTCCTCTTTGCTGATTGGTAGGGTGTGTGTGCTGCAGAATTTTTGTGTCCTCCATTCTATGATTATTTACATTCCCCAGCCTGATGACTCATGCTGAGGACATGTTGATAAATATTCCTCCCTATGAGAGCCAGCATCTGATACTTCCTGAGCTGATGGCTCTCAGTCCCAACTGTCAGTGAACCACTGCAGTCCCAACTGTCAATGAAGAACCAATTAGAGTGGTTCTCAATCATGTGATCACTATGTCAGCTCTGATATAGTTATCACAAGCAGGCTGGAGACTCCATTGTCAAAAGAAAATGAAAGCCTTTAGCCTGCACACTGCCATGTTCACCAACACTGTCATAGTTACATAGTTAGTAAGGTTGAATAAAGACACCAGTCCATCCTGAGTGAGTGTGGGTGCGTGTCTACAATTATCCCTATTTATTTTAAGGTACCCATATAGGGCTGGCAATTTACAAAGCACTCCACACATACATCACACACTCACATCAGTCCCTACCCTCAAGGAGCCCACAATCCAAGGTCCCCAACTCACATTCACATACTAGGGCCAATTTTGGACAGAAGCCAATTAACCTACCAGCATGTCTTTGGAATGTGGGAGGAAACCGGAGTACCCGGAGGAAACCCACACAGGCACAGGGAGAACATGCAAACTCCAGGCAGGTAGTGTCACGGTTGGGATTCGAACCAGCGACACTTTTTACTGCTAGGCGAGAGTGCTACCCACTACACCGCCCCACATCACATCTATTCAAAAGTTTTAGATGTGTGGTGTGTATATATAGACGAATGTTGAATAGAGGTTTGAATGAGAGGAAATATAGGTAAAGTGATGTAAGAATTTAAGATACCAATAGAATTGGAAAGTAGAAAGTATTATGGGATATGGATAATCCCAAACTAGATATATAGAATGTTATCCAATTTTATAATATGCGCATAATATATATATATGTATCTGTATAAGTGTTTTAAAATTAAATAAAAAAGAGATTGAAAACAAAAGTATCACATAAAGCTGCACTATTAAAAATAATAATAAATTATTATCTTTAAAATCTTCAAATATCTTTAAAATTATGTATACATTTGGTGATCCTATTAACCATTTGCCGACCAGCCGCCGCAGTTGCACTGCCGCAACATGGCTCGGCTGCGTGAATCGCGGTCATGTTACGTCGCTTTTATCTTTGGCCACTAGGGGCGCCCCCCGCTTGCCCACCGAGCCAATGCGAGTGCTCGTCTGCCGCAATCACCGCCAGGCTCCCGCGAACGCTCAGGGCACACGGAGAACCGGGATCTGTGTGTTCATACAGAGTATGAAGAGTGATCTGTCATCTCCCCTACACAAAGATAGTGAGCAAACCCTGCGAGCCACTTACGGATAAATGCCTACAAAATAGTGTGTAATTAATCCTGGGTAGAGACCAGCTGCAAACACTCAGTCACGTTTCATAATCGTGCAAGTGGCAAAAGTAAAGTAATGTGTCTGCGCTAGAAAAAAGTCACATCAATCAAAAGTGCAGCAATAATAAACATAAACAACATGGATATTAACCAATAATACACTTGAGTGAAAATACCACTAGGTGCTAAAGTGTAAAGTGCACAGTGCTATATAAAACACACAATGTGAGTGATCAATCAAAAAACATATCACATAAAAATTGGATCAAAATGAAATATAAAGGGATATATCTACTGGTGAATAAGATAAAGTCCAAAACAGTATATATCCAGAAGTATGAAAGTGCCCAGAAAAAAACATAGTCCGAAGATTAGTGAAATTCGCACATCATTCCTTCCAAAAGTGTATCACCAAGAAACATGCTGTAGTGTCTTCCAGCCACCCCCACAGGTATATATGCTCACCTTCCTGTGTGTGACACAGTGATTAAAGCGGAGTTCCACCCTAAAGTGGAACTTCCGCTCATCGGATTCCTCCCCCCCTCCGGTGTCACAATTGGCACCTTTCAGGGGGGAGGGGGGTGCAGATACCTGTATAATACAGGTATCTGCACCCACTTCCGGGTACAGCTAGCCGCAGCTAGCCGCAGACTCCCCGCCCACCCCCGTTGTGTTGTGGGAAATACACAGTTCCCACAACACAACGGGGACCAGTGAAGACGCGCAGCGCGACTCGCGCATGCGCAGTAGGGAACCGGGCAGTGAAGCGGCAACGCTTCGCTTCCTGATTCCCTCAGTGTGAATGGCGGCGGCAGCACCCGAGGATCGAGGGACGGCTCGGTCTCGGGTGCCGACATCGCTGGACCCCGGGACAGGTAAGTGTCCTTATTTTAAAAGTCAGCAGCTGCAGTATTTGCAGCTGCTGACATCTAATTTTTTTTTTTTGGTGAAACACCACTTTAAACTATGTCAAACAAAGCCTTGGAGCCACTCCTGTGCTCTATTGGAACCAGCTGTGCAGACCTCCAATGCTCTCAGTGAAGATAATATATGCAAAAGAAAAAAACTCCGTAGCGCAATATTGCAAGATGTAATAAAAGGATTTTAATAAAAAGTTCTCTCCCCTTGCTGGGGTACTCACATACTGTGGGTGCGTGAGTGCACCATCCTAAACAAACAAAGAACGGACAATCTCGCGGTGTGGCGTGCGATGCGGTGTGTGTCTCGAAACTCTCCTTCTCCCTCTCTGGGAGCAGAGAGGGAGAAGGAGAGTTTCGAGACACACACCGCATCGCACGCCACACCGCGAGATTGTCCGTTCTTTGTTTGTTTAGGATGGTGCACTCACGCACCCACAGTATGTGAGTACCCCAGCAAGGGGAGAGAACTTTTTATTAAAATCCTTTTATTACATCTTGCAATATTGCGCTATGGAGTTTTTTTCTTTTGCATATATTATCTTCACTGAGAGCATTGGAGGTCTGCACAGCTGGTTCCAATAGAGCACAGGAGTGGCTCCAAGGCTTTGTTTGACATAGTTTAATCACTGTGTCACACACAGGAAGGTGAGCATATATACCTGTGGGGGTGGCTGGAAGACACTACAGCATGTTTCTTGGTGATACACTTTTGGAAGGAATGATGTGCGAATTTCACTAATCTTCGGACTATGTTTTTTTCTGGGCACTTTCATACTTCTGGATATATACTGTTTTGGACTTTATCTTATTCACCAGTAGATATATCCCTTTATATTTCATTTTGATCCAATTTTTATGTGATATGTTTTTTGATTGATCACTCACATTGTGTGTTTTATATAGCACTGTGCACTTTACACTTTAGCACCTAGTGGTATTTTCACTCAAGTGTATTATTGGTTAATATCCATGTTGTTTATGTTTATTATTGCTGCACTTTTGATTGATGTGACTTTTTTCTAGCGCAGACACATTACTTTACATCTCCCCTACACAGTCCCCTCCCCCCTTCAGTTAGAACACAGAATAGTGAACACATTACCCCTTGATCGCCCCCTAGTGGTTAACCCCTTCACTGCCAGTGACATTTTTACAGTAATCAATGAATTTTTATAGCACTGATCGCTGTAAAAATACCAATGGTCCCAAAAATGTGTCAAAATTGTCCGACATGTCCGCCATAATGTTGCAGTCCCGATAAAAATCGCAGATCGCTGCCATTACTAGTAAAAAAAAAATAATAATAATAAAAAAATATATAAAACCATATAACCATAAAACTATCCCCTATTTTGTAGACACTATAACTTTTGCGCAAACCAATCAATATACGCTTATTGCAATTTTTTATTTTTACCAAAAATATGTAGAAGACTATGTATCGGCCTAAACTGAGGAAAAAAATGTTTTTTTAATATATATTTTTGGGGGATATTTATTATAGTAAAAAATATTGTGTTTTTTTCAAAATTGTTGCTCTTTTTTTGTTTATAGCGCAAAAAATAAAAACCGCAGAGGTGATCAAATACCACCAAAAGAAAACTCTATTTGTGGGGAAAAAAAGAACGCCAATTTTGTTTGGGTACAACGTCGCACGACCGTGCAATTGTCAGTTAAAGCGACGCAGTGTCAAATCGCAAAAAGTGCTCTGGTCAGGAAGGGGGTAAAACCTTCCGGGGCTGATGCGGTTAAACAAAGAGTTTTTGTTAACCAACACATACTGATTCTGTTAAATTTGGCCTGGGTATTTAGGCATCAATGACCTATGGTCAGGATAGGGTTAAGGTGAATAAGGTGGATTTTAGGATAGTGTTTTATTGTAAATGGTAAAGGTTAGCTCTGGGATACTGCCTCATGTTGTATATGGCTAAAAGTTCAGTTAGGGGTACTCATGGACCTGCTATATACCTTCCCCTACAGTGGTGTCATATTAGAACAAGTGGATTAAGAGGCAGAAATCATCCTTCGTTGTTCAGATTGCACTGGGGTGATGAAACGCGAGGGCTTACTGGTTGAATTGGGTTATGGGGCTGTGCGCATGACCTCTGAGCTTCCTACTGCTTTTTTATTGCCTTATTAAAGTAAATATTTTACCTTTTTCAAAGATAGATTCAAAAGTATTGGGACACCTGCCTTTACATGCACATGAACTTTAACCACTTGACCACTGGGCACTTAAACCCCCTTCCTAACCAGACCAATTTTCAGCTTTCGGTGCTCACACATTTTGAATGATAATTACTCAGTCATGCTACACTGTACCCATATGATTTTTTTTTCATTTTTTTTCATACAAATAAAGCTTTCTTTTGGTGGTATTTAATCACCACTGAGTTTTTTATTTTTTGCACTATAAAAGAAAAAAGAATGAAAATTCTATTTAAAAAATGCATTTTTCTTCGTTTGTGCTACAAAATTTTGCAAATTAGTAATTTTTCTTCATAAATTTTGGCCAACATTTATACTGCTACATATCTTTGGTAAAAATAACCCAAATTTGTGTATATTATTTGGTCTTTGTGAGAGAGTCCACAAGCTATAGTGCCAGTCTCTGAAAATTGATCACACCTGAAGTACTGACGGCCCATCTCATTTCTTGAGACCCTGAAATGTCAGGAAAGTACAAATACCCCCCAAATGAACCCTTTTTGGAAAGTAGACATTCCAATATATTTAGTAAGACATGGTGAGTTTTTTGAAGTTGTAATTTTTTCACACAATTCTTTGCAAAATAAAGATTTTTTTTTCTTCCACAACATTGTCATATTAGCAGGTTATTTCTCACACGCAGCATATGCATACCACAAATTACACCCCAAAACACATTCTACTACTCCTCCTCAGTATGGTGATACCACATGTGTGGGACTTTTACACAGCGTGGCCACATAGAGAGGTCCAACATGCAGGGAGCACCTTCAGCTGGTCTTGGAGCATAAATTACACATCTAATTTCCTGACTACCTCTTGCACTTTTGAAGGCCCTGGAGCACAAGGACAATGGAAACGCCCCACAAATGACCCAATTTTGGAAAGAAAACACCCCAACATATAATCTATGAGGCATAATGAGTTTTTTGAAAATGTCATTTTTTTTCTACAAGTTTTTGGAAAATGTGGAAAGAAAAGAACACCTTTTTTTTACACAAAGTTATCCATTTATACAATATTTTTAACACATAGCATGTAAAAAACAAAAAATTATACCCCAAAATGGATTCTCCTACTCTTCCTGAGTATGGTGATGCCACATGTGGGAGACTTTTCTACAGCCTGGCCACATACAGAGGCCCAACATGCAGGGAGCAGCATCAGGTGTTCTAGAGGCATACATTTCTCAAATCTAATTTGACTACTAATTACATCTTTTGTGAGGCACTGTAGTGGCATGGATAAGCATGAATGGGGATGGCTGAGCATGGTTGAGCCATAAATGTGGATGGCTGAGTATGGCTGGGATGGCTGAGTATGGTTGGGTATTGCTGAGTATGGATGGGTACGGCTGAGTATGGCTGAGGGGTGGATGGGATGGCTGAGCATGGATGGATGGATGAGTATTGCTGAGTGTGGATGGCTGAGCATGGATGGATGGATGAGTATGACAGAGGGATGGCTGAGCATGGATGGATGGATGAGTATTGCTGACTATGGATGGATGAGTATTGCTGACTCTGGATGGCTGGGCATGGATGGATGGATGAGTATGACAGAGGGATGGCTGAGCATGAATGGATGAGTATTGCTGAGTATGGATGGCTGAGCATGGATGGATGAGTATGACAGAGGGATGGCTGAGCATAGATGGATGGATGAGGCTGCAATGGGCACAGAGCAGCGCTGTGGGCACTACAGATCCAGCCCACAGCTCTGCTGCAACCGATTTCTCCCCTCTCCGCTCACACTGTACCGATCGGTACAGAGAGGGGTGAGATGAACCGGACATGACACCGGTTTGTTTACAAGTGATCGCTCAGTCATTTTACTCACGTTGTGAATGGCGCATGTCAGCGGCCATTTACGGTGATCCGTGATTTGCAGGAGCGCGATTCTGGGAGGACGTCAATGTATGCCCTCCCAGAGTTATCGAGCCGCACTGTAGCCGTCATTCGGCTATGGGCCCGTGGTTAAGTGGTTAATGGCACCCCAGTCTTAGTCCGTAGGGTTCAAATATGTTTTGGCCCACCTTTTGCAGCTATAACAGCTTCAACTCTTTTGGGAAGGCTGTCCACAAGGTTTAGGAGTGTGTCTATGGTAATATTTGACAATTCTTCCAGAAGCACATTTGCGAGGCCAAACACTGATGTGGATGAGAAGGCCTGGCTCGCAGTCTCGGCTCTAATTCATCCCAAAGGTAATCTATTCAGTTGAGGTCAGGACTCTTCGCAGGCCAGTCAAGTTCCTCCACCCCAAACTCGCTCATCCATGTCTTTATGGACCTTGCTTTGTGCACTGGTATGCAGTCATGTTGGAACAGAATGGGGCCATCCCCAAACTGTTCCCACAAAGTTGGGAACATGAAATTGTCCAAACTATCTTGGTTTGCTAACACCTTAAGATTTCCCTTTACTGGAACTAAGGGGCCAAGCCCAAACCCTGAAAAACCTCCTCCACCAAATGATTTGGATATTAAAGTTTATGTGCGTGTAAAGGCAGGTGTCCCAATACTTTTGGTAATATAGTGTATATCTTTGAAAGAGCTCAACATAATGAAATATTCATATCAATGGTTGTTAAAATCATTTCTATCTAATTTAAAATTGTAAATGTGCTCATTACATATTCAGGCTTTGCTTTCAGCTTTACCATACTAAGGTATGACTGTACTTTCCTGCTCCTTTTCTCAATGCTAGTCTAAAGCTGGCCATAGATGATACATTTTTTTATCAGCCAGCTGGTTGATCAAAAAAGGATGGATTCATCATATTCGAGGCGGATGAAGGTATTCTCCCCGCTGTGATATTGTATTCTGATCAGGGCTTTTTTTCAGCGGTAACGCGGGGGAACGCAGTTCCGGCACCTCCACCACTGAATGTATGTAATGGCAAGGAGTGCTGGGTTGTGCTACAGTGTCTATTGATGCTGGCTGCTGATGGATCTATTGTTGCTGGAGGGGGATCTATTTCTGCAGAAGAGTTGATTGCTGCTGGTGAGGTCTATTGTTGGTGGGGGATCTATTGTTGCTGGGGTGGGTCTTATGTTGCTGGGGGGTCAGTTGTCGCTGGGAGGGATCTACTGTTGAGGGAGTAGTCTATTATAGCTGGCTGCTAGAGGGTCTATTGTTGCTGGGTGGTATTTTGTTGTAGGTGGTCCATTGTTGCAGGGGGGGGGGATCTATTGTTGCTGGTGGGACTATTGTTGTTGGCTGTGGGGGGTCTATTTTACTGCTTTTCTTGTTATCAATAACAAATTCCATACAAGTGATTTAGTACCACAAATATTACTTGGTTCTGTATTCTCTAAAAGCGGCAGTGCTGGGAGGTGGGTAGGGGGTGGAACCAAGGACTGGTGCTCAGAGGTAGGTAGGGGCAAAGACAATGGATAACTCCCAAAAGGGGAAGTTCCTGCGCCTATTCTCTGAGAAAAAAAGCCCTGATTCTGATAGTGGGACTTCGCTGCCAGAATAAACTGATCAGCGCTGCAGCCAATTTCATAGATACTGTAGATCTAAATTCAGTCAGTCGCTGCTTAAGCGGCTAGATTTCAATCCATCTATGGCCAGCTTTATTTGACTGACAAAATAATGCGCTACTTTTGAACTCGATACTGTATCCTATATCAGTAATTGTAATAAGTAGTGAGTTTAAATGGGGCTGCATCAAATACTGAGCGCCGACTATTAGTTAAACTACAAACCACTTCATTAAATATAACAAAACTATAGAAGAGAAAGCAATTAACTATATGAAAGTTTTACTTTAAGGTAACACTGCAATATCTAAATATACAGTATGTGTCCACTAAAAATATACTATACTTTTCCTTGGAGAGATGGCAACTGATCCTGCATTTATTCGGTGTTAGCTATACTTACTTATGTAAAGTCAAGCTTTTTTTTTTTTTTTTGTTGAAAACTTTAAAAAGACAATTTATGATCGCATGTGCCTGTGATGTGATCTTAATACTTGTCCTATCTCCTGCATATTTAATGCTTGCAGATCAGTATATCAGAAGATATACTTTCAGCTGTTCAATATATATAGTTGATTACATATACAGTATATTAGAAATCAACAGGTTGTTATTAAGTCATAAAACACCAGCTTACTACATTATAATATCCTTGTGGCTATTAAACTATAAAGAAAGGTTTATGTTATTTTTTGCATGCAGATACCTTGTACCAAAGATATAGATGAAATTGCATAAAGAACACAATTTAAACTTATAGCACAAGTAAACCCAACCACTAAAATATACTATAAGCTTTACAAATAAATTAGAATTTTTTAAAATTTGCAGTTACTAATAAAATAACACCTGGTGATCCTGCCATGAAGGTTTGTGTTCAGGTACTTCCTTTTACAGAGTGACAACAGTCTGCGCCTCCTTTCCAATGTTACCCCTGCACTGTCACCCAGTCACACGACCTTCTGATGGAGACTATAAGTGGCCATCCAAACACACATTAGGCAGGTATGGCACACTGTTGTCACAATCAGGAGACCCACCCTGACAAATGCCATGCAGGGATTGCTGGAGTGCCTGCATGTAGACAGGAAGTGACTGAAGAAGAACACCAGCACTAAGAAAGTATAAAAAAGGTGAACACGAGTATTTAAAAAAAAATTGCAATTGTTTTATACATGTGTGTAAGCAAAGTGAACGCCATTCATTTAGGGTTTTTACATCTACTTTAAAGCCCAACTCTAGGAAAAAAAAATCTACCCTCGCTATGAATTCTCTCTTCCGCATTGCAAGGGTTGATTGCTTGTTTAGTCTGGGGGCAGAGAAAGCTTATTTAACCACATTCCACCCAGCCTATAGCAAAATGACAGCCGGGCAGTGGTTTAATAGTTGTGACTGGACATCATATGACATCCTTCACAACATGCCGCTCGTGTGCTTCCCTTGGGGCGCCCAGCACAGCGATCGGTGGTGCGGTGTGTCGCTATGATGTAGGCTCTTTACCATGTGATCAGCTGTGTCCAATCACAGCTGATCACAGTGTAAATAGGAAGTGCTGGTTATTGGCATTCTTCTACTTATGCTGACAGCGCGTGAGTAGAGGAGAGCCGATAAGCGGCTTTCCTGACAGGGGGGATCTGCACAGATAATCAGTGCAATGATTATCAGTTATGCCCACCAGTGCCCACCAGTGATGCCTGTCAGTGCCTTCTCATCAATGCCACCTATTGGTACTCAGCAGTGCCACCCATTAGTGCCCATAAAGGCTGCTCATCAGTGCTGCATATCAGTGCCAGCTATCAGTACCCAACAGTGCTGCATATTAGTGCCTCCTCATAAGTGCCCGTTAATGCAACCTCATCAGTGAAGGAGAAAAATTACTCATTTACAAAATTTTATAACAGAAACGAAAAAAAAACATTTTTTCAACATTTTCGGTCTTTTTTTCATTTATTTTGCAAACAATAAAAAAACTCAGTTGTGATTAAATACAACCAAAAGCGCTATCTGTCTCAAAAAAATGCAAAAAATTTTGTTTGGGTACAGTGCTGCATGACCGTGCAATTATAATTCAAAATGCGACAGAGCAGAAAGCTGAAAATTGGCCTGGGCAGGAAGGGGGTAAAAGTGCCCAGTATTGAAGTGGTAAATATTTACAATATACCTTGCTCCAGTAGACTCCCCCCAGCGCTAAGTAAAGATACTTGTACATTAACCCCTAGGCATAACAAGTGTTTAATCCTCACCCATCTGCAAATATGGATTCTATTCCTGCGGTCAGGCTTTAAACTCTTCCCAGGATTGTATTTATGTACTGGAATAGCATTATTACAAAGACATTGTAAACTTCAAGTTAGTTTTGTTGACAAAAAAATAACATGCTTTCCTAATGAATATAGTATACAGTATTTATTTACATTATTATGGTAATCGTTGTCCCTGTTAAAGATTCAGCCCACCTTTCCTTTTGGCGCTCCACTTAAGCCACCATCTTTTTTATCCCTTTCTTTGTGATCCAATGGCTTTCCAACATTTTCCTGTGACAGCCTCCGGCTTGTTCTTCTTGGTTGGTGACCTGTGTTTGAAGCACTTAGGTTTGCATCCTCTCTGTCACATTTGTGTCGTGTTGAGGAGGTCACAGAGTCCGGACTGGTACTCTTATCTCTCCTCCTCCAGGGCTCAGGGGGATCCGCACTCACTTTTGCTTTTGTAGCAGACCCCATTTTTCCTTTGCCTTTCTTTCTCCCTTCCTGATGTTCTGCTACAGAATTGTGTTGGCTTCTTTTACCTCGGGAACCCAAGCTGTCAGTACTTGAGTTCTTCCACTGGTCACGATTGCCTAGATTCTGCCTTTCTTTAATGCCTAAAGAGTTCAGGTTTGATGGGCTTAATACCTGGACAGTTATTTCATCTAGAAAGCGAGAAAATCTCTGCTTCTCTATAGTGACTCGCTTTTTTCCTTTACCTTCTTTCTTCCTGGCTTCCTTTTCCACTAGTGCCTCCATTGATTTAGCTCTTCGACCACCATTTTTTAAAGCTTTTTTATCCTCTCTTCCACTCTTGTTGTTGGAACCTGCCTCCTTTGAATCTCCTGAATGCCTTTTTTTAGCTGACCCTGTTCTACTTCTTACTGGAGACAAATTATCTATTTCTTGTTGGACAGCTTTTTTAGCATGTAAAGCATCTTGCTTAGAAACAAAATTCCTTTTGTCCTCATTTCCTCTCCCCTTTCCCAGCGATATGTCGTTACAGGAACGTGAATGGGGAGCACGAGAGTTGTATCCTTGAAACTGTCCATGGACTCTGAAATTAGATTCTGATGACCATGGGCTCGAAGAGGAAGAAGGTGAGGAAGAAGACATAGACTCTTTATAGTAATGGTTCCTGGTCCCCTCCCAAATAGATTTTCCTTTTGAACTGCTCTTGGGTGGTCTCTGGCTGCTAGAATGGGGCAGTGGTGTGAAGAACTTCTCCATAACCTCCAGTTTTCCAGCTGCTACTTCAGAAGTACCTTTGTCCTCCCAAGATGTTCTAGTTTCTGGCAGTCTGATTCTTCTTCCCTCTCTCTGAATGCTCATGATTTCTCAAACACACTCTGGTGGCAGTTGAAACCAACTATGTTTAACCTTGCCCGGGATATCTCAATATGAGTTGCGTACTGATGTCTACTGACGTAAGGAATGTTTCACAAAATCACATGGGTGGAAAATGTAGCCCAGCAGGCATTAAATGATATTGATTGTTTCAGTGAAACAGTTCTTCAGGCACTGCCAAACTAGGAAGCAATCCATTCCATTACCAAGAGAAATACAAAACGCAACAATCTGTGAATATCTGCTGTGGCGTTTAATCAATAAGCCATAGCGCATGAATGAGCACATGGCACAGTTACCTAACATCAGAGATGAAAGTTTTACAGAAGCAAACAATCATTATAGAGTACTGAACAGTAGTAGTATTGCATACTCTACTATATAGAGTCTGCACATTTTAATTATATAATCAAGTCTGCTAGGTTACAAAAAGGTACAAAATACCTTCTGATAAAAATCCTATTACAATAGATTTCACTAAAAATACTTCTCTGTTCTTCAAACAAATGCATATGATACTGCTAAACACACAAGCCACATTAATATGGGGTCTGGTAAAAAAAAGTGCCGTGCAACACAAAGCACAGTACCTAATGGAAGCACGTTGAAGAGACAGCACTATTGGACATCTGGTTAAACTTGGTTTGAATGTATTAGAGAAAAAAACATTCATTACTAGTAGGTTTTTTACCTTTCAGAATTGACAGATGCTGACAACTGTGTGGCATATTTTAAAAAGATAAAAGTTGCCAGCACACCTTAATCTTCTGTGAAAAAATGCCTTTATTGACATTTGTTCAGTCTGTCATACATCATAGGTGCCACAGAAGATTAAGGTGTGTTGGCAACATATCTTTTATCTGATAGTTGTGGCACCATCCACCAGTTGCTCCAGCACCCTGCGATTGGGTATATGTTGGTCTGGTGTGTGATGGAGATATCATTATGCATACTTTAAAAGCAAATTGCTGTCAAAAATGAAGCCTTGCGATACACAGCATTAACAGCCCAACTGTATGGCACTTCTGTTTTTATCCAGGCGTTGCTGTATTGTACCAGTTCCGTCTGTAATCTGGTGGTTCTGCAATATGCATGTTTTAGATGCTTGGGTGCCCAAATGCTCCTAGTATCATGAATGAACTTACCTGATGTAAAAATAAGAAGTACTAGATTTCCTTTGGGCACTAATCAGATATATAACCACTGCCCTCCTACTCACCTTGTTAGATGGTCTAGGAAAATCTAGCTGCAGTGTATTAGAGAATTCAGACTAAATTGAATGAACATTATGACTTGTGTTTCCTTCACAGCATTAGCAGCTCACACCCATTGTATTGAATACATCGTGATAGAAGTCTTGCTTTTATTCTCTTTTAGGGTAAACAACCCCCTGTGGATGGTTCTGTACAGGTAGTAAAAGTCTACACTGCATTTCAGATTGCCAACTAGGTGCAACTCATGTTATTGTATTTCCAGCATCAAATACACAGACAGCATTTTCTGGAAAAACTCACTAAACAAAGATAAATCCTGACCTTTCAGACACATATTATCTAGTCATAGGTGTGCGCAGCCTATTGTATTAGGGTGTGCAACTCAAAGCTCCAACACATATGCATTTGTGACATATTAACCGGCCTCTTCCCCACTCATCATCCTAAATCAATGGGGGGGGGGGGGAGCAGGTGAGCACCGAGGGGGACCTGGACAGCAGAAAGAAAAGGAACTGGGACAAGAGGGGTGGCATACATTGGTACCAATAACCTGTTTTTTTCCTCAAGTGGCAGCTGAATATCGGCGAGAGAAAGAGGAGGAGAAGCATACTTTCAGCTGCTGCAGAAGAAAATACAGATCGGTCCATTCATTTACACTCCAGTCGCCTATCCTGTCCAGGTTCTGGGGGTCGGCAAGTAATGATGGCGGCTTACCTGTCACCTGCTCACAATTGATGGGTTGCCAACTCCAGGATTAGGGTGTGCCCAGGCACATCCCTTGCGCACGCCTATGTATCTAGTTCAAATCTTTCTCTAGCAAGGACATTTTCTATCTCCATAAAACAATAGGTTTGTGCTAGTCAACGCAGCCTGTTTCTTCTCCAAGGATTAAGAGACTTTACTACCTTACAAAACATTGAAGTGAAAGTAGTACTAGCATAAGTTCAATCTAAATTCCTTTTCTCATACTTTATTCAGTTATGTGAGCTACCAAATAGTGAAGCCAAAATGACATTGGCCACCCCAACACCCAAACCAGGGGCAGGTAAACCTTGACACTGCAGCTGTGGTGAAACTACAAATCCCATTATGTCTCTGGAAGTCATGCCTGTGGTTGTCAGTATTGCACTGCCTTATGGGACGTATAGTTCCACAACAGCTGGAGTCCCAAGGTTGTCTACCACTGCTTTAAAGTGAACTGTTCCCCTAAAAAAAAAAAACAGGTGATTGCAGTGCAGACACACTAATGCCGCGTACACACGGTCGTACTTTTCGTCTACAAAAGTCCAACGGACGCTGACGGACTAAAGCTGGCTGGTAATCCGATCGTGTGTGGGCTTCTCCGGACTTTCAACGTACTTTTTTAGCCTCAAATCCGACGTACTTTAGATTTGAAACATGCTTTAAAACTTTACTTCGTAACTACGACGGACCCCGAAATCCGCTCGTCTGTGTGCTAGTCCGACGGACAAAAAGCCACGCTAGGGCACCTATTGGCTACTGGCTATGAACTTCCTTATTTTAGTCCGGTGTACGTCATCACGTACGAATCCGTCAGACTTTTGTGTGGTCGTGTGTAGGCAAGTCCGTTCGTTAGAAAGTCTGCCGCAAGTCCGCCGAAAGTCTGCCGGAAGTCTGCCGGAAGTCTGTCGGACAGGCTGTCTGACTTTTGTAGACGAAAAGTCCGACCGTGTGTACGCGGCATTAGATGTCTAACCATACCCTTTCAGCATCTTCACTGCCCCAAAATCTAGGGCCCTCTGATATGCATATTAGTTTCTTAGAGTTTCTCCCTCTTACACACCATTGTTGGAGAATAATTCTGCCCTGGGGTCGAGTCAGACCATAATTTACTCACTGATGGTTGAGATTTGCATATCAGAGCAGCACAGGTTTCAGGTCTCCCTTGGTGCTGAAGAGATTGAAAACATTACATTTTGACACCTGAGTGCATCTTCAGTTCAATCACTTTTAGCCATTTTGTTTTACACAGCTAAAATATTCACTTTCAAAATAAAATAAGATAAAAATATGTCATTTTTTTTTTAACTGCCTAATTGTGAGTGTATTTTATTCATAATAACTTTATACTTGGCTTTACTGCACTGTGGATCATCCCTGCTTGTCTTCCATGTGTGATCTTATGAAAAGCGTTGCTATGATTATGTGAGAGCCAACTCCCAACCATCCATCACAACCCATTAACAAGGAGCAGGTCATCATGATTTGGCTTTGTGTGAGAGCTCCTCAATTAGAGATGCACTACATGCATGTTTGATCCCTAAAATTTGGGAATAACAACGGTTGGTAAGTGGCCATTTTTCTCTCAAGGCGCACTTTAAGCACTTCAGCACAGAGAAAAATATCTTCGGCACAGAGCACTCATGTCATTGTCACCAATGAATATATAAGGACTTCTTAAGGACTTTTCCTTATTTTGTTAATTTTTTCACAATGATTGGCACTAATTAGGGATGAGCTTTGTATTCGAATCGAACGCATGTTCGACTCGAACATTGCCTGTTCGGTCGTTCGCTGAATTCCGAACAATATGGACTGTTTGCGCCAAATTTGAGTGGCGCGTCACGGCCCATAATTCACTGCGGCATCGCAGTGCATTGCTGGCTGATGATTGGCCAAGCATGCACTATTACCCGCATGCTTGGCCAATCACAGCACCGTCTGTACAGAGAGCCGTAATTGGCCAAAGCCAGGGTGGGTTTAGTACACGCCCCACACTATATAAGGCCGCCTGCACGGCGGCCCTGTGTAGTGTGTTCCGGCGTTGAGAGAGAGATAGATAGACAGAGAGACAGTGTCATTTGATTTAAGTTAGATAGAGTAGGCAGGCGAGTCAGTTGGCGGCACTTACAGTGTATTGTGTATATATATACATCCTAGGTGTTGTGTATATATATATATACATATATATATACACTGTATTCAGTTTAGCTAGATCCGTTCCTGTTATTCTCTTCTTACTACTGACAGGCAGGCAGGTGTTTTTACAGTATTTACAGCTACCTGAAGAAAATTGCTGCTGTTCTTTTGATCCTCTTAGTCTTATTAGCTACAGCATTTACAGTTAGTGTAGTGTGTCCTCTGCACAGTGTGCACCTAAAGCTACCTGAAGAAAATTAGTGTTCTTCTGATCCTATTAGTACAGTACCGCAGGCAGCTGCAGTATTTACAAGTTAGTGTAGTGCGTCCTCTGCACGGTGTGCATCTAAAGCTACCTGAAGAAAATTAGTGGTGTTCTTCTGATCCTATTAGTACAGTACCACAGGCAGCTGCAGTATTTACAAGTTAGTGTAGTGCGTCCTCTGCACAGTGTGCACCTAAAGCTACCTGAAGAAAATTAGTGGTGTTCTTCTGATCCTATTAGTACAGTACCGCAGGCAGCTGCAGTATTTACAAGTTAGTTTAGTGGGTCCTCTGCACAGTGTGCACCTAAAGCTACCTGAAGAAAATTAGTGGTGTTCTTCTGATCCTATTAATACCACAGGCAGGCAGCTACAGCATTTACAGTTAGTGTAGTGCGTCCTCTGCACAGTGTGCACCTAAGGCTACCTGGAGACAATTGCTGTTGTTCTGCTCCTATTAATACCACAGGCAGGCAGCTACAGTATTTACAGTTAGTGCACTAAGTCCTCTGCACAGTGTGAACCTAAAGCTACCTGAAGAAAATTAGTGGTGTTCTTCTGATCCTATTAATACCACAGGCAGGTAGCTACAGTATTTACAGTTAGTGCACTGTGTCCTCTGCACAGTGTGCACCTAAAGCTACCTGAAGAAAATTACATAGTTACATAGTTACATAGTAGGTGAGGTTGAAAAAAGACACAAGTCCATCAAGTCCAACCTATGTGTGTGATTATGTGTCAGTATTACATTGTATATTACTGTATGTTGCGGTCATTCAGGTGATTATCTAATAGTTTCTTGAAGCTATCAATGCTCCCCGCTGAGACCACCGCCTGTGGAAGGGAATTCCACATCCTTGCCGCTCTTACAGTAAAGAACCCTCTACGTAGTTTAAGGTTAAACCTCTTTTCTTCTAATTGTAATGAGTGGCCACGAGTCTTATTAAACTCTCTTCTGCGAAAAAGTTTTATCCCTATTGTGGGGTCACCAGTACAGTATTTGTAAATTGAAATCATATCCCGTCTCAAGCGTCTCCTCTCCAGAGAGAATAAGTTCAGTGCTTGCAACCTTTCCTCATAACTAAGATCCTCCAGACCCTTTATTAGCTTTGTTGCCCTTCTTTGTACTCGCTCTATTTCCAGTACATCCTTCCTGAGGACTGGTGCCCAGAACTGGACAGCATATTCCAGGTGCGGCAGGACCAGAGCCTTGTAGAGTGGGAGAATTATCGTTTTATCTCTTGCGTTGATCCCCCTTTTAATGCATGCCAATATTCTGTTTGCTTTATTAGCAGCAGCTTGGCATTGCATGCCATTGCTGAGCCTATCATCTACTAGGACCCCCAGGTCCTTTTCCATCCTAGATTCCCCCAGAGGTTCTCCCCCCAGTGTATAGATTGCATTCATATTTTTGCCACCCAAATGCATTATTTTACATTTTTCTACATTGAACCTCATTTGCCATGTAGTCGCCCACCCCATTAATTTGTTCAGGTCTTTTTGCAAGGTTTCCACATCCTGCGGAGAAGTTATTGCCCTGCTTAGCTTAGTATCGTCTGCAAATACAGAGATTGAACTGTTTATCCCATCCTCCAGGTCGTTTACAAATAAATTAAATAGGATTGGTCCCAGCACAGAACCCTGGGGAACCCCACTACCCACCCCTGACCATTCTGAGTACTCCCCATGTATCACCACCCTCTGAACTCCCCCTTGTAGCCAGTTTTCAATCCATGTACTCACCCTATGGTCCATGCCAACGGACCTTATTTTGTACAGTAAAAGTTTATGGGGAACTGTGTCAAATGCTTTTGCAAAATCCAGATACACCATGTCTACGGGCCTTCCTTTATCTAGATGGCAACTCACCTCCTCATAGAAGGTTAATAGATTGGTTTGGCAAGAATGATTCTTCATGAATCCATGCTGATTACTGCTAATGATATCGTTCTTATTACTAAAATCTTGTATATAGTTCCTTATCATCCCCTCCAAGAGTTTAGAGTTTATTGATGTTAGGCTAACTGGTCTGTAATTCCCAGGGATGTATTTTGGGCCCTTTTTAAATATTGGTGCTACATTGGCTTTTCTCCAATCAGCTGGTACCATTCCAGTCAGTAGACTGTCTGTAAAAATTAGGAACAACGGTCTGGTAATCACTTGACTGAGTTCCCTAAGTACCCTCGGATGCACGCCATCTGGTCCCGGTGATTTATTAATGTTAAGTTTCTCAAGTCTAATTTTAATTCTGTCCTCTGTTAACCATGGAGGTGCTTCCTGTGTTGTATCATGAGGATAAACACTGCAGTTTTGGTTACTGAAGCCCCCCGATTCACTCGTGAAGACTGAGGAGAAGAATAAATTCAATACCTTCGCCATCTCCCCATCCTTTGTAACCAGATGTCCTTCCTCACTCTTTATGGGGCCAATATGGTCTGTCCTCCCTTTTTTACTGTTTACATACTTAAAGAATTTCTTGGGATTTTTTTTGCTCTCCTCCGCTATGTGTCTTTCATGTTCTATCTTAGCCGTCCTAATTGCACCCTTACATTTCTTGTTGCATTCTTTATAAAGTCTGAATGCTAAGGATGATCCCTCAACCTTGTATTTTTTGAAGGCCTTCTCCTTTGCTTTTATATGCATTTTTACATTGGAGTTAAGCCATCCAGGATTTTTGTTCGCTCTTTTAAATGTATTACCCAATGGGATACATTGGCTAATGCCCTTATTTAATATGCTCTTAAAGCAAACCCATCTCTCCTCCGTATTCTTTGTTCCTAATATTTTATCCCAATTTATGCCTTTTAGCAAGGTTTGTAGTTTAGGGAAGTTGGCTCTTTTGAAATTCAGTGTCTTTGTGTTCCCCTTATGTTTCCTATTTGTGTGATTTATACTGAAACTAATTGACCTGTGATCGCTGTTACCTAAATTGCCCCGTATTCCCACATCCGTGATCAGGTCTGTATTGTTGGTAATCAGTAGATCCAGTATTGTTTTATTTCTAGTTGGTGCGTCTACCATCTGACCCATAAAATTGTCCTGCAAGACATTAAGGAACTGGCGAGCCTTAAATGAATGCGCGGTTCCCTCCGCCCAGTCTATGTCTGGATAATTAAAATCCCCCATTATGATAACACTTCCCATCCTTGCTGCTAATCCAATTTGTGCTAGGAGATCCGTCTCCACTTCCTCCCTCAGGTTAGGGGGCCTATAGCATACTCCCAGTATTATTTTCCCTTTAGCTTCATCCCTTTGGAGCTCTACCCATAAGGATTCCACCTCCTATCTAGCTCCCTCTGTGATGTCATCTCTCACATTCGCTTGTACATTATTCTTGATATATAGGCATACCCCTCCCCCTTTTTTACCCTGTCTATCCTTGCGGTATAGGGTATACCCTTGAATGTTTGCCAGCCAATCATGAGAGCTGTTGAACCAGGTCTCTGAAATTCCCACAAAATCCAAATCCTCCTTGTACAACAGTATCTCTAGTTCACCCATCTTGTCCGCCATGCTCCTGGCATTGGTGAACATGCCACATAGTTTAGACCGGTCGCATATTGTCCTCGTATTGGGTGTTTCGAGATTGCAACTAGGACTTGCAACTATACTCACCTTGTGTTTTTGTGCTTTGGTTAACCTACCACTAATGCCCCCAATACTACCCTCTGGAATATCTTCCGCGCTGGCTATCTCTGTCTCTGGACCCTCCCCCCGATTGCCTAGTTTAAAAACACCTCTAACTTTTTGGCCATCTTCATTCCCAGCAGATCTGCACCCTCCTCATTTAGGTGCAGTCCGTCCCTTCTATAGTACCGGTTACCGACTTAGAAGTCGGCCCAGTCCTCCAGGAACCCAAACCCCTCCTTACTACACCAGCTCTTCAGCCACTTGTTTACTTCCCTAATCTCCCTCTGCCTTTCTGGTGTGGCTCGATGTACCGGTAGTTTTCCTGAGAATACTACCTTGGAGGTCCTTTTCCTCAATTTAGCTCCTAAGTCCCTAAAATCGTTCTTTAGGACACTCCATCTGCCTCTGACTTTGTCTTTGGTGCCAACGTGCACCATGACAGCCGGGTCTTCCCCAGCTCCTCCCAGTAATCTGTCTACAAGATCCGTGATGTGCCGAACCCGAGCGCCCAGTAGACAACATACTGTTCGGCGCTTCAGGTCTTGATTACAGATTGCCCTCTCTGTCCTTCTAAGAATTGAGTCCCCTACCACCAGAATCTGTCTTTCCTTTCCCTTTGCTGCCCCCCCACTCTCACTGGAGGAGTTCTTCCCCTGGCAGCTAGGAGAGTCCCTCAGCTCCAGCAGTGCTGGTCCCTGACTGGTTTCACCAATGTCACTCAATGGAGCGTACCCTTTGGGATGCTCCAGTCCTGGATCGGCCTCCCTGGCACTTCCCCCTCTACCCCTCCTGACTGTCACCCATCTACTCTTTGCTAGTGCCTGCACCTCTTTGTCTCCACCCGCCTCTGTGCTGGCCCCTGCCGGCACCTGCCTTGTACGTTCCTGGCTCTCCTTTAGTATGGAGGGACTTCTCAGCGCTGACAGTTGCTTCCCCAGATTCAGAACCTGGGCTTCCAGGGAAACAATGTGCTTACATTTTGCACAGCAGTATTCGCCCTCGATCGGATGATAAAGGAACGCATACATGCAGCAAGATGTACAAAGAGTACAAGAGTACCTCTCCACACCTGCCGGGCATCGTACCTATTAAATTTAGTGAGGATTTGGGGATTTTACCCTGTCCAAATTACCTAACAGCTAGCTTCCTGGCACTAATACTCAAGACAATACACAGGTACACAACAAGACAATACCCAGGTACTCACAGACCTACGTGCAATCGCAGAACAGTCGCAGACCTACATGCACTCGCAATACTCAAGTATACAGTACACAACACACAAGTACTAACGATCCACACACACTACTCAGAAAACACTCAGGTACTCACACTACACAGGTACTATGACCCCTGTTATAACCTCCTGTTTTAAACTCTGGTTTTTAACTCACCACTTATACCAGTTCCACTTACACAGAGTTCCACAGCCTGAGACTGAACAGGCTCAGAATGAGTCCTACACACAGTTATATAGGCAACTGTGAGCAATTAACCACCCCCCTTAATTGATAGCCTGAAGGAACCAGATTAGTGGTGTTCTTCTTATCCTATCAATACCACAGGCAGGCAGCTACAGCATTTACAGTTAGTGTAGTGCGTCCTCTGCACAGTGTACACCTAAAGCTACCTGGAGACAATTGCTGTTGTTCTGCTCTTATTAATACCACAGGCAGGCAGCTACAATATTTACAGTTAGTGCACTGTGTCCTCTGCACAGTGTACACCTAAAGCTACCTGAAGAAAATTAGTGGTGTTCTTCTTATCCTATTCATACCACAGGCAGGCAGCTACAGCATTTACAGTGAGTGTAGTGCGTCCTCTGCACAGTGTGCACCTAAAGCTACCTGGAGACAATTGCTGTTGTTCTGCTCCTATTATTACCACAGGCAGGCAGCTACAGTATTTACAGTTAGTGCACTGTGTCCTCTGCACAGTGTGCACCTAAAGCTACCTGAAGAAAATTAGTGGTGTTCTTCTGATCCCATTAATACCACAGGCAGGCAGCTACAGTATTTACAGTTAGTGTAGTGCGTCCTCTGCACAGTGTGCACCTAAAGCTACCTGAAGACAATTGCTGGTGTTCTCATACTAATAATACTACAGGCAGGCAGTTGATTCTGCTAGCTGCAGTATCAGTATATATATACATCCCAGCTTTGTGCAGCTACATCTCACTGCAGGCCATTAGTATGTCTGGAAGGCCAACAAGGAGAGGCAGACAGCCACAAGCCAATAAAAGAGGGCAAGCAGGCTCTGTGTCTAGAGGCAACAGTGCTGGTCGCGGAGACGGTGCATCCTCATCAGCACGTGGCCGTGGGACACCCTTGTCCTTTTTTTCGGCAGCTGGCTGTGTTGAGCCGCAACATGCGGAAGACTTGGTAGAGTGGATGACCAAGCCGTCCTCATCCTCCTCATCCTCTCTCACCCAGGCTCAGGGTACTTTGTCTGGCAAAGCAGCTGCCAATGCGGCCTCTTCCCTCGGCTCAATGGCATCGGTCACTCCTTCCCTAGTCCCACCATGTCCTCCTGAGGAGTCCCCCAAACTGTTTGACCACAGTGTTGGGTACATACTCCAGGAGGATGCCCAACGTTTTGAAGGCTCCGATGATGGTACCCAGCTAGAGGAAGGCAGTAACGTGAGCCCAGAGAGGGGGGGTGCCCAAGATGAACAGCAATCTGGCAGTCATGTTCCCCCAGCTGCAGCATACTGCCAGCTTTGCTCCAGTGATGAGGAGGGCGGGGATGATGAGGTTGCTGACTCCACGTGGGTGCCTGATAGGAGAGAGGAGGAGGAGGAGGCACATCACCAATGAGGCAGGATGCCCTCCAGGGGCCAGCTTAAGGGCAGCACACCGACTGCATCACACCGCAGAGCTCCGCATGTGCAGATCGCTGCTGTCTTTGCGTGTTATTCCAAAAGTTCTTTGGTGTGGGCCTTTTTTGAGATGAGTGCATCAGATCCCACCGCTGCTATTTGCAACATATGTCTCAAGCGTATCTCTCGTGGCCAAAACATCTCCCGCTTGGGCACCACATGCTTGACCAGACATATGTTGACCTGCCATGCAGTTAGTTGGCAATCGTACATAAAAGACCCACACCAAAAAACAAAGAGGACCTCTCCTTGCTCCTCATCAGCCGGGATCTCCAACCCCACTATACCTTCAGTCCTCTCTGAGACCTGCACTGAGAAGAATGAAGGTGTAGAATTAGGTGTGTCACAGCCAAGTACTTGGGGGCAATCTGCTATCGGTACACCAACGTCAGATTGTACCAGGCAAATTTCCCTGCCCCAGCTGTTGCACCACCGAAAGAAGTTTGCTCCCAGCCATCCACATGCCCAGCGGTTGAATGCTAGCTTGGCTAAATTGCTAGCACTTCAACTGCTGCCTTTTCAGTTGGTAGACTCTGCCCCCTTCCGTGAGTTTGTGGAATGTGTGGTTCCTCAGTGGCAGGTTCCCAAACGCCACTTTTTCTCACAGAAGGCGATTCCGGCTCTCTACGGGCATGTGGAAGGCAATGTCTTGGCCTCGCTGGACAGGGCGGTCAGCAGTAAGGTGCATATTACCGCTGACTCATGGTCCAGCAGGCATGGACAGGGACGTTACCTATCTTTCACCGCGCACTGGGTGACTCTTCTGGCAGCTGGGAAGGATGCAGGACAAGGTGGAGTAGTGTTGGAGGTTGTTCTGCCACCACGCCTCCAAAATACTACTAGTGGTGATTCTGCCACACCTCTCTCCTCCACCCCCTCCTCTTCTTCTTCCTCCATGGCCTCTTCCTGTGATTTGACTTCGGAACCAGCGGTGCTCTGTAGACATTCAAGGGGCTACGCAAGCACGCAGGCCAAAAGATGCCATGCGGTGCTTGAGCTGGTGTGCTTGGGGGACAGGAGCCACACTGGGGCAGAGATTCTGTCAGCTCTGCAGGGGCAGGTTCAGAGGTGTTTGACGCCACGCCAGCTTAAGGCAGGTATGGTGGTTTGCGACAATGGCACCAACCTCCTCTCCGACCTCTGACAGGGACAACTGACCCATGTGCCCTGTTTGGCTCACGTCCTTAACTTGGTGGTGCAGCAGTTCTTGGGCAGGTACCCGGGCTTACAGGATGTCCTGAGGCAGGCCAGGAAAGTCTGTGTGCATTTCCACAGGTCATATAATGCCAGTGCTCGGCTGGCTGACCTCCAAAAGAAATTTAACCTGCCCAAGAACCGCCTAATCTGTGACATGCCCACCAGGTGGAACTCTACGTTGGCCATGCTGCAGCGGCTGCACACACAGCAGAGGGCCATCAATGAGTACCTGCGTGACTATGGCACCAGGACAGGGTCAGGGGAGCTTGTTTTTTTTCCCCACGCCAGTGGGCCATGATCAGGGATGCATGCACTGTCCTGTCACCATTTGAGGAGGCCACGGGGATGGTGAGCAGTGACAGTGCATGCATCAGTGACACTGTCCCCCTTGTCCACCTGTTGGAGCACACGCTGCGTGGAATAATGGACAGGACTCTTGAGGCAGAACAGAGGTAGGAAGAGGAGGACTTCCTTAGCTCTCAAGGCCCCCTTTATCCAGACAGTGTTCCTGCGTGCCCGCCGATCACACGGGAAGAGGATGAGGAGGAGGAGGAGGAGGAGGAAGAGGAGGATTGTGTCAGTATGGAGGTGGAGCCTGGCACTCAGCATCAGCAGCAGTCTTTAAGGGATCATTTACAGTCCCAAGAAACCCATGGACTTGTACGTGGCTGGGAGGAGGTGGCTGCGGATCATGTCGTCCTTAGTGACCCAGAGGACTCCGGACCGAATGCCTCAGCAAACCTACGCTGCATGGCCTCCCTGATCCTGCAAAGCCTGCAGAAGGATCCTCGTATTCGTGGTATCAAGGAAAGGGATCAATACTGGCTGGCAACCCTCCTTGATCCACGTTACATGGGTAAGGTTGTGGACCTTATCTTGCCGTCGCAGAGGGAGCAGAGGATGAAACATCTTCGGGAGGCCTTGCAGAAAGGTCTGTGCAACGCGTTCCCAAAGACTGGGAGGTTACAAACTCCTGTTCCTGGACAACGTGTTGCTGAGGCTTTGGTCAGTCAAAGAAGGAGCAGTGGAGAAGGTGGCCATCTGACCGATGCGTTCAGACAATTTTTTAGTCCACAGCCCCAATGTATAAACAAAACTAAAAAGAGAGAGAGGTATTGTTGCGCTACTAAAAAAAATTCTCTTAAAAGTGTAAATCAGCAGCCAGCATCACCAGTATGATAACCGTATACAAAATGTGATAAATAAATAAATGCAGCGCTAAGTGTCATTAAACATGCGTTTTTCTGTGGTTATCCCCAAGGTATGATCGGTTCCAGCAACCATCGCCAGCGTCTGTTTTACATGGTGCAGGAATACCTAGGGGCAAGATCTGACTTGGACACCTTTCCCACCGAAAATCCTCTGGGTTACTGGGTCTTGAGGATGGATCACTGGTCAGAGCTTGCACAGTATGCAATTGAGCTACTGGCCTGTCCTGCATCCAGCGTTCTTTCGGAACGCACATTCAGTGCTGCTGGAGGTTTTGTAACCGATCACAGGGTGCGCCTGTCCACCGACTCGGTCGATCGACTGACCTTCATAAAAATGAATCAGTCTTGGATCACCACCAGCTACCAAGCACCTGATGCTGATGTAACTGAATATTTTTTTTTGAAAAGTCAGATCCCTTCAAGACTGCCTATGCTGATGCTGAGTGACTATCCTGCTATGCTGAGTGACTATCCTCTTCCTCCTCAATGATCATACTGATAGCTTGTAAAAATATTTTTGGTTCTGGGCGCCGCCACCAGTGGCTAAGGCCCAATTTTTCAGCCCCTGTTTATCAGGGGCGTGTAATTACAATTTTTGATGCAATATTTTGCAAGGAGGGTTCGTTGCTGCACTCGAGTATTTGTGAGGGGTTGCAGTGTTGTGGCACCAGCACCAGTGCCTAAGGCCCAATTTTTCAGCCCCTTTTTAACAGGGGCGTGTAATTACAATTTTTGATGCAATACTTTGCAGCAGGGCTCGTTCCTGCGCTCCAACTAGAGTATCTGTGAGGGGTTGCAGTGTTGTGGCACCAGCACCAGTGCCTCTTCCTCCTCAATGATCATGCTGATAGCTTGTAAGAATATTTTTGGTTCTGGGCGCCGCCACCAGTGGCTAAGGCCCAATTTTTCAGCCCCTGTTTAACAGGGGCGTGTAATTACAATTTTTGATGCAATATTTTACAGGAGGGCTCATTCCTAGGGTATCTGTGAGGGGTTGCAGTGTTGTGGCACCAGTGCCTAAGGTCCAATTTTTCTGCCCCTGTTCAACAGGGACATGTAATTACAATTCTTGATCTAATATTTCACAGCAGGGCCCGTTTCTGTGCCCACCAAGAGTAACTGTGAGGACTTACAGTGTTGTGGCACCAGCACCACCACCAAAGGCCCAATTTTTCTGCCCCTGTTTAACAGGTACATGTAATTACAATTCTTGATCTAATATTTCACAGCAGGGCCCGTTTCTGCACCCATCAAGAGTAACTGTGAGGACTTAGTGTTGTGGCACCAGCACCACCACCACCAAAGGCCCAATTTTTCTGACCCTGTTCAACAGGGGCATGTAATTACAATTCTTCATCTAATATTTCACAACTGAGCCCATTCCTGCGCCCACCAAGCGTAACTGTGAGGGCTTACAGTGTTGTGGCAACACCAACACCTAAGGTCGCAATTTCTGCAGAGTATATAGGGCAGGCCCCTACTTTCAAACATCCAACTTACAAACGACTCCTACTTGCAAACGGAAGGAGACAACAGGAAGTGAGATGAAATCTACCCCTAGGAAGGGAAATTCTCTCCTGTAAGAGTTAATATGGGAAAAACGTGTCTCCTCTCCACTGATGCTTTATCACCAATACTTGTTTCACTAAAACCCCCAAATTGTCAAAAAACATTTGTCATTGGGACAGAAAGTGAGGTAAAATCTTCTGAAGAGGTGCACAGACAGCAAAGCAAATGTCACAGGGGTGATAACCCTTCCCTATGTTTTCCAAAAAGCTTAAAAATAGATTTTTTGGCTGGAGCTACACTTTAAAAATGTACCAGTTCAAAATTACAAACAGATTCTACTTAACAACAAACCTATAGTCCCTGTCTTGTTTGCACCACCTGTATACTGCTGTTCAGAGGGCCTGGGGCCCCACGCCTTTCCTTTTTTTAATTTGGGTGCATGGTTCCCCTTAATATCCATACAAGACCCAAAGGGCCTGGTAATGGACTGGGGGGGGGGGGGGGGTACCCATGCCATTTGTCTCACTGATTTTCATCCATATAACCAGGACCGGACATTACATTAAAGCCGTAAGCAGTTTTAAATGACTTTTATTACTTTAAAAATGTCATTTTGTGCAGGGATTGTTCTAAGCACGGGAAAACACGTGCCACTTTACAGGCATACTATAGACACCCCCCCAGGTATGATATTTAAAGGAATATTTTACTTTTTTTTCACTTTAAGCATCATTAAAATCACTGCTCCCGAAAAAAGGCCGTTTTTAAAACTTTTTTTGCATTGATACATGTCCCCTGGGGCAGGACCCGGGTCCCCAAACCCTTTTTAGGACAATACCATGCAAATTAGCCTTTAAAATTAGCACTTTTGATTTTGAACGTTCGAGTCCAATAGACTTCAATGGGTTTCTAACGTTCGTGCAAATTTTCGGTCCGTTCGCAGGTTCTGGTGCGAACCGAACCGGGGGGTGTTCGGCTCATCCCTAGCACTAATATGTTGCTATAATGTTTGCTTTATAATATGCTTCATTTTGTACAATATTAAGTATAATATTTCACACAAGAGTATCATAGTTCAACTTTGGATTGATTTGAATATTTGGGTATAAGATTTAAAGGGACAGCACACTTTTGTTATCTCTTCGAATGGTCCATTCCCCACTATGAACTGGCAGGTGTAAACAGACTTGAGTCCATTTACACCCGCCTACCTCCGATCTGGTCTGCAAAACAAAACAAAATGGAAGGGGATCTGTTCTCCTCCGTGTAGGCATATCAGATCAGAAGTTAGTAGGTGCAAACGGACAGCGGAGTCCATTTACCGCAGACTGGGAGAGCGGGCTCTGTCTGTGTCCGCTCTGCAAAACCAGAGCAGACGTGGACCTGTCATCCACCCAGACAGATTCGCTGCTGATCAAAAACAAAAGGCAGTGATGACATCAGCTTGGTTATGCTGTATTACAAAAAGAGGAACTGAACCCTGGAAGCTGTACTCCAAAAAAGGCAGGCAGAGGATAAAGTACTGATCACCAGTATTGCCTGTGGTCTCCCTGCAGCTGATCTTTCCCCATTACAGAAGTACAATGTTGTGTTCTGCATTGGGTCTAAATACAGACAGTTATCTTGGAGGAGGCAGACTTTTGCTTCCTCATAACAGAACAGTGGTGAAATTGCCAAATCTCACTCCAAGTCAGCTGATACTTGCAGTCAGAGGCAGCATAGCCTTAGTGTGTAACTAAACCCACCCAAAAACAAAAGTATAATATATTGTAGTGTACCAATAATTGATGTAGTGGCTGCATTTGTTTTCAATTTTTCAGGCTTTCGTTCCTGGAGATTAGCCAGTATCACACCTGGGTTGCTACATTCACTCCTCAACCCTTGAAAGACAAAACCAGAGAAAATTCCCAGCTCTACTCACCAACCGGTCTGCTTACCGAATCAACCTGTTCAACACTATGCGTTAAAAACAGGGGTTTAGTTAGCACACATTTGCAAACGCATGTGTAAGCTGCAAGGACTCTTCCCTGCACCCTGTTTATGGTTTGCAGTCCTAACCCTGCAAAATTTTTTGAGAGTCTCCACAATGGAAGCACATGCATTCTAATGGATAGCTAAGGGGCAGGTGGGCCTGGAGGTAGCCCAATCCTCCTTAAAGGCACAGGAGCACATGAACACCCAGCACATAACACAATAGCAGGAAAGGTGCCCAGTGTGTCCCCTGACCAAATTTACACCAGTAACAAAGAGATGGCCCCTGCCCCCACCTATAACTGGCCTTCACAGCAAGGAGCACATGGAAGGGCAAACGCATGAAAGCAGTGGCGGCCCATCCATAGGGGGGTATGCTGTGATTCTGGGCTGTATACTCTGCTGCGAGTCTGGGCTGTATACTCTGCTGTGATTCTGGGCTGTATACTCTGCTGTGATTCTGAGCTGTATACCCTAATGTGAGTCTGGGCTGTATACTCTGCTGTGATTCTGGACTGTATACTCTGCTGTGATTCTGTGGCTGTATACTCTGCTGTGATTCTGGACTGTATACTCTGCTGTGATTCTGGACTGTATACTCTGCTGTGATTCTATGGCTGTATACCTGTCCTGTGATTCTGGGGCTGTATACTCTGTCCTGTGATGCTGAGCTGTATACTCCTAACACTATGGATGGAAGCAAGTGGAATACAGGGGAAGGAGTGGTTGGATGCTATAAGGGGTGGGGCTTATAAGTGTGAGGAGTCAAAAAGGAGGGGGGTCTGACGCCCCCCATTCTAAGACTTCACCAGCTGCCACTGCATGAAAGACAAAACCAGAGAAAATTCCCAGCTCAACTCACCAATCACTCTTGGACACCAGTTCTGTCAATCAGTGGAGAAGGTGGTGATGGATGGACTATTATTATTTTATTTATTATTTAAGGTACTTATATAGCTCCGTCAATTTACGCAGCACTTTACATATACATTGTACATTCACATCAGTCCCTACCCTCAATGAGCTTACAATCTAAGGTCCCTAACTCACATTCATATACTAGGGCCAATTTAGACAGAAGCCAATTAACCTACCAGCATGTCTTTGTAATGTGGGAGGAAACCCACGCAGGCACAGGGAGAACATGCAAACTCCAGGCAGGTAGTGTCGTGGTTGAGATTCGAACAAGCGACCCTTTTTACTGCTAGGTAAGAGTGTTACCCACTAAACCACTGTGTCGCCCATATTTCAGATACAGATGTATACTGTAGCTAGGAGGCTGCAGGCACAGGAAGTGCCTAGGCACACTAACAGTGCACGGATTTCAAGATGTTCCCTATAACATAGCAAATCTTCACGAGTTGAGAGCCAGTCTAACCGCACTGAAAAAAACAAGGTCTGCTATTGATTCACCAAAGTATTTTCCTGGTGCCTATCCATGGCAGCATACAGATGATAGAGCTCTGCCTCGACCAGAGAATAGCATAAAAGAAAGACATAACCCCTCCCCCAGCATTCCCTTTTTTTCCCTCATACCTCTTAACTGGTGAAGTGTAGCTGTATGTCCCTACCTTTGCTGAGGGCAGCTTCCATCGGGTTCAGCATCTCCGTTGCGCAGTCCCTGTACTTGGGCCGCTAACAATGCTGCTAAGACTGGGAGCCCCTTCTGTGGATCTTTTGGGGTAATGCAGGGTTTCCTCATATTCCTCGTATTTTGCTTGGTGTATGCAGGCAGTTGTATAGAAGGATCAGCTTTTTTCCCCCCATATTCCTTAAAGGTCCCCTCTGTCCTCTGTTTTGTGCTGCTCTCTGGTTTTGGTATTTTTTTAGCCCAGGGTACACTTTTCTTTTTTTGTCTTCTACCTTCTTGGAAAGATTTGGCCGAGTTCTCCGCTTGTGCGCATGCACTGCGTGGCAGTTTTCCGGGACAAACCCGGGGTCCATGCCTGCGTGACTCAGGAGGTTGTGCGAGTGAGTTTGCGCATGCACAGTACTTTTTTCTAGGCCGGGGGCCATCTTGGAAGTGGGGAATCGGGAGTCAATTTTGACTCTTACCCCCATTAGGCCATACAGCCAGAGATTCACCACAAGAGGATCCCTCTGAGCAATCCTCAGAAGAATCAGAGCCTTCCGTGTTCAGTTTTTCCCTTGTACAGGCCTTCATTCAAGCAGTTAAGAATGTTATTTCATGGAAGGACCCAAAGTAGAAGAGATATTTTTCTTTTCGCAAGAAGAAACAGGTTGTTTTTTACCATATGGAAAAGATTAAAGAGGTTATTGAAGATGAATGGAGGAAGACAGACAAAAAGTTCTCATTAGGGTGAATTAAGATGCTGTATCCTTTAACAGAGACAGATACACAATCTTTGGACCTGATGCCAGTTGTGGATGCAGCGGTTGTACGCCTAGCTAAGAATATAACTCTTCCTATGGAAGATTCTGCTTCTTTCAAGGACCCTCTTGCTAGACATAGACCCTACAAGAGGTTACTTGGCATCAGGAGCAGCATGCCATTGCCCTTACCTTCCTGTCTAATGCCATTTAGGTCCTGGATGGAGAATATTGGGATGGCTCTATGCCAGGATGGCCATAGGATGGCATAATTAAGGCTCCAGAAAAGCTAAAATTGTCAGCAGACTTTGTGGGAGAAGCAGCGATTGATACAATCCGTTGTTCGACCAGATCAATGTTGCATGCTATTATGACCAAGCAGGCCTTATGGCTGAAGCTCTGGGAGGCTGATTTGGCATTAAAACAGATTTGGTGTAAAATCCCATTCGATGGGAAAGCTGTTTGGAGAGAGACTCAGCCAGGCTATTCCATCACAACAGAGATACCAGGAAATCTTGGTGGGGCACTCAGGCGTCCTTTTCAGGCGTGAGGAAGAACAAGGCTCTTTATACCCCCCAAGAGGGAGCTAAGTCCTTTTGACGCAAGATTAGCCCAATCCAATGTCAGGACCCTTGGGTCCTATCAACATTCCAATATGAACACTTCTGGACATTCTCTAATCAGCCTCCTTGAAGAGCCTTCAAGAGAACAGAGATTCCAGCCTCCCCACAAAAAAGCACTGGCCTTGATGCAGTAAATAACATTACTCCAGGGGGCAGCCTGTCCAGTTCCCTTCTCAGAACAATACACGGGTTTCTATTCCACCCTGTTCCTAGTACAGAAGGGAACAAGCGGGTGGAGACCTGTGATAGAAAAAAAAAAATGTAATCAGTACATCCACCTAGAGAGCTTCAAGATTGAGTCAAAATGGAGTTGCTACAGATGATTTTTTTTAAACAGTACAGCCAGGGGACTTGTTAATTTCCATAGATCTGCAGGATGCATACCTACATGTTCCCTCCTTTCAGAAGTACCTGAGATTCACAGTGGGTCAAGTCCACTTATGCCGAGTACACACGAGCGGACTTTACGGCAGACTTTGCCCGGCGGACTTTTCGACGTACTTTTTGAATGAACGGACTTGCCTACACACAATCCACCAAAGTCCGTCGAATTCGTACGTGATGACGTACGACCGGACTAAAACAAGGAAGTTCATAGCCAGTAGCCAATAGCTGCCCTAGCGTGGCTTTATGTCCATCGAACTAGCATACAGACGGTGGACTTTTCGACCGGACTCGATTTCGACGGATTAATTTAAAACATGTTTCAAATCTAAGTCCGTCCAACTTTTGAGAAAACAAAGTCCGCTTGAGCCCACACACGATCGAATTGTCCGACCAAATCCCGTCCGCCGGGCAAAGTCCGCTCATGTGTACGCGGCATTACAGTTTCGGTGCCTACCATTTGGTATATGCACCTCTTCCCGCCTATTCACAAAGGTGTTAATCTGAGACCTAGCTCCCCTGAGAGAGAAGGGGCTGAGAGTATACGACTATTTAGACTTTATCTAAAGAATAGAAATTTTGGTGCTGAAACTGAAAATGCAGGATGCACTTAGGCGAAAACCGAAAATTACAGTTTTTAATTTTTTTTATATATAATTGTATTATATTCGACTTTTTAATTAATATCATCAATTTAAATTATTATGAATTAATTGTTGGCCATTATTGGTACCTTTTAGTGCAAGAATAGCTCAAGTAAAATGCAGTCTTCAGTCTCTGACCATCTCTTGTATCATGTCTGCAATCTCTAACCATCTCTTGTATCATGTCTGCAGTCTCTGACCATCTCTTGTATCATGTCTGCAATCTCTTAAACACATTGCTAATAGTATTAGCAAAATTTCCTTTCAGTGCACCTCTAGCAGACATGGTACAGTAGATGGTCAGAGACTGCAGACATACTACAGGAGATGGTCAGAGACTGCAGACATGATACAGGCGATGGTCAGAGACTGCAGGCATAGTACAGGAGATGGTCAGAGACTGCAGGCATAGTACAGGAGATGGTCAGAGACTGCAGACATAGTACAGGAGATGATCAGAGACTGCAGACATGATACAAGAGATCAAATGCAGCCTCACCAGTGCCCATCAGACACAGCTTCACCAGTGACCATCAGACGCAGCCTCGCCAGTGCCTGGATCACACAGTGGCGATCTCCTGCTGTGTCAGAAAAGCTTGGATTTGAATTGCACGGGCCGGGCAGCCGCTATAACAAAGTCCCGCCTACTAGACCAGCTCTCATGATACACATTACACTGATTCAATTTCCCAGCATTGGATCAGTGTGACACCTATTACAGGAGCCCGATCTAGGAGACGGGACTTTGTTACAGGGGCTGCCGAACAATTCAGATTAAAGCTCTGTAACACAGCGGGAGATCGCCACTCTGCATGACACTCACAAGGAGAGGAGGGAGGGGAGCAGGGGACTCTGACTCTGACAGGGGCGCGCGAGGATGACACACCTGCAATGTGTGGCACTCAGTATTGACCGCCCCCTTTTCTGTGCCATTAATCGGTACCTTTTTTTCGTTCGATACCTGTTTTTTTTTAAAACACAATTTTCGGCCGATATGTTTCGGCGGCTGCAATTTCAGCGCACCTCGAGTTGCAATCTCTAACAGAACTCGGATGGCTTATAAACTACGAGAAGAGCCAACTGTCTACAACACAGCGCATGATTTATTTAGGGGCGATGTTCGACACACAACAGGGTACAGTGTCATTCCCTCCCCTCAGGGGCGTCGGGAGGGGGTGGCTAGGGGGGCTGAAGCCCCGAATTGGTCCCCGAAAAGCCCAGAGTGTCAAGAAGGCACCGTTTAATTGTTAGCCCTGAGCGCCGCCAGCCGCTGACGAGCGGGGACTGATCTGATCCGCCGAGTGCGGCCGAGTGTGGCCAAATGACATACAGGTCCCGCCTTCTGGAGCTATGATGGACATCCCACTGGTCCAATGCTGGGACCGCAGGACGTGTGACGTCCATCATAGGCACTGCACGCTCCAGAAGGCGGGAATTACAATCCGCCGCGCCACATCACTGAGATCCCCGCTCAGATAGATCAGGGCAGCGGAGGAGCGATCTGGCGAGATGTGCCAGTGACTGCACCGATTATTGTAGAGGAGACGGGGATGAGGATAACCTGAAGAGGAGCTGTGCTGGGGGCGGATGGCAAAGTGAAGAGCTCCGGATCTCGGTGTGTCTGATCATGGGCACCGGAGTGTGCAGCAGGAGGCAAAAGAGTCTTCTCCATACCGCCTTGTGCCTGCTGGCCATGCTGGGACTGGGAGGCAGGCTCTACTTTGTATATCTACGTGCAGGACAAAGCCTGGAGCTCCAAGGTCCAGGCGATGAAATTCAAGCAGTCTCCTCTCCTCTGGCTGCCTGCTGTGCCACATGATGCGTGGGCTGTACACCGCACACTACAGCTGAACTGAACTGCAGGACACCTGAAGTCTGTCTCCTGGTCAGGTAGGTGAGGTCAGTGTATGTATGTCACGGTATGTTAGGTAGGTCAGTGTATGTTAGGTAGGTCAGTGTATGTCAGTGTATGTATGTCAGGTCAGTGTATGTTAGGTAGGTCAGTGTATGTTAGGTGTATGTATGTATGTCAGGTCAGTGTATGTTAGGTAGGTGTATGTATGTATGTCAGGTCAGTGTAGGTTAGGTAGGTGTATGTATGTATGTATGTCAGGTCAGTGTATGTTAGGTAGGTGTATGTATGTATGTCAGGTCAGTGTATGTATGTCAGGTCAGTGTATGTTAGGTAGGTGTATGTATGTATGTCAGGTCAGTGTATGTTAGGTAGGTGTATGTATGTATGTCAGGTCAGTGTATGTTAGGTAGGTGTATGTCAGATCAGTGCATGTTAGGTAGGTGTATGTATGTCAGGTCAGTGTATGTTAGGTAGGTGTATGTATGTATGTCAGGTCAGTGTATGTTAGGTAGGTGTATGGATGTCAGGTCAGTGTATGTTAGGTAGGTGTATGTATGTATGTATGTATGTCAGGTCAGTGTATGTTAGGTAGGTGTATGTATGTATGTCAGGTCAGTGTATGTTAGGTAGGTGTATGTATGTATGTATGTATGTCAGGTCAGTGTATGTTAGGTAGGTGTATGTATGTATGTCAGGTCAGTGTATGTTCGGTAGGTCAGTGTGTCAGGTAGCTGATATTAGTGGTCGAAATTGATGGGCACTGCTAAGCCCCAGGCAGCAACCAGCAAGTAAGCTTACCCCGCGCCACACAACCCCGGCGCTCAGCCAAAAAACCCCATGCCATGACCACTCACGACCCTCCCCCCCCCCATCGGTGCCAACATCGGACTTCGGGCTGAAGCCCCTGGTCTTTTTGCCACCTAGCAACGCCCCTGCCTCCCCTCAAGGTGAGAATCATTATTCAGAGGAAGCACAAGGTCATGAGAAGTTCTTATTTAAAAACTTCACAATGCCTGAGCCTCAAATGCTCCTTGTCCCCCTAGTTCCATGGTCACATTGGCATCTGAGATACTTCCAGTCAGGTTTTTTGGCACAATGGTGGAGACAACTCTCACAGACAATCCTGCTGACTGTAGTCATGCGCAGAAGCCTGCACTGGTGAACAAGCCCCGAAAACCCTCTCCAGTTGGGTGCCCTCTCATGGACCATAATTACATCCGACACCAGTGGACGAAGCTGGGGAGCCCATTGCGGAGAGAGGTCAAAGTTCAAGGAAGATGGTAAATACCCAGCGAGGGGTTGGTATAATTCTGGAAATATCTAAATGCCATAGTCGGTTACATATACGGTAACACTACCATGGAAAAATTATTATTATTTCTGTGGCATTGTAGTGGGCTCTTATCCAGAGATAGTCCTTTTACTATTTCTCAGGGCTATGTTGGCCACTTGTGCTGATGTATGACTCATTTACGGTTTTCTATTTTAGTTTTTCTTTTTTTGTGTTGTCACTTTACATGTGTCATATTTATTCTGTTAAACATTTTAATAAAAAGGATTTTCAAAAAACATTCTGGAAATAAGAGCAGCATTTCTAGCCCTGACTTCTTTGACAACTCAGGTCAGAGTACTCTTGCGCCTAGACAACAGGGCAGCAGTCTCCTATTTACAGAAGCAAGGGGGTGCCCACAGCAGAAGGCTTCTAAGAGAAGTAGAACCGATTAATGCTCTGGGCAGACAAGAACTTGTTATACCTCAAGGCAATGTATCTTCCGGGCAGACTAAACAGAGAAGCAGACATTTTGTCAAGAGATTTCCTGACCGACGAGTGGGCGCTACACCTTCACACATTGTCAACCTCTGGGGATACCCTCAAGTGGATCTATTTGCTGCTCCGAAGAATGCCAAACTCCCTCGATTCTTCTCTCGCTTTCCACATACCCAAGCAGAAGCGGTGGATACTCTGTCATGCCCATGGAATTTCACCACATTAGCCTTCCCTCCCCGCCCACTCTTATTGAGGTTTCTCTTGAGACTCCTGAGAGAGTCAGTGCAAGTATTAGCAATCCGGCCTGTCCTCCCCAACAAGCCTAATGGATAACTTTGAGGTCTACAAGAACATTGTCCTGTTCCTGAGGAAGGTATACTTGAGACAGCTACATCAGAGTCTGAACAGAGTAATGCCCAGGATCTAGCAGCTTTGGAGACTCTGGCTTCTCTTTGGTGTGGAGAGGAAGATGACCAAGAGGATCAACATCTGGTTACCACTCAGGAACCTTGAAGAAGACAGGCTAACATACAGATTAAATCAACTAAGATGCCTACATTCAAAAAAGATAAATGGCTGAAGGTATTTCTGGACCTTGTACAAGAGGACCCAACACCTTGACTAGACAAGAGGGATGAAGGACAATCTGGATAATGAGGAAAGACAGGCCCTCAGAGAATTAAAAGAAGCGCCTAATTTGAACCCAGGATGACCTATAATATCGGCAATAAAGGGGCCCGTGGAAAAAACAGGAAAAGATCTGAATGCGCTACTTAACCACTTCAATACCAGGCACTTAGACACCTTCCCGCCCAAGCCAATTTTCAGCACTGTCGCAATTTGAATGACAATTGCGCGGTCATGCTACACTGTACCCAAACTAATTTTTTATCATTTTGTTCCCACAAATAGAGCTTTCTTTTGGTGGTATTTGATCACCTCTGCAATTTTTATTTTTTGCGCAACAAATAATAAAAAAGACCGAAAAATTTGAAAAAAAACAAGTTTTTCTTTGTTTCTGTTACATTTTTTTGTAAATAGGTACGTTTTCTTCTTCAATGACTGGCACTGATATGGCTGCACTGATGGGCACCGATGAGGTGGCATCAATGAGGTGGCACTGATGGGCACACACAGGTGGCACTGATGGGCACTCGTAGGCGGCACTGATGGGTACTTATGGGTGGCACTGCTGGGCATTACTCAATTCATCTATTACTCTATGGTGCCAGTCAGTGCCCATTTGTGGGCACTGATTGGCACATGTGGATGGCCATGGGAGATGTACCTGGCCATCCACATGTTGGGGGCTTCCCTGGTTGTCCTGGCGATCCAGTGTTGGGGCTGAGCTGATAAACAATGAGCGCAGACCCCCCCTGTCAGGAGAGCCGTCGATCGGCTCTCCTCTACTCGTACCTGTCAGACGCGAGTGAGGAAAAGCTGATTAACGGCTTTTCCTGTTTACATCGTGATCAGATTACATGATGGCAACCTACTGAAAACCCACACATTTTATTTAGCCATCCACAAAAGGGGTTAACAAAACTAATTTCAAAGGACTGGGTGTGTCCACATGAGATCTACCTTCATTTGAAAAAGCACTAGACTATAAAGGTCTGCATTCATTGGGGGATCACCACTCTAAAGAAGTCTGCGCAACCTACGAATGAAACGCATGCGTCGGTGTGCCAGCCACAGACCACCCCAGCTGCCTTTGGCACCCCAGCCCACCCTCTCAAACGAATTTCCACAACTTTTTGGATGAAACTGAACCCAACTAGTACACTTCTTGCTATAGAAGAATCCTAGCATATCCCAGCGCAATTTACCACTCTGGGATCCTGGACTGCCTGTCTACTCCCAGCAGTGAAGGACCCACATCTATCATCAAGCCCAGCTGAGCTGAAGAATCTCAAAAGAGCCGATTGGTAGCCTTGCATTGTCAGAGGTTACTGTCCCATCCTGGGAGAATCTGACAACAGCTGTGCGCGCGGCATTGACCTCCTTGGATGTGCCTAAGAGCAAAGCACATGGCAAGCTGCTCTTTCCCAGAGCAGCAATCCACTGCACATCTGAATAACCAGAAGCAATATCCGGCCACTCAGATGCGCCACTTGCAGAACACACGCTAAGCTGCCCTCCCTCTGAAGAGTCATCTACTGTATTGCACATCAGTAGAACCAAGCTTACCACTCTTTGGAGTCACGGCAATCTTTGCCTTCAGCAACCTGTGGAGCTCTCAACCGTGAGTAATCTGTGTATCTCCAGCATGGAGGATACTTTTTCTTCTTGCATAGAATGTATGCTTATCTCACGGAACATTTTATTTGAAAATCAGCCTTAAGGCTCCATTCACACTAGCGTGTTTTTTGATGCATTTTGAAATGCACAGGAATTTTTTAACATGGGTTTCCTATGGAACATGTTCACATCAATGCCTTTTTGTTTCTCTGCATTTTTGGAAAGGGTCAGGGACTTTTTTTCATGCAAAATGCAGCGTTTTGCATGTAATAGAATTCAATGGACAAGCATCAAAAACGCAAGTGCACCGTTTTTGCTGTTTTTTTTTTTTTTATTTTTTTTAAGACTGTAAAAAAAAAAAAAAAAAACGCAAAACACAAATCGCGGCTCAAAAACGTGGCAAGCATGAAAAAAAACCCTCCAAAAACGCTCAAAAGCAACATGCATAGGTGTGAATCGAGCCTTAGAACGCCACAGGTTCCATCACAGCTTGAGCCATCATCTTTGACTTAGTTCACCTTTTCCTTCCTAAGCAAGATTTAGTGACTTTATATATATATTTTTTCAATCCACAGTTCATCTGTATATATTGCCATGAGTGTCCCCTATTGTATTTTTGCATATAGCGCACCTGGTTGATTCTGGGAAATAAAGCGGATGGAGACCGAGAACACGAGTGTATTGCCCTACATTGAGCCAACACCGTTATATGCTTCCTGTCCCTCTTTCCCAGATCTGTCAGCTCTAAGGCATTGGACACAGCTAAAACTTGAGCAGGCTTTCCATCCATCTAGTGCCCTTTCCCTGGGTACGTCTGTGCACGCCTGGCTGCATTGTCTTTTTAATGTTATCTTATTTTGTGTTGTATGTAGTTTGCTCACTTACATCTATATGTACTTTTGCTACCAATAAAGATATTTTTAACTGTTGGGAGAAGACCAGATTGCCCAATCCTTTTATCACGTAGAACTATCTGGGTTCTTTCCCACTACCTTTTTTTCCTCACATGCTTTCTTAGTTTGGGATCTAAGGTAAAGGGCACCACCCCAACTGGGGTGAGTCGGTATCTCCGCTCCTGTCATAATCTGGACATCTGCAGGGTGCTTAAGGCTTACTCGGGAGAAACTGAAAAATTCAGGAACTCCAACAGGTTGTTTGTCATTCCGTGGGGTAAGAACAGAGGGAAAGAGGCTTCCAGCAGAACCCTTGTAACTTAGATTTAGATTTTCAAATTAATTCAAAGGCAAAGAACATGAAGCATCCAACCCAGGTGCACCTGGCACGGCTGTACATTACCATCTGCACATCAAGTATCGAGTTTACCACCATCCGCTTTGGCACAGCTTTCTCCATCACCGCAGCTCAAGCAGATCTGACGACATACCACAGGGTTAAGTAAACATATTGGATGTCATGTGCATAATGGCTAACTGCATAAGATTGGACACGGTTAGCATATTGTTTGAATGTTTTTTTTTAACTGGATTCATTTCACTTTTAATAAATTTGCTATATGTGTTTTTAAACACTATAGTCCATTGGTGTATTTCTGAAACCCACATGTGAAGTGCCATATTATATCGGGACACAAGTCCTCCAAGCGCTTACTTCTGTTTTGGAATTTTGGTTCACAAACCAGGTGAATGTGCATTCTACAAGAGCAGTTTCAGCTTCATGGGCAGCGAGGGCGAACGTTTCCTTGGGAAAAAAAAAAGATTGTAGGGCCGCCACTTGGTGTTCTCATCACACATTTCTCAGGCTCTACCACATTGAGCCAGGAGCTCTTACAACTGTGGAGTTCAGAAGAAAGGCAGTTCACGCGGCTATCTTTCTCTAATTAAATGTGTTTGTGTTTAACTACCTCACATTGGTGGGTTGATGCTCATCATCTGTATGCTGCCATGGCAGCACCAGGAAAACTGTCTCTACTTACCATAATTTTCCTTTCCTGGTGCCTAGTCATGGCAGCATGCTCTCCCACCCTTGGTATTCTATATTACAGAGAATGCTATTCACTGGTCTTGAGGAAGGAGTCGAGGCGGAGCGAAGTGTCAGTAAAAGGCTTGCTGCTAAGCACGGTTATGTGTTCCCACACCACAAAAAAAAAAAAAAAAAGTGTAGCGCTAACTTACTAATCAATAACTTAACAATAATGGTGGAACCCTCTAATGTATAGAAATCTCAATAAACTTCAATAATACCAAAATACCAGTCTCTGTGATATAGAACATCACATATAATACACATCAAACCGAAAACAAGACATAACAAATAAAACAGCAGGGATGGTGGAAACCCCTCCTATAGATATTTTCCATACAGATTAACTTCAAGTGCAATAATTCCAGTGATATGGGATTTCACATGTAATACACATCGAAATGAGAATAAGACATACATTTTTTTTTTTAACTTAGCAAGGATGGTGGAAACCCCTCTACAGATAATTGCAATACAAATTAACTTGTGTGCAACAACTTTTTAGTTAGGAGGTTCACACTTTGGAATTTTTATTTTTTTAGATTGTTACACTTAATTCTATGTTTTAGTTACTATTATATTGTGAATTTTGCACTTTAAGTTCATTTTCCACCACCCAGGCATCCATGTCTTTATGGACCTTGCTTTGTGCAGTCATGTTGGAACAGGAAGAGGCCATCCCCAAACTGTTCTCACAAAGTTGGGAGCATGAAATTGCCAAAATGTCTTGGTATAATGACACCTGAAGAGTTCCCTTGACTGTAACTAAGGGGCCAAGCCCAACCCCTAAAAAAAACACCCCACACCATAATCCCCCCTCCACCAAATGATTTGAACCAGTGCACAAAGCAAGGTCCAATAAGACATGGGTGAGAGAGTTTGGGGTGGAGGAACTTGACTAGCCTTCACATTAGAGTTGAGACTGCGAGCCAGGCCTTCTTGTGCAACATCAGTATCTCATCTCACAAAGAGTTGAAGCTGTAAAGATGGGCCAACCAATATTGAACCCTACGGACTAATGGTGCGTACACACGGTCGGAATTTCCGATGGAAAAAGTCCAATAGGAGCTTTTGGTCGGATAATCCGACCGTGTGTATGCCCCATCGGACTTTTTCTGTCGGCATTTCCGACAGACTTAGATAGAGAACATCTTCTAAATCTTTCCGTCGGAGGTTATCCCGTTGGCAAGTCTGACCGTGTTTGTACGGGGCATCAGACTTGCATCTACAAAATAGGGGGTATATTTATGGCATTTTTATTATTATTTTTTTTTATACCAGTAATGGCGGTGATCTGCGATTTTTATTGGGAATGCGGTGGACAGATCAGACACTTTTTTGGGACCATTGACATTTATACAGCGATCAGAGCTAAAAATAGCCACTGATTACTGTATAAATGTCATTGGCAGGGAAGGGGTTAACACTAGGGGACGATCAAGGTGTTAAATGTGTTTCCTAGGGAGTAATTCTAACTGTGGGGGATGGGACTGCATGGAGGAGACCAATTGCGGTTCATACTGAGTATGAACAACAGATCTGTCTCCTCTTCCCTGACAGAACGGAGATCTGTCCGTTTACATTGACAGATCTACGTTCTGTCTCTCTCAGGAGCATTCGCGGGTGCCTGGCAGACATTGCGGACGCTGGGCACATGCATCAGCTCAGTCGTTGCACCCCCTAGTGGTCTTAAAGCGGCTGATGTATAGCTATGGCAATTTGCCCAGGAGAGCCAACCTGCCGCAGTATAACTGTGGCAGCTGGTCCTCTAGTGCTTAACGTTCATGTGCGTGTAAAGGCAGGCATCCCAATACTTTTGGTAATAGTGTAAACATAAAAATATATATATTTTACACACACGCATGTGTGTGCAACAGGCTGCACATGCCTATGATGAATTGGTTTATTGTACAGTGTATATTACGTTTGGGAATGTTTAGTTCATGTTTTTGAGCACATTGGTTTTATTATTGAATAGTATTTTGCAGCACAGTACCATTTATTTTTATACAAGGTCTGCTATTGCTTAGGGGGGGGTTTGTATCACAACAACAATTTTGTGAGGAAAGGTCAGTCACATCTACAGTATATATTTCAGTGTCTTAAGGCATTTGAAGTGCGGCTTTGAAACCAATCAGACCCTTTTAAGTTGACATACAGCCATGGTTATGCAGCACAATGTAATCGCTGAATCAAGGGCAACTTCTATTAACTTAATTAAAATATTTAATCTGTAGACCTTACCCAGTCATTAGACTGTATATATTTTATAACTGTCCCCAGTGGTGTTTTCATCCTAAACATCCAATACATGTTCTTACACTAGAATGTTATCTGTTGCGATTGGCGTTCGGTTACAATTTTCATAACCATAATTATTAACAGAGTGAAATGCAACCGATATCAACTCTGTACCAGCTCCATGTACATAAACTCCGTGTTTTGACAGATTCACAACATACAACCTTAGACCTTAAAGTGGGAGTAAACTCCCTTGCTTGATTTTTACCTATAGAAAGCTATAATAAGGCTTAACGATAGATACAGTAACTATTTCCTGACTGCAGTTTAGGAGATATTCACTTGCGCTCTGTGCCATACATGGGAGTGACGTCATCGTGGCTCAGCCAAAGGACCGAAGCCCTCAAACCTGGAAGGAAGACTGGGTGAAGATGGAAGCCCCGTCAGCACAGCACTGGAGACCTTCATTTTATGGCAAGTTTCACATAATGTGCTAGTATGTGATGCATACTAGCACATTATAACTTTGCCTTGCTGGTTTAAAAAAAGTCAGGATTATATATACACACAGTATTCACATTTTTTTTTTGTCAGTATGTATGTTCCAAGTTTCCAGCATTTGCTTATAAGAGAGTCCAGGTTTTGCTTTTGTAAACTGACATTCTAGGAGTAAGGACTACTAAATTAGCCTTCATGTGGGCCATATTCACTTTAGATTTACTAATCTCAATTACTACAATGGGGACATCTATTAGATACCTGTAATGCTGAATGACATTTACAGTTTAGAAACTACAAAATTATAAAAGAAACAGATCTTTTAACAAGATATATTTAACATAAAACCACCTTTCTAAAAACATACAAAGAGACAAAGTAAGATGTAAATAAGAAATAAAAATGTATCTAAAAAGGTCTATAGGAAATATATGTACAAGAGAAGGTCCATAGCAATACAGTCCCAGTTTCTGTCACTCCACTACTAGATCAAACTTTTCAGCCTCTTCAAACTGGGCATTCATGGTAGCAGCCCATTCGTCAAGCTCATATACCTGAAAAATAGGAACAAAAATAACTACATTTTACCCAAGTTATTAAGAAAAACATTCACACACAACAGGATGGCAACTGATGAACAAAGAGTTATTGCAGCATATGGGGGCTGATACAAACGCTCAGCTATCTTTGCTTAAAATGGACCCTGCAGCACATACTTTGCCATGCTTACATGTCAAGTAATGTGGTCATATAAACCTAGGTATTTATTACCCTCTCATGGAGATCACAGTGATTCCGCTGACAGTGGTCACCTTTATGAGACCATATTTACTAAGTTATCATCCAGGATCAGCATATACTCCCTGGACCGAGATGCAGGCTCAGAGGACACGGTCATGCATGTAAATCCTGGTGCCTCTATAGTTCTTGGCCATGTTCACAAAATATCTGCCTCCTGTTACAGCCTCTCACCTTGTTACAATAAAACACAGACTTATCACCGGGTGAGGAGACAGAGGAAATGCTTCCTTCTGCCAGCAGACTGAGGACATCATCTCAGCCTAGACAAAGTCACTTCCCTGGATTGGAGCTCGAGCTGTGCTTTTTTTTTTTAACCACTTGCCGACCGGCTCACACAGATATACATTGGCAGAAGGGCACGTACAGGCAGATTAAGGTACCTGTACTTTGCCCTTTAAGAATCGGTTTGCGGGCACGACCTCCGTGAGTGTGATTGCGGGTCCCACGGACTCAATGTCCACCGGGATACCTGCGATCGTCTCCCGGAGAGGAAGAACAGGGAAATGCTGATGTAATTAAGCATTTCCCCGTTCTGCCTAGTGACACTGATCACAGCTCCCTGTAATCGGGAGCGGTGATCAGTGTTGTGTCACACAGCCCCTCCCCCCACAGTTAGAATCACTCCCTAGGACACACTTAAACCCCACAGTGCCACCTAGTGGTTAACCCCTTCACTGCCAGTCACATTTACACAGTAATCAATGCATTTTTAATTGCACTGATCGCTGTATAAATGTGAATGGTCCCAAAAGTTTCCGATCTGTCCGCCATAATGTCGTAGTCACGATATATAAAAAAAATAAATAAAATCGCTGATCACCACCATTACTAGTAAAAAAAAAAAATTATTAATAAAAATGCCATAAAACTATCGCCTATTTTGTAGACGCTATAACTTTTGCGCAAACCAATCAATAAACGCTTATTGCGATTTTTTTTAGCAAAAGTATGTAGAAGAATAATATGTATCAGCCTAAACTGAGGGAAAAAAAGTTATATATTTTTTGGGGATATGTATTATAGAAAAAAGTAAAAAAAAAAACGCCTTTTTTTTAATTAAAATTGAGGCTATTTTTTTGTTTATAGCGCAAAAAATAAAAACTGCAGACATGATCAAATACCACCAAAAGAAAGCTCTATTTGTGGGGAAAAAAAGGACATCAATTTTGTTTGGGAGCCACGTCGCACAACTGCGCAATTGTCAGTTAAAGAGCAGCAGTGCCGAATCGCAAAAAGTGCTCTGGTCTTTGGGCAGCCAAATGGTGCAGGGCTTGTTGCACTAAACATGATACTGTTTCTGCAGACTTTGTTTACTTTTATTGAATGAGCATATGGCTTAATTGCACTCAGTTCTTCTTGGTGCTGACGTTACTCAAAGAGTTTATTACCAGAAACCTATCATTTCACCCATTCAGGTCAAAGTAACAGTTTCACCCCTCCTCTGCTGTATATGCTTGCCTTCTTCCTGCTCCCACCACAAGTCAGAGTCCTGTGAAGTATTATGGTACTTCTTGGTATGGTGAAACACATGACCCTTTCCTCACATGCTGCAGTGCTCATTGTTTCGTTGGCCAATCACCAAATTCCAGCACTGTTATACTGGGATAAAGGAAAAAAACGAAGAGCCCTTGGCCCCCATGTGCAAGTTTTGACACTGACAGGTAAACAGGGCAGCATAGGAGCACAGGGAATGCAAGGGTTAATATCTTTAGAAGTGGGCTTCTGAGAGGACCCTTTACTTTGCCCTGAAAGTAATAGGTTCACCATGAACCATTTAGGGAATTTGTGTTCATGGCTGCTTAGGTGCTACAAAATGTAATTCTGCAAATATTGCATCATTTTTCTTGTATAATGATGCAGAACAGGTGTGCGCTTGATGAATCCTTATATCAATTTAGTTCCTTTTGGTCTTCAGCAAATGCGGTATTATCCCCCAGGGCAAAATTTTACTATTTTTTTGCTCCCCTGTAACTCTGGAGGGAGATTCAGAATGGATAACAGATGATGAATAATAGGATTTTTTATTACAGCTTACCTGTAAAATCCTTTTCTTTCGACGGACATCACGGGACACAGAGCCACAGTAATTACTGATGGGTTATAGGGTATCACTAGGTATTGGACACTGGTCACACCCTAATCAGGAAGTTCAACCCCCTATATAACCCCTCCCCTTCCAGGGATACCACAGTTTTGTAGCAAAGCAGTATAGGTGTATTAGAAGAGGGGCGGGACCTCTGTGTCCCGTGATGTCCGTCGAAAGAAAAGGATTTTACAGGTAAGCTGTAATAAAAAATCCTATTTTCTTTTCTCGGACATCACGGGACACAGAGCCACAGTAATTACTGATGGGATGTCCCAAAGCAATGCCAACTGAGGGGGGGGGGGGGAAATCACAACCCGGTAGGGTGCTATCAGACCTGAGGACCTTGTACCGCTGTCTGCAGCACACTACACCCAAAAGGCGATATCCTCATGCCTTCCTACATCCACCTGATAGAATCTGGTGAATGTATGAACTGAAGACCAGGTTGCGGCCTTGCAGATGAGCCATAGAGGCCCGGTGATGCACTGCCCAAGAAGCACCAATAGCCCTTGTGGAATGTGCCTCGATCTGAAACGGAGGAATCTTCTGTTTCAAACCGTAAGCTTGAATAATCAACTGTCGAATCCATTTAGAAATGGTCGCTTTTGACGCTGCCTGTCCTCTATTGGGACCCTCCGGCAGCACGAACAAGACATCCGTCTTGCGAATCTGAGCAGTTGCCTCCAGATAGGTTTTGACTGCTCTTACTACATCCAAAGAATGTAATGACCTTTCTTCCGAAGAACAAGGTTCTGGAAAAAAGGAAGGTAGCACAATGTCTTGGTTTAGATGAAAATCTGAAACCACCTTCGGTAAAAAACTAGGATGAGGGCACAGTACCACTCTATCCTTGTGTATAATCAAGTAAGGCTCTTTACAGGAAAGAGCTGCCATTTCTGATACTCTTCTAGCAGAAGAGATAGCTACCAGGAAAATTAGTTTCCTCGTCAGTAAGACCAAAAGGAATCTGACGTATTGGTTCAAAAGGTTGTTTTTGTAACACCGATAGAACCAAGTTCAAGTCCCAGGGGTTTAAGGGCGCCTTAACCGGAGGATTAAGACGCATCACCCCCTGTATAAAGTTTCGGATCAGAGAATGCGAAGCAAGCGGCCGTTGAAACAACACTGATAAGGCCGACACCTGGCCCTTGATGGTACTCAAGGCCAGCTTCATCTCTAATCCTAATTGTAGAAAATCCAGAATTCTACTTATGACATATTTCCTGGGATGCCAACCCCTGGATTCACACCAGGATACATAAGCTTTCCAGACTCTATGATAAATCATTCTGGAAGCTGGCTTCCTTGCATTGATCAAGGTAGATATGACAGGACCTGAAAGCCCACGATTTTTCAGAACGTGGGATTCAATAGCCCACCCGTCAAATCTAGCATTTGTGAGGCAGGTTGGAACACCGGACCTTGAGCTAACAGGTCTGGGTGTATCGGTAGGGTCCACCGGGAACCCACCATCATCCCTGCTATTTCTGCTTATCAGGTTCTTCTGGGCCAAACGGGGGCCACCAGAAGTGCCGACTTCCCTTCTTGCCCGAGTCTGCGAAGGAGCCGTGGCAGTAGCAGAATGGGAGGGAATGCATAAATCGGTGAGAGCCGATGCCACGGAATCACCAAAGCATCCGTCCTGCCTGCAAGAGGATCCCAGGCAACCGGTAGGAAGGATTTCCCCTTCTGTAGGTTTTCGGGTATGAGCCATCAACTGAGGCTCTGACGCATCGCATGCGATAGGTGCATTGGAAAGTTTAATGCCTGCACCTTCCTGTTCCAGGTCAACAGAATACTGTGTTGCAACAGTTCTGCTTGGAACTGCGCATAGGGAACTGCTTCGAATGAAGCCACCATCTTCCCCTGCAGCCTCATACAAAGGCGGACAGAAAGACCCTTCTTGGCCCTGACTGTCAGAATCAGCTCCCTTAGAGCAGTGATCTTTGCCTGCAGACACTTCAGTTAAGCAGGAAAACTGGGCACATATAGGCCTGTATCTCTGATGCCTATTGATATCAGAAAATCTCCTCCCTGCAGGACGGAGATTACTGTCTGAATTGATTCCAAACGAAAGGACTGCATCCTTGGGAATCGTTTCAGATCTCTCAAATCCAAAATGGGTCTGTCGTCCCCATTTGGTTTTCGGACCATAGAAAGATTGGAACAGAGTCTCAATCCTTGATCCTTTGTGGGAACCCCCACAATGACCTCTTGCGACCAAAGTCGCTTTATCGCTAGAAGGAGCGACTGCTTCTCTTCTGGTTTTCTGGGAACACCTGATCTGAGGAAACGAGGAGAGGGACATTCTTGGAACTCCAGTCTGTACCCCAAGGTTACCATGGAGATTACCCATCTGTCCTGGAAGTCCTTCTGCCAGGGCCCTGAGAGCTGCAGTAGTCTTTCCCCCCACTCAAGCGAGCGGGGCGCCCCTTCATGAAGAGGTCTTAGTGTCTTGCTTAGAAGACCTTTTCCCCCAGGATTTCTTGTGTCCCTGGGGTTGACTCTTGTTTCTTGCCCCAGACGGAGGAGACCGTCGTGACTGCCTGGAGGCTGATGCCCCTGGCGCTGGGGAAAGAGTCCGTTTAAAAGAGGGACGCTTACTCTTCTTCTTATCAGGTAAGAGAGTGCTTTTCCCACAGGAGATCGTCTTGATATAATTATCCAAGTCCTCTCCAAACAACCTTTCACCACGGAAGGGAAACCCAGCCAGAAGCTTCTTACATGGTGCTTCGGCTGACCAGTTTTTCAACCATAAGATTCTACGTATATGCACCAACCCAAGCGAGAGGCTTGCACGATAGAATCTCTAATGGCGTCAACAGCATAACATAAAGCCGCAGGAAGGTTAGCAAACCCCTGGGCCTGCTGTTCAGGCAATACTTTGATGACCTGCTTAACATGGTCTCTTAAGTATTGACAGACTCCAATCACTGCTACTGCAGGTTGGGCCACTGATCCTGCTAAAGAGAACACATCTTTCAATAAGAAGTCCATCTTTTTATCCACAGGATCTTTGAGCATCTGAGCGTTGTCTACAGGACAAGTCAGATTACTATTTACAGAGGAAATGGCCGCATCAATGGCCGGTATTCCCCACCTCTTAATAAACTTTTCTTCCATAGGATAAAGTGTAGAAAACTTTTTCGGCGGAAGAAATCGCTTATCTGGGTGATCCCACTCAGAGTAAAGCAGCTTTTCAAGTAAATTATGAACAGGAAAAGCATGTGCTGCTTGGAAAGGTTTCAGTGACCCCAAAGCAGAAGAGGTTTCTGTAGTAGTTTCAGGTAGGGGCAACTTAAATGTGGAGCGGACCAAACCAGTGAGGATCTGCACTAAGACTTTCTCCTCTTGGGAAGTCGCAGAGGGTCCCTCTCCACCTGAATCCTCCGAAGAGGAATCATCTGTCCCATCCCGATCCTCTGAAAGGGATTCATCTCCTTTATCCCAGAGCTCCTCTGACTGAGGGTCTTGGGGAGCAGAGGAAGGCCTTGTGCGTTTTCTTCCACTCAGTGAAGATGTAAATCGCGGCCATTCGTTTTTTCTCTAATCCAGAAATGGTTGAGGAAAAAAATTCTTGTGTAATGTACACAGGGGCTGAAGTGCCGGCAGCAGATGTAGCCCCTAACCCCAATGGCTCTCCCTGTCCAGCTGCCCCTGGTCCCTCAGGAGGGGATGGTGTAGCAGACAGGGGGTCCTCAGAACCTGAACGAGACCCCCTAGTGCCTCCGGTTCTAGGGGTGCTTGAACCTCTTCTACCCATAGTGCAAAGCAACAAGGTGTGAGGTATCAAAACGAACACTGACTGCTGAGTGATGTAGTCTGGCTAAAAGCCTTGCTACCAAATGCCCAATCCGGTGTTCTTTAGTGAATGCAGCCTAGGGGAATGCCTGTGTCCCATCTTACATGTGACTGTCAGCTCTGTGTCTCTCCAAAGCTCAGAGCACCTGTACAGTGTGCTTTAAATAGCCATGCTTTCAGGCACTGTGGGCATCTGGGCACGCTGACGCTGTGCTGACGCTGTGCTGACGCTGTGCTGACGCCCCGCCCCCCCCCCGTTTGAAAAACGAGCGCTTCCCACGCGAGCCGACCCTTTCTGACAAGCCTGAAGGGAGGCTGGGGTTGGGGGAATAAGGAGGAGGCCGGCAGTGATGGGCCCTGCATCGCAATGCGGCTTCGGTGGCGGCGGCAGCGGCTGTGACAGTGCGGTCTCACCCGCCTTACAGCCTACCTGAGCCTTTCCCTAGCCTGGGGGGACCATCCCAGCAGAGAAAACCCCCCACCATCTACCTTTGGAGCTGGAGGAAGAGCCTGTGCAGCGGACGCTGAGACAGATCACGCATGAGAAGGTTTGTGCTCTTGGCCGCCCCCAGTGGTCACAATAGGCACAGCATGCATTCACTTTAAAGGAGAAGAGCCACTAGAATTTAAAATTCTGTGGAATCTCCTCTTACCTTATCCAGGCCGCAGGGTTCAGTTTACACAGACCCAGCCTTCGCCTCTCACGGTGGGCTCCGTTTGTGAAAAACCGTCAGAGACTGGGGCCCCCATCAGTAGGGGGATCCTTCAGTTCTGGGCCTGTAAAGCACCTCGCCAGAAATTAGGAAGTTTAAAGCCATTTTCTGATCCGCGGGTCCAGCTCTCTAAAAAGAGAAGCGTTACAGGTAAAACCTCGTTTCTTCGGACACGAGGCCCGGGTACCATTCAATTCGGCCATGAAAAGACACTTTGAATGGATCCAGTCGCCTGGCTTGCCCCAGTATAAGATCTTCGGATATTCCTTTTGGAGCTTCAGCACAGGACATCTTTGCACGTCCAACACCTAAGACACTGGTGTAAAAACTGTGGTATCCCTGGAAGGGGAGGGGTTATATAGGGGGTTGAACTTCCTGATTAGGGTGTGACCAGTGTCCAATACCTAGTGATACCCTATAACCCATCAGTAATTACTGTGGCTCTGTGTCCCGTGATGTCCGAGAAAAGAAAAACTAATTTTTATTTGAATAAATATTTGGGCAGACTTCTATAGATCAAAACATTAGCTGGCAACAGCCCCGATTTAAAAAGTCCCATCTAATATACATTACGTGTATGCATGGAAGCTTGCGGATCAGAAAGGGATTTGAATTAGTGACAGTTTCTTGTCTGACCTAATTTCTGCACACAGTTACAAATAAACAGCTTGCCCCTCTTTGACCCCCACAGCTGCTGTGCAGTTTTAGTCCCCAAGTGTGTGCCTCCCTGCCTGTCCTCTTTTAGCAGAGCTTGGTCCCTCAGGCTGCATTGTCCACTCTCAGTGATTTAGAAAGTCTACTCCGTTTTTGTGAGGCCCCTGCAACTGACACAAGTGGCCAAAAGTTGACATCCTAATGCCGCGTACACACGGTCGGACTTTCCAGCATACTTGGTCCGGCGGACCAGAGTGTGCCGGACAATCCGCCCGTGTGTGGGCGGCAGCGGACTTTTCCGGCGGACTTCTTCCCAAAAGCCCGCCGGACCTAGATTTGAAGAAAGTTTCAAATCTTTCCGTCGGACTCAGTTTCGGGCGGAAAGTCCGCTCGTGTGTGTGCTGGTCCGACGGAAAGCCCGCTCGTGTGTAGACTGGTCCGACAGACCAAATACGACACGAGGGCAGGGTATTGCATCTCGCGCTCGCTGCAATAGGAAAAACAAATCTTCCTATTGCGGCGAGCGCGGGGCATACCAGGCCCTTAGGTCTGGTATGGATTATAAAGGGAACCCCGCTACGCCGAAAAAACGGCGTGGGGTCCCCCTAAAATCCATACCAGACCCCGATCCGAGCACGCAGCCTGGCCGGTCAGGAAAGGGGGTGGGGACGAGCGAGCGCCCCCCCCCCTCCTGAACCGTACCAGGCCGCATGCCCTCAACATGGGGGGTGGGTGCTTTGGGGGAGGGGGGCGCCTTACGGTGCCCCCCCACCACAAAGCACCTTGTCCCCATGTTGATGAGGACAAGGGCCTCTTCCCGACAACCCTGGCCGTTGGTTGTCGGGGTCTGCGGGCGGGGGCTTATCGGAATCTGGGAGCCTCCTTTAATAAGGGGGCCCCCAGATCCCGGCCCCCCACCCTATGTAAATGAGTATGGGGTACATGGTACCCCTGCCCATTTACCTAGGAAAAAAGTGTAAGTAATAAAACACACTACACAGGTTTTTAAAATATTTTATTAAACAGCTCCGGGGGGGGGGGGGGGGGGATCTTCCTCCGGCTTCGGGGGTCTTCTTCCGGCTTCGGGGGTCCCTCCGCTTCATCTTCTCCCGGCGTCCGGTTGGTTCTTCTCCGCTCTCCGGCCTCTTCTCCCGGTGTCCCAGGTCTTCGGCCGGCCCCTCCGCCGTCTTCATGTAGCTCTATTGCCAGCGGAGGTCCGGACTTCTGGGCATCTTGTCTTCTCTTCTCTTCCCCCAGATGTTGACACGACGCTCTCTCCGGCTGGACTGGTCTCTGAGGGCTGCGTTGTGACTTATATAGGCGGAGACCCCGCCCCCATATGATGTCACAGTCCCTGGGCATGCTGGGACTGTGACGTTTTAGGGGGCGTGGTTGACCACGCCCCCTAAAACGTCACAGTCCCAGCATGCCCAGGGACTGTGACATCATATGGGGGCGGGGTCTCCGCCTATATAAGTCACAACGCAGCCCTCAGAGACCAGTCCAGCCGGAGAGAGCGTCGTGTCAACATCTGGGGGAAGAGAAGAGAAGAGAAGACAAGATGCCCAGAAGTCCGGACCTCCGCTGGCAATAGAGCTACATGAAGACGGCGGAGGGGCCGGCCGAAGACCTGGGACACCGGGAGAAGAGGCCGGAGAGCGGAGAAGAACCAACCGGACGCCGGGAGAAGATGAAGCGGAGGGACCCCCGAAGCCGGAAGAAGACCCCCGAAGCCGGAGGAAGATCCCCCCCCCCCGGAGCTGTTTAATAAAATATTTTAAAAACCTGTGTAGTGTGTTTTATATTACTTACACTTTTTTCCTAGGTAAATGGGTAGGGGTACCATGTACCCCATACTCATTTACATAGGGTGGGGGGCCGGGATCTGGGGGCCCCCTTATTAAAGGGGGCTCCCAGATTCCGATAAGCCCCCGCCCGCAGACCCCGACAACCAACGGCCAGGGTTGTCGGGAAGAGGCCCTTGTCCTCATCAACATGGGGACAAGGTGCTTTGTGGTGGGGGGGCACCGTAAGGCGCCCCCCTCCCCCAAAGCACCCACCCCCCATGTTGAGGGCATGCGGCCCGGTACGGTTCAGGGGGGGGGGGCGCTCGCTCGTCCCCACCCCCCTTCCTGACTGGCCAGGCTGCGTGCTCGGATCGGGGTCTGGTATGGATTTTAGGGGGGGCCCCACGCCGTTTTTTCGGCGTAGGGGTTCCCCTTTATAATCCATACCAGACCTAAGGGCCTGGTATGCCCCGCGACGGGGCTCGCAAGGTGTCAATCTCGCCGATAAAAGCGGCAAGATTGACATCCTTTTCTAGTCCCGTCGCACCTGAGTCACGTTCAAAATGAACGGACTTGTCCGTGTGTGGGCAAGTCCGTTCATTCTGAAAGTCCGCCGGAACTCCGGCGAAAGTCCGTCGGAAAGACGGGCGGACTTAGCCCGCCGGAAAGTCCCGGCGTGTGTGGGCAAGTCCGTCCGTTTTAAAGTCCGGCGCACCTGGCGGACAAAGTCCGTCGGAAAGTGTGCCGGACCAAGTAGGATAGAAAGTCCGACCGTGTGTACGCGGCATTAGTTTCCAATAACGTTACCTGTTTCTAGAGGAAACACAAGAACTAGGGCAAATTTCTGGGCATATACCTAAATAATTCATTTGTGAGCCTTCCATTTCCTGTTGGTGGGAGGAGCCTCTCATATTTTATCTAGGATGATGACTGGTGAAAGACAAACTAATCGATACCCTCTAGCAAATCATGAATGGAATTCTGCATGGCTGATAATACCCAGAGTTCTCACCCCAATTTGTGGAATCTTCCGTTTCCTCCTCTTCTGCTTGGCTAATGCTACTCCAGGAATATTAGTATCTGGTTCTTCTGCAGCAAGTCCCATTGATGTTCCACTTTTATTATTTATCTGTTTATTTTCCTCTCCTAGGTTTTTCTCTGCTTCTTCCTCTGGGCTTTCAGAACCAAGTTTATCAAACCCAAAAAGTGACCTACGCCCTGCTTGAGGGGCTGGGTTTGGAGTGGAAGTATCGGAGTCAGTGTTTCTGGTGGGACTGTAGAGAAACGAGCCACCATTCAATGACATTTCCAAGCGACTGTAGGAACGTCGCACTTTCTGAGACATCACCTTCGCTCTTTCATCATAGGATGGAGACTGAGGGACATTCAGGGGGATCGGAGACAAGACATCTATTTTAGAAACAGGCTGATCTTTAGCTCCATTACGCACACCTTGAGACTTATTGAGGATTGCATTTTCTTTTTCTGAATTTGGTGAAACCTGAAGAGTATAAAACACAAAGAGGTTTAGAAACAAAATTTTTATATTAGCTGAGCTCAGGCTTCACAGAAAATTAAGAAATCATTACTGAATGTCGAAATTATTCTGCTTTATATATATATTTTTAATAAGTATGCAAAAAAGTACACCTGTCATGGGAATATTTAAGACTTTGATTTCTCAACTACTTTTAAAAAATGGATGCAAGCACAAAGCTGCATTACTGGGGTAACATACCCTTGAACTTCTTCGTAGAGTAGGTGTAACACTGGAAACCTAAATGTAAAAGGAAAAAAAAAAAAAAAAAAAAAAAAAATTTAGACAAATCAAAACCATTTAGCAAAATTAAATGTGTTGATCCAATGTTCAGGTACAAATGCTTAGAAACATTAGGATAATCCAATGTGGTTTGACATGGAGCCTCACCTCCTCCAGTACAAGCAACAATCTGACTCCCTCTCTCTTTCATGTGTTAATGTGATGAAACATCTCTTCCAGTAAGGCGAGTTCTCGGTTAATTGCTCTGCCTGTTTGTGTCTGTTTCAGATCTAATTACTGCTTAGCTCTCACCTGCATAGACTGAAAGACCCAGGGGTCTTTCAGTTTGAGGGATATGAAGTTTCTTCACAGAAAAATGTTGGTTCTACAGACAGAGGTCATGCGGCATGTTTGAGCACAAAAACTTCTGGCACAGGAATATGAAGATCTAGTCTACTATAGGCTGCATGTACAGGGCAACAAATGAAACTAAATGATCAATGCACATCTTAGGCAGATAGAACGTTTCATAATAAATTTAAAACGGTCAGATTATACTATATGCAGTATACCTGAAGAGGCGGAAAAGTTCTGTCTTGAAATGTGGTGAATTTTATACCAATACATGTTTTTAGAGGCATCTATATCCAAACACACTTACAGCTTACAGTATACAATAGTCATCCACACCGATTAGGAGTTGCTTGGGAGCCAAATGCAACTAAATATGAGGTGCATTTAGCCATAGTTTTTTTTTTTTTTGCCTGGAATTCATTCCAAACTCAATCTCCAGTCAAAAGAAAGGGCTACAGATAATTATGCAGATGATTTATTAGCAGGTGTTGCACTTCTGAAGCAGAGTATGTCATGAACACTCAACTGCACGTCACACAGAAAAAAAAATGAAACAAAAAAAATTCAGTGCATCCCCTTCCAATGCATGAACATTTCGCCATCCTTTATCCCTGCAAGTACAGAAAATAGAGGTTGATCTGTCAGAGATCCAGGGTGCTTGTAATGTCCTGTTTGGGCTGATAACAGCTCTTCTGCTGCACTAAAATCCCAACCAGCATTGTCAACCTTGCCTGCTGGACTACACTGTGTGTAGGGAAAGAGCTCTTGCAAGATATAGTTCTGGGGTGTGTCTACATCAGTAGAAACTGAACTGACATGCTTTAGAATGGAAGAGGAAGGCTTGGGGTTACATTTGGGTAATGCTTGGACATACATTTTAATCAGTTGAGTGTTACCAAGCTTACACACTGATCGTCTTAGAAAAAGCCTTAATACTACTTTTAGATGTAAGCAATTTACATTATAACAGACAGCATTTCAACTGATACATTACAACTGTGCTTCCTAGCCAGCTTCTCAAATAAGCAATTCAATTATTTTTTACTGTATATACCAGTGATTCTAAAAACAGTGTGCCACATGAGATTTGCAGGTGTGCCATTGGAGTTTTGAAAATTATTTAAAATTGCTAGCATTTTGAAACCTTGAACATATCGAAAAATTAAATGGTAAATCAATGTCGCAAAAGTTAAAAAAAAATTAACGTATTTAAAAACGTAATCTGTCATTCATTGGTTCTTTTCGTAATGCGAGACTTGTGCGAGATCTCAGAGGAAATCGATCGCTCTAATTATAATAGAGACCATTCCATTCCAACTTTGATGCTTATAAATAAAGTTTGTTCATTGTGTAGCGATGGAGAAATATTTAATCATGTCTGGAACTCTGAAATTGAAACTGTTACATGAAAAGCAAGGGAAAGTACAAATCACTTCAATCTGATTTGCTCTGGAAAGCAGGCACATCCTTCCTTCAAATTAAATTTAAAATGAAATATATATGTAAAAATAAATAAGTTATTCACCACGAAAATTGTTAAAATCTTTTCAGGTGAGCCGTGAAAATTTTTAGATCTTTTTGGTGCGCCACAAGACAAAAAAAAAAGTTTGAGAATCACTGGTATATACCAACGCTGGATAAACAGTACATATTGTTATCCTGCCTATTGAGGGGGTTCTTGGATTGCACCATTTACATTGAGAAGACTCACATTAGGGGTGAACCGAGGAGTGACTACAGCAGTAGCTGGCTTTTGTGCAGTGGAAGTAGCTTTGGGTTGAGATTCAGCAGACGCAGGTGCAGCCTGGAGAAGAAAAATATACAATATGGCTACAGAATACCATGGTAATTTTTGTATACGTACAATATGAAGCTAGATCCAGAATAAGACAATCTCTAGTTATAAGAACATGGAAAGCCACAAATTTTCTGTGGGTACAAGCAAAAGTAAACCTGTCACATCTGCTGCAGGGTTCCTTGGAAGCCCCTGAAACTCAGATGTCACATTAACTACTTCAGCTCCAGAAGGTTTACCTTTTGCGCTATAAACAAAAAAGACCGACAATTTTGAAAAAAAAAAAAAAAAAACAAAAAACTTTTTTTTACTTTCTGCTATAAAAAACCTTAAAAAAAAAAACTCCAATAAGCGTATATTGATTGGTTTACGCAAAAATTATAGTGTCTACTTGTAATGGCGGCGATCAATGACTTCTAGCGAGACTGACACTTTTGGGAACCAGCGACACCAATACAGTGATTAATGCTAAAAATATACACTGTCACTGTACTAATGACACTGGCAGGGAAGGGGTGATCATCTAGAGCGTCCAAGGGGTTAAATGTGTGGCCAACATGTGTTACTGTGTACTTTGTGTGCGCTGGTTTTACTAAGCAAAGGGTATGCTTTTAAAAAATAAAGGAAGCAGCACATTGCTACCGTCAGAAGAGAGCCCTGTGTTTGTTTATCTAAACAGGGCTCTCTCTTCCATTATGTCCGGAGCCAATCATTGGGTGTGGGCGACCAATTAGCGGCTGGCAGTCGCCGATTGGATGATGGTGCTGCAGCCAATCGCAGCACAGGGGGGGGGGGGGGCGCTCTCTATGCCGTGCAGGTAACTTACTAGGTACGTGATCCGGCGCAGAGCGGCCACCCTGCCGCAGTATATCTACAGTGAGTGGTCCACAAGCGGTTAAACTTCCAATTTAAAAAAAATAAAATAAAAAATTGGGGCTGAGGGTTGCCCCAATGAATCTCTTTACTGTAAAATCAAGAATGCAACTTTGAAGAACCAAGCCGTAATGCTTTGAGGTCATTACCAGCTGTAATAGAGAGCATTCCTCTGCTTATTGATTTGTTCTTGGATTGCACCATTTACATTTAGAAGACTTACCTTAGGGGTGGCCCAAGGAGTGCCTACAGCAGTAGCTGGTTTTTGGGCAGGGGAAGAAGTTTTGGGTTGAGACTCAGCAAATGCAAGTGCAGCCTGGAAAAGACAAAGATGCAATAAGGTTACAGATTACCATGGAACATTCCATATTATATCAAAGTAAATCTTGGTATACACAGAGGTTTCAAAGCAGGATCTCTTACAAGTCAAGAAAACATGGCAAGCTGTAGATTTTCTGTGGGTGCAAGCTAAAGTAAACCTGACGTATCTGTTGCAGATTTTCCTGGGAGCCCCTGAAACCCTCACCCACCATAAACTTCCAATTTAAAAATTGGGTGCTGGCCCTTGACGATGGCAACATGCTTACTTGGCTTGGTACCTACTAGGGCCCAGCGTTCCTTGCTTAGCTTATTATTATTATTATTGTTGTTGTTGTTGTTGTTGTACGCGCGCAAGGCACTGATCCTCTACTGGAAGAGCGCCATGACGCCTTCACTATCGTACTGGAAGGAGCTTGTTAATAGAGCAATTCCGTTGATTCCAATTCCGTGATTTTCCAGATGTCATTGGGGGGGGGGGGGGGGGGGGTTGTGGATCTAGAAGGCTCTCTCATACTTGCACTACCGTTGGGACTATTAGGGCATTGCCTGCTGCATTGATAGCGAGGTTGTTTACTTTTTGTACTGTAAACATTAATAAAAAGAAATGTACGAAAAAAAAAAAAGTTGGAGCTGAAGGTTGACCCCAGGGGTTATTTGGTGACCTGGGAGCACCACTTGTGGGGGTCATGGCACACAGCATTCATATTTTAAGAGGTTGGCCTTTTTTGGACCATAACTGGACACTGGACGTGGACTTATGTTTATTTTTTATTTTTTTTTACCTTTCACTTTTATGCTATATTGTTAATGAATTTTTGGTCACACTGTGTAGTTTATTATTTTCAAGGTGGAATTTCACATTGGGTTTCTTGTCAAACAAAATGTTTTCACATATATAAATAGGTGATGAGATATCATCTTTTGTAATTCTGGGTATAGTAATATAGGAGATTGCAAACATTTTTTTATCTTAATTATTTGCAACTCCTTGTATCCAGAGGATTCAGTGCAGCAGTTTCCTATTGCACCTAGCGCATAAAAATATTAGGGTTATCGTTTACAAACGTGCATGGGACCTATTTGCGTGTGATCACGCTTTAACTTTATTTTATTATTTATGTTATTTAAATGTAGTTAATGCTGTGACAGGTCATCTTCCACCACCTATGGGAGTGATCAAGTGGCTGTATAGCTGTTCAAATTACTTCTACAACAAAGAGAATCGCCAACTGAAAATTTTAATACCAGGATGATGCCTGTAGCTGCAGGTATCATATCAGTATAACAAAATCTGAGGAGGTCATATGATATGGCAGGAAGTGGTTAAACACAGGACAGTAAAAAAGTCGCTAAAACCAACTAGTGCAATGTACAGTTGTCTTAAGAAGATGTTTTAATTTACCAGCGTCTTCCTGGGCATGATTTTCTTAGCTGTGATTGATAGCTTCATAACTGGCGCAGGTACCTAAATATATTGAAAGGGAACATCATTAACATTCAAGATATTACTTTCGAAATTAATGCTATTGCTCATTATTCAGAAAATTGGCAGTTTGGGAACCCACTATTTAGATTTCTGACACTTTGAAAAAATCTGCAAATAGGCTGTTTGGTCCAGGCTCTGTGCTTGAACACTGTCAATCATTTTAACATCACAGCACCCAGAGAGAATTTTTGATTGCATTATTATATGCATTTGTGCACTGGTTCAGTGGAAACCAGTGTTAATTTATTTGCCAAAAGTATTTGTCGATAAAATTTAACACTAATTTTTAGGGATGCACTGAAATTTCGGCCACCGAAACATATCGGCTGAAAATAGCTCTTTCGGCAAAAAGCCGAAAGAGAATTTTTGCAGATACTGGTGCCAAAAATGGGCCGGGGTGGGGGCGGGGCTCCGGTCCCGCCCCTGGTGCTGCCTATCAGGGGGACTTCCTATATTGTTGAAAGGGGGGAGAGCTGCCGCCTGTTTGATTACAGCGCCAGGAACATCACAGCTTTCATTTCAATAGCTGGGTGTTCCCCGCTACGCGCCTTCACATACAGCCCCTCCCCCTTGTCCGGGCACTTTGATAGACAGATCACCCGTCCAATCATGGGACAGGTGGTCTGTCTATCAAAGTTCCCCGGACAAGGGGGAGGGGCTGTATTTGACGGCGCGCAGTAGGGAACACAGCTATTGAAATGAAAGCTGTGATGTTCACGGCGCTGTAATTAAACAGGCGGCGGCTCTCCTCTCCCTTCACTGGCTGCAATGGGGACACTGGCTGGCTGCATCTGACGGGCACTGGTGAGGCTGCATAGATCTCCTGTACCATGTCGGCAGCCTCTGACCACCTCCTGTACCATGTCGGCAGCCTCTGACCACCTCCTGTACCATGTCGGCAGTCTCTGACCACCTCCTGTACCATGTCGGCAGCCTCTGACCACCTCCTGTACCATGTCGGCAGCCTCTGACCACCTCCTGTACCATGTCGGCAGCCTCTGACCACCTCCTGTACCATGTCGGCAGCCTCTGACCACCTCCTGTACCATGTCGGCAGCCTCTGACCACCTCCTGTACCATGTCGGCAGCCTCTGACCACCTCCTGTACCATGTCGGCAGCCTCTGACCACCTCCTGTACCATGTCGGCAGTCTCTGACCACCTCCTGTACCATGTCGGCAGTCTCTGACCACCTCCTGTACCATGTCGGCAGTCTCTGACCACCTCCTGTACCATGTCGGCAGTCTCTGACCACCTCCTGTACCATGTCGGCAGTCTCTGACCACCTCCTGTATCATGTCGGCAGTCTCTGACCACCTCCTGTACCATGTCGGCAGTCTCTGACCACCTCCTGTACCATGTCGGCAGTCTCTGACCACCTCCTGTACCATGTCGGCAGTCTCTGACCACCTCCTGTACCATGTCGGCAGTCTCTGACCACCTCCTGTACCATGTCGGCAGTCTCTGGCCACCTCCTGTACCATGTCGGCAGTCTCTGGCCACCTCCTGTACCATGTCGGCAGTCTCTGGCCACCTCCTGTACCATGTCGGCAGTCTCTGGCCACCTCCTGTACCATGTCGGCAGTCTCTGACCACCTCCTGTACCATGTCGGCAGTCTCTGACCACCTCCTGTACCATGTCGGCAGTCTCTGACCACCTCCTGTACCATGTCGGCAGTCTCTGACCACCTCCTGTACCATGTCGGCAGTCTCTGACCACCTCCTGTACCATGTCGGCAGTCTCTGACCATCTCCTGTACCATGTCGGCAGTCTCTGACCACCTCCTGTACCATGTCGGCAGTCTCTGACCACCTCCTGTACCATGTCGGCAGTCTCTGACCACCTCCTGTACCATGTCGGCAGTCTCTGACCACCTCCTGTACCATGTCGGCAGTCTCTGACCACCTCCTGTACCATGTCGGCAGTCTCTGACCACCTCCTGTACCATGTCGGCAGTCTCTGACCACCTCCTGTACCATGTCGGCAGTCTCTGACCACCTCCTGTACCATGTCGGCAGTCTCTGACCACCTCCTGTACCATGTCGGCAGTCTCTGACCACCTCCTGTACCATGTCGGCAGTCTCTGACCACCTCCTGTACCATGTCGGCAGTCTCTGACCATCTCCTGTACCATGTCGGCAGTCTCTGACCATCTCCTGTACCATGTCGGCAGTCTCTGACCATCTCCTGTACCATGTCTGCAGTCTCTGACCATCTCCTGTACCATGTCTGCAGTCTCTGACCATCTCCTGTACCATGTCTGCAGTCTCTGACCATCTCCTGTACCATGTCTGCAGTCTCTGACCATCTCCTGTACCATGTCTGCAGTCTCTGACCATCTCCTGTACCATGTCTGCAGTCTCTGACCATCTCCTGTACCATGTCTGCAGTCTCTGACCATCTCCTGTACCATGTCTGCAGTCTCTGACCATCTCCTGTACCATGTCCCAAGTCGCTAACCATCTCCTGTATAAAAATATTTTTAAAAAAGTAACTTTCGGTATCGGTTTTGGTTTTCCGGATCAAGGAAGAATTATTTTCGGTATCGGTACCAAAAAACCCATTCTGTGCATTCCTACTAATTTTAGTAGACTAAGATACAACTAAAACAATTCAGATGACAAACTGCATTTTAGTCAAAAGACGGACTGGAAACTAAATCAAAATTTGACGTAAAAATTACCACTGGGGGAAACCAGTTACTTTAATTGTTACAGTATAGCAAATGAAAAGCGATTTGTAACAGGCTTCCCTTTTGGGCAGAACTAAAGTTTGAAAAAAAAAAAAAAGGGGGTCTTCCGTGCAGCAGTTAGCATTCTCAACATAGTGCCTCTGTGGCAGGACACTTGAACTGCTGCACACATAGGAGTTAACGTCAATTAACGCCCCCCAGCTGGTACCCAGAACAAGCTGTGTTAGACAGTCAGAGCACAGGCAAGTATTGCAGACTTTTGTTCCTCTGAAGTCAACCAGTGCTTTGCCCATGCAGGACAAAAACTACAGGATCACTTTAACCACTTATGGACCGAGCCTCTTTTTTAGATGCGTTCATTACAAGCTAAAAACTTTTTTTTGCTAGAAAATTACTTAGAACCCCCCAAACGTACATTTTTTTCCCTAATACCCTAGAGAATAAAATGCCGGTCGTTGCAATACTTTCTGTGACACCGTATTTGCGCAGTGTTCTTACAAAAGCACTTTTTTTTGGAAAAAATACACTTTTTTGAATTAAAAAAATAAGGCAAAGTTAGCCCAATTTTTTTTTATATATTGTGAAAGATAATGTTACGCCAAGTAAATTGATACCCAACATGTCACGCTTCAAAATTGCACCTGCTCCTGGAAAGGCGACAAACTTTTACCCTTAAAAATCTCAATAGGCGACGTTTAAAAATTTTTTATTACAGGTTGCATGTTTTGAGTTACAGACGAAGTCTAGGGCTAGAATTCTCTACTGATAGCGGCGATACCTCACATGTGGTTTGAACACAGTTTTCATATGCGGGCGCTACTCACGTATGCGTTCGCTTCTGCATGCGAGCTCAGCGGGACAGGCACGTTTAAAAAATTTTTTTCTCTTTTTCTTATTTTACCTTTTATTTTTACACTGTTTTTAATCTCATATTTACACTAAAACACACACAAAAAAAATTGTCACTTAAAAAAATGATTTAAAAAAAAAAAATGGCCCTTTAGGAGCTATGTGCGGAAGTGACGTTTTGACGTCGCTTCTGCCATGCAATGTCATGGAGACGGGTGGGGTCCATCTTCCCCTCACTTGTCTCCATGCCCGGCCAGCAGAAGGACCGGATTGGCTCCGGTAAGCAGCGGAGGGCACCAGAGCGCGGCGGTAGTGGCCCTATCCCGCCGCCGATAAAAGTGATCTTGCGCCGCAGAGACCACTTTTATCTTGCAGCGGACCGCCGGCCGAACAAGGATGCCGGGGTTATGGCTGCTGCCATAACAACGATATCCGTCCTCAAAGTAAGGACGTTTCTCTGTGTTCGGCTGTCCGGAAGTGGTTAAAAGGCTAAGTCCACCTTTGCATAAATAAATAATTTCACCCATTGTAATTTAACCCCTTCACACCTAGAGGGAAAACAAATCTAAATGCACAAGCACAATTTTGAAACTTTGACATGTATTAGTCAAACCGTACATATCACCACAACTACTTAGTGCATCCAGATGGATTATACCATGTTTTTTCAGAACAAATTGGGCTTTCTTCTGGTGGTAAAGGGTAATGTATATCTCCAGTTTTTGCTTTTTTTTTTATATTACCAAAGTAAAACTGACACAAAATAGTAAAACCAAAAATCATATTTTTTAATTTAGCTGTATATTTCTTGCCAATACCATAACCTTCCACCAAAAGAACAACCCAAATTAAATTCTCCTGCTCCTGACGATTGCAGCAACACCACATATGTGTAGGTTAGTCGTTTGTACCCACAGTACAATAGTGGCCATTTTTCTTTTATTATCCTGACCCCAACACAAAAAAAAAAAAAAAAAAAATCAAAACACACCCAAACTCTAAACAGAGAGAGCAAGAATCTCTTCTTTGCCTTTAAAAGCAAAAGATCAAAAAAAAAAAAAATAAAAATAAAAAAAAGAAGGTTTTTTTTAGACATAGTTACATAGTATAGGTGAGGTCAAAAAAGACCTGTGTGATTATATGTCAGTATTACATTGTATATCCCTGTATGTTGCGGTCGTTCAGGTGCTTATCTAATAGTTTCCTGAAACTATCGATGCACCCCCTCCGGTGGAGGGGAAATCCCTACCCTTGCCACTCTTACAGTAAAGAACCTGCTATGTAGTTTAAGGCTAAACCTCTTTTTATCGCTCCAGTCCTCCAAGGTCATGGATTGATCGCCTATAGGACCAGGTGGCCGCATAGTGGAGTTGTTTCTTGGGCGAACCGGCAGTAGCGGTAAGCACCAGAAGGGGGGGGGGGGGGGGGGGGGGGGAGTGTAGCGGGGTGGTCTCCAAAAACCAGCACAGCAGCTCATGAACCGGCCGTCTGCTGAAAAAAAAAACAAACAAAAAACAAAAACACACACGGTACAGGGGTTATGGCGGGTATCTTCAGCCATAACCGCAGTAAACCACAACGTATATATACACATATACATACACACATACATATATACACACATATTGTGGTCGGCAAGCGGTTAAAAAGCACTCAAAACAATGAGGGTACACAGCATCTCGCTGACTCGTGGCACAGTGGATAATGGGGCCCAAAATATTTTAATGCCAAGACGTCGTCTGGGATAAAAGAACTTACTTACGCGTTTCAAGGGTAAACCATCTTCATCAGAGCCAAAGCTCCAATGAAGAGTGTTTACTCTTGAAATGCATAGAACCTTGGCTCTGATTAAGCCAGTTCTTTTATTCTGGACGGCGTCTTCTTGGCATTGGACTACTCTAGGTCCCACTATCCACAAGACATGTATTAACATGCTGTGTATCTTTATTGTTTGTGTATGTTTTTAACTTTTTTTATATAATAAATTACCCCTGGAATAATGCACTAGACTGGTGCGCCCTCTGTTGTATATTCTTTTGCAGTTCACAGGACTACCCCAGTCCTTAGGGCAGCAAGGCCTGGTTCAAATCCTATTTTTATTTTTTAAAGGAGACACATGCAAATTGACCCTAGTCCACCACACTTTAGCATAGGAGGCATTATATAATTTCAGCGAAAGAAGGCTTCCGGAGAACTGACATTAAAGTGGAGTTCCAGTCTAGGTGAAAAAAAACAATATAAAGATCGCAGCACAACGATGTGGTGATCTTACACGGAAGTGGGAGCGAATACCTGGTTTTGACAGGTATCCGCTCCCCCCGAAAAAGGTGTAAAAATGTGGCAGCGGAGGGTACGAACAAGCAGAGATTCCACTTTTGGGTGGACCTCCGCTTTAAAAAAAGGTAAGTGTGGTGACATAAGGCCAGCTGAGTATTTGAGGGTGTTCTAAAGCTTCGGCAAATGAACTGTTATTGGATTTTGTAAGTTCACTCTGTTCTTCCACAGTGCTAGCACTTCTTTTTGGAATAGAGGTGGATAATTGGCTGCATGTGATATAAATTAGTGAGATTAATCCCCAAATAGGGAAGGTGTGTGGTCACCAGTTAGTAGGTAAAACCAATTTTGTACAGCACTAATTGTGACACTGATGTTTAGGATTTTAGATGTAGTGTGTTTAATTTGGAGACCGGAGATTTCGCTAAATTGATTTAGGAGGGTGTTTGAATTAGGTAGGGCAACAAGAGTTAGTGATACATGGTATGAGATCATCCGCAAATAGAGAAAGTTTATGATGGTGGCCAGCAATGGCAAGGCCAACTATCTAGATGTTCTCTAATAAGTTGGGCCAGGGGTTTAATTGCAATGGCAAAAAGCAAGGGGTAGAGAGGGCAGCCTTGTCTGCTACCTTGAAAGACTGGGAACCGTGAATTGAAACCTGCATATACCATATGCACTTTATGGGATGTGAGGGCAGTAACCCAGCTATAAAATATTGGGCTGAACCCCCACCGCTGCAATACATAAAACAAAAGTAGGGCCATGGGAGGAAATCCAAGAGAGGGATAATTTAAAGCTGCAGAAGATAAAAACGCACTGCATAAAATACTTACCGGGCTATCTGTGGATTTGTTGAGTGAAGCAGAATTTCTTCCAGATCTTCTGGTGGGTGGAGGAGACAGACCTGGAAAATTAGGTTTTTTTCTATAAATTGATTTATTGAACAAATAAAATAATGGATTATCTGTAAGCAATAAGAGCAAGGAGGACATATCAAACAACCATAAACAAAATCAGTATTTTGACAGAAACAAAAACACTATAATACAGTCCTTACCATGTTTGTTAAAATAATAGTAACAAAAAAGAACATATTTTTGTCATTTTAAAATAGACATTAATGCAACAAAATAATGTAACTAGCTGCAGCAGATAGCTGGTCATACAAAAAATGCTAATCCCAATACATGTGGTTACTAAGCACGGATAAAAGCAGGTGGTTGATAGGCTTGTTAATGTTAATTGTTTAATGATTCTAAGCTATACCTTCTTGGGGAAAAAAAAATAAAAACCCCTGTAGGGAGAAAATCTGTATTCTACCAAAATATCCTTGGCTACAGTGTAATAACGCATTGCTACATACTAGAGCTGCACGATTCTGGCTAAAATGAGAATCACAATTTTTTTGCTTAGAGGATAGATCACGATTCTCTCACGATTCTCGCGGCGTAACATCATCTTTCACATTAAAACAAAAAAAATTGTGCTAACTTTACTGTTTCTTTTTTTTTTTTTATTTATTGAAGTGTATCTTTTCCCAAAAAATTGCATTTGAAAGACCGCTGGGCAAATACATTGTGACTAGGGCTGAAACAACTAATCGATTATGAAATTAATCGATTACCATTTTCATAATCGATTAATCGGCCAGTAACATAATGGGGTTAAAAAAGCTAAAATTAGCCCTATATAGTACAAAAAGAGCAAATAAAAAAAATTTGTTTTTTTCTGTGCAACAGTGAAAGTAATATTTATTTATTTTTATTTTTTTAACTCCATTATGTTACTAAATGTCTTAGGCCTGGTTCCCACCCATGTGTTTTTTGGTGCTTTTTGCAGAAATGCACTACAGTTCATTTAACGTTCACATCTATGCTTTTTTCAGCTGCTGTGTATTTGGAAAGGGTCAAGGACCTTTTTCAATGCAAAACGGTGCTTTTTTGGTTCAATATACTTCAATGGAGAAGCTGCAGAAAAGCATGTAATATTACAGTTCTGTTTAAAAATCTGCAAGACAGTCTAGAATTTTTTTTTCTTTAAATAAAAAAAATTTGATCCGAGTCCAGATTCAACCTCTAATAGTATATAGAGTATATCTCTTCTGTCTGTTATTCTCAGAGAGGATTAAAGATTTTACTCCCTAACCATATAGTTGGTTATTTATATTTGCCCCTGCGTATAAAAGATATTTAGGAATAAATTGCCTTTTTTTAAATTTTACATATTAACTAAAATTACACCACACTTTTTTTTAAGGTTATTAACCAATTAATCGAAACAATAAATCGGCCAACTAATCGATTATGAAAATAATCGTTAGTTACAGCCCTAATTGTCACATAAAATATTGCAGCAATTGCTATTTCATTCCCTAGGGTCTCTGCTAAAAAAAAAAATATAAATATATATTGAAATATGGGAGTAGGAGATAATCTTGAATTGGATGTTTGTCAAGGTTTGCCTACACTTTACTACGTGTGAAAAATGAAAAACCCATAAAAATAAATAAAAATTGACTTGATACAAAAAAAATAAATATAAATATACAAATATTGATTTCTGACTGGGGGGCTTTAAACAAAGTTACGTTGGGCTTTCGCAGGCTTAGTTCACCTTTCTTACCATGTTTCATTCAAATTTAAAATGTCACTTGAAACATGAGCACATTCCCCAACCCCCCTACTCATCTGAATCTTAGGGTGCTTCCCCCTGGAGCGTCCCTTTCAAATGTCTTTATTTAGAACAGAACAATGGCATACAAGAAACCCCAATTCCAAAACAATTGGGATGCTGAGTAAAATATCTATAAAAAAACCAAAACAGATTGCAACGATTGGTAAATCTCATACACCCAGATTTTATTCACAATAGAGAACATATCAAATGTTTAAACTGAGAAAATATACCAAGGAAAAAAATTTTAAATTGATGGCGGCAACACTTCTTACAAAGCAAGTGTCTGTTTTTCTAATGGCCTTGGTGACCTCAAGGTAGATGAGAAGAATTCTTCTCACGTCTGAAAAACTAAAATTCTCTTTCTTGGTCGCCCTTTGGCAAACTACAAAAGGTTGGCAGTACAATCTCCTGGGATCTGTGGAATGTACTGGCCACTTTAGGCAGAAATGTTGGATCAGTTTTCAAAACAACCCGATACGCCAAAAATTGTGAGGAAAGGCACCCTTACTTATAATAGGGCCTGTAACTCACTTACCCTACGAGCTGAGGTAATTGCCACAAGAAAAATTGTTTTTAAAGGTAAGTAACTTAACTGAAAATATCCTCTAGGGGCTCAAAAGGGAATTCTACCAGAGTTTGAAGCACCAGGGACAGGTCCCGGGTTGGACAACTTCTAACCACTACTGGCCTGGACCTAGAAATAGATTTAAAGAATCTAGCTATAGTGGGATTTTCCAAGAAAGAAAATTGGAGAAAAAACACTGATAGCTGCCATCTGTACCTTTAAACTACTAACTGAAAGACCTTTGTCGACACCCTCTTGAAAAAATTCCAAAATTGAAGGATCATGAGTTAATCTTTGATTTTCAGATAACCATGAGTTGAATTTCTTCCAGACCTTGGAATATATGGCTCTAGTGACTGGTTTCCTGCAATTTACCAGGGTCCTGACTACTTAGTCAGAGAACCCCTGGGGGCGCTTAGTATCTTTTCTTCAGATACCAGGACGTCAAGCTTAAGGAAACCACCTGTGGGTGCGACACTGGACCCTGCAATAATAAGTCTTCTCTCTTCATAAGACTCAGTGGAGGCTCTGAGATCAGAGTCTGTAGCAGGGAACGCCATGGCCTCTTGGGCCAGAAAGGGGCCATTAGGATAAGATCCGTTTCTTCTAGAAGAAACTTCCGGAATTAGCCTGATCGACGGGAAGGCATAACAGAGGCCAAATGGCCACGGATTTGCCAGAGCATCGATACTTAATGATTGATCCACTGGGTTCCGAGAAAAAAAAAAAACTTCTGTCTTGCGATTGTTCTGAACTGCAAACAGTTCCGCTTCGGGACATCCCCATCTGTCAGGGAGACCCACAAAGATTTCGGGATGAAGGGGCAAATTGTCTCAACATACCCGGTAGCGGCTAAGATAATCTGCCAGACAGTTTTGTGTCCCCTTCAGGTGCACTGCTGTAATTGAGGCTAGAATCCCTTATGCTCATGATAAAATCTCCTGGGCGATAGATTGAAGTATCAGACTCCTCATACCTCCCTGTTTGTTGAGGTACGCAACAGTAGTGATATTGTCGGATAGAATCTGGAGCCTGTGACCCGATTTCCGTTTGAAATGCCTGCAAGGCTCTCTGAACCGCTAGAAGCTCTGATTCGATGAAGCTCTTGCTTCCCTTGAGGACTATTCTCCCCGTACCATTGTGTTGCTGAGATGAGCTCTCCATCCCCAGGAACTCACAACGTTGTGATCCTCTGGGACATAGAAATAGACCATAGTAGACCTAGTTAGGTGCAGGTGCATCTTCCACCACCACAAGCTTCTTTTTACCCTGGAGGGTAACAAGACCCTTGATTCCAGGGAACTTGAGTCTCTGTTCCCGATCATTAGCAGAAACAGCTGTAATGGGCGTTGATGAAATCTTGCCCGTGGCACTGCAGGAAAGCAAGAGGTCATCAGACCCACTGCTATTGAAACTTTTCAGTGAGATCGGCTGATTGGTCTGCAAGGCTGACATTGTTTGCATCCTTCTCCTGCAGGAGAAAAGCTTTTTGGTCTACCGAGCAAAATCCGTATCCCAGATAAGTCACTTCTGGGCCGGAATTAAGGAAGACTTCTCTTTGTTCATTAACCAGCCTAGAGATTGAAGGAAGTCCTGTACGGTCTGGAGATCCGCTAATAACTTTTGGTATGACACTGCCACCACTAGGAGGTCGTCCAGGTAAGGGTATCGCTATCGCTTTTAACCTTAGCGAGGGCCAGCACCTCCCCCAACACCTTTGTAAAGATGCGTGGGGCTGAGAACAGACCGAAGGGGAGAGCTCGAAAATGAAAGTGCCAAATCTGTTACTATCTTGACCGCTAGTCTCAGGAATCTTTGGAAGGCTGGATGAATAGGAATGTGCAGATAGGCATCCCTCAAATCCAAAGTGGCCATGCAGCAGTTTGGGTAAAGCAAGTTTTTGATTGAGAACACCATCTCCATACGAAAGTGATTGTACCTGATCGAACGGTTTAGAGACCAGAGATTCGGGATAAGCCGATATTTTCCCCGACAGCTTTCTGAAGACAAATATGTGGGTATAAAATCCCTTGCCCTGATCCGACCGGGGAACTGGGATCAGGACCTTTTGATCAAGTCTCCAATTTGGAGATCCAGGGCCCTCGCTTTTACCCGATCTTGGGGAGAGAATGTAATCAATAAAATCGCTCTAATGGCTGGCAAGAAACTTCCAGCCTGTACCCATTATCACTAGGTCCAGGATAATTGGACTTGAGGTGACTGCTGCCCACTGTGGGAGAAAAGCCCTCAATCTTCCTCCCACTGGGAGACACTAGTCACTGTGGCTTGGCGGGTTGTTGAGGAGGGTTAAACAAGACGCCCCCTCTACCTCTGCCCTTGTGCCCTGTTCAATGTTATTTAGGCCTATTGTCAAATGACCAGGTTTTAAGCCATAGGCTTCTTCTGGCCAAATTCACTAAGACTGAGGTCCTAGCTGTCATTCTTACCGGCTCTGCGGAAGAATCAGCCAAAAACCCCACTGCATGAAAGAGGTGAGGGAAAGATTTCAGAATCTGTTCTCTAGAGGTACCTGCCAACAGGTGTGTTTGTATTTGTGTTAACCATACTTCTAAATTTCTGGCTACACAAGTGGAGGCCAGTTGATCACATGGGTAAAGAGCCGTGTCATCAGCTCTTTACCAAGATTGGGGCTGCGCCGTGTCCCAGAGACACAGCGCGCTGCTGATTGCCCCCTGCAGGCAAGCTAGGCAAGAGTGGGACACCATCACATGACGTCGTCCCAGAACAAGAGCACCACGCCGCCGCCAATTGTCTATACGACCATATACATGTATTTGCCCCTTGTCATGTTCTTAATGGTAAGTCTAAGAAAGAACATAACATAAAAGTATGGCAGTGCTAAGGGATATGTGCTATAGAGCTGCACGATTAATCGTTAAAAATCGTGATCTCTATTCAACCCCCTCACGATCTCTAGGCAGAATTTCCCCATTTATTCATGTAACAAGTGTAGAGAGTTCTCTGCTCACTCAGTCAAAAGAAAAACGCTGTCAAAAGAAAAAAAAAAAACAACAAACAAAAAAAACAAAAAACGGGCAGCCTGCCAAGTTTTTCACAACATTGTCCACGCTGGTAGAAAACTTTAAACATTGTAACTTTTCGCTCTTAGATCAAAGGAATGAACTTCGGTTTGACATGGGGGTGGGGGGGGGGAGCAGGTACCCAGTTTTTACAGGCACCCAGCTCCCACTTTCTCCCCTGGTGCCAGAAGGAAGATCACCTCTCCCTGCAATCTTCTGGGACTTGTCACAGGTCCCAGAAGATTGCCCGGCCATTCACAGCGTGGCTCACACGCCCGGCTGTGAAGCCACAGTTGGGCGCCCACAGTTAGAATGCCGGCACCACGGAGAGGAGGGGGAGAGACGTGAGGCTTCCTGCACCCGCATCGCTGGACCATGGGACAGGCGCGTGTGTGTTTATTAAAAGACAGCAGCTACACTTTTCGTAGCTGCTGACTTTTAATGGGTGGAACTCCGCTTTAAAGTCTAAACCTTTTTCTGACACTTGTCTCTTACAAAAGTTAAAATCAGTATTTTTTGCTAAAAAAATTACTTGGAACCCCCGGATAGATATAGAATATAGATCTATCTCTATCTATATATCTAACCCTAGAGAAGAAAATAAATGGATAAATGGTTGTTGCAACATTTTATGTCACACTGTATTTGTGCAGCAGTCTTTTAAACGTATTTTTTGGGGGAAAACAAATACACTTCAATGCATAAAAAAAAAAAAAAAAAAAAAAAAACTAAACAGTAAAGTTAGCCCATTTTTTTTGTGTGTGTAATGTGAAAGATGTTAAGCCGTGAGAATAGCGATCTTTATTCCAAGCAAAAAAAATTAAAATTTGTGATTCTCATTTTAGCCAGAATCATGCAGCTCTACTGTACTATGCAGTTTATTTCCTCCTTGAGAATTTTAAATTGTTGTAGTGCATAGCTTTGCCTTCTCAGCCGAGTCCTCCTATTAACAGGGATCAGTCAATGGGAGTACTACAAGTCGGCCTGTGGAAGAGGGACACAGTTGTGCCGACACAAGTGTGCTGATGTCCCTACACTTGTAGACCATTGTTTAATTCCTCCAGCCCCATAACGTACACACCTGGGTGTGGGATGTAAACCATGCAGGAGCTTTAGCACTGCCCCCGATGCACTGGCTGTACTTGCAATGCTCTGCAGAATTCAAAATAATTATAAAAAGTCATCCTAGCTGATGTTTAGCCAATGGATTGCTTTTACAGGCAGTGGGAGGGGACGTCCCCCCACTCTCGGTGCCTCTCTGAGCTCTCCCATGCAATTGGAAAGTCGGGGATGCGATGGCGGCTTAACATAGGGTCTGGGACCCTAGGAGGCTGGAAGCGACGTCATGGCGTCACTTCCGGCTCTGTCAGATGTAGACCTTGCCAGTTTTTTTTCCCTTGAAAGCAGAGATTTATGTTTTTGTTATCTCATCTTTCTAGGGTAGAGGAGATATCTTATTGACCCAAGATATCTCCACAAAGAAGACCTGTCATGCCGTATTACTATTACAATTAATGCGTATATTTCATGTAAAAGGTGATAAAAGTGATTTAAAAAAAAAAAAAATTAATAAGGCGCCTTTGTCCCCTCAAGCTCGCACGCACAAGCGAACGCATGTGTAAACGGCATTCACACCACACATGAGGTATTGAGGTATTGCCACGAATGTTCGAACAGGAGCAATAATTCTAGCACTAGAACTCCTCTGTATGTTACATTTGCGCGCTAATGTGTGCAACTGCACGCATTAGGTGTAAATTACTGGCCAAAAATGCAGATTTTTCTATTTTTTTTTTTACTGAAGAATACACGTCGCCTGTGTGCATAGGCACATTACAATTAAATTAGCTGTATTTTAGCGCAGTAAAAAACAAAAAAAATGTACTGAGCTTTTTCAAGCTGCAGTGTGCAAGAGGCCTAAACAGGTAACCTGTAAAAAATGTTAAGCGTTCCTATGGAGATTTTTAAGTACTGAAGTAGCGCCATTTCACGAGTGTGCACAATTTTAAAGCGTGACCATCGGTATCTATTTACTCAGTGTAACGTCATCTTTCATATTTTAAAAGCGGGATTCCAGCCGTAAAAAAAAAAAAAAAAATTTTAAAAGTCAGCCGCTACAAACACTGTAGCGGCTGACTTTAAATAAGTACTTACATGTCCTGGGTGCCCGCGATGTCAGCCTCCCTAGGCCGACCCGTCCCTCGGCTCCCGGCACCGCCATCCTAGGTAAGGGAAACAGGCAGTGGAGCCTTGCGGCTTCACTGCCAGTTTCCTACGGCGCTCTGTGAATGGCCCCGTGGTGTTCTGGGAACATACACAGTTCCCAGAAGACAACGGGGCCGCTCACTAAGGAGCAAAACACGCCGCGGAAAAGGAAGAGGCCGATTAGGAAGACTGCCTAGCAACAAGGGATTAGCAAGTTTAAATTTTTTTTTTCAAATGTTTTTTTATATTTTTTTTTAGGATTTGTGGTGAATTTTTTTTTTCAGGGTGGCCCCCCACTTTAACCAAAAAAATGGGGTTACATACAGTATTGTCTTTTTGCTTTTAAACTGTATTTTTTCCAAAAAAAAATTGTATTTAAAAATTACAGCGCAAACACCAAGTGACATTTTATTCTCTAGGGTCTCTGCTAAAAAGATATATACATAATGTTTGGGGGTTCTGATTTTTACATGTAGGAGAGTAATGCCAGCACTGACACATTTTAGTAATAGGTTGGACAATGCTGAACACAGAGAACACTTCCTGGGCAGAGCTGTCAGGGGTGAGATCAGCTGCCAGCAATGTATATGTATGAACACCCCCCCCCCCCCGTCATGGAGACACTATGGCCTCCCCCCGCCCGCACTCACTGTCTCTCTTCCAGGTGACTGTGCCCCGGCTACTGCCTCTCTTCTTCTTCTGATCAGACATGATTTCTTCTCTGTCTCCCGCCCCTATGGCCAATCCGTGGCTCCTCCACCACCGCGGCCTCCGCCACACTCTCCTCGTATAATAATGAAGTCTGATCTTCAGCGATCTCCAGGATTTATCGCCTGAGCACCGCCGCACCGTTCCCCGCCGTGTTCACCCGAAAAAGGCTTTCAAAATGCCCGCGCCCGCTCTGTCCCCGGAAGCGGAAGTGACGCGCAAAACTCCAGTCGCCTCCATGTTACGTGTGGCGGAAGTGAGGTGTAGGCGCTGCGCCGTACGCTTGTCACTGTCACCCGGAAGAGACGTGGCAGACAGGAGTCAGGTAGAGGGAAAAAAAAATTAGAGAAAAGTCAGCAGCTGTTTATGACAAGCGCTGGGAGGTGGAGGGGAGGTTAGGGGGGTCCTGGACTGCAGCAGAGGCCGGATATTGGAAGAAGAAGGAGCAGGGGAAGAGGCTGGGTGGTGGGGCGTGTCTGACCCTGGCAGGATAAGGTAAGATACATGGCAAATATCTACTACTGCTTCCTGCAGGAGATTGGCTGTGCTGTGTACATGAAAAGCCTGGAGACACCAGAGCTCTGTGATGTGATGATGGGAAGGGGTGTGCCAGATAGACATCACAGGACTGTCACTGACATGATTTGACTGCTGAAAGATTCCTCTATGAACATGTATGCTCGGATCATCCAGCGTGCATGTTTATTCCAGTACAGATGGCAGGAGGAGCCCACCCCGCACACCTATGGCAGGAGCCTGTCCTGGGGAATGCCTAGAAATAAACGTGATGGGTGATCACCGATCCTCCTGCGATCAGCTGGGGTTATAGTGTGCTTCGCTGGTGGCCATAGACATCAATAACCCTGACCAATCAGAATCTACGTAAAGCAGTAATAAACTCAGAAAATAAATGGCCCACTTCAGGAATAAGTCATAGCGTACTGGAATGCACCACCTACTAGCAGACCTACCTGACGTAATGTGCCCTCCAGCTCTACACTGTCACTGATCCCTGGTGCTTTCATCTTTGCCTCGGCTTCTATCAGGGTTCCATATCCTCGGCCACTTGAATGGCTGGGCCATGCTGGCGAATGTGAGTCACATCATCACACCAGAGATCAGGTGCCGATAATGTATGTTGAGCTGAGATGCGCATGCGTGGCTCAGTGTACATTACAGCTGACTGACAGAGGGAAGCATTTAAGACAGAGGAGACCATTAGCTTGCCATAGTACACAATACTATCTGACTGTACAATCTCCTTTAGGGTCACCATACACATTACAATTTTAAAATTGTTGTAAACCTCAGACATGAAATATGAACAAAGCATGTCCCTCTATAGTGTGTACTTGTCTCAATTAAAAGAAGTTAGTGTCATTTTTGTCTGCTGCTTTGTTCCTCTGCTATTGGCACAAATCACTTCTGACAAGTTTTCCTGACACCAAGAGCAAAAAGGTGACAGGGAGGGACCTCCAGCAGATTGACAGCCTTGGCTCTGTCCCTGTGTGGATGGGGTGTGTCCCTTTCCTACAATCAGCTCTCAGACCTCTTCTCACGGAGCTCTGTAGAGTGTCATTTCAGCTCTCCACCCCCTTTTTTTTCCTGACAGCTCAGACAAGTTATATAAATTCAGCAGTTGAGCAAATGTAAAGAAGAGAAGACTGCAGATGAACAGGTACAACTTATGTAGGAGGATTTGTTTCATCTCTGTATCACCCAAGGCCAGTCACTTCACTGCGTATATGTAAGAGTTTACAGCCACTTTTAAGTCTGCCTAATCTATGTAATAGAAGGACCTACCTGATGAATCCATGTCATTTATATCCAGTCAGGCCCTTCCACTGCATAATAGTTGGTAGATCTAAAGAAGATTGTACAGTGTGGTAAACTTTAGATTCACCAAAACTTTATATGAGAACAAACCCAAGCAATACCTTCAATTTGTATTCAGCGAGGCAGTCCCTTGTACTTCATAATTGATGGCAGATCTAAAGGACGTTGTACAATTTATAGTCACCTTAAAGTGATCTTGTCATCAACTTAAAAAATGCAGGTAAAAGCGATGAAAAATCAAGTACTTCAAATGGCAGCTCTGAGTCTGCTGGGGCTGATATTACATGCAAGGTGGCAGCGCCCAGCCGCAGTCTCAGGGCTGTTTGATTTCTATACAAGAGAGGCTTTTACAAGGAAATTCCATGTCTAAAAAAATTAAAAGAATATCTTGTCTTATGGGAGATGTTTTTCTGCTTTTTACATTCTATGCATGAAGATAAAAAGCCTTCTGTGCCTCCCCAGCACCCCCTAATACTTACCTGAGACCCATCTCTGTCCATCGAAGTCCACCACTCCGGCGACCGTCCCTGACTCTCCCTCCTGATTGGCTGAGACACAGCAGCAGCGCCATTGGCTCCAGCAGCTGTCAATCAAAGTCAGTTAGCCATTTAGGAGAGAGAGGGGGTATGGCTGAATGGACACACGGAGCTGCAGCTCGGCTCAGGTGCCCCTATAGCAAGCTGCTTGCTGTGGGGGCACTCGATAAGAGAGAGGGACCAGAGAAGAGGATGATCCAGGCTGCCCTGTGCAAAACCAACTGCACATGCACCACATTTTTTCAGTATGTGTTGGGGTGCTTAAAAAAAAAAAACAAAACAAGCGTTGTGGTAACACACATCAGTGCAATGTGTAAGTGTGAAGTAATCCTAAATCCCAGTGTGACCCTGCAGATTTTAAATGTTCACAGGCCATTCATGCATAATCCAGATGACAAATCAGCTCTGTTACAAAAGATTGCTGTACTAGCGTCCTGGTTGGTTCGGGAAGCACTTGAGCTGAGTAACTGCTTATCCCATATCAAATCTTGTGCAGCAGATCGCTTCATATCTTAACCACTTGCCGACCTAGGACGTCCTTGTTTGTGGGTGTATATCTGAATGATGCCTGCAGCTAGATATTGCAGTTTTCAGCCAGTGATTCCCTACACCATAAGAACGATCATAGAGGTGGGTCAGCCCCTTGATCGTTCTTACGGGCAGCAAAAGCGGTATTACATCCAAAAATGAAAATGTATTAAACTGCAGCTTACCAATTCTTAGCTGTAGTGGCTGCATTAGTTTTCTTTTTTAGGATTGTTTTCTTTATTTTCACCTGGTAATCCTGCCAGTAAGTCTGTTATTTTTTTTATCTTCCTTTAACAGACCAAGCTGCCCAGACAGAGTAGCAGTTAGAGGGATGTGAAACTCCAGCATGCTGAGCGTTTGGTGTGCTTTCAGAAAGGCATAATGGAGTCTATGGCAAAGTGCAGCTAACCAGCACAAGAGCCGCAGGTACACTGGGCTTACACCTGCACTGTGGAAGAAGTGCCCCGGGTCAGTGTGAAAGCTCCCCTCGTTACCAGGGACTTTACTCCTGCGACCTCTTGGCACACAGTGTGTGTTTGTTTGACTGATTCAGCCCAGCACCATCCACCCATAACCAAAATATCTACCCTTGTAATAATGCTGAGTACTGCGAACTCCATTTTTTTAATAGGATATCAAATTTCAAATTAAGCTTATAAATAAATCAAATCAGCCTAATTTTATATAGTATTCATCTATATTTACCTGCATATATGTAGGTAACTCCCCAGTAACTCAGAGGTGTGCCTGTGAACTGTGTTGAATCATACCTGAGGCTGGTCACACTAGTTGATGGAGATATTGTAGTTGAATAAAACATTTGCTGTTTAACTGTATATTTGAAAATGATTGTAAAGTCTTGTGTGGTTTTTTTTTTATTTTGTTAGTTAAAAATAACAAACATGTTATACTTGCCTTCTCTGTGAAGTGGTTATGCACAGAGCAGTCCGGATCCTCCTCTTCTCGGGTTGCTCTTCAGTGCTCCAGGCCCCTTCCTCCTGTTCAGTACCCCCACAGCAAGCAGCTTGATATAGGGGGAGCTGAGCCACAGCTCCCTGTGTCCATTCAGCTACAGAGCCGTGGCCCCGCCCCTTTCTCTCCTCATTGGTTGACTGATTTTAAATGGCAGCAGCAGGAGCCAATGGCGCCACGCTGCTGTCTCAGCCAATGAGGAGGGGAGTCCCGGGAAGCCGAGACACTCCTGCAACATTGCTGGATCTAGAGGGACATCAGGTAAGTAGTAGGGTGGCTGCTGCAGGCAGAAGGCTTTTTATCTTAATGCATAGAATGCATTAGGATAAAAACCTTCTGCCTTTACAATCACTTTAACTTTAAATGTGTCTGATGCTGCTTGTACTCTTTTCACAGTTGGTTACTTTAATATAAAGAGAGGGTGATGCCCAGATGGTCTGGAACATAACTTTTGTTAAAGAAGAAGTCCAGCCTGAGCTCGTTTGGCTGGGTTTCTCCTCATTTTGCACTCCTGTGACCCTTTTTCAGCAGAGAGTGGGCTGAAGTCCGCTCTTTGCTGACGTCACAGATATCAGTCCAGGCACCGCGTCATCGCGACAGTAAAGTCTGCATCCGCCAGGTGCCTGGACTGACACCCATCTCAGGCTCTCAGTGAGCCTGAAACGGCCGCTCTCTGCCCCTTCACAGCTCAGCGCTCCAATAAGCATGGAGGGAGATGAGCAGAGAGCTGTGACTGACAGTCCACAACTCTCTGCTCACGTAGCTCTGAAAACCGAGTGATCTGCAGTGTTTGATCGCTTGGTTTTCAGTGTAGAGGCATCGGGGGACAGATGCAGCATTGCTGCATCCACCTAGGTAAGTATAAATGGGGGGGGGGGGGGGGGGGGAGAAACCCATACTTCTCTTTTAAAGCTGAACTCCATTCTCCCTGGAAGCTCTAATGACTGTACCCCTTATTTTACTGAAATGGCAGGCTAAGGCTCTGTTCACACATGGTGTGGCCGCGGTTCACTGGTGCGTCCCTGTTCACCGATTCCAGTGCGAACCAGGTCTGAATTTTTGCCTGAATTGGACCAGAAGATGCACAGGACCCTTTCCAAATGTGGATGATGGCTGCCCCGGAGATGTGTGAACCGGCTCCATTGAGAGCCAGTCACACTCTCCTGTCATGTGAATTGGATGTGAGGAAGGCAGCATCCAATTCTTTTATGTGTGAATGGAGTCTAAGTGCTTATTTTATGCTTGTGACGTAATAGCTGGCTGTCAGACTACAGCTTAAACAAGCATCCATGATACTGATGGGTCCAATGGAGTGTTTTTGGATAGAGATTTAGGCATTTGCATTGGAGGAGTGTACAACCCTTGACCTCTCCTAATCAAGGAGTAAAAGAAGGGCATCCTGAGCTGAGGTTGGGAATGTCCAGATTACACCGCAATGACAGGGACACCAGCTCTACCTGTATGGAAATACACAGGGCAGGGAATGGAGCTGGTCATTTAGTTCTAACTGTACCAGAGAGTCCCAATGATGGGAAATATTGGAGGACCAGCTGCTTGAAGCTCCTAAAAAGCTTCTGTTCATGTGGCTTATGCCGCGTACACACGGTCGTACTTTTCGTCTACAAAAGTCGGACAGCCTGTCCGACAGACTTCCGGCAGACTTTCGGTGGACTTGCGGCGGACTTGCGGCCTACTTTCTAACGAACGGACTTGCCTACACACGACCACACAAAAGTCTAACGGATTCGTACGTGATGACGTACACCGGACTAAAATAAGGAAGTTCATAGCCAGTAGCCAATAGGTGCCCTAGCGTGGCTTTTTGTCCGTCGGACTAGCACACAGACGAGCGGATTTCGGGGTCCGTCGTAGTTACGAAGTAAAGTTTTAAAACATGTTTCAAATCTAAAGTACGTCGGATTTGAGGCTAAAAAAGTCAGTTGAAAGTCCGGAGAAGCCCACACACGATCGGATTACCAGCCAGCTTTAGTCCATCAGCGTCTGTTGGACTTTTGTAGACGAAAAGTAGGACCGTGTGTACGCGGCATTAGAGGAAATTTTGCACACACACAAATGTTTTTCCAATATGGATACAGATACTCTCATATTTATTTTATGCCTAGAGCTTAGTGCTTTTACCATACTCAACTGCACTGCAACTTGATGTGTATGCGCCTTTCCATTTATTTTAAATGAATGCAAATGCACAGCACACACATTGCACCACAACACACAGTGCTGGTGTCCATGCTTTTTAGTTAGTCTTGGCTGACATGTAAATTACTTTATTATTCTTTGTAGGATCGATTGATTGCATTTTAAAGTAGAACTATAGGCAAAACTTCTTCTTTTTTTTTCATTTCGGGTAAAGTAAGGGAGGGTTATAACCTCTTAGATATTTTTTATCACCATCTGTGCCATATTGCGGAGATTTCCCTTCACTTTCTGTCCCATAGCCAAACAGGAAGTGAGATGAAATCCCTTCAAATTGAAGGAATCCATTGGGGACCCCCAGATCACTAGAACTAATGTCCCCATTGGAAGATTTTTCCCTCTATTACTTTTCTGAGGACAACCCAAAATATGTGAGTTTCTTTTACTTTTACTTTCACTTTCAGTGATAATGTTAAACAGGACAAATAGAGAGGGTGAATCTCCCTAACAAAGGCACAGACCACAATAAAAACCGACAAGCGTTCTAATATCTCTGCACTCTATCCAAAACTAAAAAAAAAAAAAATGTTGCCTTTATTTGTACTTTAAGCTTAGATAGGACTTTCTTCAAGTATTCTATCTGAATATGTATCTTTTCACATTCATGTGCTATTCAATTTGCAACTTTTTTTGCAAATGAAAATTAATTATAACTTTTTACTGAATATGCCCAAAATGCACATAAATATAATTGTCATAAACCCCAGCCCAACCCGCAGGTTAAAATGGGCATGTGAAGAAGTGATTCACTTACAACAGCAGCAACCAAGCTGACTGCTCCCTTTTAATGAGAGCTGTCATCCTGATAACCAGGAATAAAGGGAATAAGAGTTTATGGTGGGAATAGGATTAAAGCAATAATGGGCTAAATATTTTTATAAACTCAGAAACATATACTGCTGATGTTTATGATACAGAGAGACTAATGCAAGCCCCATCTGAGGTAAATGGAAGCCCTGTATGGATTACAAGCCAATATCTGGTGACCCTTGGTGAGGATGACACAGATTGCAGTTCTCAATACTTTGGAACAGTTTGCAGTAGACATTTATCTAATCTATCTATGTATGTATATTCCTGAAGCTCTAATGTGTGTGCTTCCCTTTTCTGCAGGTGTCTCTGCCATTATGGGTCTTTGCAAATGTCCCAAGAGGAAAGTTACAAACCTTTTCTGCTTTGAGCATCGGGTCAATGTTTGTGAACACTGTCTGGTAGCCAATCATGCCAAGGTAAGAGAGCATGATCAGTCTGTTAGTGGCATCTTGTTTTAGGCCATCCAAATAAATGACATAAGTCATATACTATTGTGTTTGCTATGAATTTGGGCATCCATTTTGATTTACACCCTTCATGGGAGAAATACAGTATGTGAGCTGCCATCGCTGGGCTCCTTTTGAGAAGGCTGATTTCTTCTATTCCAAAATGGAAGAATCTCTTTTCTTTATTAAAGCCCAAATCCAGGATAAAATTAGGTTACCTGGTGTCTACAAGGTACAGTACATGTTCATGCATGCAAGCACCTCTTAGGTGTCTGCTATTCATGACCAGTGACAAAGTGTTACTTAACCCACAACAGTAAAATCAGTCTGTATATGCAGTAATGCATGCTTGTTTTAATCACTGTGGAACCCAAGGGGTTTATCCTCTACATTGTGTAAAAATGCTGTTTGATCCTGTCTTCTTTGATCATCCCCTTCCACAGTCCCCAAACCATCTCCTTTATATATTAGAGTCTTGGGGGCAAGCTGCACATGCTCAGTTTGGTGTGTATTACTAGAGAGTGCATGTGATCAGCACAGGGCCAATCAGCACTGTCCAGACAGAGGGTCAGGGGTCCTGCAGCCTCATAGGAGAATCGGGCGAGAATGAAAACTGTTCCTACAAGCTTTAACTAGACACTGATAGAAGTCACAAGACTGCTATCTACCGCTGATGAGGAAAGGTATTTAGCAGTTTATATTTTCTAAAACTATTGCATTTCAATGTTCTGTGTATTGTGGGAGACCAGATATAGTGAATGCAGAGTCCTGGGTTTAGTAACACTTAAAGAGAACTCCAGGTTCACCCTAAAATGTGTTTCAAGCAAATATGTTCAATAAATATGTACAGTACATAAAATTTTAGTAAACAAAACCTTTCCTTTTCCTTTTTATATATCTATATATGTATATATATGTGTGTGTGTGTGTATGTATGTGTGTGTGTGTGTGTATGTATATGTATATATATATATATATATGTATATATATATATATATATATATATATATATTAAAAAATATTTTTTTTTTTCCAGTGTATTGTTCAGTCATACCTACAGTGGCTTCAGGACAGTGATTACAACCCAAACTGTCGTCTTTGCAATACCCTGCTTTCATCCAAGGAGACTGTACGCCTTGTTTGTTATGGTATGAACCTTTCTATCTATGTTGCAAGAGAAGAGAGAATCTAGTTTTTCTTGCTTTTGGCGAGGTTGTTGTTGTTGTTGTTATTATTCAAGATTTATGTAGTGCCAACAGTTTGTGCAGCGTTTTACCTTATAAAGGGAGACAGTACAGTTACAACACAATTCAATACAAGAGGGTTGGGACTATCTCACAGTATCTGATAATTAAGTATTTTTCCCCTGTTGAAAAAATAAAAAACCAAGCGCCAATAGATATAATAACAGTAGCGTGATAGGCACTATAGCAATCCAGCTGCAGCAAAAAATTGTCAAATGGCAATAGAAAATATAAAACAGTCCACCGCGCTAGGTTTGGTACAGATTATATACACAAATATGAAACCGTCCCAGTATATAGTGATATAAAGTGCCCTCTAGTGGTTCTAAAATCACCTGTTACACACGCCGGGTGCCAGGATGTTTAGGCACCCTAACATGTGAGGAATATTTTTTACTTTTAACTGTTTTTAAAACGTTTTTGGAATGATATTTTGCGCAATGAGGATTTCTTTGGTTTGTCTATCTGCATGAGGCACTGCACTGCATGAGACGCCAGCAACGGATCTCTACAGGGGTATTCCCCACATGTGAAAATGACCATACTAGCGATAGTTGGTCAACTGTAGGGGGTGAGTTTACATCTATGTGGGGCACCCAAGTCTGAGCACATTGGAGCAGATATATCAACTTTGAGCACAAGCACTTTATATCACTATTTACTGGGACTGTTTCATATTTGGGTATATAATCTGTACCAAACCTAGCTCGATGGACTTTTTTATATTATTTCCCTGTTCTATAAACTTTGTCTTATCTGTGAATGTGCATATAAAGGTTGTGTTTTTTTGTTTTTTTTTTACTTTAATCAGATCTATTTCACTGGTCCTGTCTGAATGATCTGGCCTCTCAGTTGCCGACAAACACAGCACCCGCAGGGTACCAATGCCCAAGCTGCCAGGGACCGATCTTTCCCCCCAGCAATCTTGTCAGCCCAGTCGCCTCTACGCTGCGGGATAAACTCTCACTGGTCAACTGGGCTAGAGCAGGGCTTGGCCTTCCTTTGGTAAGTCACAAGTTATGTATTTTTTGAGTTTCCATTTATTATCTCTGTTACGTTTGTATTGCATAGTACTTTATAGTGCTGCACACTTTTTATTTTACATTTTGCCTTCTCTTTTGTTCTCAGTAAATATTGTTATATTTGTATAAGAAACATGCAATTTGTAGCTATAGTAACCACTTTTCTCTATTGACTTTCATTTGGTAGAAAATGTTACACTATACCTTATATGAAAAAGAAGCATGCCTTTATCACTGCCCTATGTCGTACTTTTTTTCTTATAAAACAAAAAAGATGCAGCGCTGAGAATAAACTGTGGTGAAAAGAAAGTGACTAAGAAAGACTAAGGCATAGTCTCATAAGTGTCAATTTGTGATAATTGGTATACATATAAATAATGATTCACATGCATAAAATAGAGGGTGGATAAATAATAGTGACTGTGCAAAAAAAATGAAAAAAGACTATAGCAAAGTCTCATAGAAAAAGCAATATGTGATAATTGGTATATAGATAAACCTTGAAACATATACACCATGAAACAAATGAATAATATATTCGTGAATAAAATACACTATTAATGAGATAAAATGAAGGATAAGATAATCCCACAAAGTAACAGTCCAGAAAGGTGACCAAAAGAAAGCAATCATCCGTGAAAGTGCCAGGAAAACGAAGGGTATCTTCTGTGTCTCTTCACATTCAAGATGAAAAATCAAATGCGCTTACCAGATGGCGATGACTGCTATTAGGGCAGTCTCGCCCAGCACAGGGAAATTGGTCTACCCACAATATTACAATATTGCAGTGAGTAAGGAGCGGTGGGATAAAACATGCGTAGTGGACAGACGGAGACGCTGGGACTACTACGCATGTTTTATCCCACCGCTTCTTACTCACTGCAATATTGTAAGTGTGTTTTTACTTTAATAAATCAATCTTTTTTGTACATGCTACACTATGGACTTTTTTCATTTTATATCCCTGAGAATAATCTGCTGCTAGTTGCTGCTGTGCGTGTTTGGTTGTGGGGAGACCGATTTCCCTGTGCTGGGCGAGACTGCCGTAATAGCAGTCATCGCCATCTGGTAAGCGCATTTGATTTCTCATCTTGAATGTGAAGAGACACAGAAGATACCCTTCGTTTTCCTGGCACTTTCACAGATAATTGCTTTCTTTTGGTCACCTTTCTGGACTGTTACTTTCCGGGATTATCTTATCCTTCGTTTTATCTCATTAATAGTGTATTTTATTCACGAGTATATTATTCATTTGTTTCATGGTGTATATGTTTCAAGGTTTATCTATATACCAATTATCACATATTGCTTTCTCTATGAGACTTTGCTATAGTCTTTTTTTCATTTTTTTTTGCACAGTCACTACTATTTATCCATCCTCTATTTTATGCATGTGAATCATTATTTATATGTATACCAATTATCACAAATTGACACTTATGAGACTATGCCTTAGTCTTTCTTAGTCACTTTCTTTTCACCACAGTTTATTCTCAGCGCTGCATCTTTTTTTGTTTTATTTGTTACTTTTTTTTTATTTGATACTAGACTTCTAGGTGCTGGCAGCTTTGTTTTTTCACATATTTTATTTGCGTATATAATTTGTTCTTTCAGCGCAGCTTTTTTCTCGATTTTTCCATTTATACTTTTTTTTTTCTTGATTAGATTGAAGAGGCAGAGCCTGTAGATGAAATCTCCCAGCATGACATCACAGATTACAGGGACTGGTCAGTTGTGAACTGTGAGTTTTTTTCATTACTTCCATTCCCCTACTTATATAAACCCTCTAGGCTCTTTCTGTGAGTTTAACACTTGTTTCTGTTTCTCCTCAGCATCCCCTGATCACCTATCAGAAAGTCCAGAAATGGCACAACAGACAGGGTATCTGTACAGCTCTGGTCCCACACCTATGGTACAGCATGGGTTGTCGGGAAACACATCAAAAGACCATCCTGTCATCATTGGAGACACTGGAGGGGAGAGTGTTGCTATGAATGCAGGTAAGAGTGGTGCACGGAGCAGGATATAGGAGATAAAACCAGAGAAATTTGAGGAGAACCTGCCACATTAAAAACATTATTTTAATAATTTTATTATTATTAAAACCCTCATAAACCTGGAGTGTGCTCTCTGTAAAAAAAAAAAAAAAAAAACCCACAGAGATTGCTTTCCTTTTAGAACCCCTCACCTACTTCCTTGGATTCTGGAAAGCTGGACAGTATGTCTTTCTATATTTCCCACCCCTGTGCTCACTCCTCACATATCTGTAGGGACCCATCATAAGTGGTGTCTGTTACATCAGCTCCTGCTACAGAGTTCATTGTAACAGCTTGTTACATTGATTAATAGAGCCAAAGTAAACTTTTTGTTACTCTGTTATTTGTTGCAGGTGTTATAGCAGTACACAGTTCTCTGATATGTTCATATTTTCAGCTGCAACAAAGCTTTAGAGCCGGTTCACACTAGAAGCGGCACGACTTGCAGGTCGCCTCACCGAGGCGACCTGCACGCGACTGGCATGGCGACTTGCAAAACGACTTCTGTATAGAAGTCTATGCAAGTCGCCCCCAAAGTAGTACAGGAACCTTTTTCTAAGTCGGAGCGACTTGCGTCGCTCCGATTAGAACGGTCCCATTGTACAGAACGGGAGGCGACTTGTCAGGCGACTAGGTCGCCTGACAAGTCGCCCCTGTGTGAACTGGCTCTTAGGTCCTGTTCACAATATCAAGTTGTGGAAATGTGCATGTTTTGTGAGGCACCACATTCTACCCCAAACACACCTTTCCAATAGAGTTGCATGCCAGTGTACAGTATTAACATGCACTGTCAAAACAGGTGCATGTCTGATTTCTGCGCTGCTAAGATGCATGCTAGCCCATTCATTTTGAATAGGCTGCTTAAGACAGGGCACATAAACATGTAAAGAAATATTTGTGCTCTTAAACACACATCTCAGGGTTTAGGTTTGAGCCTAGTCTTAAAGTGGTATTTTTTTAATGTCATGATAAACTGAGAAAATCATAAAATAAAATATGTTGTATAGCTGTTGTATACAGCTGCTTTTGAGCTGTACTGTGTCATTTTTGCATTAAGTATTACTTTAAAAAAATGGAGAAGAGGGAAAATTTTAAGTCTCAAGAGTATTGATAGGAAAAAAAATTTATTTTCCCTAATCATTTTCTAGGACAGCCAGATGAGAGATGATTGGTTCTTCCTTCCACAGGAAACGCAAGCCAACAGAATAAAAACCCCTCCCACCCCCTGGTCCCTTAGTTTAGTTTGTGGTTCTCATCGTTCCGGAATAGTCTGAAACATTTACTTTTTTCTGGTTCCTATTGGTCGTTGGGTCATTGGTCCTCCTCTGGTCCCAGATTCGCTGTGGCCTATTTGGAGATTTTGACTGGAAGGTTCCGTCTGTTCAAGCAGATTTGCCCATGCCAAGATCTTGACTCATCACTTCTGCCCATGACGTCATGTCTGCAATTGCCATCATTTCTGGGTGGATGCCGTGTTTGAAATCTCCCTTTTGGCCAGAGAGCTACAGTTCCTTCAATGTCCCTCAAGCTTTCCAATGAGGAGAGGAGACAGAGGCAATGAGCCACTGGACTCATTGAAGGGTGTAGTCATTTTTACAGGGCTACCTTGAACCCAGTAAGGTACTGGCATTGGACAGAGAGAAGGTATCCCCCACATCCTGCATGGAGAGCAGGGAAGGGCTGGAGAGTATTTCCACTTTCTGGAATATATCAGAATCTCTTGTTTGCCTGGGGATTGCAATGTTGTATTGCTTACAGATGATTTTCTTTTGCTTGGAATCTGTGCCATGATAAGTTCAGACCTGTGTATGTCTTTCTTTCAAGAGACATATAAGACTGAAGCTAAATCCTCTGCGAAAACCTCAGTCAGCTGTTCCAAATCCACCCCCCAAGAAAAACTGGGCTGATTTTCTCAGGAGGAATCTGGTTCGGCAGGGTGACTGGGGTATGACTTTGCAAGTTTTTTTACCAGATTGCAGAGAAATAGGGCATGCCCTCCATAGATCTCTTTTGTGGGAAGAAGAAATAGAAAGATAGATTGTTGTGTCTTTTTGTTTGCTAGGGAAGGAGACAGGGTATTTAGGAATGGATGTGCTGCCCCAGGCTTGGGAGTTCAGTCTGGCTTATGGATTTCCCCCACTGGCATTAGTTCCAAGGGTCATTCAGAAATTGACCCAGTCCAATTACAGACTAATCCTTATTGCCCCATGGTGACCAAAGAGCACCTGGTTTGTCGACATACAGAGATTGTCGGTACACCCACCATTTGTGTTCCCAGCCAGGAAGGACCTTAGAGTCCAGTTCTGCACCTCAGGTCTCAATTTTTTCACCTGGCAGCATGGATCTTGAAAAGAGGGGCTGCTCAGAGAAGGTTATTAAAACTTGAGCAGGAGGCTAGTAACTAGAAAGAGTTACTCTAAGACTGGGATAGTTTTCTCTGCCTGGTGTAAAAACTGAGTTTGCCTTCCCACCATTCTGACTATTTTGGATTTTTCTTCAGGAAGGGCATAGATTTAGGGCAAGCACTTAGGGCCAAAACTTGGATCCTCAATGTACTATTGGTCTTCTCGGATAAGAAGCTAGCCAAGGATCCTCTAATCCAGAGGTTTTGGATAGCTAGAGAGTATTGTACTACAGTTTTTCATAAGGTTGTGACACCCCCCCCCCCCCCCCCCCTCAAGACCTTTCTCAATACTTAGTGGTTCAGCTAGAGTGCCATTGCAACCTCTGCAAGACCTATTCCTTATAGAGTTTAATCCTAAAATTGCTTTTTTGTTGGTCATAACAACAGCTAGAATAGGAGATTTACAGGCTCTGTCAAAAAAGAACCATAACGTATGGTTCTTTTTTGAGGCCTAGACTGATAAGGGACACAATTATCTTTTATTGATAGAACAGATGGCTGTCCGCTCCCATCTTCAGACAAGACAAGACACATTCCACACATTTCCTGGCAACATCATGGGCAGAGAGAGCAGAAGCACCAGTGGACCAAATCTGCAGAGCTGCTACGTAGTCTTAGGCAGGACACCTTCATCAAACATTACAGGGTGGATTTCCTTTCACAACAGGCTCTAGCTTTTAGTTTTACAAAGTGTCATCCCACCCTAAGGTATGGGCTTGTCTATTTGATTATCCTCTCAAGTGGCTGACCTGGAAGATCATTAGTGAAGTTCCCTGTTAAGTCTTTACCAGTAATGGTATTTCTAGGAGTCTTCCAGGACAGCATTCCTAGTTCTCACTCCTTTCTCATGATTTTTATATGGGGTTTAGGTGGAATTTATTACATTTTGCCCTCATGCACTGGTGGAGGTATTCTGCTTTTAAGCTCAGCTGATAGACAAGGGGTTGAATAGGGGTTTTTGAAATCTGTTGGCTTGTGTTTCCTGTTGAGGGAAGAACTAATCACCTTTCATGTGGCTGTCCTGGAAGATTCCTAGAAATACTGTTACCGGTAAGACTAATGGGGATTTTCTTTTTGTAGCCTCCACTCCTAGGAAAATCTATGACACTCGAGATGTTGCTGGCTCCCAAGACGCAGTGATCGATTTTGATGAAGACAAATACAGGAGGAGACCGACACTGAGCTGGTTGGCAAGGATACTGCGGTTAGTTTAGTATTATAAGGCTAATTTTATATTATACTACTAACTTACTGTACTTGAGTGAATTTAATGTTTTTTTTGCTATGAGAGTAATGTGCTGTTTAGGTAGTACTGCAGTGAGCTTGGAAAGAGGGATATTCTTTCACAAACAGATCTGTGCCATCTGTGGATTTTAGCCTCACTTTTCATTTGGACTATGATATTAAAGCCCAACTCTAGGCAAATATGAAAATGCTGTGTACAGTGTCACTCAGACTGGGAAAAGGAGTACTAGGGAGCAATAAGCTGTACACAAATTGTGGCATTAAACTTTCTGAGAGAAGAAAGCTGAGCCAGGGAAACCTCATCTTTGTTGTCCAGTCAGCAAGCTGGAGCCATGTTTGGTTTTTATAGCACTGCTGCAGTAGACCTGCTTTGCTTTCTGGCAGAGGTTAGCCTGGTTGAAGAGAATTACAAATCCTTTGTCAGGCACATGTTATGTGTTTCACAAGTGTATTTAACATTTGCTTGGATTCTGGCTTTGAGGGCCCATTTACATACAATGCGCAGCACTGCACACTACATGTGTTTGTGCAGTGTAGTGACATTTTTCCTGAATATCACCCTCAGGCACGTGCATTGCGGTGCACCAAAGCAGTAGAGAGCATGGATGGAAAGCAGAGAGTGTGGACTGAGACCTTTTACAACAACAAACTACCCACTCTGTTATTCAGTAGTGTAAGACTGCCACGTATGAATTGTAGTTCTGGCAAAAGACCTATGCAGTAGGACTAAACATTTAGAATATAGTCTGTTCTAAAATTATTAAAGAGTTGCAGATATAGTGCTTTAAAGCAGAACTTCACTCCTAAAAGGAAGTTTCACTTTTGTGCCTCATTCCCCCCTCCTCCAACTTTTGAAGAGGCCCACAGCCTCTTGGACATGTCATGGGTGCCAGGAGGCTGTGGGACCATTCACAGGGTGCAGTGCGGCTCGTGCATGTGCAGTAGGGAGCCAGATGTGAAGCCGCAAGGAGTCACAGCCTGCTTCCCACAGTTAACATGGCGGTCCTGGGGATCCAGAGACCAGCCTGGAGGAGGACCGTGCTGGATCCCTTGACAGGTAAGTGTTCTTTTATTAAAAGTCAACAGCTACACTATTTGTAGCTGCTGACTTTTAATTTTTTTTTTTTGAGGGGGGTTGTCGGGCTGAAGAACTTCTTTAAAATTGTTGGGTGTCCTGAAATGGCGACTGTTTGACTTTTAGATGGGCAAGTTCTCAAATGGTTATGCGCATCTGTAATGCAAAATCTTTGTAGACCTTACACCCAATTCACAAAACTAACACACCAGGAGAAGAACCCATATATTAATAAAATTGTTATTTTCTGCTCCAAATTCTAATGAGATTTAAAAATGATAGTCATGTGGCTAAATTGTTATTCTTGTGTTAGGGTTTTTTGATTTAAACCTCTTTATTTTTCCTCAATTGTTGTTTTTTTTTTTTTTTTCTGTATTTATAATAAAGCAGAACTAAAAGTACAAAACATAAAATTGGGAGCAGACAGAAGCTTCTACTTTTTGCAGAAGAGACTTACTATGTCTTTTCTGCAATAAAACAAACTTACCTGCCAGTTCACAATCTTCTCTGCATGCACAGCTCTATATACATTCTCAATACAGTGTCAGGACAAATGAACTCCTGCATATGCACAGGAATGAGGTCTTCCCACACTAGCCAGTCAAATCGGCTGAACATCCGGCACCCTGAAGATCGTTAGTGGGGAGGTGAGTATCTGCAGTGTTCACTTTAAAGTATAACTAAAGGCACGATGTTTTGGTTAGAGTGGAGAGGGATTAGAACATCTGTCAGTATTTACAGAAAAGTAATAGAGGGGAAATCTTCCAGTGGGATTTCCTCTCACTTCCTATTGGCTAGAGATAGTGAAAAATAAAATCTGGCAGGGGTTATAATCCCTCTTTTGCTCTATCCAAAAGTTTTGCCTATAGTTTTACTTTTAAGGTATACCCAAATCACATTTTTCTCTATTGTCTTCTAGGCGCTACCTGTTACATTTTATTTATATTGAACTATATACTCTTTGCATAGATACTGTTCTCCACTGACTCTGTGACCTGTTTAACTTATAGCTGTTATTTCCTTTACAGCAATCGTGCTGGTTCAAAGTCCCAGCCAGCTTCCACCAAACAACGGTTTTTCATTGTCCTAATAATTGGTGTATTAGGCTTCCTTACCCTAATTTTACTTATGTCCAAATGGGGTAGAGCATCGGCTGAAAATGACCCGAATCTTGACCCACTATTGAATCCTCACATCCGGGTTGGACAAGAGTAGATGATACTTCACCATTCCAGAGAAAAAGACAGCTTTGGACTATGTCCCCATTTGAAATCCCCAGTAGTATACAAGGCATATGGTGTACCAATCAGTGAACTTTAACTAATCATCTGTTTTGGGAAGTACAACTAATGTTTGTAACAGGAGGGCCTTGACTTACGCAACATCATTTACTTCAAGTCCCTTCAGCCTTTGTACTGAAAGAAAGGGGACAAAAAAAGAATAAAAAAACGAAAGTGTTGGTCCAGTTGTGATGGCCAAGGTGTGTATTATTTAGACCAGAAGGGACAATGACCATACTTTATATAACTACTGCTTCAGGGATTGCGCGGTTCCCTGTAACTGTTTTGTGCCTTTAGAAATGGCACAAGAACAACAGTTTGCTGAATCAACAACCAGAAAGGGCTCCAGAGCCTGAAAACAACTAAAGATCTTGTGGAAAAACTTCACCCTTCTTTTCAGTCTAATTTTACAATAACCGTTTTCTGTGTCTAATGAAAGCAGAAGTCAAGAGAATTTGAAACCCATAGGAACTGGAAGTCAGACCCATAAATGTTTTGTATACAGCTATTTTTAACGACCATCCTGTAATGCATTCCTTTTGTCCCTGTATCTGATTTTTGCTGTTTTTGTCATTCGCCAACAGTGTGAAAACAGTGATGGAATAAGTAATACAGGGTTCATTAGATAAGGGCATAGTGACCGGCAGTCACTTTTCTGAATTTCAGTTAAAAAATACAAGCTTCTTTCTAAAATTGTCATTCTGACAGGACATATTGCTAACAAATAAACACTAAAATATTTTATGGATCAGTAATTCTTAAACACAAATCAAAATATACTGTTGACACTGTCCTAGATTGTTTCTGCTTTTGTGTATGTTTGTGATAAAATCGGGTATTCTCTTTCAAATAAACAAGGATACTGAGTGTGTTGGACAATAGCATTTTGCTCTTCGTACATCATTCCTGTTTAAGGGTCAGCTCACACAAAACTGATATTTCAGGTTTTGGTAAATTCTAGAGAGTTAAAATGATATTAAACACAAAAACAAAAATGTAATTCATAGCCAGTTACTAGTCCTTAGATGGATAGCTGAATCATTTCTTTTTCAGGCTTTCTTTTTTTATTTTTTTACCTGGTATTCCGGTGAATAACACGCTTCCTGTCCTAGAGTGGCTACACTCACTCAGTCCTCTGTATCTATGGAGGGATGTTTGTCAGATAAGGCAGCTCACCTGATTTGGACTGCAAACATTTGATCCTCTTTTCATCTCCATTAGGTGGAGGGAAGGGAATTTGTAATTTAGCAAAGACAGCTTGGAAGAAAGATAACATTGTTTGTGATTATAGTTCAGCTTACGTTAAATTATATAGATATTACATTTCTGGCAAGAGCAATAGGTAATTTCTTTACTTGCTGAAAATGTTCATCGCCTGCAAGAAATTTAAAAGGAATGCAGACACCACCTATACAGACTGGTAAAATGCAGGATATACATTTTTTGTTCTTGGGTGTAGATATGCATTAATCCACCTGCCAATACCTCTCGAGAACATTATTGGTGAGATTTCCATGTTTTAGTACTTGGTGCTCCACACCTACTGTGGTCATTATGAGAAGCTTCTGCTTTCTCTGTTGTTTTCGGATTAAAAAAAAAAAGTTTTAATTAAAATAAAACCGGAAACAAAAAAGCAGTACCACCTATAAAGTTTCCAAGAGAGTTCCATAAATACTATGGGTTGAATTTAGTATTTGGAGGCAACAAAAGAAGCTGGCAGAAGATGAGGGGACAGAGTCAGGGATAGAGTGGGGTTATAGAAAGAGGGTCTTGCTGCTGAAGCATTCAAGATACTGTATATAAGTCAGGGTCTGACTTTACCACCAGATTCAACCCATAATCAAATTATCATTGCCATGTTGGGGATTCAGAAAATCTGAAAGGTCAAGGTATTGTCTTAAAAGGAACTCACGGGATTGAAAACAACAGGGCCAAAGAAAACTGGAACAAAAATATAGCTGCTGCTGATTACTAGATTCAGAAACAAAGTGATTGCTTTTTGGGTAAAGTGATGGATTACTGCCCCAGTTTTCATAATTCAGCATAACATTTGATTTCCCTGGGCAGGGTAGACAGAGAAGATACTCAAGACTAAGTCAAAGGAAATAAAACTATCCATTGCAACTAACAACTTGATTTTAACTGTTTTATATTTGGTGAAGAGTCCTTTCAAAGTCTATGGAGACGTTTTTCTGATTTATGTGTGTAAAAGTGGTAAGAAGTATTTATAAATCTGCCCTTTACTGTCACATTTATTGCTTGTAGTAACCAACAAAAGCTGGCATTACTCTACAGTGCATCTCAAAAGTATTCACAGCGCTTCACTTTTTCCATATTTTGTTGTGTTTTTAGCCTTATTCCAAACTGGATTCAATTACTTATTTTCCTCAAAATTCTACAAACAATACCCCATAATGACAACGTGAAAGAAGTTTGTTTGAAATCTTTGCAAACAATACTTTGTTGAAGCACCTTTTGGCACCAATTACAGCCTCAAGTCTTTTTGAGTATGATGCTACAAGCTTGGCACACCTGTTTTTGGGCAGTTTCTCCCATTCTTCTTTGCACTGACGCTCCCCATCCAACCTGATGGAGCTTGAGAGGTCCTGCAAAGAAGATCAAGTCTTGGCTCTGGCCGGGCCACTCAAGGACATTCACAGATGTCCCCTGGCCCCTCCTTTGTTATCTTGGCTGTGTGCTTAGGGTTGTCGTCCTCTTGGAAGATGAACCTTTGTCCCAGTCTGAGGTCCAGAGCGCTCTGGAGTAGGTTTTCATCAAAGGATGTCTCTGTACATTGCTGTATTCATCTTTCCCTCAATCCTGACTAGTCTCTCAGTTCCTGCCACTGAAAAACGGTCAGCCTGCTCTAGGAAGAGTCCTGGTGGTTCCAAACTTCTTCCATTTACTGATGATGGAGGCCACTGTGTTTATTGGGACCTTCAGTGCTGCAGAACTTTTTTTGTACCCTTCCCCAGATCTGTGCTTCTATACAATCCTGTTTCAGAGGTCTACAGACAATTCACTGGACTTCATGGCTTGATTTGTGCTCTGACATGCACTGTTAACTGTGGGAGCTTATATAGACAGGTGTGTGCCTTTCCAAATCATGTCCAATCAACTGAATTTACCACAGGTGGACTCTAATCAAGTTGTAGAAACATCTCAAGGATGATCAGTGGAAATAGGATGCACCAATTTTGCGTGTCATGGAAAAGGCTGTGAATACTTATGTACATGGGATTTTTTTTTTTTTAGTTTTAATAAATTAGCAAAGATTTCAAACAGTCTTCTTTCATGTGTCATTATGGGGTATTGTTTGTAAAATTTTGAGGAAAATAATGAATTTAACCACTTCAAAACCGGCCACTGTATATAAACGTCCTTGTGTTTGTGGGGCGATATCTGAATGATGCCTGTAGCCACAGACATCATTCAGATATCATTCTTTTCAACCGGCGATTCTGTGCATGATAAGAACGATCATAGCGGCAGTTCCGCTGCTTGTTCGTTCTTACAGGGGACGCCCCCTCCCGCCGCCATCCGGTGCCGGAGAATGAATCGGCCGGCGCCGGATGAGGACGATAGAGATTTCTGGTGACCAGATGGTCACCAGTCATCTATGACCGTCGGAGGTTCTGGCGCGACGTTATGATGTCACGCCCGGGTACCCGGAAATAAACGAAGCCGTCATAGCCGCTGTCAGCATGAGATCGGGAAAAAAATTTTCCCGATCTCATGCTTTCTAGCCTGGAGGAGAGATGTGGGGTCTTATTGACCCCGCATCTCTCCATAAAGAGGACCTGTCACATAGATTCCTATTACAAGGGATGTTTACATTCCTTGTAATGGGAATAAAAGTGATAAAAAAAATGTAAAAAAAAGTGTAAAAATAAAAAAATTAAGTAAAATAGAAAAAAAAATTTAAAACGCCCCTGTCCCCGGTAGCTCGCGCTCAGAAGCAAACGCACATGTAAGTCCACATATGTAAACGCCGCTCAAACCACACATGTGAGGTATCGCCGCGTGCATTAGAGCGCGCGCAACAATTCTAGCACTAGACCTCTTCTGTAACGCTAAACTGGTAACCTGTAAAAAATTTTAAAGTGCCGCCTATGGAGATTTTTAAGTTATGAAGTTTGGCGCCATTCCATGATTGTGCGCAATTTTAAAGCATGACATGTTAGGCATCTATTTACTCGGCGTAACATCATCTTTCACATTATACAAAAAAATTGGGCTAACTTTACTGTTTTGTTATTTTTTAATTCATGAAACCGTTTTTTTTTCCAAAAAAAAGGCGTTTGAAAAATTATTGCGCAAATACTGTGTGAGATAAAAAGTTGCAATGAAAGTCATTTTATTCCCTAGGGTGTCTGCTAAAATATATATATATATATATATATATATATATATATATATATATATATATATAATGTTTGGGGGTTCTGAGTAATTTTCTAGCAAAAAAATGATGATTTTTACATGTAGGAGAGAAGTGTCAAAATAGGCCCGGTATTGCGGTGGTTAATCAATTTTGGAATAAGGCTGTAACATAACAAAATGTGGAAAAGTGAAGTGATGTGAATACTTTCCGGATGCGCTGTATATAAGCCTAATGTGACATAACTAAAAATATTTTAGGTAGATGTGTGTGTGTGTGTGTGTGTGTGTGTGTGTGTGTGCGCATGCGGCTTGTCAGATGCAAGCAAGTATTGTCAACAATTTCTGTATATTCCCAGGCCTGCTGCCACAATAAAATTTCTATCACCCTAAAATCTATCAGTAAGATTGAAATATACAACCAGTTTCTTGTTTACATGTATATTAAAATAATAAAAATAAATATATACATTAAAATATAAGACAAATTGACAAAGAAAATTGTTTTTATATATATAGAAATTCAGGATATCTTGACTGTTCATTTCCGCTAATATTGGATCAATGTTTTAATTAGATATGCCTTAAAGCATGAAGATGTAGATCCACATTTTAATTTTTAATGGATACTCCTAGAGCAAACATAAATTTTATATAAAAGTCTGTACAGCCATATCCACTCTGGTCACAGTGAAGGGGCTGGAAGTTGAATTTAGTAACTCACTTATTGACAATGATTACAAGACACAAAAAATGCTGCCTATACCTGGCTTTGTCATGACATTCTCTTTCCTTCTGTCCAGGACTGACAGGCATTATGGAAATATATTTGCCTGAGTGTTTTGCAGCTTGCTATGGGGGCTCCCGAGCCACTGCTCTGTGTCCATTCCCACAAGGAGCATAGTGCAGCCCCATCCCCCGCTCTCTCCTTATTTGCTCACTAGCTGTGATTGACAGTAGCGGGAGCCATTGGCTACTGTCTCAGCTAATGAGGAGGAAGAGACCCAGGAGAGCAGCTGCTCTCGTGCACATTCTATGCATAAAAAACTGATGGTCACCAAGTTCACCTGCCCACACTTGAAATTACCACCACTGCGCCTCAAAGCAAAATATCTCAAATTGGTAGAGCTGCCACTATTGGAGCACTATTGGATGCTCCAAGAGCATACCAGGCCCTTCGGTCTAAAATGGATTTTAAGGGGGACCCCCTACGCTGAAAAAACGGCATGGGGGTCCCCCCAAAATCCATACCAGACCCTTATCTGAGCACGCAGCACGGCCGGTCAGGAAAGGGGGTGTGGATGAGCGAGTGCCCTCCCCCTCTCGAACCGTACCAGGCCGCATGCCCTCAACATGGGGGGGTGGGTGCTTTGGAGCAGGGGGGCGCATTGCAGATAGGCCGGATAGGCCTCTTGTACATGAGAGTAAAAAATGCAGCATTTTTTAGGCTGGGTTCACACTATCTTCGCATGCAGCTCACAGCAGGGGTCCGGTGCGTCCCCTTACACTGTTTCAGGTCTGATTTCTAATTTTTGGCTAAGTTCGGACCTAAAACGGACCAAAAGATGCACAGGACCCCTGTGCAAATTCACATCGGAGCAACAAGGGAGATATGTGAACCCGCTCCATAGAAAGCCGGTCAAAATCTCCTGCTATTGGAACCTGCATCCAATTCGCAATAGTGGGAACCCAGCCTGAAATGAAATGAATTGTTGTCTATGGAACCATGCACACAGCTAAGTAAGGCTCCATTCACACTATGACGTTCCGGACTGCAGGTGGAATTGCCGCGATTCCGAATTGCCACAAACCACAGGACAATATGTTGCCTCCTCACCACCTGATTTAAGCCCATGATTTAGATTCCTGAATCTGTCTTGGTATTAGTCTCTCCTAATCCCCTGCAGAACAGCACTCAGATTGGTAAGGAGAAGATCGGTACTCTGAGCAAATCAGGCTTATGGAAGGAGAAAGCAAAGGGATAATCTTATTGTTCAACTGCTCCTTTCATGTCTGATGATTGACTTGAGTATATCCTGGACCAAGCTGTCATGCTCCACTGCAATGATGGCTGAGAACCTGTCTGTGTTGTTTGGCAGGGGTGCCTGAATTGTAAGACTGGCTAACCTGAATTACAAATCGTTTGGTGGGTAGGCTTACTTGTGTTCAGGTTTACTTATGTAGGCTTACTTGTGTTCAGATTAAGAGTTTGTTTATAAAATAATATCAAGCATTAAAAAAATGGAATTCTAAACCAGGGTGGATAAAAATAATTTTTATTTTTTTTGTAATTCGGATTTGTTTTATTTAAATTGGATTTTTTTTTATCTACATCAAATTTTTTTGATTTTTATCAAATTTATTTTAATTAAAATACTTTTGGAGTAAAAATCTATTTAACCACCTAAATACAGGGCACTTACACCCCCTTCCTGCCCAGACCAATTTTCAGTTTTCAACGCTCTCACAATTTGAATGACAATTACTCAGTCATGCAACACTGTACCCATATGAAATTTGTGTCCTTTTTTCACACAAATAGTGCTTTCTTTTGGTGGTATTTAATCACTAGTGGGTTTTTTTATTTTTTGTGCTATAAATAAAAAAAGACTAAATTTTGTGAAAAAATGCCCTTTTCTGTTTCTGTCATAAAAGTTTGTTAATGAGTAATTTTTCTTCATACATTTTGGCCAAAATATATACTGCTACATATCTTTGGTAAAAATAACCCAAATTAGTGTATATTATTTGGTCTTTGTGAAAGTTATAGAGTCTACAAACTATGGTGCCAATCACTGAAAATTGATTACATCTGATCACACCTGATGTACTGAAGGCCTATCTCATTTCTTGAGACACTAACAAGTCAGGAAAGTAGAAATACCCCCCAAATTACCCCTTTTTAGAAAGTAGACATTCCAAGGTATTAAGTAAGTAGCATGGTGAGTTTTTTTAAGTTGCCATTTTTTCCCACAATTCTTTGCAAAATGAAATGAAGATATTTTTTTTTTTTTTACAAAATTGTCATATTAACAGGTTATTTCTCTCACAGAGCATATGTATACAACAGACTACACCCCAAAATACATTCTGCTACTCTTTCCGAGTATGGCGATACCACATGTGTGAGACTTTTACACAGCCTGGCCACATACAAAGGCCCAACACTGAAGTAGCACCTTCAGGCATTCTACGAGCATAAATGACACATCTCATTTCTCAACCACCTATTACACTTTTGAAGGCCCTGGAGCACCAGGACAATTGAATTGCCCACAAAATTACCCCATTTTGGAAATCAAACACCCCAACGTATAATCTATGAGGCATAATGAGTCTTTTGAACGGTTAATTTTTTTCCAGAAGTTTCTGGAAAATATGGGAAAAAAATTAAAACACTTTTTTTTACACAAAGTTGTCAATTTAGAAGATATTTTGAACACATAGCATGTATATAGCAAAAATTACACCCCAAAACACATTCTGCTACATATCCTGAGTATGGCGATACCACGTGTGTGAGACTTTTACACAGCCTGGCCACATACAGAGGCCCAATATTGAAGTAGTACCTTCAGGCGTTCTAGGAGCATAAATTACACATCTCATTTCATTCCTACCTATCACAATTTTGAAGGTCCTTGAGCACTAGGACAATGGAATTACCCACAATTGCCCCATTTTGGAAAGCAAACACCCCAACGTATATTCTATGAGGCATCGGCTGCAGATAGGTACTCTGGTACTCTGATGTGCTGGAGACAGGTACTCGGGTAACTTGATGAGCTGCAGATAGGTATTCGGGTACTCTGATGGGCTGGTGACAGGTACTCGAGTACTCTGATGGGCTGGTGACAGGTACTCAGATGAACTGTGACAGGTACTCAGATGGACCATGACAGGTACTCAGGTACTCGGTACTCAGATTGACTGTGACAGGTACTCAGGTACTCAGATGGACTGTGACAGGTACTAGGGTGCTCAGATGAACTGTAACAGGTACTCAGATGGACTGTGACAGGTACTTGGTACTCATATGAACTGTGACAGGTACTCAGATGAACTGTGACAGGTACTCAGTACTCAGATGAACTTTGACAGGTACTCAGATGAACTTTGACAGGTACTCAGATGGACTGTGACAGGTACTCGGGTACTCAGATGGACTGTGACAGGTACTCGGGTGCTCAGATGAACTGTAACAGGTACTCAGATGGACTGTGACAGGTACTTGGTACTCATATGAACTGTGACAGGTACTCGGTACTCAGATGAACTTTGACAGGCACTCAGATGGACTGTGTCAGGTACTCGGGTACTCAGATGGACTGTGACAGGTACTCGGGTACTCATATGGACTGTGACAGGTCCTCTTTATTGGGGGGGACAATCAGTGTAATTGGTGTACACTGTAAGCTGTAACGAGATGTTACCGCAATCTCCTTCTCACACACGATCGGTGTGTGAGGAAGAGAACCCGGTAACATCTCGTTACCGCTCTGTGTTTACATTTAGTGATCGGCTGTGGAAGGATCACAACTGATCATGTGGTAAACAGCCGCCGGCCAATGGCTGTTTACCAGCGTCGGTGACAAGCAGTGTTCCCAGGAACACGCTGCCACCAACGTGCATGCGCAGCTCGCTCACGGTCGCGTGCTTGCGCCATGCACTGTTGGGAGGCACCAACTGTGATCGACCGTCACATGGTAAACAGCCATGCCCAATGGCTGTTCACCCCCCTCGGTGATGACTGGTGTCTCCGTGACACGCCGCCACCAACAGTACAGGGCTGCGCGCATGCCCTGTTTAAATGGACGGACGTCATATGACGCCCGCCCAGAACGAGAGCCGCGCTGTCCGGCCATCATATGACAGTGAGCGGGCGGCGGGCAGTTAAAGATAGTTTTCTATTTAAGATACCTTAATAATTTAGTTTATTCAGCATGAAATTAAGCTTAGTTATGAGAAAAACAGGAATGGAAGGCACGCACACCTAGTGCATTACCAGAGATAATTTAATAAGAAGAATTTTTTGTATAAAAGTGGATACTCACAAAATTCAACTGACAAAAGGCCATAAAACACAGTGCATGGACATGCACAGAACGCAGGGTACACTAATGCGTTTTGGGGGGCCCACCCCCTTCTTCAGAGCTAGGCTCTGGAGCTTAGTTATGTAGCAGGAGGCTGTATATTCTGCAATATTTACATTTTTGGTAAACTCATTCAATGAATCCAAGCTCTGCAGGCTGAGATAACATGCATTGCATTGATGTATTCAGACAAATTCACAGTAACCATGAGATAAAATAAAGTTCAAGGAATATTCCTTTATCCCATTGTTTTGCAAATCTATGTACACTACAAACTGTGAATTGGTTATATCGCTGTTTTACTAACCTGACAGCTTATTATTCTAAGTAGGACACCCTTATTTTGTTTGCAAATACTAAAGATTCTAACTACCAGGAAGAATGAGTCCTTACATTTAAAGAGCACCTGTCATTTCAGATCCATCATAGCAGCGCCTGTCAGCGGTCATCCACTTACCTGCTGCTGCCACATCCTTCACCTTGTTTTGTCACTGCCGCATCACCAGCCATGCCATTAAAGTGAATGGGACTGTCGGTGAGTCAACAGTGGGTCAGAGGAGGAGTTGCTGCAGGACAGAGATTACAATTGCGCTTTAAAATTATGATTTAGATCAAGCCTTTTTACAAATGATTTAAATCGTGATTTAAATCAAATCCACCCTGTTCTTAACCCAGTTAGATTGAAGGCTATCCGGTGCGGATGCCAGATGCTGGAGGGGGTGTGGGCAAAAGGGGACTTTCTCCACCTATGGTGGTCATGCCCCAGGATCAGGGTATCTTGGGAGGCGATTGCTCCATGGGTCGAGAGGTTAACCTCCAGACCCATGGAACTGACGCCTCAAAATTTTTTATTCCATGGGACCCCGATGCCTATTAGATTCTATAAGAGAAGTATCACTCCACATTTGTTGAATACAGCCAAATTATTAATACCCAGGCTATGGAAACAGACTAGATGCCCAACACTGTTGGAATGGAATGTGTGTGATGGAAAAATCTGGACAGCCGCACTCCGGATTGGAAAAGTGAAAAATAAAATCCTCTTTATTGAAAAAGTAATAACATGATTAAAATCCGTACATGGCTTTGTTGGGATAATGCAGCATAACCGCTAACGCGTTTCACGCTCCCATAGAGCGCTTACTAATAGCTGGTTTGTACGAAAGTGATCACCACTTATATACACATAATTTATCTACCACATGACTACATATTGATTATCTGATTCTAAACAGCTGATCGTTAGTCTGTGTGGGATCTTTTTGGCATAGATGTGATTGGATGTGCGTCCTATAGTGGAATCACTAATGAAGACATGAATATATAAATGAAATGTATTCATATTGGCAAATGTCAACATATATAAATAATAAAAAATTCTATTCAAGGTTTTCGAAAAACATGTTTGTTATTTTCCAAAACCACAATAATGAGATGGGTGCTGGAATTTGACGTTCAAACGTATAAATTATCATACGGATAGGCGCAAGTATGGGCAAACTATGTGAGCTGGTGGCTGCAGTATAATGTAAACGGTGTATAGAATGAGAATTGGGTCTATATACATGTGATAAAAAGATGTGCATCCAACACCACTATCGGTGTCTACAAGAAAAGACTAAATATGTGTGTATGGTGCATAAATATATGCAAAAAATTTAAACGACATAAAGATAAAAATAAAAATAAAAATAATGATGAAAAGCAATTCTTTATATGTATGTGTATGTGTATATACACGATGATTTCAACTTTCAAAAAATGTGATGACATATGTGAATTGGAAGCTGGGCAGAAAACTGGCGTCCTGTCGCAATAATGCGACCAATAGTCTCCTGATTTGCAGGAGTCTATGTGTGAATAAATGCTTTTGCTTCAATTCCTACATGTGTGAATATTAATCTTTGCAGCATATAAAGGATTGTGAAACTTATCACTCTCTGATAACCCCGCCACTCCAGCTTCACAAAAGTGCTCATTTAAAACCTTGCATCACTCCGTATGGGATGCATTCATCCCAATCAGGTAACAACATTAACGTTGCTGAACGTCTTTCTTTGAAGCAATCACATCTCTCGATGAATTGTCTTCAAGTGTATGGGCAGAACTGTATGAGGTAGATAAAAATGGGACAAAATACAGTGTTTATGCACCTGTCTCTATTCTTTCTATACATAGTATAATATTGGCAGTGACCATATGACAGATTCTTCCAATATATGTGTTTATATCAATAGATAAGTAACAATCTCACTAAACCAATTACTATGTGAAATAAACAACTGATCTACCTCTTTGAAGACCACAGCTCTTAAATCAACTCAAAACACATGGGAACTTTACAAAGAAGGTAATGAACCATGTACACATGTGGTGAAAAACATTTGTGCAAAGTTAGTGTTATGGTCTACCTACAGCTACCATCAAACAATAATGTCTAATTAGAAACGAGATTCAAGTGACAGTGAATGCAAAAGATATAGTAAATTGTTTCTTTTAAATGAAAGCATATATACATATCACTAGTCATTTGCTCGTATGGATTGAAGTATGTGTAGCCTAATAAAATGTATCGGTTACTGGGGATATGTGTAAAAAAGGAACTGATATATTGATATGTGTCCCTATATGTTTTTTTTGCTCCATCATCCACCAAAAAAAGAATGTGGATGTGTAATCAAGGAAAAAGTTGGGAGGAAAGGGTTACAGATGTATTACTCGGGGATATAGCTTCAATGTTGTTTTATTCATAGAAATGTGAAACGTCCCACTCAAAGTTTAACCCCCGTGGGATCCTGGTGTCTAATGAGAATATCCAAAGGACTTCTCGTTTGCACAGTAACTGGAATCTGTCACCTCCTCTCACCGGTGTGATGATTTTCTCAATGCCCTGAATAGTTAAACTGGAAGTGTCTTTGTGGTGTGTGTAAACCCAGTGCTTTGATACATTGGTTAAGATCTCCTTCTCAATATTGTACAAGTGATCATGTAACCTGTCTCTGAGACGCCGTGTTGTGCGTCTAACATATTGTACCTGGCAACTGGTGCATGTGATAACATATACCACAAATTTGGTGTTACAATTAATAAACACGGGGATCGAGAATTCTTTTTGATTGCTGCATGATTTTATGAGTTGACCCGTTTTAATGTACCTGCAGTAATTACAAGTTTTTATTCCACACTTGAAATTACCTGTGAAATTGAGCCAATTGGATTTTGTTCGGTTGGTTGAGAACAAACTGGGAGACAGTGAACGTCCCAATGTGGGTGCTCTGCGGGATACAACCTTGATCCCTTTAGAAAGGATGTTGTTATATATAGGGTCATTATACAAAACTGGAAGGTGTTTCATGATAATTTTCTTGATTGTATTAAATTCAGAGCTGTATGGAGTAGAGAATACCGGGATTCTAGGGGACATATCCCTTCTCTGTTGAATGTTTCTAGCTGGTTTTTTCTTTACAAGTGAAGGTCTTGGGATAGATCTTACTGTGTTTAGTGCTTTTTGTATTGATGTTTCTTTATAGCCTCGAGCTTTAAACCTGTTTGCCATGCTTTTGGCTTCAGCCTCAAAAGTATCAGGAGAGCTACATAGGCGCTTTAACCTTAAAAACTGGCTATATGGAATACCTCTGATGGTGTGTTTAGGGTGTGCAGAGTCAGCTCTAAGTAGAGTGTTGCCACTGAGAGGTTTTCTGTACAGACTGGATTGAATCGCATCACCGGACCCCGCCAGTTGCACATCAAGGAATTCTATGGATCTGGATTGCAGATTTCCCGTAATTTTAAATTTAATGGATTGTCATTGAAATATGCCAGCCAGATATCCAAATTAGCTTCTCTATCTGATGTAATAAATAACAGGTCATCTATAAAGCGACAGAAAAAGACCGTATCTTTGCGGCGGGGACTGTTTGGTCCAAAGATGCGGGACCTCTCTCACCAGCCCATATAAATATTGGCCAGTGAGGGGGAAAATTTGGCTCCCATAGAGGCCCCGCATTTCTGAAGAAAATAGTCCCCGTCAAACATAAAAAAATTGTGTGTTAAAAGGTACTCCAGGGCTTGTACAATAAACTCTTGTAAAATCAAAGAGAGTTTGCCTGTTTTTCTAAGAAAATAAGTGACTGCCTGGATCCCCAGATGATGTGGGATACTAGAGTACAAACTAGATACATCACAGCTGATCCATCTATAATTGTCTTCCCATTTAATGTCTTGCAGTTTGTTCAATAGATCGTTCGTGTCTTTTATGTAACCAGGGAGACTGGTGGCTATTGGCTGTAAATGAGAGTCTACCCACTCTCCTAGGCGTTCATTTAAAGAGCCTATCCCCGCCACTATAGGTCGACCTGTAAGGGGATTTAACCCCTTGTGGATCTTTGGTAGGTGATGGAATATTGGTGTTATGGGGCATTCTGGAATAAGAAATTCTTTCTCCCTAGGAGTGAATATACCCATTTGTATGGCTCTATCTATGAGTGTGGAGAGCGTGTTTTTGAAAGCAATAGTGGGGTTGGAGGGTAGTTTCTGGTATGTGTGTGTGTCAGATAGTTGACGCAGAGCTTCTTTTTTGTAGACTTCTACATCTAAAACCGCCACCATACCCCCCTTATCTGCGTTTCTGATGACAATCTGGTCGTCTGCGGAGAGCCTCTTAAAGGCTTGTCTCTCCTTGACGGACAGATTGTCCTGTGTAAATTTCTTTCTGTTGCAGCTGTGAGCCAGGTGTACCAAGTCCCCCTCCACCAGTTTTTGGAATGAGTCAAGATTCTTACCTCTGGCCGCCACCGGATAAAAATCTGATCTACCCCTGGAGATTTCAATGTGTGCAATCGTGGGATTTAGAGGACAAGGATCTGACTCATGTGCCAAATCAGTTAAATCCTGTAGAGCACAGTTATAAACGAATAGTATGGGTGAAGAAGGGGACTCACCTGTGTCACAGCTGTCTACAGACACATTGGGCTCATCTACTGCACAATCAAAAAAATGTTTCCTAAGAGTTATAGTCCTTGAGAATTAATTAATGTCCAAAATTGTTTCAAAAAGGTTGAAATGTCTGCTAGGACAAAAGTTCAAACCTTTGGCCAACAGGCTGATCTCTTCTGTGCTCAGTTGTTTTTTGGACAAATTAATCACACTGTGTTTTACTTCCTCGGCGTCTTCTCCCGCAGCATATAGCGCGTGTTGTTCGTGGCGTTTCTGTTTCCTACCACCTCTTCTTGTCTTTTTGTGGAGGGTTTCTTTTTCTTGGTTTGTCTGGACCTGTGAGGGTTTCCAGGGGAGCGGCTGTTGGTGGATCTGATGGATTCTGGTGGGGTTGGAGATCTGTCAAGTGATGAGTTTGACATGGTACGTGCTAGAGTGTTGTCGGCCGACTCCCCTTCATGGTCAGAGAAACTTACTCGTTTACCTCGGTTTTTGCGGGATCTGTTGGACTTGTAAAGTGGCTTGTGCCAGGTGTAAACCTTGTTTCCTTGATAATCATCCTTATCCCGGGCCATTTTGCCTTTCTTGGTATCAATCACTGCTCTTTCCATTCGATCTAGTTTCTTGTTTAACCTTTCATCGAGTTCAGAAAAACCTTTAATCGCTTGAGAAGTGGTAAGATCTTTTTGTATTGTGGAAATATCCAGTTGTAACTTCTCTGTTTTTTTTTTCTTTGAGGCGATCAAAATCTCCATGAGTTTAAAGGAACAGGTGTCTAAAGTGTCTGTCCACTGTTTTTTGAAATCTTCATCAAATAAATCTGAGGTAGGAAATTTTTTGATTCTTAGTCCTCGAGGAATGTGCAGTATTGATACATATTCTGTAAGAAAAGTAATGTCCCAATAGGCTCTAATCTCTTTAGACATTAGTTGTTCTAATTTCCTGAAGAGCCTTATCAATTGTATTTCATCGTCTTCCGACGGTTGTAAGGTGTATGCTTGCAATGGCTGTCTTAGAGGATTATTGGATGGTGCTGTAAGAGTTCTGCTAAAAGCTGCTTCCACAACAGGCACTTGTGTACTGGGATGATCCATGATTTATTTCCAATATTGCTCTCTCACTCTGAGACCAAGAGTGGTCTTTCAAAAATCATAAGGTTATAATAAAGTATATATACCTTGGTGGTGCGGGGAGATGACCGAGCTGGTGGAGAGAAATATGTAGCAAAAGTCCAGATATTTGAGATAAACAGGATAGTTACCACCGCTCTAGGTGACCGGGTTCAAGCTTCCCGTCCTCCGCTGTGTGGATGATTGTGAGAGCCCCAGGTGCCGGCAATTGCTATTCCAATGGTATGTGTGTGATAGAAAAATCTGGACAGCCGCACTCCGGATTGGAAAAGTGAAAAATAAAATCCTCTTTATTGAAAAAGTAATAACATGATTAAAATCCGTACATGGCTTTGTTGGGATAATGCAGCATAACCGCTAATGCGTTTCACGCTCCCATAGAGCGCTTACTCATAGCTGGTTTGTACGAAAGTGATCACCACTTATATACACATAATTTATCTACCACATGACTACATATTGATTATCTGATTCTAAACAGCTGATCGTTAGTCTGTGTGGGATCTTTTTGGCATAGATGTGATTGGATGTGCGTCCTATAGTGGAATCACTAATGAAGACATGAATATATAAATGAAATGTATTCATATTGGCAAATGTCAACATATATAAATAATAAAAAATTCTATTCAAGGTTTTCGAAAAACATGTTTGTTATTTTCCAAAACCACAATAATGAGATGGGTGCTGGAATTTGACGTTCAAACGTATAAATTATCATACGGATAGGCGCAAGTATGGGCAAACTATGTGAGCTGGTGGCTGCAGTATAATGTAAACGGTGTATAGAATGAGAATTGGGTCTATATACATGTGATAAAAAGATGTGCATCCAACACCACTATCGGTGTCTACAAGAAAAGACTAAATATGTGTGTATGGTGCATAAATATATGCAAAAAATTTAAACGACATAAAGATAAAAATAAAAATAAAAATAATGATGAAAAGCAATTCTTTATATGTATGTGTATGTGTATATACACGATGATTTGAACTTTCAAAAAACGTGATGACATATGTGAATTGGAAGCTGGGCAGAAAACTGGCGTCCTGTCGCAATAATGCGACCAATAGTCTCCTGATTTGCAGGAGTCTATGTGTGAATAAATGCTTTTGCTTCAATTCCTACATGTGTGAATATTAATCTTTGCAGCATATAAAGGATTGTGAAACTTATCACTCTCTGATAACCCCGCCACTCCAGCTTCACAAAAGTGCTCATTTAAAACCTTGCATCACTCCGTATGGGATGCATTCATCCCAATCAGGTAACAACATTAACGTTGCTGAACGTCTTTCTTTGAAGCAATCACATCGCTCGATGAATTGTCTTCAAGTGTATGGGCAGAACTATATGAGGTAGATAAAAATGGGACAAAATACAGTGTTTATGCACCTGTCTCTATTCCTTCTATACATAGTATAATATTGGCAGTGACCATATGACAGATTCTTCCAATATATGTGTTTATATCAATAGATAAGTAACAATCTCACTAAACCAATTACTATGTGAAATAAACAACTGATCTACCTCTTTGAAGACCACAGCTCTTAAATCAACTCAAAACACATGGGAACTTTACAAAGAAGGTAATGAACCATGTACACATGTGGTGAAAAACATTTGTGCAAAGTTAGTGTTATGGTCTACCTACAGCTACCATCAAACAATAATGTCTAATTAGAAACGAGATTCAAGTGACAGTGAATGCAAAAGATATAGTAAATTGTTTCTTTTAAATGAAAGCATATATGCATATCACTAGTCATTTGCTCGTATGGATTGAAGTATGTGTAGCCCAATAAAATGTATCGGTTACTGGGGATATGTGTAAAAAAGGAACTGATATATTGATATGTGTCCCTATATGTTTTTTTGCTCCATCATCCACCAAAAAGAATGTGGATGTGTAATCAAGGAAAAAGTTGTGAGGAAAGGGTTACAGATGTATTACTCGGGGATATAGCTTCAATGTTGTTTTATTCATAGAAATGTGAAACGTCCCACTCAAAGTTTAATGGAAGAGAGAGGTCAACCTAATAATGGAGGCCGAAAGATGGTTGCATGCAGTTAAAGACAAAAAAGATCAATTTAAGGGAATATGGGCAGGATGGGAATACTGTAGAGATTGGGTAGAGTAGTTAATATATGGCGCTGGCTGGTCTCCGGGTTTGGATGCAAAGTGCCCCTGGGAGGGGGAATCTTTTTTTTTTGTTTTGTTTTTTTCTCCCTCAGTTCTCTTTCTTCTGTCCATGTGCATATGAGTAGGGGTACAGAACGTAACATGTGATTTTTGACTGGGGGAATTTGATACTGTCCCCAAGGAGAGATTATATAGATTAGGGGATTGGGGAACAAGAGAGGTGGTAGAATATAGAGGGGGGAAGGGTTGGAAAGTGGGGACACAGAGGAGGGAGGGTAGTAGGGTTAGCCGTGGTATAGGGAATGAGAGGGAGGTATGTACTCACTTTAGGTAGGTAAGACGGTAATATGGCTCATAGAAGCCTCATTTATTTCTTATGCCCCGTACACACGACCGGTTTTGCCGTCGGAATAAACTCTGAAGGTTCCTCTGACGGAATTCCGCTCAAGTGGTCTTGCCTACACACGTTAACACCAAAGTCCGACCGTCCAGAACGCGGTGACGTACAACATGTACGATGGGACTAGAAAAAGGAAGTTCAATAGGCAGTAGCCAATAGCTTCCGTCTCGTACTTGCTTCAGAGCATGTGTCGTTTTTGGTTCGTCGGAACAGCAACAGACGAGCGGGTTTCCTGATAAGAATTGGTTCCGTCGGAAATATTTAGAACATGTTCCATTTCTAGGTCCATCAGAATTTTCGAAAAAAAAAGTCAAATGAGGCATACACACGATCGGAATATAGCTTCCGTCTGACTTTTTCTGTCGGACATTCCGCTCGTGTGTACGCGGCATTGTCATTTTTTTCCCTTTTTTTTGGGGGGGGGGGGGGGTTTGGAGTGGTATTGATTTGGCTCATAGAGGCCTCCTAATTTTTCACTTTTTTCTTTTTTTCTGTAGAGGTGTAATGAAGATTTTTTGAAGGGGAATGAATAAATAGGGGATATTGTCAAAGGGGTGATGTAATGCACTAAGAGCTCAAAGCATTTTGGGGAGGGGGGGGTAGCGGGAGGAGGGGAATGTATTTATTAATAATTTTTTTTTTGTCTGGGAAGGGGAGATATTTGATGTTGATGAGGATTTTTTTCATTTGATAAATGTGAATATATGTAACGATGTGTATCCTAATTGATATGTTAAATACTAATAAAAAAATTAAAAAAAAAGGCTATCTGGTGCTAGGTTCATTTTTTAAGGGTAAAACACACATCAACTAATTTTACTGTGGTCAATGTATTCTAATATTCTGTTATGCTTTGTATCTGAGAGGGTAGCTGTGTTTGGGCGTTTATTCATTTCATCGACCAAAATATTACGTTAATCTGAAATGAATAAATGCTGAATCTAGCGTTTGGGCGCATTTAGCCCCCGTTCACACGGGAACGACTTGTCATGCAATTGACAGGTCAAATCGCATGACAAGTCGCAGCCTATTGCCGGCAATCATACTGTTCAAATAGGTGTGGCACCAACTTTGCGGTGCCTCACTGATTTTAAAGAGTAGCACTACTTTTAGCGATTTGTGGTGAGACTTGCATAAACATGTGTGCATGAAGCCACCCAGATGTCTTCCAAGTCGCACCCAAAGTCGCACTGACATGCAGCTTTGAAATCATGTGATGATGAAGTTGTGTGATTTCAAAGGCGCAGTCAATGTGAACGGGGGCTTACCCTAGGTTCACACCTATGCATTTTTTAGTGCATTTTGCAGTTTGCAGAAATGCACTACAGGCCATTTAACATGGCTTCCTATGGTACAAGTTCACATCTATACGTTTTGCGGCCGGTGCGTTTTCGTAAAGGGTCAGTAAAGGGTAAAGGGTCAGGGACTTTTTTCCCGTAACTTGCGGGTAATAGATTGTAATGGAATCGCACCAGAAATGCAAGTGTTGTGTTTGTGATGCGATTTTTGATGTGTTTTGCGGTTTTCGTTTTAACACTGTATATAGCTGGTTGCTAAGCAGGGGGCCAGGAAACCAGCCGCCGCGTCTTTAACAACCGATGAGTCATCAGCTGTCAGCGGGGTTCCCCACTGAAAGCTGAATGTAAAAAACAAAAAATTGTCGGCAAAAAAATTCACAAAAAAAACGGCGTGGGATCTTCCCCAAAATTCATACCAGACCCTTATCCGAGCATGTAGCCTGGTAGGTCAGGAAAGGGAGGGGACGAGCAAGCGCCCCCCCCACTCCTGAACCATACCAGGCCGCATGCCCTCAACATGGGGGGGTGGGTGCTTTGGGGCAAATTTGCGCCCCTCACCCCAAAGCACCTTGCCCCCCTGTTAAAGAGGACAAGGCCTCTTCCCGACAACCCTGATCGGTGGTTGTCGGGGTCTGCGGGCAGGCTGCTTATCGGAATCTGGAAGCCCCAATTAACAGGGGGGACCCCGATAATGCCCCCCCCATGTGAATGGGTATCGGGTACATCGTACCCCTTACCTATTTACCATAAAAACTGTGAAGTGTTAACAAAATACAAGAGCCGGTTTTTGACAAGTCCTTTATTAAATCACAAGCCCAGAGCCATCTTCTCCCGGAACCATCATCTCCCAGTGCCGTCTTCTCTCGCGGAGCTGTCTTCTTCCTTGCCGGCACTGTCTTCTTCCTCGCCGACGCTTACCCACTAAAAAACGAAAAAAGCCGGTCTTGTCCTGAAGCTGTAATTACTTAGCAGCCCCTACGGGGGCACTGCTACATTAACATTTCACATTTTTTTTGGTGAATGGGTAGGGGGGGGCGGGATCTGGGGGCCCCCTTGTTAACGGGGGCTTCCAGATTCCGATAAGCCCCCCGCCCGCAGACCCCGACAACCACTGGCCAGGGTTGTCAGGAGGAGGCCCTTGTCCTCATCAACATCAACACCCAACCCCCCATGTTGAGGGCATGCGGCCTGGTATGGACCTGGGGTGGAACCCCACGCCTTTTTTTTTTGCGCAATTTTTTTGCTGGCAATTTGTTGTTTTTTACATTCAGCTTTCAGCGGGGAACCTCGCTGACAGCTGATAACTCATTTTAATGGTTGTTAATGACGCATCGGCTGGCTTCCCGGCCCCCTCCTTAGCAACCAGTTATATACAGTGTGTTTACAGTGTGTTTGAAGAGAAAAAAAAGCGTAAACATAAATGCATGAAAGCTGCATGCAAAAACGTATAAAAAAAAAAGGGGTTTAAAAACGCACTGAAAAACGTGTCTGAAAAATGCATCAAGCGCAGCCGCATAGATGTGAACCTAGACTTACACATGTGTAGGCTCATCAGGTGAGGTTTTTTGCCGAGACGTTCCTCTCATGAATGCGATTTTGGTGTGTTCAGATTTCTGCCCCTAAACTCCCCTGCCTCTAAACTCCACTAAAAACCTGTGTGTACATGGACACATAACATAACATAGAGGGGCATTTAGGGACAGGAAAAAAAGTCAGACGTCCTGTAAAATGGGAGTTTTTCAGCTGCAGTGTGCATGAGGCCTTAGAGATGGGTATGTTTGCCAGCATTTTGAAGCTAAGTTAATTGTGTTCTTGTGATTAAATCAAAATGTAATATTTATTTGTTACGGTTTCATTAACTTGGAAAATGTTCTATGTCTGTTGACTTTTTTTATTGATGTCACTTCTGACCTAAAGGTAAAAAGTTTCCAATTTACTACTTGTGTGTGAGTGGAAAATGACCTGTTATGCATAGGACTGCTATTGGGCTTAAAGCAATGTGACCTAGTTAGCATGATTTAAAAATCAATAGATGCAGCCAACTACCTCTAACATAACTAATGGAATAATTATTCAGAAAAAGTAGCCTAATGACCTTTTACATAAAGGGCAGTAACACTTTAAGGCTATTTGTTTTGTTTATTTTTTTGTTCATCTTTTAGGCCTGCCCATACACACCCTTGTGCTTTCCTGTGCATTTTCACCCTCAGGAATGTGCATTTAAACTACAGCCTTGTGTTTGCTAGAACGTTAGTTACATTGCTGTGTACAGCGCTAACAAAATATATTGTACTGGGGTTCTGCTGCTTGTTCAGTCAGGCCCAATGAATTGTGTGGTCCATGGATGATCGTGCATGGAAAGGATGATCCATGGTATTCACAACAGTACTGAACAGCCCTGAGGCTGCTTTCACACCTGGGCGTTGAATTTTTCAGGACATTTTGTTGTACATTTGTAAGCATGTTTTTGCACAGTGTTTTTCAAGAGTTTTGGAGCTTTGGCATTTTTGTATTAGCCAATAGAGAAAACCATCAATTATTGCTATCTGTTTCTGTTGTAGAGATGTGAACCACCACTTTGGAGAATAATATCAGAAACCATGAAATTAGACAGAGACAGAATTGCAGTTAAATCACACTTGTTTAATAATAAAAGTAAAAAGAACAAACGTAGTCAAAACATAGCCAAAGTTCAGTAACAGGAATGGATAGTCAGCCAAGCCAGGAGTCAGGGATCAAAGTAGTGAAACAGCAAGCAGGATCTGGAGCCAGAAGGGATGACAGCAAAGCCAGTCTTCAAACAGGAATGCAGGAGATGTTTCTTGTGATGTTGACCAAGGTGAAGGCAGAGCCCTCTGGACTGGACGGCTTAAGTAGGCAGGACCGACGAGCAGGATATGAACAACAGCTGAGTTACTGTGGAGAGAGATGGGAGCTGGCAATTAGCCGACAGCTGAGCGGCCAGCTCAGAGAAGGAAGTGCTGAGCCCAGCCCTAACATTCCCCCCTCCTCAACGATCCCTGCCCCTCAGAGGACCACCAGGCTTGAGGGTAAAACATCTATGGAAATCACAGAGGAGGACAGGGGCATGTACGTCCGAGGATGAGACCCAAGAGCGTTCCTCCGGACTGTATCCATTCCAATGCACCAGGTACTGTATGCGCCCACGGAACCTATGGGAGTCAACAGTGGGCTGTACTTCATACTCCTCATGGTTCTCAACCTGTACAGGGTGAGGGCGTGGCACCGAGGTGGTAAAGCGGTTGCAGACCAAAGGTTTTAATAAGGAGACATGAAATACATTCGAAATACGCATATTAGAAGGAAGGTCTAATGCCACTGAGTTAATCCTGCGTAGAATATAGAAAGGCCCAATAAACCGAGGTACGAACTTCAGTGAGGGAACACAAAGTCGGAGGTTGCGAGATGACACCCAGACCCTGTCCCCAACCTGGTAGGAAGGCGCAGGCAGGCATCTGCGGTCAGCATGGAGTCTGTACCTATCATTAGCATGACGCAAAGCCTCCTGGACTTGTGCGAAGACCACGGAGATGCTCCTCTAACACAGGAATATTCTGCGGAACAAACGAGTCAGGCAACATGGAAGGTTGGAAACCATAATTCGCCCCAGATGGGGACAATCGGGAAGCAGAATTCAAGGCACTGTTGTGAGCAAACTCTGCCCACGGTAATAGGTCTGACCAGTTGTTATGATGATCAGAAATATAGCAACGTAGGAATTGCTCCAAGGACTGATTGGCTCGTTCTGCGGCCCCATTAGACTGCGGGTGATACGCAGAGGAGAAAGCAAGCTGAATTCCCAACTGTGCACAAATGGCTTGCCAGAAGGGGGACACAAACTGACTACCCCTGTCCGAGACAATCACCTTGGGTAGCCCATATAAGCAAAAGATCTCCTGAGCAAAAATGGAAGCCAGTTCCTTAGAAGTGGGTAACTTCTTAAGTGGAATACAATGACACATCTTTGAGAACCGGTCAACCACCATAAGGATAACTGTGTTGCCCTGGGTGTTGGGTAACTCCACAATGAAATCCATAGATGGGTGGGTCCAGGGCCTCTCTCCATTGGGTATGGATTGTAGGAGGCCCACTGGAAGGTGTCGTTAAGTCTTACTCTGAGCACACACGGAACAGGCAGCTACAAAGGCAGTTACATCAGCACGTAGACTAGGCCACCAGAATTGTTGGGAAATGGCCCAAAAGAGTTGATTCCTCCTAGGGTGGCCAGCAGCCTTGGGAGAATGGTAAGTCTGGAGCACGGCAGTACGGAGACTCTCTGGGACAAAGCAGCGGTCACAAGGTTTCTCAGGAGGAGCATGGACCTGAGCAGCAAGAATTTTGTCACCCAAAGGAGAAGTGAGGCTGGTGCGAACCATAGCCAGAATACGATCAGGTGGAATCACAGGAACCCGAACCGACTCCAACTTGGAAGTTGAGGAAAATTGTCGTGACAAGGTGTCAGCCCTTACTGTCTTAGTACTGGGTAAGAATGAGACAATGTAATTGAAACTTGACAAGAAAAGAGCCCATCACGCCCTTCTGGGAGAGAGGCATTTAGCCTCAGACAAGAATGTGAGATTCTTATGGTCAGTAAGAATGAGAACCAGCAAAGTTGTACCTTCGAGTAGATGTCTCCATTCTTTCAGGGCTAAAATGATCGGCAACAGCTCTCTGTCACCAATCTCGTAAATGCACTCTGCAGGTGACAATTTCTTGGAAAAGTAGCCACAAGGATGCATAGCGCTCTTAGAGGAAGGACATTGAGACAGAGGGGGGGCGCCAATACCGGTCTCAAAAGCATCAACCTCAAGGATAAAAGGTAACGTAGGATCAGGATGTGCCAACACAGGAGCAGAAACAAAGGCAGCCTTGAGACTCTCAAAGGCCTTATTGGACTCCGGAGACTAACTCTGTGGGTTACCGTCCTTTCTGGTCATATCAGTCAGGGGCTTGACCGGAGACGAGAAGTTATGAATAAACGTCCGATAATAGTTGGCAAAGCCCAGGAAACACTGCAAAGGATGTAAACCCACGGGTCAGGGACACTGTAGAACTGCCGAAAGTTTCTCTGGGTCCATAGAAAAACCAGCAGTGGAAATGACAAAACCCAGGAATTTAACCTGTTCACGATGGAACTTCTCCAGTTTACAGTAGAGATTGTTCTCTCTAATGCCGCGTACACACGAGCGGACTTTAGGGCAGACTTTGCTCGGCAGACTTTTTGACAGACTTTACGACAGACTTTCTGAATGAACGGACTTGCCTACACACAATCCACCAAAGTCCGTCAAATTCGTACGTGATGACGTACGACCGGACTAAAACAAGGAAGTTCATAGCCAGTAGCCAATAGCTGCCCTAGCGTGGCTTTTTGTCCGTCGAACTAGCATACAGACAAGCGGACTTTTCGACCAGACTCGATTTCGACGGATTGATTTAAAACATGTTTCAAATCTAAGTCCGTCCAACTTTTGAGAAAACAAAGTCCGCTGGAGCCCACACACGATCGAATTGAAATCCCGTCCGCCGGGCAAAGTCTGCTGTAAAGTCCGCTCGTGTGTACGCGGCATTAGTTTCTGAAGCACACAACAGACATCTGTGTGGTGGCTCTCCAGGGACTTGGAAAATATGAGGATATCATTGAGATAAACCACCACACATAACTGCAACAAATCTTGGAGGACATCGTTAATAAATTCCTGGAAAACTGCCGGGGCATTATAAAGGCCAAAAGACATTACGAGGTACTCATAATGGCCTGTTCTGGTATTAAACGCAGTTTTCCACTCGTCGCCCTCCTGATCTTCACAAGATTGTATGCCCCTCTCAAATCAAGCTTTGTGAAAAATGTTGCTCCCTTGAGGCGGTCAAATAATTCCATAATCAACGGAATCGGCAAAAACGATTGAGATCCCTATAATCAATATTCACCACTCTTCTTCTTCATAAAGAAGAAACCAACACCAGCAGGAGACAAGGATTTGCGGATGAAACCTTGAGAAAGTGCGTCTGCAACAAAATCCTCCATGGCCTTATCCTCCAAGGCCGACAAAGGGTAAACCCGGCTACGAGGGGGTATGGCGCCAGGTTGAAGGTTAATTGTGCAATCATACGGCCGTTGTGGAGGCAAACTACCGGCTTGACCTTTTTCAAAGACATCACTAAAAACGCGGTACTCCTCCGGCAGGGAGGAGAGTGAAGAGGTGCACAGGACCTTGGCTACCTTCTGGAAGCATGTCTCACTGCATTGTGGTGACCAGGAGAGAACCTCAGCAGGGAGCCAATCAAAAGAGGGGTTGTGCCTCTGTAACCAGGGATAACCAATCACCAGCGGAAACTTAGGTGAGGAAATAACTTGGAATTGGAATATATCATGGTGAAGAGGAAACAAAGAAAAAGGTACTACAAAGTATTACCAGAGGGGCAGACTTAATAGGCTAAGAAACAATGGAGAGGAAAAGTGGTATAAATAATAAAGTTTATTAGAATTTACATAACATAGAATAATCAAAAGGGGATAAAAAATGTAGCATATATGCATCTATATTTATGTACAGTGAGCCCTTGTATGTCTACGCGTTTTGCCGTTAGGTGGTGAAGAGCCCCTACGGCCATGGACAACGGAACCATCTCATGAGTCACATGGGCAGGCTGTAGAGGTCTTCTGTCAAGAGCCTCAATGGCAAGTCAAAAGAGCCAACTTCCCTAAACTACAAACCTTGCTAAAAGGCATAAATTGGGATAAAATATTAGGAACAAAGAATACGGAGGAGAGATGGGTTTGCTTTAAGAGCATATTAAATAAGGGCATTAGCCAATGTATCCCATTGGGTAATAAATTTAAAAGAGCAAACAAAAATCCTGGATGGCTTAACTCCAATGTAAAAATGCATATAAAAGCAAAGGAGAAGGCCTTCAAAAAATACAAGGTTGAGGGATCATCCTTAGCATTCAGACTTTATAAAGAATGCAATAAGAAATGTAAGGGTGCAATTAGGACGGCTACGATAGAACATGAAAGACACATAGCGGAGGAGAGCAAAAAAAATCCCAAGAAATTCTTTAAGTATGTAAACAGTAAAAAAGGGAGGACAGACCATATTGGCCCCATAAAGAATGAGGAAGGACATCTGGTTACAAAGGATGGGGAGATGGCAAAGGTATTGAATTTATTCTTCTCCTCAGTCTTCACGAGTGAATCGGGGGGCTTCAGTAACCAAAACTGCAGTGTTTATCCTCATGACACAACACAGGAAGCACCTCCATGGTTAACAGAGGATGGAATTAAAATTAGACTTGAGAAACTTAACATTAATAAATCACCGAGACCAGATGGCTTGCATCCGAGGGTACTTAGGGAACTCAGTCAGGTGATTGCCAGACCGTTGTTCCTAATTTTTACAGACAGTCTATTAACTGGAATGGTACCAGCTGATTGGAGAAAAGCCAATGTAGCACCAATATTTAAAAAGGGCCCAAAAAACATCCCTGGGAATTACAGACCAGTTAGCCTAACATCAATAGTATGTAAAATCTTGGAGGGGATGATAAGGGACTATATACAAGATTTTAGTAATAAGAACGATATCATTAGCAGTAATCAGCATGGATTCATGAAGAATCGTTCTTACCAAACCAATCTATTAACCTTCTATGAGGAGGTGAGTTGCCATCTAGATAAAGGAAGGCCCGTAGACGTGGTGTATCTGGATTTTGCAAAAGCATTTGACACAGTTCCCCATAAACGTTTACTGTACAAAATAAGGTGCGTTGGCATGGACCATAGGGTGAGTACCTGGATTGAAAACTGGCTACAAGGGCATGTTCAGAGGGTGGTGATAAATGGGGAGTACTCAGAATGGTCAGGGGTGGGTAGTGGGGTTCCCCAGGGTTCTCTGCTGGGACCAATCCTATTCAATTTGTTTATAAACGATCTGGAGGATGGGATAAACAGTTCAATCTCTGTATTTGCAGATGATACTAAGCTAAGCAGGGCAATAACTTCTCCGCAGGATGTGGAAACCTTGCAAAAAGACCTGAACAAATTAATGGGGTGGGCGACTACATGGCAAATGAGGTTCAATGTAGAAAAATGTAAAATAATGCATTTGGGTGGCAAAAATATGAATGCAATCTATACACTGGGGGGAGAACCTCTGGGGGAATCTAGGATGGAAAAGGACCTGGGGGTCCTAGTAGATGATAGGCTCAGCAATGGCATGCAATGCCAAGCTGCTGCTAATAAGGCAAACAGAATATTGGCATGTATTAAAAGGGGGATCAACTCCAGAGATAAAACGATAATTCTCCCGCTCTACAAGACTCTGGTCCGGCCGCACCTGGAGTATGCTGTCCAGTTCTGGGCACCAGTTCTCAGGAAGGATGTACTGGAAATGGAGCGAGTACAAAGAAGGGCAACAAAGCTAATAAAGGGTCTGGAGGATCTTAGTTATGAGGAAAGGTTGCGAGCGTTGAACTTATTCTCTCTGGAGAAGAGACGCTTGAGAGGGGATATGATTTCAATTTACAAATACTGTACTGGTGACCCCACAATAGGGATAAAACTTTTTCGCAGAAGAAAGTTTAATAAGACTCGGGGCCACTCATTACAATTAGAAGAAAAAGAGGTTTAACCTTAAACTACGTAGAGGGTTCTTTACTGTAAGAGCGGTAAGGATGTGGAATTCCCTTCCACAGGCGGTGGTCTCAGCGGGGAGCATTGATAGCTTCAAGAAACTATTAGATAAGCACCTGAAGGACCGCAACATACAGGGATATGTAAGGTAATACTGACACATAATCACACACATAGGTTGGACTTGATGGACTTGTGTCTTTTTTCAACCTCACCTACTATGTAACTATGTAACTATGTAAGTGGAGTGTCATGCAGCTGCAGCGGAATAGAGTGAAGAAGAAAGGGTGACTGAAACCAGGGGCTTATCCTTCTGGATAACTGCGGATGAAACAACATCACATAAGGTCTGTCCGCGACAGGACCTCAAGGTTTGGGCGTTCACTGGACGGGTAGGACAAGACTTCAAAAAGTGACCTGCCTGGCCACAATAAAGGCACAATCTCTCCCTCCTCCTAAAGGCTCTCTCATCTGCAGAGAGACACGTGAAACCCAAGTGCAAGGGTTCACCTTCACTGACCGACTCGGTACCAGGAGGCATGGGAGGTGAGGGAGGCACAGGTGGGACTGAAAAGCTCGGAGACAAACGTACAGGAGGCTTCCGCAAATGCTCCTTGAAAGAGAGTCTTTCTTTGAGTCTGGAGTCAATGAGGATTGCAAACATGATCTACTTTTCCAGCTCAGTGGGTATACCTCGGCTGCTATCTCATCCTTGATGGTATCCGAGAGTCCGAGAGGCCATGAGAAAAAGCAGCCACGAGGGACTCATTGTTCCATGCAACCTCTGCTGCCAGAGTACGGAATTCAATTGCGTAGTCGACAACAGTTCTCGTACTCTGTTCGATGGACATGAGGCACTTGGCAGCAGAAGCAGAGCATGCGGGAACGTCAAATACCCTTTTAAACTAAGCCACAAACTCAGGGTAGCGCAAGACAACAGGTTTTTGTGTCTCCCATAGAGGGTTTGCCCAGGCCAAAGCTCTCTCAGAAAGCAAAGATATCACGAGACCTACTTTGCTTCTGTCTGTGGGAAACACCTGGGGCAGCATCTCAAAGTATATCTCAACCTGGTTGAGAAACCCTCTGCATTGGACTGGATCGCCCCCAAATCGCTGGGGAAGCAGAGTGGAACCAAAAATGCTTTTTATAGAGATAATACTTTAGGCGGGTGCCTGCACAGAGACTGGACTAGCAGCAGGGTGGGCCTGCAACATAAGTTGTACCGGAGCAGCCACAGTGGGATATTCCAGGTAAGCCGTGCGACTCAAGAGCTTTTGTAACGCCATGGCAAACTGATTCATGCGGTGATCCAGTTCATCCAATCTGGAACAAATATTACCAACAAGAGGATTGACTCCATCTTCTGAATTCATGGCCTTCGCCTACTGTCAGAAACCATGAAATCAGGCCAAGACAGAAGTACAGTTAAATCACTCTTGTTTAATAATAAAAGTAAAAAGAACAAACGTAGTCAAAACATAGCTAAAGTTCAATAACCGGAATGGATAGTCAGCCAAGCCAGAAGTCAGGGATCAATGTAGTGGAACAGCAAGCAGGATCTGGAGCCAGAAGGGATATCAGCAAAGCAAGTCTTGAAAAGGATCGCAGGAGATAGTTTCTGTGATGTGACTAGGGTTGCCACCTCATCCCTTTAAACCCGAACACATATGAATTACACAGGTTCTGAGGCTCATTAAGGTGGTAATTAAACTCACTTGTTGCCTTATCTGCATTTAATTAGCCTCAGAACCTGTGTAATTCATATGTGTTCAGGTTTAAAGGGATGAGGTGGCAACTCTAGATGTGACCAAGGAGAAGGCAGAGCTCCTCTGGACTGGACGGCTTAAGTAGGCAGGACTGACGAGCAGGATATCATCAACAGCTGAGTAACTGTGGAGAGATAGGAGCTGGCAATTAGCCGACAGCTGAGCAGCCAGCTCAGAGAAGGAAGAGCTGAGCCCAGCCCTGACACATATAATACACACATAGGTTGGTCTTTTTTTAACCTCACCTACTATGTACTGTGTAAAAAAAAAGTTACTAAACACTCAGGTGTGAATGGTGTCTGAAGGTTGAAAAAAATAATAAAAGAACATTTAAAGTGGATGTAAAGCTTAAAGTGGTTCTAAAGGCAGAAGGTTTTTCATCTTAATGCATTCTATGCATTAAGATTAAAAAGACCTTCTGTATGCAGCAGCCCCCTTCAGCCCCTCTAATATTTACCTGAGCCCCATCTCGATTCAGTGATGTTGCACAAAAGCCTCAGCCGTCCAGAACTCTCCCTCCTGATTTGCTGAGACACAGCTGTCAAAGTCAGTGAGCCAATGAGGAGAGAGAGGGGACAGGGCTGTGATGCGGCTCCATGTCTGAATGGACAAACAGAGCAGCGGCTCGGGTGCCCCCATAGCAAGCTGCTTGCTGTGGTGGCACTCGGCAGGAGGGAGGGGCCAGGAGCGCCAGCGAGGGACCCGAAAAGAGGAGGATCTGGGGTCCCCTGTGCAAAACCACTCCATAGAGCAGGTAAGCATTATATGTTTGTTATTTTTAAACCAAAAAAAACAAGACTTTAATATCACTTTGAGGTAAAAAAACATCTGTGCCTGGGATCCCCCCCTTATACTTACCAGAGCCTCATCATGTTCCAGCGTTGTGCCTGAGAGCAGCAGCTCTCCAGCCTCTGTCCCTCCTCACTGGGCAGATCAATAGCAGTGGGATCCATTTTTTTGTCCAGCTACTGTCAATTGAACTCTGTAACGGGTGGTTGGGGGACGGGTCCGTGCCCCGCTGTTTGTGTCTATGGACACACAAGTGCCCCCATAGGAAGCTTCCTATGGGGTCACTGGATGAAAAAGAGGAACCAGGAGTGCCGGCAGGGGACCCGAGAAGAGGAGGATCTGGGCTGCCCTATGCAAAACCACTGCACAGAGCAGGTAAATATAACATTTTTGTTATTTTAATAAAGAAAAAAAACAAACAAAAAAACAAAGCTTTAGAACCACTTTAACACTGAATCCCACCCTTTTTGGAGAGTGTAGGGAACCATCAGTCAGGTTTTAGTTACCCATCAGAAATGTAATGCCCTGTACACACAATCGCACATTCCGACAACAAAATCCATCGGATTTTTTCCATCGGATGTTGGCCCAAACTTGTCTTGCATACACACGGTCACACAAAGTTGGTCGGAATTTCCGAACGTCAAGAACGCGGTGACGTACAACACATACGACGAGCCGAGAAAAATTAAGTACAATAGCCAGTGCTATTTGATTCTGAGTGTGCTTGCCACTTTGTGCGTCGGAATTGTCTACACACGGTCGGAATTTACGCAAACGGATTTTGTTGTCGGAAAATTTTAGATCCGGCTCTCAAACTTTGTGTGTCGGAAATTCAGATAGAAAAAGTCAGATGGAGCCCACACACGGTTGGAATTTCCGACAACAAGCTCCCATCGTACATTTTCCGTCTGAAAGTCCGATTGTGTGTACAGGGCATAACCCTTTTGCTGTTGCAGCCATAACAACTTTGGTGAGGCAGTAATGCAGGGATATCAAACTCGATTTCATTGTGGGTTGCATCAGAAATATGGTTGCCCTCAAAAGGCCAGTTTTATCTGTAAGATAGTATAAATGCATCCACTCTTTATCATGATAAATAATTGCCTCTGCATTCGATTATGGTTTTACTGGTTTTAGTAATAACTTAAGACTTAAAGTGGAGTTCCACCCACTTTTACAACTCTTCAGCATCCCTCACTAAACTGTGCACTGTAAACAAATTGGATATTTTTTAATTTTTTTTCTTAGCACCTACTATATATCTGCTGTATTCATTTTTCACTTCCTCCTCCCTGGCTGCGGCCCATCGCATCATTTCCTGTTTGCAATGCCTTCTGGGAAGGGGCGGCAACTTCCTCTAAAACTGCCGTTGCTATGGAAACCTGACCTGAAACCTATTACACTGCTTGTGCTGCACTGAGCACGTGGGGCGGCAACTTCCTCTGAAACTGCCATTGCTATGGAAACCTGACCTGAAACCTATTACACTGCTTGTGCTGCACTGAGCATGTGCGAGATCTGCAAGAATGAGATCCAGGAAGAAATACAGTCTGGCTTCAGATGCCCACACTTAAGATGGCCACGACCTGCTGTAAGTTTATAAAATAACAAACTACTGCTATAAACTAACAAAACAGACTTTAGTTTACAGACCAACTTTACTAGAATACATTAAGCTTGTGTATTATAGGGGTATTTTTATTTAAAAAGTATAATTTCGGCCGGAACACCACTTTAAGCTGTGGAGAGGTACAGATCGGCACAGAGCCCATTCACACTCCTGTAGCAGATGATGCAATTCTAAAAAGGAGGGTCGCACACCGCTGGTATCATCCAAAAGAAACTTTATTTGAGATTGCTCAGACAGAACATGGGTCTTCCATGGTTTTCTGAATAGTCACCAATAAAGATTTGTATGGATAATATCAGCAGTGTGCGACCCTCCTTTTCAACTGGCATAGAATTGTATTATTCTCATAATAATTAAGCAGAGATTTAGAGCAGCCCAAGTCCCCTTACATCAGATGTCAAGAGCAGCCCCCCCCCCACACCATCAGAAGTTAAGAGTCCCCCACCCACCCTCAGATCACAGTGCACCGCACTTACCTTGTGTTGCTGTCGAAGCTGGGGGCGGAGCTGGAAAGCAGAAAGTGTAGGGTCTGGAGAAGGACCACAGGAGGGCTGTAGTCAGATGAATGCTGAGACCAGGAGAGGCAGAGACGAGGGGGCGCTGCGGCTGCACAAAGAGGCGCAGGGTCTGGGAGGAGAGTTCTGTCCTCCTCTCTGCTGCCGACTGCTAAGACAGGGAAGGGGCAGAGATGAGGGGGTTGCCGTAGCTGCAGGAGAGGTGTGAGGGCCACATGAAATGGCCGGAGGGCTGGATTCGGCTCACAGGCTTTGTGTTTGACACGTGTAGTAATGGGTAGTAAAAGGAGCACAAGTCACAATAGCAACTTTTAGGTTCTAACAGAAATCTTCATTAAGCAATATACAGTATATAAACTTGTTATTCTGAAAAAGTCACCCAGCTGTCCCACTGTCCCAGTGTCCTCATTACTTTTTGAGCAAATTCTGAGCTCCAGGCAAATATAAAAGGCACAGATCAGTGTAGCTCTGTAATCATTAAGTGTATTGTGTTAAAGCAAGCAGATACGTTTCTTACTTTGACTCATCAGTCTAGTATCAGCCCCTTGCAGTTCCCGTACAGAGAGAGGGAGAAGCAGCACAATAAGCCAATAGGTTGTGTTGCAATGCAGGAAGCATGCTAAAAGGGGAGACTGGAGGTGGGTGGAGGAGACCTGTAAGTGAAAGTGAAACTTTAGCATAGAAAGATTAGCTTCTGTTCCCTGCCAGCCAACTTGTGTATGTATTTTATCTACTGTATTTATTTAGCTGTTTGTTTGGATGTCATATTTAATGACCTGGAACAAGTATGCAGACTTTGCATGATGTATGTTTGGTTTGGGTTAGTAATTAAACACTGCCAGGCAACTGACATTTTCAGAAGGAGTTTAGCACATGAAGACTCTGAATCTATCTTGCCAAAATATTGCTTTTCGCCATAAACACAGTTGTCAAGACACCTGGCTTCTTATCTTTTCTCCAACTTTCTTTTGCATAATACTTATTCCAGGTCTGTGACTCAAAAGATGACGATATACCAACAACTTCTCTAGGAGATTTAAATTTGAATTTGTATAAATTAGAACTAGAAAAATAAAAGTGAATAGACTGGTACAATAACAAAGCAGCCTTCAATGTAATACTTACATTCAATTTGGACTTGTCCTATGGCCAATATCTTTTCTGCTAGATGTCCACAATCTTCCTAACTGAATGGCAGTCAGCTTCTTCTCGGCCCAGACTGTCATGGACATTTCCACCCGGGGGGGGGGGGGGGGGGGGCGGTGATCACAGGTATGCCACTCAGTGCAGGAGTAAACGTCACTGGAGAGATGAGGGACCCATGACATCACTGAACTAGGCAGAGAGCCCTTGGATGAAAAATGTGTTGTGTGTGTTTATACGTCAGTTCTTCCACCACTGTGAAATAAAAAAAAGTATGTTGAAGATCACCTTGGAATTCTCCTAAAAAATATTGGTGTACAGTACTGTGCTAAAGTTTTAGGCAGGTGTGAAAATATGTTGTAAATTAAGAATTCTTTAAGAAATAAAACTGGGCACCTAAACCCCCCTCCTGCCCAGACCAATTTTCAGCTTTTAGCGCTGTCACTCTTTGAATGACAATTGCGCGGTCATACAACACTGTACCCAAATTAAATTTTTATATTTTTTTCCCCCACAAATAGAGATTTCTTTTGGTGGTATTTGTTCACCTCTGTATTTTTTATTTTTTATTAAACAAATTCAAAAGGACCGAATTAAAAAAAAAAAAAAATACAAAACCGTTTTATATTTTGTTAATAAATTTTGCAAACAGGTAATTTTTCTCCTTCATTGATGTATGGTGATGAGGCTACACTGATGGGCACTGTTAGGCATTCATAGGCTGTATTGATGGGCACTGATAAGGCAACACTGATGGGCACTAATAGGCGGCACTGGTGGGCACTGATGAGGTGGCACTGGTGGGCACTGATAGGTGGCATTGGTGGGCACTGAGAAGTGGCACTGGTGGGCACTGAGAGGCGGCACTGATGGGCGGCACTGAAGGGCATTGATAGGTGGCACTGAAGGGCACTAATAGGTGGCACTGATAGCTGGCACTGATGGGCACTGATGGGTGGCAGTGATGGGCATTAATCGGCACTGGTAGGTCACACTGATAGGCAGCACAGCTAGGTGGCACTAATGAGGCACTGATTGGCACCACTGGTGGACATTGATAGGTGGCACTCGTGGGCATTGATAGGTGGCACTGATTGCTGGCACTTATGTACTGGTCGGCACTGATTGGTGGGCACTGTGGGCACTGATTCGTGGCACTGGCAGGCGATACTGGTGGGCACATATGAGGCAGCTTCGCCTCTTCTTCTTCGGGACCAATGTCCCTTCAACAGAAGCTGGTGATCGGCTTTTTTTTCTCCTCACACTGTCAGCGTGAGAAGAAAAAAAAAACAATTACCGATCTTCTGTTTACATCACGCGATCAGATGTCATTGGCTGACAGCTGATCACGTGGTAAGGGGTCGGGTCTCAGTGACTTGGGTGATCACAGCACGCACCGCGTGCGCCCTTCAAGGGGGTGTGGGAGCGTGCAAAGGGGATGACGTCTATTGACGGCCTCCCGGCAAAGCAGATCCGCGCTGTAGCCATCATTCGGCTATAGCGCGGATCTGAAGGGGTTAACAAAATGAAAAGTAAACAAACAGAAGAGAAATCCAAATCAAATAATTTGGTGCGACCACCCTTTGCCTTCAAAACAGCATCAATTCTTCAATCCCTCTAGGTACACTTGCACACCGTTTTAGAAGGAACTGGGCAGGTAGGTTGTTCCAAACATCTTGGAGAACTAATGACAGATCTTCTGTGGATGTAGGCTGCCTCAAATCCTTCTGTCTCTTTATGTAATCCCAGACAGACTCAATGATGTTGAGATCAGGGCTCTGTGGGAGCCAAACCAACACTTCCAGGACTCCTTGTTCTTCTTTACGATGACAATACTGTAGTTCTTAATGACATTGTCTGTATGTTTGGGGTCATTTTCCTGTGGCAGAATAAATTTGGGGCCAATCACACACCTCCCTGATGGTATGGTACAATGGATAAGTATCTGCTTGTATTTTCTCAGCATTGAGGTCACCATTGCTCCTTATGAAATCTCCAACTCCATTTGCAGAAATGCAGCCCCAAAACTTGCAAGGAACCACCACCATGCTTCACTGTTGGTCACTGTAGCCTGTAGACACTTATTATTGTAAGACTTGTCCAGCCCTTCACAAACACACTACTTCCTGGTACAGCCAAATATTTCAAATTTTGACACATCAGTCCAGAGCACCTGCTGCCATTTTTCTCTACCTAAGTTTTTGTGCATAGTTGAGTCAGTTGCCCTAGGCATTAAAACATAGAAACTGGGGTGCAGAAAAGCCTGAAGATAACAGGCATCCTATATTGCATTTCAGCTTTGTAACTTATGCACAGGGATTTCTTCAGATTCTCTGAAACTTTTGTTGATATTACGTACTGTAGATGATGACATATTTGAAGCCTTTGCAATTTTATGTTGAAGAACATTCTTATGAAACTGTTCAACAATTTTTAGACACTGCTTTTCACAGATTGGCGAACCTCTGCCCATTTTTACTTCTGAGACACTCTGCCTCTCTAAGATGCTCTGACCTGTTGCCAATTAACCTAATTAGTTACAAATGTTCTTCCAGCTCTTCCTTGTCAGTACTACTTTATTTGCTAGCTTTTTGTTGCCCTGTCCCAACTTTTTTGAGACATATTGCTTTGGATATTTGATATCTCTGTGTGCAAGGGACAAGGCTGAAATGCAATACTGGATGCCCGTGATCTTCGGGCCTACAGACAGCACTCTAATAAAAACAGGCATGATTCTGTGATGTACATCACTGCGTGGGCTCAGGAATACATCCAAAAACTACTGTCTGTGAACACAGTTTGCCGTGCCGTCCAAAAATACAAGGTAAAACTCTATCATGCAAAGAAGAAGCCATATCTGAACATGATCCAGAAACGCCACCATCTTCTCAGGGCCAAAGCTCCTCTAAAATGGTCTGTTGCAAAGTGGAAACCTGTTCTGTGGTCAGACAAATCAAAATTTGACATTCTTTTTGACAACAATGGGCGCAGCGTTTTCCAGATTAAAGAGCAAAGAGACCTTCTGGCTTGTTATCAGAGCTCAGTTCAAAAGCCTGCATTTCTTGATGGTTGGAGGGTGCATTAGTGTGTATGGAATGGGCAGCTTGTACATCTGGAAAGGCACCATCAATCCTGAAAGATATATTCAGGTATTAGAACATCATATGCTCAGGCGAGAATGGGACAACATTGCTCTCCCAAAACTCCAACATTGCTCTTCCCAGACATTTACATTAGTGTTATTAAAAGTTTGTAAACATGGCCCTGTCCCAACTTTTTTGGAATTCGGGTTGTACTTCACCAGCTTTTTGTTGCCCTGTCTCAACTCCTTTGAGACTTGTTGCTGACATCAATTTGAAAATTACTTAATTTTTTTCTGAAAATGGTACTTTATTTTTTTCTAAGAATGTTCTCAGTTTAAACATTTGATATCTTTTCTACTTTCTACTCTGAATAAAATATGGGTTTATGAGATTTGCAAATCTTTGTAGATTTTACACAGCATCCCAACTTTTTTGAAATTTGGATGTACATATTCATTCCATCATCCTTGCTTTCATGTATGGTGTAGATAATTTCCTTTAGACATCTATGGGAATCATCTACACACAGATGCCAGAAAAGAAAGTGGTAAAAACAAAAAACAAAACTATAGGACTTTTGCAAAAGACTAGGGTTCTGGGATTTGAAAGCCACAGTCTTCTTTTCCTGATTTCCTAAGGGATGCCAGGACCGATCAGATTGATTCTGATTGGTCAAAGCGGTCACTTGCCAGCACGTGACCAATCAGAATTTCTCTGATCCATCCTGAGAGAAGACTGCGGCTTTTAAACCCCTGAGACCCTGTACCAGCTGTGTGGGCAGTGAAAGCTAATCATCCACATAGGTAAGTGCAGTGGGGCCAGGGGAATGGGAAAGGTGTATGATTCACCACCCTATGGGCTCATCCACATTTGCAGCTCAAGGGCAGTAAAACCAGACAGTTGAGCCACAGTTTTACCTCCCCCATCCTCCCGCCTGAACTCTAAGCATACAGCTGCTAAGGTCCATGGCTGTACACATGCTACAGCCACGATACTGTGTTTTGCAGCAGTGGAAAATTGTAAACAGCATGATGCTTTTGGCGGGCGGCGCTGCCGCCTAACGTGCCTAATGCAGTTTATTGGAGCCATCCTGCAACCTCCCCACAATCATGTGCAATGCACGTGATTGTGGCACATTAGTGCAGCATTTAAAGGGTTAAATCAGGTGGAGAGGAGACAACATATCGCCTCTTCGCCACCTATCCCTCACTTTTGTCTGCTGCGCTTTTGAATGAGCCCTACGTATTTTATCAAAAAAGATTACATCCCATTTCTCCAGGATTTATCCTTAGGCCTTGTTCACACTGGCATTAACTTGAGCAGCATCTGTGTAGCCAAAACATACAGAAAACTCCCAAAGCAGAGGGAATCCGATGAACAGTCCGGGATGAGTGGTGCCTACAGGTAAGCCTATATTAAGGCTTAGGTGTAGGTACAGTGAATATCTCCTAAACTTGCACTGTTTAGGAGCTATTCACACTGCATGCAGCCGGTGACGTCACCGGTGCATGTGCGCTAAAGGGACTTCAGAACCCCGTTCTGCGGCTGTGACACCTGCATGCATGGGCGGGAGTGACTTCCTCGTGGCTCGGCCAATCAGATGGCCAGAGCACTAGAACACGGAAGGAAGACTGGGTGAAGATGGAAGCCCTGTCAGCGTGCCGCTAGAGGGATTCCTTCTAAGGTAAGTCTCTCATAATGTGCTAGTATGCAATGCATACTAGCACATTATGATTTGCTAGTATGCATTGCATTTTTTTTCTTCCTAAACCCAAAATAATTTATTTTTATTTTTTTTTATTTAGCTTTTAAAGCTTAATGAGGGATCTGGGGTCTTTTTGACCCCAGATCTCTCAATAAAGAGGACCTAAAATGCTTATCTTTATTACAAGGGGTATTTACAGTCCTTGTAATAGGAATAAAAGTGATCAATAAAAAATAAAATGAAAAGGACAGTGTAAAAATAAAAAGTACAATAAATAAAAAAAAAATTAAAAAAAGAAAGCGCCCCATCCCTCCGAGCTCACGCGCAGAAGTGAACGCATATGTTACTGGTGTTCAAACCACACATGTGAGGTTTCGCAACGATCGTTAGAGTGAGAGCAATAATTCTATCGCAAGACCTCCTCTGTAGCTCTAAACAGGAAACCTGTAAAAAAATTTAGTGTCGCCTATGGAGATTTTTTTTTTGTAATACCTTTATTTTCCATAGAAAGTGCATTTTACAGACAAAGTAAATAACAGAGATATATAATAAAATCAGATTGCAGAAAGGGTCACACAATGTGATCAACATATCAACTGCCCCGGCAATACACAGTATGGGCGGCACGAAGGAATATCACGGTGAAGAAAATGTTGTCAGTGCATAGAGCTGGGAAGGCATCCAACCAACTACATGAGAAACTCAAAACATATAGTCATAGAAGCAAAACTATGCAACAAAATAAAACTCTAATGCCCCGTACACACGGTCGGATTTTCCGACGGAAAATGTGTGATAGGACCTTGTTGTCGGATATTCCGACCGTGTGTAGGATCCATCACACATTTTCCATCGGATTTTCCGACACACAAAGTTTGAGAGCAGGATATAAAATTTTCCCTCAACAAAATCCGTTGTCGGAAATCCCGATCGTGTGTACACAAATCCGACTGACAAAGTGCCACGCATGCTCAGATGAAATAAAGAGATGAAAGCTATTGGCCACTGCCCCGTTTATAGTCCCGACGTATGTGTTTTACGTCACCGCGTTTAGAACGATCGGATTTTCAGACAACTTTGTGTGACCGTGTGTATGCAAGACAAGTTTGAGCCAACATCCGTCGGAAAAAATCCTAGGATTTTGTTGTCGGAATGTCCGAACAAAAGTCCGACCGTGTGTACAGGGCATTACACTATATCGGAAGGTAGGGCTCCCGATCCTATGGAGATTTTTAAGTACCGCAGTTTGTCACCATTCCACAAGCGTGCACAATTTTAACCACTTGCCTACAGGGCACTTTCTCCCCTTCCTGCCCAGGCCATTTTTCAGCTTTCAGCGCTGTTGCAGTTTGAATGACAATTGCGCAGTCATGCTACACTGTAACTATGTGAATTTTTTATCATTTTCCTCACACAAATAGAGCTTTCTTTTGGTGGTATTTAACCACTTGCCGACCGCCTAACGCAGATATACTGCGGCAGAATGGCACGGGCAGGCAGAATCACGTTCCCATACGTGATCTGCCTCCCGCGGGCGGGGGGTCCGACCGGACCCCCCCCCCCCGGTGCCAGCGGCGGTTGGCATTTCACTGGGAGCGTTGGGAGGCGAGGGGGAGACCATCCGATCGTGGCCCCCCCCTCGCGATCGCTCCCAGCCAATCGGAATCCTCCCCTGCCTGTGTGATGTCATCTCTCCTCGGCTTGGCAGTTTCCGTTCCAGCGCCGAGGAGAGAAGACATGTGAGTGAACACAACACAAACACACACAGTAGAACATGCCAGGCACATAAAACACCCCCGACCCCCCCGATCGCCCCCCGATCCCCCCCAATCACCCCCCCCCCCTGTCACAAACTGACACCAAGCAGTATTTTTTTTTTTCTGATTACTGATTGGTGTCAGTTTGTGACAGTTACAGGGTTAGGGCAGTGAGTATTACCCCCCTTTAGGTCTAGGGTACCCCCCTAACCCCCCCTAATAAAGTTTTAACCCCTTGATCACCCCCTGTCACCAGTGTCACTAAGCGATCATTTTTCTGATCGCTGTATTAGTGTCGCTGGTGACGCTAGTTAGGGAGGTAAATATTTAGGTTCGCCGTCAGCGTTTTATAGCGTCAGGGACCCCCATATACTACCTAATAAATGTTTTAACCCCTTGATTGCCCCCTAGTTAACCCTTTCACCACTGATCACCGTATAACCGTTACGGGTGACGCTCGTTAGTTCGTTTATTTTTTATAGTGTCAGGGCACCCGCCGTTTATTACCGAATAAAGGTTTAGCCCCCTGATCGCCCGGCGGTGATATGCGTCGCCCCAGGCAGCGTCAGATTAGCGCCAGTACCGCTAACACCCACGCACGCAGCATACGCCTCCCTTAGTGGTATAGTATCTGAACGGATCAATATCTGATCCGATCAGATCTATACTAGCGTCCCCAGCAGTTTAGGGTTCCCAAAAACGCAGTGTTAGCGGGATCAGCCCAGATACCTGCTAGTACCTGCGTTTTTCCCCTCCGCCCAGCCCAGCCCAGCCCACCCAAGTGCAGTATCGATCGATCACTGTCACTTACAAAACACTAAACGCATAAATGCAGCGTTCGCAGAGTCAGGCCTGATCCCTGCGATCACTAACAGTTTTCTTGGTAGCGTTTTGGTGAACTGGCAAGCACCAGCCCCAGGCAGCGTCAGGTTAGCGCCAGTACCACTAACACCCACGCACGCACCGTACACCTCCCTTAGTGGTATAGTATCTGAACGGATCAATATCTGATCCGATCAGATCTATACTGGCGTCCCCAGCAGTTTAGGGTTCCCAAACACGCAGTGTTAGCGGGATCAGCCCAGATACCTGTTAGCACCTGCGTTTTGCCCCTCCCCCCGGCCCAGCCCACCCAAGTGCAGTATCAATCGATCACTGTCACTTACAAAACACTAAACGCATAACTGCAGCGTTCGCAGAGTCAGGCCTGATCCCTGCGATCGCTAACAGTTTTTTTGGTAGCGTTTTGGTGAACTGGCAAGCACCAGCCCCAGGCAGCGTCAGGTTAGCGCCAGTACCGCTAACACCCACGCACGCAGCATACGCCTCCCTTAGTGGTATAGTATCTGATCGGATCAATATCTGATCTGATCAGATCTATACTAGCGTCCCCAGCAGTTTAGGGTTCCCACAAACGCAGTGTTAGCGGGATCAGCCCAGATACCTGCTAGCACCTGCGTTTTGCCCCTCCGCCCGGCCCAGCCCAGCCCAGCCCACCCAAGTGCAGTATCGATCGATCACTGACACTTACAAAACACTAAACGCATAACTGCAGCGTTCGCAGAGTCAGGCCTGATCCCTGCGATCGCTAACAGTTTTTTTGGTAGCGTTTTGGTGAACTGGCAAGCACCAGCGGCCTAGTACACCCCGGTCGTAGTCAAACCAGCACTGCAGTAACACTTGGTGACATGGCGAGTCCCATAAGTGCAGTTCAAGCTGGTGAGGTGGCAAGCACAAGTAGTGTCCCGCTGCCACCAAAAAGACAAACACAGGCCCGTCGTGCCCATAGTGCCCTTCCTGCTGCATTCGCCAATCCTAATTGGGAACCCACCGCTTCTGCAGCGCCCGTACTCCCCCCATTCACATCCCCAACCAAATGCAGAGGCATTTTGTTTATGTCCTCCCGAGTACCCCTACCCAGCGAACCCCCCCAAAAAAGATGTCGTGTCTGCAGCAAGCGCGGATATAGGCGTGACACCCGCTATTATTGTCCCTCCTGTCCTGACAATCCTGGTCTTTGCATTGGTGAATGAAGTGGCGAAGGACAGTGGCGCTGAGGCTGCAAGGGGAGGTATATGCCGCTCTCCCCTTCCGTACACATCCACCCCACCTCTCAGTTTACTGGGGCAGCATACACTTAGATCTTCTGATCTGACTCTCAAGGGTTGTCCCTTTGGACTGCCACCGTGTGGTGAAACTGGAGAATTGTCCTCCTTTATGCTTTTGTTCATATGGCTTTTATAGCCCTGAACATTTACCCTTGATTCAACCTAGAAGTTATTCCACACTTGGGCCCCTCTGTGGACCAAAAAATGGTTTGGGAGGCCTCAGATGGGTGAGACGCATCCTTTTGATTGGCATTTGAGCCACGGCACTGTATATACCTTCACTACTTGTGTGTCTACTATTCACCTTTGAATCTGTTTTGGCTGTGTATGCCACACCTGTACCAAAAAACTCCTGATGAAGCTCAGATATTGAGCGAAACATGTTGAGATTGGTATCGCAAAGTGGTTTCAAATTTTAAATTATGTCACTATCTGACCATGTTTGTTCAAGATTGTGCATGTTTTTAGATGATGTGTTTTGTTATTATTCGTAATCATTAAAGATATTGAATAAGAAATTTATTAGTCAGTTTGGCAATTTGCATACAGTGACTTTTTCTTTTTTTTGAGGTTAATATACTTCTCTACTGACCTATCTAAAAAATTTTGAAAAGCACCTTAAAAATCCCAGGGGTATTCATACCCCAACCCCCCTTCTTTTTTGCATTGGTGAATGTTTTGAACGCTACCGTTCACTAGTTGAGTATTAGCGTAGGGTACAGCATTGCACAGACTAGGGCACACTTTCACAGGGTCTCCCAAGATGCCATCGCATTTTGAGAGACCCGAAACTGGAACCGGTTACAGTTATAAAAGTTAGTTACAAAAAAAAGTGTAAAAAAAAAATACACATACAAAAATATAAAAAAAAAAAAAATAGTTGTCGTTTTATTGTTCTCTCTCTCTCTATTCTCTCTATTGTTCTGCTCTTTTTTACTGTATTCTATTCTGCAATGTTTTATTGTTATTATGTTTTATCATGTTTGCTTTTCAGGTATGCAATTTTTTATACTTTACCGTTTACTGTGCTTTATTGTTAACCATTTTTTTGTCTTCAGGTACGCCATTCACGACTTTGAGTGGTTATACCAGAATGATGCCTGCAGGTTTAGGTATCATCTTGGTATCATTCTTTTCAGCCAGCGGTCGGCTTTCATGTAAAAGCAATCCTAGCGGCTAATTAGCCTCTAGACTGCTTTTACAAGCAGTGGGAGGGAATGCCCCCCCCCCAAAGTCTTCCGTGTTTTTCTCTGGCTCTCCTGTCTCAGCAGGGAACCTGAAAATGCAGCCGGTGATTCAGCCAGCTGACCATAGAGCTGATCAGAGACCAGAGTGGCTCCAAACATCTCTATGGCCTAAGAAACCGGAAGCTACGAGCATTTTATGACTTAGATTTCGCCGGATGTAAACAGCGCCATTGGGAAATTGGGAAAGCATTTTATCACACCGATCTTGGTGTGGTCAGATGCTTTGAGGGCAGAGGAGAAATCTAGGGTCTAATAGACCCCAATTTTTGCAAAAAAGAGTACCTGTCACTACCTATTGCTATGATAGGGGATATTTACATTCCCTGAGATAACAATAAAAATGATTTAAAAAAAAAAAAAATGAAAGGAACAGTTTAAAAATAAGATAAAAAAAATAATAATAATAAAGAAAAAAGAAAAAAAGAAAAAAAAAAAAAAAAAAGCACCCCTGTCCCCCCTGCTCTCGCGCTAAGGCGAACGCAAGCGTCGGTCTGGCGTCAAATGTAAACAGCAATTGCACCATGCATGTGAGGTATCACCGCGAACGTCAGATCGAGGGCAGTAATTTTAGCAGTAGACCTCCTCTGTAAATCTAAAGTGGTAACCTGTAAAGGCTTTTAAAGGCTTTTAAAAATGTATTTAGTTTGTCGCCACTGCACGTTTGTGCGCAATTTTAAAGCATGTCATGTTTGGTATCCATGTACTCGGCCTAAGATCATCTTTTTTATTTCATTAAACATTTGGGCAATATAGTGTGTTTTAGTGCATTAAAATTTAAAAAAGTGTGTTTTTTCCCCAAAAAATGCGTTTGAAAAATCGCTGCGCAAATACTGTGTGAAAAAAAAAAATGAAACACCCACCATTTTAATCTGTAGGGCATTTGCTTTAAAAAAATATATAATGTTTGGGGGTTCAAAGTAATTTTCTTGCAAAAAAAAATTATTTTTTTATGTAATCAAAAAGTGTCAGAAAGGGCTTTGTCTTCAAGTGGTTAGAAGAGTGGGTGATGTGTGACATAAGCTTCTAAATGTTGTGCATAAAATGCCAGGACAGTTCAAAACCCCCCCAAATGACCCCATTTTGGAAAGTAGACACCCCAAGCTATTTGCTGAGAGGCATGTCGAGTCCATGGAATATTTTATATTGTGACACAAGTTGCGGGAAAGAGACAATTTTTTATTTTTTTTATTTTTTTTTGCGCAAAGTTGTCACTAAATGATATATTGCTCAAACAGGCCATGGGAATATGTGAAATTACACCCCAAAATACATTCTGTTGCTTCTCCTGAGTACGGGGATACCACATGTGTGAGACTTTTTGGGAGCCTAGCCGCGTACGGGACCCCGAAAACCAAGCACCCCCTTCAGGCTTTCTAAGGCCGTAAATTTTTGATTTCACTCTTCACTGCCTATCACAGTTTCGGAGGCCATGGAATGCCCAGGTGGCAAAAAACCCCCCCAAATGACCCCATTTTGGAAAGTAGACACCCCAAGCTATTTGATGAGAGGTATAGTGAGTATTTTGCAGACCTCACTTATTGTCACAAAGTTTTGAAAATTGAAAAAAGAAAAAAAACATTTTTTTTCTCGTCTTTCTTTATTTTCAAAAACAAATGAGAGCTGCAAAATACTCACCATGCCTCTCAGCAAATAGCCCATGGCCTGTGTGAGCAATATATCATTTAGTGACAACTTTGTGCAAAAAAAAAAAAAAAATTTGTCACTTTCCCGCAACTTGTGTCAAAATATAAAACATTCCATGGACTCAACATGCCTCAAAGCAAATAGCTTGGGGTGTCTACTTTCCAAAATGGGGTCATTTGGGGGGGTTTTATCCCCATACTCGGGAGAAGCAGCTAAATGTATTTTGGGGTGCAATTCCACATATGCCCATGGCCTGTGTGAGCAATATATCATTTAGTGACAACTTTTTGTAATTTTTTTTTTTTTTTTGTCATTATTCAATCACTTGGGACAAAAAAAATGAATATTCAATGGGCTCAACATGCCTCTCAGCAATTTCCTTGGGGTGTCTACTTTCCAAAATGGGGTCATTTGTGGGGGTTTTGTACTGCCCTGCCATTTTAGCACCTCAAGAAACGACATAGGCAGTCATAAATTAAAGGCTGTGTAAATTCCAGAAAATGTACCCTAGTTTGTAGGCGCTATAACTTTTGCGCAAACCAATAAATATACACTTATTGACATTTTTTTTACCAAAGACATGTGGCCGAATACATTTTGGCCTAAATGTATGACTAAAATTGAGTTTATTGGATTTTTTTTAGAACAAGAAGTAGAAAATATCATTTTTTTTCAAAATTTTCGGTCTTTTTCCATGTATAGCGCAAAAAAATAAAAATGGCAGAGGTGATCAAATACCATCAAAAGAAAGCTCTATTTGTGGGAAGAAAAGGATGCAAATTTCGTTTGGGTACAGCATTGCATGACCGCGCAATTAGCAGTTAAAGCGACGCAGTGCTGAATTGTAAAAAGTGCTCTGGTCAGGAAGGGGGTAAAACCTTCCGGGGCTGAAGTGGTTAATCACTGCTGGGATTTTTATTTTTTACAAAAAAAAAGACCAAAAATTTTGAAAAAAAAAAGTTTCTAAGTTTCTGTCAGTAAATTTTGTAAATAAGTAATTTTTCTCCTTCACTGATGTATACTGATGAGGCGGCAATGATAGGCTGCACTGATGAGGTGGCACTTATGGGCACTAATGAGGCGGCACTTATGGGCACTGATAGGTGGCACTGATATGTGGCACTGATGAGCACTGATAGGCAGCACTGGTGGACACTGATAGGAAGCACTGGTGGGCACTGATAGGTGGCAGTGACAGGCACTGATAGCCGGCACTGGTGGGCACTAATGGCACTGATGGATATTGATAGGAGGCACTGATGTGCATTGATGGGAAGCACTGATAGGCGGCACTGAAAGCCAGCACTGACTGGCATCACTAATGGGCACTGATTGCTGGCACTGGTGGGCACTGATTGTTGGCACTGGTGGACACTGATTGCTGGCATTGGTGGGCACTGATTATTGGCACTTCTGGTGCTCTATTATAATCAAGGCACTGTCCCCCGCAAAGACATGCCACTGATCGGCGCTCCTCGTCACACACTCTGTCGGTGTGAGGCGAGGAGCGCTAATTACGGCACTTCCTTGTTTACATGTGGCCAGCTGTGATTGGACACAGCCGATCACATGGTTAAAGAGCTGCGTCAGCCGCACCGTCCCTCTGTCATTTGATGGTGGGCTGGCGGAAAGTGGTTGAAACATGACATGTTAGGTATCTATTTACTCGGCGTAACATCATCTTTCACATTATACAAAAAAATTGGGTTTACTTTACTGTTTTGTGTTTTTTAAAGAAGTCCTGCCTGAGCTTGTTTGGCTGGGCTTCTCCTATGGGTCACAGGAGTGCAATTCGTTTTGCACTCCTGTGACCCGTTTTCAGCAGAGAACGGTCTGAAGTTCGCTCTCTGCTGACATCAACGGAATCAGTCCAAGCACCGTGTCATTGCAACAATAAAGTCTGGACCCGCCAGGTGCCTGGACTGATGCCTGTCTCAGCCTTTCAGCGAGCTGCTCCCCGCCCCTCCACAGCTCAGCGCTCCAATGAGCGTGAAGGAGCAAAGGGGAGAGCTACTGATTGACAGGCAGCAGCTCTCCTCTCAGGGATCTGTGAGAACTGAGCCATCGGTGATGTTTGATGGCTCAGTTCTCAATGTAGAGACGCAGAGGGGACAGATGCAGCATCCACCTAGGTAAGTATAAAAGGGGAAAAAATATATATTTTTTAAATTGTGTTTGAAAGACTGCTGTGACATAAAATATTGCAATGACTGCCATTTTATTCTGTAGGGTCTCTGCAAATATAGAAATGTTTTGGGGTTCTAAGTAATTTTTTAGCAAAAAATACAGATTTTTACTTGTAAACAACAAATGTCCGAAAAAGGGTTATGCTGGCCATACACTATATGAAAAATCGGCTGAAATTCGGTCATTTGGCCAGTTTGTTCGTTTGTAGGCCAGTTAATGGGCACAAAATCGATAATCGTTGGGACGTTTTTGAGCGGAAAAAACAAAGAACAAGTTTGGAAATTTTCGAATGATAAATTGAAAGTTTAATGTGTTTCCCGTCTGAACTGTTTGCACTAGGTATATGTAAAAAAACGAACAAAAAATGGATTCATTTATGTCCACTGAACGATTTATCGGTCATTACATGATGGCACTATCGTTTGCTCTGACGGCCGAATGTCCATTTTTTGGAAATGGGTTCAGCCGATTATTCATATAGTGTATGGCCAGCATAAGTCCTAAGGTGGTCACTGGTAAAATATTTATTTCTAGATGTCATGTAATCTTGCAGCAAGCATACAACTTATAGTACAGCACACCTGTCCAGCTACTATAATGTAATAGGCTAATAAATAGTCAGCTCGTAGTCTTCTTCACTTGTACAGGATGACAAGTCCCAGCAGGTTTGGAAGGCTGGGAACTTCTAAAGAATGACAAGCTGGCAGACTCCACAACCTGCCGGATCATGTCATTGGAGGACATTGCCCCCTCTGTACAATACAAGTCCGTGCTGTCACACTAAGCTACAACACCAGCCATTACCTCCTGCCACGTGACTTTGTTTTGCTGAGATTAGTCACTTTTCACTAGCTGTGCGAGACGTCAATCAAATCTGGGGGCGTCCCCAGGTGTGCACGGGGAGGCGTGGCAATGCCCCTTGTAGCCGCGCCCTCTCCGGTGTTTGGGCGTGACCTGTACAGGTGAGGGAAGAAGGGAGCTGATTGCGGCCACTTCAGGAAGAGCTCACCGTGTACTGAGAGGGATATCAGCGCCTTTATTCCCAGTGCAGGCACAGGCAGGCCATGCAGCTCCTTTATTACTGGTGTAGGCACAGGTAGTCCATTCGGATCCTTCATTTCTAGTGTGGGCACAGGCAGACAGGTAACATTGAGCTTAGGTAGTCAGTGGCACGGCACAGGGGTGTGGGTGTATTAGTGAACACACACCTGAGGAGTCATCACACAGGTGAGTGAGTGTTGCTGTGGTTGGCTGAGCCTATGTGTGTTCTTGCTGAAGGCTTGCCATTCTCTGCAATGAAAGGTGTAAGCCATTGACAAGCATGGAACTATGTCCCTGTGATTGTGTGTCCAATAAGAGTGGTGCTGTTGTGTGTCAGTCTTGCAGTCTACGTTCACAATGGGCTGTGTGAATGCGTGTGTGCGTGACGGCTGGGGAAAGTGTGGCTGCGTGTGCGGGTGATTGTATGGATGACTGTAGATGCACGGTCTGTATGATCATCTCAAAAGTGAGCTTAGACATCCAGGTGTGTGATATGAATGAGTGACTAGGCTCCTCACCACGTCCAAAGTTAGCCGTAAGCTGCGAGAAGCTTGGAAAAAGCCAAACGCACCCTATCCCCCCCCCCCCCCCCCCCAATGTCACTGTGCTGCTTATTTTTTAATAAGTATTTATATAATTTAACAAGACACTTTTACTGGGGCCTAGAATTTTTGGGAGACATCAAGCTTTCATTCTACAGTCCCGTTTTCAAGACTTTGTTCTTTACTGAAATTTGGATAAACTTGTATATGCGCCATAGTGGGCTCTTTTGATCTGGCGTGGAAGAGTGGGACTTTGTCAGCACCTTGGTGCGGGAAGAATCATCAAGATGTCTGTGGAGAAAAGGCTGAAGGATTTGGAGGACCTGGTCCTCACAGGCCCCCATGGTACTGGATGCAATTCCTTAAGTGTGGAAACCCTTTTAGATATCCTTGTCTGCTTGTGTCAAGAATGCAATGTAGCAGCTTTCCGTCGGGACAAGAACGTGACAGAATTCCTGGCCTGGGGTAAGAACATGCAAATCCTGTTTCATTATTCATTGTGTGATATTTTTGGTGTTTGAGCGTACTATGTGGCTAAAGTCAGAAATGTGGGTGAGGTTGATGTCATCCAGAGACCTTTAGTTGCGAACAGGGGGCTCCAGACTTTCAGAACAAAGGGCCAGTTTACTGTCCTTCAGATTTTGAGGGGGCCAGACTGTGGCCAACAATGCCCTGGCATTGATGGGCGTAAACAATCCCCTACCATTGGTATTAGTGGGAGGAATATTGTCCCATTGTTAGTATTAGGGTTTAGGGGTTCCCGATCATTGGTGCAAGTGGAAGCAATAGTGCCCCAATCGTTAGTGTCTGAAAGCAATAGTGCCCGTTTTTGGCTTCAGTAAACAAGAATAGTGCCTTATATCATTGGGAGGAATAGCACCCCCAAGGGCCTGATAAAGACAAGCAAAGGACCACATTCAGCCTCTGGGCTGCAGTTTGGAGACCCCTGGTTTTGAGGTAAAATATATTCTGACCATGGGCCCTGTTAAAGCTATTTGTTGGGCTTTCCATGTAAAGGTCCACAGACCTAAAACAGTTTTATTTGGGCTCAGCAATGAGGTTTACTTAATAAATGGTGACTTATTTAAAGGGTTTGTCAACCCAAAGCTGATCTTTTGCATATGAACAGATAGTTGGTGATTGAAACATTCCTTGGTTTCTGGAACTTTTTTGGAGATATTCCTACTGAAGTTCATAGCTCTTTGCAGCCATGCTGTCTAATCTTCTCTTGCCGAACCAAGAGTCCTCTATTTTATGTAGAATCGGGGTCGTTTTCTGAAAACAGTGGTCCTGGGTGCAAGACTGGCCTGCGATCATGAAAATGAAGCGTGCTGCAGCAAAAAGTGGCTGTGTTTCTAATTGGGCTGGATGGGCATGGCTTAAAGCAGAATTTAACCCAAAAGGGGAAGTTCCGCTTGTCTGCCTCCTCTCCCTCCCCCTCTAAACTTTTTTGCCACTTTTTTTTTTTTTTTTTTTTTGGGAAGGAAGTGGCTACCGCGGTGATAAGAGCAGAAGTTCAACCCCCCCCCCCCCCCCCCTTTTCTTCCTCTGCAGCCTTCTGGAACACACCAGTTTCCAGAAAGCTGTGGGACCAATCAGTGTGCACATGCACAGTGGGAAGCCGGCTGTGAAGCCACAAGCATTCACAGCCAGCTTCCCAAAGTTCGCATGCTGGCGCCTGGTCCTGAAGAGACAGCTTGGGTGAGGACCATGCTGGATCCATGGACTGGTAAGTGTCCTAATAAAAGACAGTAGTTGTAGCTGCTGGCTTTTAATAATAAATAATATAAATATTTATATTCCATTTTTTTTATTTCCAGGCTGAAGAACTGCTTTAAAGAAGTGTGGTTAAATAGAATCTCGGTTGACTTGCATAGTATAGAATGAAAGGGTGTTGAATAGGGACTGGTACAGCACCTGTTAAAGATTCAGTAGTAAGTGACATGCCCCATGACCTCCTGTATCACTGACCTTTGTGTCACTTAATACTGACCCCTGAATTCTGCGTTGCTTACTACAGAGTTCAGGGGTCAAAATAAAGTGATGCAGAGGGTCCGTAGTAACACAGTGCAGTAGTAAGTGATCCAATCACAGGTCGAGTAGGTGGCGACTAAATCGCAGCCCTGCTATAGGCCTCCCAGCTGTCCGTGGCAAATGCAGCTGCTTTAGAGACACATAAGGGGGAACTGATGTTGTTTCCCCACATCTTGTTGTGCAATGTGTGGGGCACAGTGGGCACCCACCTCCCTTGGGGTCCATGTACCCTGCACACTTTGCACCCATGGGGGATATGCCAGTGTGTAGAATGAAGTCCCCTAATAGGTATAGTAGGTGGAGGGAGCTGTGTACCCAGCTGCAGAGAACTTTCCTCTTCATAGATATATGAAGCTGTTGGTTTATTCGATCTTCTTCTAGAATCAAAAATTCTAGTTTTGGCTCGGCTGAGATATTAAAGTGATCCTATGCTTTGCATGTGCCTTTCATTTCCCTGCAGTACCCTTCAATCGCTGGGAAGCAAGGAAAAATGGCCCCATGTAGGATCTGATTCACTCCAGTCTGAACTTTTACAGGGCTAAGTACTCTTCCCAACCTCATGTGTCAGTGCTGGGCCAATGGGCAAGCACCAGTGCTGTCATGTGGAGTGACCTGACTTTGAAAGTGTTGCATGCTATGCACTTGTACTCTTCCTGTTCCCAGAGATACAATGGGCAGCTTTGACAGCTGTCACCAGAATAAGTGTCCTCAGTGGTAGATTTTCCCACCGTTACTGTTGTAGTGACAACTGTAAAATCTAGCATTTCCCCTCCTTTTCCCTCTTGGCAACTATTGCTCCCAGGAAGATTAGTAAAGGAATATATCTTATATATCTTATATATCTTATATATCTTATATATCTTATATATCTTATATATCTTATATATCTTATATATCTTATATATCTATATATATATATATATATATATATATATATATATATATATATATGCGCATCTGGGGTAGTAGGCATCAAGTCCTTATTTCTACATGCCGCCTCTCCTTCTGATAGTGCCTGCAAATATGCAAATACCGACTTTCTATAAACTGACAATTGCATAAGCTTAGGGTTGAAACCCATATGACAATGGATTTCCCAACACACTTGCAACCCAATTGGCCCATGTCTAACAGTCTATGTTAAAAACAGAGGGTTTTGTTCGCACACATACATGTGTAAGCCGCAGTGCCCACGCTAAGGGACCTTCTGTGTATATACTGTGGTCTTGGCTCTAAATTTCCAGAACCTCCATAGTAGGAACACATTTGTACTCTTACTGTTAAAATTACTGTGTTTTACTAAATCCCGTGTTACAATCAATGAAGTGCCCCGCTGTGTGTTCTTTAAAAAAAAAATATGGAACTTCATACCCAATTTCTCAGTACAATACATGCCACTTATGTGACTGCCCGGCCCCCCCTTTCTCTCCCCTCGCGTCTCTCCTGACATCAACGGGGAATTCTCAGCCCTGCCCTCCTCTTCTGATCTGATAGCTACAGTCAGCGGGCGGGGCTGAGAATTCCCAGCTGACAGGAGAGAGGGGTGGGCAGTCATATAAGCGGCATGTATTGTACTGTGAAGTTCGGTATGAAGTTCCATATTTTTAAAAAAGCACACACAGCGTGGCGCTTCATTGATTGCAACACGGGATTTGGTAAAACACAGTAATTTTCACAATAGGCTCGGAGCGCTCTCCCGGGAGGGGCGGGGCAAGTCGAGATGACGTCACCCGGCAATCGATTTTCCGAATCGTGATGCAGTTATTAATTTCTGCACCCCTAGTCAATATGGCACTGAGCGCTGTGACATGGATGGCTGAAGGACCAGCTAACAATCTAGGTGTAATTTGGCAGATTAAAGTACCTACTGTTCAGCATTACGCTTACCTTTACCACTTGACTGCCAGAAGATTAATACCCCCCCCCCCCCCCTTTTATGACCAGGCCATTTTTCTCTAGTCGCCTGTCCCGAACAGCACTAGAGAGATTGGCTCCACCTCTGGAGGCAGGAAACACAAAATTAAAATCTATAAAGGGCAGCTTCCATCCTTCTTCCCCAGTCTTTGTGTTTCCTCCCCTGGAGAAGGCTGGATGGGAGCTCTCCTTCCCCTGAGCCTAGGTAGGGCTGCCTAAGGAAGAGGGAGGAGGTCTGCAAGTACCTGTGAACAGGGATGGCAGGCATCCAAGTCCCCCGGTCAGGCTGCAAAGAGCTGATACCGGCGTCGTCCTCCAGAATAGCCCGAGGGGGGGCTCACAGCGGTCTGGCCGAATGCTATGGTATCCCGGCGTGAGTCCAGTGGGGGGGGGCATAGGCCTCGAGTTCTGGCCTGTGGAACGCAGGAGGAGAGGGCGGGGATTTCCAGCACACCACTTCTGGGTCGCGCGGCGAGCGTTGGTGCCGGATCCATGGCGGTCTTTTTTTGGGGGGGGGGGGGGAGAAACACCAGCCATGGCAAGCGGATGGCTCTAGCTGAACCAGGTGGCAGTGGCCCAGGTAGGCTGACACTGGGGTGCCTTTGGCCTAAAGGGAGGGGGGGGGTGATGGACTCAATGCTAGCACCCCTCTCCACCCCCCCCCCTTTAGTGAGACGGTATCCAGGCTAAAGAGTCATGTGAATCCCGTCAGCAGCTGGTGGGGGTGCACATAGTTGTTGGTGAAGGATACACCCACTGGTTGGCTTAGGTTTCTGACAGCAGCTTGTCCTTGTGGTTTTTTTTTTTTTTTTTATTTGCCTGCCTTCTCTTCTCTCCTTCTCCTCTTCTGTCTTTCTCTTGTCTCAGGCTCAGCCCAAAGAAGCAGAGAGGTCAGGGGGGAAGAAGAGGTGTCCGTCATGTACGAACAAATTTAAAGAAGGGTGGAACAAGCCCCTTTGTAAACCCTATATTGATAAATTGGTTTACAAGGAGGCAACGGGGGCATGCAAAGAATTGATTTCTGGCATTTAGAAAGAAATGAAGGCTATAAAGTCGATGCTGTCGAACCTTGAAACTCCAAAACAACCAGCCGCAAGTTTCCCCCCCTTCAACCCCGGAGGAGGGTGACAAATCGGAAGGGGGGGGAGGGATCAGATCCTTTGGATGAGCTAAGTGAGACGGCATCATCCAAAGATATTCCTAGCCAAGGGACAAGTTCGCTCGAGGAGGTGGATGCCTTATTGGGCGTGAACTACGAGACGCTAGATATCACAGAAGAGCAGGGCTCCTTGTCCCTACGTGACCAGATGTATCAGACCCTGAAAGAAGACCAAAACAGGATATTTCCGGTACATATCGCACTGGCAGACTCTATCAAAAAGGAGTGGGTGGAACCGGAGAAAAAAACTTTTAATTCTAAAATGCCTGAAGAGGAGATTCCCCCTTCAGTGAGAATTCCGCCTGTATTTGGAACAAAGAGCCCAAAGTGGATGCAGCTTTTTCCCAGTGTGCCAAATCAACGGACCTTGTCTTTGAGGACATATGTGTCCTTGGGGAACAAGAGGATGGTGGGCGGCACAGTGGTGTAGTGGTAGCACTCTCGCCTAGCAGTAAGAAGGGTCACTGGTTCGAATCCCAACCATGCTTGGAGTTTGCATGTTCTCCCTGTGCCTGCGTGGGTTTCCTCCGGGTACTGCGGTTTCCTCCCACACTCCAAAGACATGCTGGTAGGTCAATTGGATCCTGTCTAAATTGTCCCTAGTATGTATGAATGTGAGTTTGGGACCTTTAGATTGTAAGCTCCTTGAGGGTAGGGACCGATGTGAATGTACAATGTATATGTAAAGCGCTGCGCAAATTGACGGCGCTATATAAGTACCTGAAATAAAAATAAATAAATGGAGGCACTGCTGAAGAGGTCATGGGAAGTAGCCATGACAAATTTAAAACCAGCAATGGCTACAACAATAGTAGCTTGTAATTTGGAGGTCTGGCTGGACCAGTTACAAGGCCATTTGGAAAGTGGGACCTCCAGGCAGGCAGGTTATATGGCAGATGCGTCTGCAGAGTCGGTCAAGCTATCGGCAAAGACCGCTGCCCTAGTAAATTCCTCTCGTACGGCTTTATGGTTAAAATCTTGGTCGGGGGACCTGGCCTCAAAAGTTAGGCTGTGTGGCATCCCATTTGAAGGAGACCTCTTGTTTGGGCAAGTTCTAGACCATACTGCTGACATGAAAAAAGGCATTTCCTATTATAAATAAGAAAGCCTCGGGGAAATGTTTTTTGTTTTTTTTCGCCCCCAAAGACCAGGACCGTCACAGGGGCAGACCCCTAAAGGGTCAACCTCTAAAACGGTGGGGAAGCAGAAAGGTGTCTTGTTTTCTTCTCCTAAGAAAACCACCAAATCCCAGTGACTTAGTTCCCATGGAAGGGAGATTGGGGCAGTTCCTCCCACAGTGGGGAAAAGACTACCTCAAATGCATTTATACTGAGAATAATCAAGGAAGGCTATCGAATCCAGTTCAGTTCAAGGGCACTCCGCCCGCAACCACGCCTCCCAGGGATCCTCAGAAGACGACAGCCTTGTTGGTGACTTGATAGACCAGCGGGTTCTTATTCCAGTGCCACAGTGAGAAATAAACCATGGTTTCTAATACTGGACTTGACGTCACTGAACAAATGGGTGATCTACAAGAAATTTTCAGATGGAAACAATCTTTACGGTGAAGTCCATTCCCCCCACCCCCCTCCCTCGAACTGAGGGACGCTTATTTACACGTCCCGTTCCACAAAGAATCTCAAAAATTGAGGGTGGGGAAAGCAGGTCCGACATTTTCAATTCAGGGCTCTGCCATTTGGCCTGTCCTCATTCTCTTTCCCACCCCCCCCCCCCCAGGATTTTTAAGAAAACCTTGGCGGAGGCACTGGCTCCCCTGTGAGTGAAAGGAATATTGGTCATCCCATACATAGACAACCTTTTTTTATTTTTTGCACCCTCCTTGCTCCAATTACAAGGAGATCTGTGGATGGCCATTTCCTTTCTTGAAAAGCTGCGGTGGTTGATTAAACAGGGAGAAGTCGAACCTAACCCCAACACAGGCCTTACAGTACTTGGGGTTCTCGGTGAACACCGTGACGCAGAAGATCTATCTCACAAAGATGAAAGAAGAAAAGGTAACGGCGACAGCAGCCTTTTTTCAGAACAATCTGAACAAGCCATGTTGGGTCTGGGTCTCCAGGCAGCAACAATCCCTGCAGTACCATGGGCAAGGGCCCATTTCAGGTGTCTCCAGGCCAATATCCTGAACAGCTGGGATGGAGCACAGGACTTGCTGGACACTACCTTCCACCTATCTCCAAAGACCAAGAGGTCTCTGTGGTGGTGCAGGGACGAAGAGAACCGTTTGCAGGGTCTATTATGGTCTCTTCCAATGTCCTTCTGCATCATCACGGATGCCAGTACCTGGGGGGCACAATGGGGGTCAAGAGTAGCCCAAGGGCGCTGGGAGGAAACAGTCCCAAAGATCAGCCAACTGGAGGGAGTTGCAAGCAATCTGGGAAGCGCTAAGGGCATTCGCCAGAGAACTGAAAATTCACCATGTACAACTCATCTCGGACCGTGAGGTAGCAGTCGATTGTTTAACCACTTCAGCCCCGGAAGGATTTACCCCCTTCCTGACCAGAGCACTTTTTACAATTCGGCACTGCGTCGCTTTAACTGCTAATTGCGCGGTCATGCAATGGTGTACCCAAACGGAATTTGCGTCCTTTTCTTCCCACAAATAGAGCTTTCTTTTGATGGTATTTGATCACCTCTGCCGTTTTTATTTTTTGCGCTATACACGGAAAAAGACCGAAAATTTTGAAAAAAAATGATATTTTCTACTTTTTGTTCTAAAAAAAATCCAATAAACTCAATTTTAGTCATACATTTAGGCCAAAATGTATTCGGCCACATGTCTTTGGTAAAAAAAATGTCAATAAGCGTATATTTATTGGTTTGCGCAAAAGTTATAGCGTCTACAAACTAGGGTACATTTTCTGGAATTTACACAGCCTTTAATTTATGACTGCCTATGTCGTTTCTTGAGGTGCTAAAATGGCAGGGCAGTACAAAACCCCCACAAATGACCCCATTTTGGAAAGTAGACACCCCAAGGAATTTGCTGAGAGGCATGTTGAGCCCATTGAATATTCATTTTTTTTGTCCCAAGTGATTGAATAATGACAAAAAAAAAAAAAAAAAAAAAAATTACAAAAAGTTGTCACTAAATGATATATTGCTCACACAGGCCATGGGCATATGTGGAATTGCACCCCAAAATACATTTAGCTGCTTCTCCTGAGTACGGGGATACCACATGTGTGGGACTTTTTGGGAGCCTAGCCGCGTACGGGACCCCGAAATCCAATCACTGCCTTCAGGATTTCTAAGGGCGTACATTTTTGATTTTACACCTCACTACCTATCACAGTTTTGAAGGCCATAAAATGCCCAGATGACATAAAACCCCCCCAAATTACCCCATTTTGGAAAGTAGACACCCCAAGCTATTTGCTTTGAGGCATGTTGAGTCCATGGAATGTTTTATATTTTGACACAAGTTGCGGGAAAGTGACAAATTTTTTTTTTTTTTTTTTTTTTTTTTTTGCACAAAGTTGTCACTAAATGATATATTGCTCACACAGGCCATGGGCATATGTGGAATTGCACCCCAAAATACATTTAGCTGCTTCTCCTGAGTATGGGGATACCACATGTGTGGGACTTTTTGGGAGCCTAGCCGCGTACGGGACCCCGAAAACCAATCACTGCCTTCAGGAATTCTAAGGGCGTACATTTTTGATTTTACTCCTCACTGCCTATCACAGTTTCGGAGGCCATGGAATGCCCAGGTGGCACAAACCCCCCCCCAAATGACCCCATTTTGGAAAGTAGACACCCCAAGCTATTTGCTGAGAGGCATGGTGAGTATTTTGCAGCTCTCATTTGTTTTTGAAAATAAAGAAAGACGAGAAAAAAAATTTTTTTTTTTCTTTTTTCAATTTTCAAAACTTTGTGACAAAAAGTGAGGTCTGCAAAATACTCACTATACCTCTCATCAAATAGCTTGGGGTGTCTACTTTCCAAAATGGGGTCATTTGGGGGTTTTTTTTGCCACCTGGGCATTCCATGGCCTCCGAAACTGTGATAGGCAGTGAAGAGTGAAATCAAAAATTTACGGCCTTAGAAAGCCTGAAGGCGGTGCTTGGTTTTCGGGGTCCCGTACGCGGCTAGGCTCCCAAAAAGTCTCACACATGTGGTATCCCCGTACTCAGGAGAAGCAACAGAATGTATTTTGGGGTGTAATTTCACATATTCCCATGGCATGTTTGAGCAATATATCATTTAGTGACAACTTTGCGCAAAAAAAAATAAAAAAAATAAAAAATTGTCTCTTTCCCGCAACTTGTGTCACAATATAAATTATTCCATGGACTCAACATGACTCTCAGCAAATAGCTTGGGGTGTCTACTTTCCAAAATGGGGTCATTTGGGGGGGTTTTGAACTGTCCTGGCATTTTATGCACAACATCTAGAAGCTTATGTCACACATCACCCACTCTTCTAACCACTTGAAGACAAAGCCCTTTCTGACACTTATTGTTTACATAAAAAAATAATTTTTTTTTGCAAGAAAATTACTTTGAACCCCCAAACATTATATATTTTTTTTAAAGCAAATGCCCTACAGATTAAAATGGTGGGTGTTTCATTTTTTTTTTTCACACAGTATTTGCGCCGCAATTTTTCAAACGCATTTTTTGGGGAAAAAACACACTTTTTTACATTTTAATGCACTAAAACACACTATATTGCCCAAATGTTTGATGAAATAAAAAAGATGATCTTAGGCCGAGTACATGGATACCAAACATGACATGCTTTAAAATTGCGCACAAACGTGCAGTGGCGACAAACTAAATACATTTTTAAAAGCCTTTAAAAGCCTTTACAGGTTACCACTTTAGATTTACAGAGGAGGTCTACTGCTAAACTTACTGCCCTCGATCTGACCTTCGCGGCGATACCTCACATGCATGGTGCAATTGCTGTTTACATTTGACGCCAGACCGACGCTTGCGGTCGCCTTAGCGCGAGAGCAGGGGGGACAGGGGTGCTTTTTTTTTTTTTTTTTTTTTTTTTTTTTTTTTTATTATTATTATTTTTTTATCTTATTTTTAAACTGTTCCTTTCATTTTTTTTTTAAATCATTTTTATTGTTATCTCAGGGAATGTAAATATCCCCTATCATAGCAATAGGTAGTGACAGGTACTCTTTTTTGCAAAAATTGGGGTCTATTAGACCCTAGATTTCTCCTCTGCCCTCAAAGCATCTGACCACACCAAGATCGGTGTGATAAAATGCTTTCCCAATTTCCCAATGGCGCTATTTACATCCGGCGAAATCTAAGTCATAAAATGCTCGTAGCTTCCGGTTTCTTAGGCCATAGAGATGTTTGGAGCCACTCTGGTCTCTGATCAGCTCTATGGTCAGCTGGCTGAATCACCGGCTGCATTTTCAGGTTCCCTGTTGAGACAGGAGAGCCAGAGAAAAACACGGAAGACGGTGGGGGGGGGGGGGCATTCCCTCCCACTGCTTGTAAAAGCAGTCTAGAGGCTAATTAGCCGCTAGGATTGCTTTTACATGAAAGCCGACCGCTGGCTGAAAAGAATGATACCAAGATGATACCTAAACCTGCAGGCATCATTCTGGTATAACCATTCAAAGTCGTGAATGGCGTACCTGAAGACAAAAAAATGGTTAACAATAAAGCACAGTAAACGGTAAAGTATAAAAAATTGCATACCTGAAAAACAAACATGATAAAACATAATAACAATAAAACATTGCAGAATAGAATACAGTAAAAAAGAGCAGAACAATAGAGAGAGAGAATAGAGAGAGAAAGAACAATAAAACGACAACTATTTTTTTTTTATTTTATATTTTTGTATGTGTGGTGTTTTTTTTTTTTTTTTTTTTTTTTTGTAACTAACTTTTATAACTGTACCCGGTTCCAGGTTCGGGTCTCTCAAAATGCGATGGCATCTTTGGGAGACCCTGTGAAAGTGTGCCTAGTCTGTGGAATGCTGTACCCTACGCTAATAGTCAACTAGTGAATGGTAGCGTTCAAAACATTCACCAATGCAAAGACCAGGATTGTCAGGACAGGAGGGACAATAATAGCGGGTGTCACGCCTATATCCGCGCTTGCTGCAGACACAACATCTTTTTTGGGGGGGTTCGTTGGGTAGGGGTACTCGGGAGGACATAAAGAAAATGCCTCTCATGCAGCCGACTGCATTTGGTTGGGGATGTGAATGGGGGAAGTACGGGCGCTGCAGAAGCGGTGGGTTCCCAATTAGGATTGGCGAATGCAGCAGGAAGGGCACTATGGGCACGACGGGCCTGTGTTTGTCTTTTTGGTGGCAGCGGGACACTACTTGTGCTTGCCACCTCACCAGCTTGAACTGCACTTATGGGACTCGCCACGTCACCAAGTGTTACTGCAGTGCTGGTTTGACTACGACCGGGGTGTACTAGGCCGCTGGCGCTTGCCAGTTCACCAAAACGCTACCAAAAAATCTGTTAGCGATCGCAGGGATCAGGCCTGACTCTGCGAACGCTGCAGTTATGCGTTTAGTGTTCTGTAAGTGACAGTGATCGATCGATACTGCACTTGGGTGGGCTGGGCTGGGCCGGGCGGAGGGGCAAAACGCAGGTGCTAGCAGGTATCTGGGCTGATCCCGCTAACACTGCGTTTGTGGGAACCCTAAACTGCTGGGGACGCTAGTATAGATCTGATCGGATCAGATATTGATCCGTTCAGATACTATACCACTAAGGGAGGCGTATGCTGCGTGCGTGGGTGTTAGCGGTACTGGCGCTAATCTGACGCTGCCTGGGGCTGGTGCTTGCCAGTTCACCAAAACGCTACCAAAAAAACTGTTAGCGATCGCAGGGATCAGGCGTGACTCTGCGAACGCTGCAGTTATGCGTTTAGTGTTTTGTAAGTGACAGTGATCGATTGATACTGCACTTGGGTGGGCTGGGCCGGGCGGACGGGAAAAACGCAGGTGCTAGCAGGTATCTGGGCTGATCCCGCTAACACTGCGTGTTTGGGAACCCTAAACTGCTGGGGACACTAGTATAGATCTGATCGGATCAGATATTGATCCGTTCAGATACTATACCACTAAGGGAGGTGTACGGTGCGTGCGTAGGTGTTAGCGCTACTGGCGCTAACCTGACGCTGCCTGGGGCTGGTGCTTGCCAGTTCACCAAAACGCTACCAAAAAAACTGTTAGCGATCGCAGGGATCAGGCCTGACTCTGCGTACGCTGCAGTTATGCGCTTAGTGTTTTGTAAGTGACAGTGATCGATCGATACTGCACTTGGGTGGGCTGGGCTGGGCTGGGCCGGGCGGAGGGGCAAAACGCAGGTGCTAGCAGGTATCTGGGCTGATCCCGCTAACACTGCGTTTTCGGGAACCCTAAACTGCTGGGGACGCTAGTATAGATCTGATTGGATCAGATATTGATGCGTTCAGATACTATACCACTAAGGGAGGTGTATGCTGCGTGCGTGGGTGTTAGCGGTACTGGCGCTAATCTGACGCTGCCTGGGGCGACGCATATCACCGCCGGGCGATCAGGGGGCTAAACCTTTATTCGGTAATAAACGGCGGGTGCCCTGACACTATAAAAAATAAACGAACTAACCAGCGTCACCCGTAACAGTTATACGGTGATCAGTGGTGAAAGGGTTAACTAGGGGGCAATCAAGGGGTTAAAACATTTATTAGGTAGTATATGGGGGTCCCTGTCGCTATAAAACGCTGACGGCGAACCTAAATATTTATGTCCCTAACTAGCGGAACCAGTGACACTAATACAGCGATCAGAAAAATGATCGCTTAGTGACACTGGTGACGGAGGGTGATCAAGGGGTTAAAACTTTATTAGGGGGGGTTAGGAGGGTACCCTAGACCTAAAGGGGGCCTAACATCCACTGCCCTAACACACTAACTGTCACAAACTGACACCAATACAGTAATCAGAAAAAAAAAAAAAAAAAAAAACCTGCTTTGTGTCAGTTTGTGACAGGGGGGGGGGGGTGATTGGGGGGGGATCGGGGTGTAATGTGTGCCTGGCATGTTCTACTGTGTGTGTGTGTGTGTTGTGCACTCACATTCCAGTCTTCTCTCCTCGGCCCGGAACGGAAAATACCGAGCCGAGGAGAGATGACATCATTTCCTCTGCCTCTGTGTACAATACAGAGGCAGGGAAATGATCCCATTGGCTGGGAGCGATCGCGAGGGGGGGGCCACGAATGGATGGCCTCCCCCTCACCACCGATCGCCGGGGGACATTTGCCGACCGTCGCAGGCACCGGGGGGGGGTCCGATCGGACCCCCCACCCGCGGGCAGGCAGGGACGTACAGGTAAGCCCTTTTGCCTGCCCGTGCCGCTTTGTCGACGTACATCTGTGTGCGGCGGTCGGCAAGTGGTTAAACAAACAAGGGGGAACACTATCTTTTCTTGGGCCTAGAGGAACCTGAAGTCAATATCCTCAGTCCATCTAAAGTGAGTGGACTTTCAGAGCCGACATCAAGTGTACGAGTCGGAATGGTCACTAAACGGGGAAATCTTCCAGCTAATGGTAGAGAAATGGGGCCTTCCAGAGGTGGACTTGTTCGCCATCAAATGCCAAGGTTCCTGTGTACTTCTCGCTGGAAAGAAAAGTAGAGGCCAAGGGGATAGACTCCTTGGCCCAGAAGTTTTGCCTATGCTACGCCTTCCCTCCATTCAAATTTATTCCCCTGGTCCTGAGGAAGTTTGTTCAAGAGCACACCACAATGATCCTAGTGGTCCCGTATTGGGCGAAGAGGCTATGGTTTTCCACGCAGTTACGCCTGGCAGAGGAGCCTCCCTTCATGCTGCCCGAGAGGAAGGATCTGCTGTCTCGGGGCCCAGTTCTATTACCAAAAATATAGACCCTGAAATTGTCAGCTTGGTGTCTGAGGAAAATCTCCTGAAGTCTAATGCCGCGTACACACGAGCGGACTTTACGGCGGACTTTGCCCGGCGGATTTTTCGACGTACTTTACGACGGACTTTCTGAATGAACGGACTTGCCTACACACAATCCACCAAAGTCTGTCGAATTCGTACGTGATGACGTACGACCGGACTAAAACGAGGAAGTTCATAGCCAGTAGCCAATAGCTGCCCTAGCGTGGCTTTTTAGTCCGTCGAACTAGCATACAGACGGCGGACTTTTCGACCGGACTCGATTTCAACGGATAAATTTTAAACAAGTTTCAAATCTAAGTCCGTCCAACTTTTGAGAAAACAAAGTCCGCTGGAGCCCACACACATCGAATTGTCCGACGAAATCCAGTCCGCCGTAAAGTCCGCTCGTGTGTACGCGGCATTAGGGGCTCTTGGACAGGGTGGTAAATACAATAAATTTATTTTTTCCAGGAGAAAGAAGGAAGAAGCAATTTGTTTTAAATTTTGGAAAGTTTTTGGTTCATGGTTAGATACCAAGAAGGTGTCTGCAGGTATTCCAGCCGTCTTGGAGTTTTTAAAAGATAGTGCCGACCAAGGACTGGTCATTGGTGCATTAAAAGTTCAGGTATTGGCCTTTTGGTGTGTGTGTGTGTGTGTGTGTGTGTGTGTGTGGGGTGTTTTCTTTTAGCAACCCCTGGCATTAGACCCGCCAGTTAGCAGGTTCTTTAAGGGGTCAGCCAGCATTAGACCCATTCCGTTCAAAATTCTGCCAAAATAGGACCTGACGACAATATTGCAAGGTTGGATAAAATGGTCGCAGAAGAAAGAGCTGTCCTTTAAAATGGGTCACGCTTAAAACTCTTTTTAGTGGCCATATCCACAGCCAGACGCATTTAGTGAGCTGCAGGCACTTTCCATTAAGGTAGCCTTTCCTGCAAATTTTTGAAGACCGACTGGTATTGCGTACAGACCCAGAGTTTTTGCCTAAAGTGGTGTCAAAATTCCACAGGACTCAGGAAATTGTTTTTGCCTTCTTTCTGTGGGTCCCCAACCAATCCAAAAGAAACAGAATTCCACCAACTGGACTTGAGAGCCTGTGTCTTGCGGTATCTGGAATTGTCGGAAAGCATTCGAAAATCCAATGCTCTATTAATTTATTTTGCATTCGGGGAAAAAAATTGGGGCTCCGGGCTTCGACAGGCACAATCGCAAGGTGCATTAAACAAGCTATCGTGGAAGCTTAGAAGGAATGTCCTTTTTCCCCCCATGGCTCACTCCACACGGGCCCTAACGACTTCTTGGGTGGAGTGAGCTGGAGCGACACCAGAGAAAATTTTGGCGAGCAGCACCATGGTCAAGCTACTCGACTTTCGTGAAGCATTATAGATTTGACCTTTAGCTCAGCGTAAGCGTTTGGGAGAAAAGTCAAAAAGTCCTCCAAGCGGTAGTCGTCCCCCTTCTTTCCTAATCTGGTAAGTTCTTGTTGATCCTCTCCAGTGCTGTCCAGGACAGATGACTGGAGAAAACCAGAGTTAGACTTACCGGTAACTGTTTCTAGTAGTTGTCCAGGACAGCATGGATTCCCTCCCTATATGCTGTTATAACTTTGGACGAGTGGTTTTTGTTTCAGAAGCCATTCTGGGGAAGTTCTTGGATAAAGGCTGGGGGGAAGGGACGGAAACCGCCCCTTATGGATTTTACTTTTGTGTTTCCTGCCTCCGGAGGTGAAGTCTATCTCTCTAGTGCTGTCCTGAACGACTCCTAGAAACAGTTACGTCTAACTCTGGTTTTTGCGATGCAGCACTGCATTACTTTAACTGAAAATTGCGTGGCTGTGCGACACTGTACCCAAATTTTTTTTTTTTATTTTTATTTTTTTTTTTATTTTTTTTTTACTTTTTGCGCTATAAACAAAAAAAGCCGACAATTTTGACTAAACTTATCCCATAAAAATTTTTTAGAAGTAAAATTTCTTCAAAAATTTAGGCCAGTGTGTATTCTGCTACATGGTTTTTGGTAAAAAAAATCCCTATAATCACATATTGATTGGTTTATGCGAACGTTATAGCATCTACAAACTATGGGATATATTAATGGAATTTTTTTATTTTTATACTAGTAATGGCGGCGATCAGCGACTTATAGAGGGACTGAAACGTTGCAGACATTCTGACACTTTGTGGGAATGTGTTAAAAATATGCACTGTCACTGTACTCGTGACACTAGGACGATCAAGGGGGGTTAACTCTGTGCCTAGCAATGTTTGGGTTTACTATGTGTGCTGCTTTCACTAGGGGAAGAAATGGATATGAGTCCCTGCATTGCAGAAACACAGAATCCATCCCTCCTGTCAGAACATGGATCTGCTTTGTTTACATAGACAGATCCCTGTTCTGCGTAGTTTAACATGGAACAAAAATATATATATATTTTTTTTTTTTTTCTGTCATCTTACGTAGTCTTAACCACTTGCCCACTGGGCACTTAAACCCCCTTCCTAACCAGACCAATTTTCAGCTTTCGGTGCTCACGCTTTGAATGACAATGACTGTCATGCAACACTGTACCCATATGAATTTTTTGTCTTTTTTTTTTTTTTTCCCCCACAAATAGAGCTTTCTTTTGGTGGTATTTAATCACCGCTGGGTTTTTTAAAAAATCGGTTAAAAAAAAAAAATATTCTTTTGTTTCTGTTAAAATTTATTGCAGAGTATTGCCCAGTGTTGCAGAGTAATTATTGGCACTGATTGCAGCGCTGTGGGCTGGATGTTTAGTGCCCACAGCGCTGCTGCAATCTCGGTACAGAGATTGGAGGGAGGAACCGGCGTCATGACATGACGCCGGTTTGTTTACATGTGATCGCTCTGTCACGTGGTAAACGGCCGCGATCATATGGATCGCACGGATGTTCCCGGGTGCGCGCCCCATGGGAGCAACTTTCTGGGAAAGTCCATTCAAATGAAGAAGCTGCCTCAATGCATGTTTTGGTAACATGCCACAATGGAGTCCATGGATGTCCACCCAGAAAAACACGACCGCGCTGTAGCAGTCTTTCGGCTATGGCCTGGTCGGCAAGTGGTTAATAGACTGTTGCCAGTAAATTTGTAGCCAACAAAGACAAAACCACTGTCGGTGCATATTCCTTGGTTTAATAAAGGAAATGTGTGCTAAGAGGGACATTGCTGACCACTTTCCGTAAATGCTTATTTCCTGGCAGTAATGATGACCCTTGGACTTCAGTTCTATGACTTAAAGTGGTTGTAAAGGCAGAAGGTTTTGCAGTTTATGCAGCAGCCCCCCTAATACATACCCGAGGTCCATCTAGGCTGTCCAGGACTCTCCTCCTCATTTGGCTGAGACAGCAGCGTGGCACCATTGGCTTCTGCTGCTGTAAATCAGTCCGTGAGCCAATGAGAGCAAGGGAGCAGGACAGGGCCGCGGCTCCATGCCTGAATGAATGTGGAGGCACTCAACAGGAGGGAGTGGCCAGGAGCACCAAAGAAGTACCCGAAAAGAGGAGGATCTGGGCTGCTTTGTACAAAACCACTGCATAGAGAAGGTAAGTATAAGGCCCCTTTCACACGGGGCTGTCTGTTTTCCCTCCTCCACTTGTTTAGCGGGGATCGCTCCGTTGATCCCTCGCTGACCCGGCGGAATAGTTTACAGACCCTGGCAAAATTTATGATTTCTTGGCCATTTTTCATAGAATATAAATGATAACACAAACTTTTCTTTCACTCATGGTTAGTGTTTATTATCAATTAATAGTGTTTTTTTTTTTTTTTACTCCTTTTTTTTTTTTTTTAAATCATGACAGCAGAAACTACCCAAATGACCCTGATCCAAAGTTTACATACCCTCGTGATTTTGGCCTGATAACATGCACACAAGTTATCACAAAGGGGTTTAAATTTTTTATTAAAAGGTAACCACCCTCACCTGTGATCTGTTTGCTTGTAATTGTGTGTGTGTGTATTGGGCCTCATGTACACTGCTGCACGGACGTTTAGGAGCAGTTGGACATTTTTTTTTTCAACCGCTCCTGATTATATATATATATATATATATATATAATTTTTTTTAAAACGTGGGGTACTATCTGTCAAGTTAAATCGTTCAGGAAGGTTGTAAAAACGTCCACGTGTACATTAACCATAAAAGGTAAATGAGTTTCTGGACTCCTGACAGACCCTTGCATCATTCATCCAGTGCTGCACTGATGTTTCTGGATTCTGAGTCATTGGGAAAGCAAAAGAATTGTCAAAGGATCTGCGGGAAAAGGTGGTTGAACTGTATAAAACAGGAAGGGGATATTTAAAAGATATCCAAGGAATTGAGAATGCCAATCGGCAGTGTTCAAACTCTAACCAAGAAGTGGAAAATGAGGGGGTTCTGATTGAAACTAAACCACGGTCAGGTAAACAAACTAAAATTTCAGCCACAATTGCCAGGGTAATTGTTTCGGGATGCAAAGAAAAACCCACAAATCACTTCAGGTGAAATACAGGACTCTCTGAAAACATGTGGTGTGGCTGTTTCAAGATGCACAATAAGGAGGCACTTGAAGAAAGATGGGCTGCATCGCCAGAAGAAAGCCATTACTACGCAAATGCCACAAAGTATCCCGCTTACAAAATGCCAAACAGCGCAGAGACAAGCCTCAAACCTTCTGGCACAGTCATTTGGAGTGATGAGACCAAAATTGAGCTTTTTGCCCACAACAATAAATGCTACTTTTGGAGAGGAGTCAACAAGGCCTATGATGAAAGGTACACCATTCCTACTGTGAAACATGGAGGTGAATCACTGATGTTTTGGGGATGTGAGCTACAAAGGAACAGGAAATGTGGTCAAAATTGATAAGATGAAGGCAGTATGTTATCAAAAAATACTGGAGGAACATTTGTATTCATCAGCCAGGAAGCTGCGCATGGGACGTACTTGGACATTCTAACATGACAATGATCCAAAACACAAGGCTAAGTCGACCTGTCATTGGCTACAGCACAATAAAGTGAAGGCTCTGGAGTGGCCATCTGTCTCCGGACCTCAATATCATTGAGCCACTCTGGGGAGATCTCAAATGTGCAGTTCATGCAAGACAGCCCGAGAATTTACAGGAACTTTTTGGGCAGCTTTACCATCTGAGAAGATAAAGAGCCTCATCCACAAAAGACTTCAAGCTGTCATTGATGTTAAAAGGGGCAATACACGGTGTTAAGAACTGGGGTATGTAAACTTTTGATTAGGGTAGTTTGTGGTGTCATTATAATTTTAAAAAGAGTAAACACAGTTGTTAACAAATGGCTTCAGCCAAACACTAACCATGAGTGAAAAAAGTTTGTGTTATCATTCATATTCTCTGAAAAATGGCGAAGAAATCATAAGTTCTGCCCGGCTATGTAAATTTATGAGCACAACTGTGTGTGTGTGTGTGTGTTTTTATATATTATAATATACATAACTTTTTTTTTTTTTACCTTCTCCATAGTTTAGTCATATCTTTTATATTATGGAAATTTCTCACACATTTGCATGCATCGCCACTAAACAACATATAATTTGTAAGTACTTGAAGATTCATAGATACCGGCCATTAAAATGAATGACTAAATACATCGGTATTAATAGTTATTTATGATGGCATAAGAATGGGTAGTAGTTATCTTGTTGGTGTGGTACTAATGAGTAGAGGTCGACCGATATGGATTTTTCTCTGGCCGATACCGATATTTAGAAATTGGGGCGGCCGATGGCCGATATATGATGCTGATTTTTGTGGCCGATATTTTAGGCCGATTTAAAAAAAAAAAACAAAAAACAAAAAAAAACCTCACCCACTCCACTCCCTGCTTGCTCCTGTCACTCTACCACACGCTTGATGTCCTCAGTACAGATGGCACTTGCAGGTGGCACTGATTTGCAGTGGCACTGGAAGGCATTGGCAGGTGGTACTGGTTTGGAACTGGCAGGTGGCACTGATTGGCGTGGCACTGGCAGGCACTGATTGGCGGTGGCACTGGGTTGCACTGGTTGGCACTGGCAGGCGGCACTGGTTGGCACTGGCAGGTTTCACACTGAGCCGAGTAACTGTGTGTGAAACTGACAACAGAGAGGAGATGTTAGAATTGAGATTAATGTCGGGGTGGGCGGGACCCGGCCGGGGTGGGCGGGACCCAGCAGCTATCAAACACCAGCCAATGATTGGGCTGCTTAAGAAAAGGGGCGGGGCCACATACACGTAGCGGCCCACCCAGATCCCATCGGCTAGTGTTTGATAGCGGCCGGGTCCCGCTCACCTCCGACATCAACCTCAATTCTGACAGATCCCTCTCTCCTCTGTTACGTGTCAGTTTCACACACTCAGCGGCTCTGGCAAGCATCAAGTGCCGCGCTGAGTGTGGAGAAGGAACGGCGGTCAATGTTAAATATTTGGCCTAATTTTGATAATCAGCCGATGCCGATTTATCAAAAATGGCCAAATATCGGCCGATATATCGGGCGACCTCTACTAATGAGCATACCTCCCAACTTTGAACATGACGAAGGATACCCTCACAGCTAAGTGATTAGCTATGCATGTACAGTGAGCATAGAAAATAATCGCCCCCCTTTACAACCACATTGTGTTGCTTTGCAGCCTAAAATGAAGACGCACCATTGTGTTTTTATCCAGCTCTATTTACTCATTGCAGCTTATAACATTCAAGTGAAAGATAGATTCTATCTATCTCGCCATGTCAGAAAAAATCAAAAACAGAATCACTGAGTTGGAAAAAAGGATCCCCCCCCTCCTAAAAATGACTTGTAAGCTCAATCAAGTGTAGCTAGTCACCTTCTCAGGGGCACTCAAAGCCATTTGACTTTCAATTGTGATCAGCTATGGTCGTTTTGATTAGCTTGGCATTGAAAGAGCTTTTCCCGAGCATTTCACTTTCTGGTAGTGCAACTGAAGCAAGCAATCAACTATGTGTAGCAAGGCACTGTCAAAAGATCTCTGATTAAAGTTGTGGACATACACAAGCCGGGAGATGGATACAAAAAAATGCCAAAGGCTTTATCAATGCCTAGAAGCACAGTGAAGTTGATTATTGAGAAGTGGAAGGTATTTGGTACCACAGACCCTAACTGGATAAAGACGTCGCTCCAAACTGCATGAAAGAGCCAGAAGGAAACGATTAGAGAGGCTACCAAGAGGCCTACAGCAACTCTGAAGAAGTTGCAAGATCATATGACAAATGGTTGTCATTGGGGGAGATTTACTAAAACTGGTGCACTCAGAATTTGGTGCAGCCGTGCATGGTAGCCAATCAGCTTCTAAATTCAGCTTGTTCAATTAAGCTTTCACAATAAAACCTGGAAGCTTATTGGTTTCTATGCAGAGCTGAACCAGATTTTGCACTCTCCGATTTTGGTAAATCACCCCCAATGTGTGCATGTGACAACAATATTGCAAATGTGGCTTGTATGGGAGGGTTTCAAGAAAAGGACCCCCCTCCAAAGGCATATCATCTGAACTTTGCCAAAACACACCTTGAAGATTCTGAGGCCACATGGTCTGGTCAGATGAGACCAAAATTGAATTATTTGGCCTCAACACCAAATGATGTCTGGCGGAAATCCAGTACAGCTCACCACCCACATAACACCATTCCTACAGTAAAGCATGCAGGTGGTAATATCCTGTTATGGGGGGTGTTTCTCTGCAGCAGGGACTGGAACACTTATCGGGATGGAAGGAAAAATGGAGGGCCAAGAAATCATAAATTCTGCCATCAAATTCTTGAGGAAAATCTTGAGGCTCTCTGGCAGAAAGTTGTCAATGGGAAGAAGGTTTACCTTCCAACATGACAATGACCCAAAGCACACAGCTAAAATCGCCACACTGGTTGAAGGAGAAAAGGTTGAATGTCCTTGCATGGCCTAGTCAGAGCCCAGACTTAAACTCCATTGAAAATCTGTGAAATTACTTTAAGACTGCAGTCCATAAACTGTTCCCATCAAATTTAACTGAACTTGAGCAGTTCGGCAAAGAGTGGGCAAATATTGAAAAGTGTAGATGTGCAAAGTTAGTAGAGACATATACCAACAGAGTAAAGGCTGTAATTAAAGCAAAAGTTGGTTCAACAAAATGCTGACACAAGGGGGTGATCCTTTTTTCCAAATCGGTGATTGTGGTTTTTTTTTTTTTTTTTTTTTTTTTTTTTTTTTGACATTTTGGTGTTCTCTTTTTAATTGGATGTTATGAGTTGCACTAGTAAATACAGCTAGAGAAAACAAACATTGTCTGTCTTACAGGCTGCAAAGCAACAAAATGAGATAAGGGGGTGATTCTTTTCTATACCCACTGTATCTAAGATAGCCGTGGCTACATTGTACATTTTACATACTAGTAGTGGTAAAACTCTACCCTAATGAACGTACAAATAAATGATCTCAGTGCTCTATGTGTATCCTCCAATCTGGATAAGGCCACTTTAAAAATCAATGAAAACTACTTCATAAAAGTGTACCTTTTTAACAACTTCAGCCCTGGACCACTTAGCTGGCCAAAGACCAGTGCACCTCTTGCGATTCGGCAAAATCAAATTGCGTCGCTTTAACTGACAATTGTGTGGCGTGGCTCCCAAACAAAATTGCCACCCCCCCCCCCCCCCCCCCACAAATAGAGCTTTCTTTTGGTGGTATTCGATCGCCTCTGCGGATTTTAGTTTTTGCGCTATAAACAAAAAAATGAATTTTCTTTTTTTTGCTATAATAGCCCCCCCCCAAAAAAATAGTGTGTGTGTGTGTGTGTGTGTGTGTGTGTGTGTGTGTGTGTGTGTGTGTGTATTAAAAATATATATTGAAATATCTATTGATGTCAGCGCGCATCCTAAGGAAGATTTTACACTGTGAGCTTGGTGGCCAAGTGATCCTTAAGGGGGCTGCACACCCTTAAATGTGCTTTGTCCGTGATCTGAGCGCACCAGGATTCACTGCACAAACAAATCTGAGTTTTATGATTTTACTGTGTGTGTGTGTTGTGTGTGGGGTTTTTTTTTTTTTTTTTTTTTTTTTTTTTTTTTTTATTAATAAAAGGTTTTTAAAAGATTCAACAATATGTTGGTCCTTTCCGTTCTTTTCTGAGCAATACTGCCCAGGATTATCATAGGACACATTGCAAGCACCTGCCAGGATTTATTAGTGCTACTGATTGTTACAAGCACCAACAGAGGATACAGCCTCCCAGCAGATACCATATACCCCTTAAAGAGGAAGGTGCGTGGTGACCTGTACTAGGTCCAGAGTGGAGATGAGTGCATATGGGTAAGGGTGGAGGGACACTGGAGGTGTTTGTGTTTTGGGACTATATTTCATTATGCCTTACCTACTCACCTGATACTGGCTTATTTGTCCTACGTTCACATTGTTTAAAGGTACACTTTTATTGAGTAGTTTTCATTGTGGTTTTTTTTTTTTTTTTTTTTTTTTTTTTTTTTTTGTGGTGTTATCCCCATAGAGCATATCTTCATTTTAGGAACACATTTGGGTATCTAGCAGCAAACCCTTTATCCCTTTCACTTGTTATTTACTTGTTTACATTGCACATTAGTTTACTTAGTTACCATGAGCTTTGGCGCAACCGCGCGCGTTACTAAATGCGTGGGTGTGTCTGCTGTGTATCTGGAAAAGGGATGCATGTTTTTGTGCGTGAAAGTACGTGACTGAGTGGTTCTACAACACGTGTGAACCTAGCCTTCTAATTACTTGAGAAATGCACACTACATGTTCCACTCAACCCCCAGCTCTAATGATGTCAATGCTTGAACTGTGTGATCGCTTCACCTGACAGTACTTGTGTAGAGCTGCTTTCTAGTGCTGGAATAAGTCACAACACCCAGCAGCAGGACATGTCCTGGACCCACGGGACGCCGGGATTTTCTTAAATCCTGGGACAGTAATGTAGGATCTGGGAGTTTATGAATGAATGCTCTTTTCTACATGCAGGAAGTTTACAGTACTATTGTAATTCTTGTGTGTATTAATATAAAATGTCCAAGTGTAGAAAAATATTGTTCTTTGTGACATCCTATCATGCACTTCAAAGAGGCTGACAGGGTGTGACTTTCTGTCATAATGTGAGATCACTATCGCCCAACCTGTCCTCTGACCACATCACTGAGGTTTCGGTATCTTTATTCTGTGGTTTGGACTGGGCTTTCTTGACTATTTTGAAATTGGTATATTCAACGTTATACTATTTTTATCACACTACCCATAAGTGGCATATTAGTGTGCCATCTTATAATACAACTATGTAATGCATTCATCTTAACTGTCTTAAGGGTTCCTTTACACTTTGCGTTTTTAATGTGCACATTTCTTCCTTCTTCCTTCTTTCTTCTTCTTTTTTTTCCCTTTTTTTCTTTTCTTCTATTGAGACATGTTGACACCTGGTGTGACAGCAGTCTTCCATTTGAGAGATTGTGTTAAATTTGTTGTCAGAAAGGTTGGTACCAAGTGTGTTGATCCAGTTTTGCAGGCCAGGGTATTGCCTACGAAGACGAGAAGCAAAAGTGCCTAAAAAGGGCTCATGAGCATCCAAACTGGATCACAAAACAATGGTGCCCTGGTCTGATAATGTTATTTTTTTTTTTTTTTTTTTAAAGCGTTACTAAACCCACAACAGTAAAATCCGTTTGTGTGCAGTAAAGCATAATTGTTCTACTCACTGTGGAATCTATGGGGTTAATTTGGGAGTAATGGTAAACAAATACCACCAAATCAGGGTTGTCAACCTCCCGCAGCATTTTTTACTGACAAAACATGGATAATTTACTGGCGGAGCACATTTTTTACTGACAACCTGAGAAATTACAGAACTCCTATTGAAAACTAACACAGTGAATATTTAAACAGTATAAGCATGATATGGAAACACTGACAATACCTATAACAAAGTAATTTGCTTGATTTACACTTAAAGAGTCAACACAGCATCAAATGATCAGCCCCTGATATTTACTGGCAGTTGTAAAAAAAAATCACAGATTTTTACAAACTGTCAGTAAATTTACTGGCGGTTGGCAACCCTGCACCAAATAAGGATGAGCTCTGGCGTGTTCGCATGCTGAACGTGCCGAGCCTGCCAGGAAGTCGGCGCGGCGCTAATCACAGGTAGGGAGACATTTCCCGATCTTTGCAGCCGCACATCGGGAAATGTCTCACTGATTGTGATTAGTGCTGCGCCGTGCCGACTTCCTGGCGGGCTCGGCACTTTCAGCATGTGAACATGCCGGAGCTCATCCTTGCCACCAAACAATCGGTACATAGCATTAGCTCACGTAAGTGCAAATAACAGTGCGCAAAAGTTGCATTCAGCTTCATAAACATTCTGTGTGTCCTCGTTTTTGGACACGTACGTGAAAACAGGGGAAGGGAGTTTTGGACGCATATATCCATGAAGGGAGGGGAAGAAAGGGTATGGGGGAAGGTAAAGGTATACATAGTGTGTGTGTGTGTGTGTGTGTGTGTGTGTGTGTGTGTTTTATAATTCGTTCTTAATGTAACTGAAACAAAATGATTGGAAACCCGTTCACTGGAGCGTGGTTATCAACTCACTGGGAACACCTATGGTTTTCCTCAGCTCATCCTCTGTTTAGCCTGTGTAACAATCGATCTGAGGCGAAATAGTGAACCCAAACATACCACAGTTTAAGGTGTTTGTCCCAGTTGTCACCTCTAGCCTGCATCTCCTCTCTAAGTATGATGTCATTGAGGATATCAATCCAACTATGGGGGGGGGGGGGGGGGAAGCTACCTCTGATTTCCAGAGTTTCGCAATCGGCTGACAGAAAAAACCTGAGGAGGTTATTTTTCTGGGATTTGAATGAACCTGGGAGGATAGACAGTAGAGCCACCTTAGGGGAGAGAGCGAGAGAGTCGTCATACATTTCGTTAAATACCTCAAATATTCCTTTCCAGAAGGGGCGGACTCGAGCACACTCCCACCAGATATGGAGAGAGATTCCTCTGTGGCAGCGGCAGCAGGTATCGGGTGTTGGAACATTCCGTGGACCAAGACTGGATCGCTATACCATCTAGAGTAGTTTTATAGTTCTTCTTCTCCTGCGCGAAGCTGGAGATCGTACACTTATGGGTAAATGTGAAGGAGGTTTGCCCTTCTCCTAGAGAGACTTCCGTATCTAGGTCATTTCGTGTAAAAGTGTGTGTGTGTGTGTGTGTGTGTGTGTGTGTGTGTGTGTGTGTGTGTATTTCTCTCTCTCTCTATATATATATATATATATATATATATATATATATATATATATATATATATATATATATATATATATATATATATATATATATATATATATATATATATATATATATATATATATATATATATATATATATATATATATATATATATTAAAGATAACGTGTGTCTAGGGACCTGGGAAGGACTGCACATTTTCCTCAAAGGTCATTGGGGCCCTATGTATCCGACCAGATAAATGAAAGGTAGAGCAAAATTTCGTCAAGGACATCCTGAGTAACCAGTTTGTCGTGGGGGGGTTGGTGTCCCTCAAGTGGTGTAAATCTTCCCATCGTGAACAAATGAGCCTGCCATTGGCCAGCTTGCGCTCTAATAGCCACCCACCCATCCTGAGGCATCGTATTCGGGAAATTAGGAGTGGTGCAGCGCTAGAAAATAAGTCTAAATGTCCCCATAAAGGTAAAAATAAATAACAATAGTTGAACAAAGTCCTCTTCATCAGAAGGAAGTGGTGACACTCTGTTTAGTGGGATCCATAATGAAAGGACACTCAGAAGGGAGATGTAAACACCATCACCAACACCCAAACAAACTGACCCTTACCACCAGTGTATGAGTTATACACGTGTGTAGAAAACCGATTAACGAGAGGCAATCTTCCTGGGATAGACCAATGATCCTCCAGTGGAGTAGCATAAACCTATTCCTTTCCCTCTAAACTAAATGGAAGGCTTTAGGTCTCCTCCTTGTGACAGGATTAAGAACCAGGTATAGTCCAGTGGGTATATACGCGCATTGCGCAAATTTCATCAAAGGGATAATTTATTGTATAAAAAGTAAAAGTCACTCACATTTCGTAAGAAGGTACAGAGCAGTATGAAGCGTCCAGCGCTCCTAACCACAAAGATGGCCGCCGTGTCACCGTCCAACCGCGTCTTGCGTCGCCAGTCTCTTGTCGCCCAACATTTCGTCATCAACAGGCGTCAGGGGCGTAATCGGGAAGTGTTGAGTTGTCAAAGGGGTTAAGGGGCTGGGGTCAGTAGAAAATGCAAATGCTGTAGGTCGATGGCACCATAAAGCTAGTACGCCTCGGTCAATGGGGAAAGCATAGGCATGGTGTGGAATTTGAGATTTGTACCCCCAGAGCAGGGCCTGCAGGTCTACCTGTGCCATATCTTGTTCGATCAGTGTTAATTGTTTGGTCAGCTGAGTGTGGGAACCATTTAAGCAGTCTGGAGAATATGGCTGAAGCATGATATCTCGAAATCGGGGAGACCAATACCTCCAGTGTGTTTTGCGGGAGAATGTTTTAATCCGGAGGGGTGGTGTTGCCATACGAATTTAATCGCTGCGGAGCGTTTTCGGTAGTAGGACATCGGGAGGGTAATTGGAAGGGCCTGGAACAAGTGGAGCAGTTTAGGGAGGATATCCATCTTAAGAATATTTATGCCACCAAGCCATGGCAATTTGAGGTGGTGCCAGAATTCTAGTGATTGTTGGTTTTTAGTCCAGTAAAGGGCTTAAGTTTTTAGGGGGTATACATCATGGAAGTTTCGAGGGTTCTCTGCCCCCAGATATTTTGATAGATTTAGTCTGCCAATGAAAGGGAATGTTTTTTTGTTTATACTGTTGTTAGGAGATAGGTGGGTAAGGATATGTTCAGGGCTTCAGTTTTAGCTATGTTAAATTTAAAGTTGCTATGGGAGCCGAATCGATCAAGCTCATGAAGGAAGGAGGGGATGGTAATGTGTGGTTGTGTCGCGTACAGTAGTAGGTCGTCTGCATATAGGGAGAGCTCACAATGAGCCGAGGGGGTGGGGATATCCTGTATAGATTGTTACGAATTGCCTGGGCTAGGTGTTCAATGGTTATAGCAAAAAGGAAGGGGGGATAGAGGGCAGCCCTGTCTGATCCCAGTTGTTAATATCAAATGTCTGACTGTTCACCGTTAGCAGTAACTTTCGCCGAGGCTTTGGAGTAGAGAGACCTGATTCCAGCCAAAAGTTTTTGGGTCCTAATCCGATCTGCTGTAGTGATCGTCTCCTCCATCGAATGCTTTCTCCGTCGCATGCAAGCAGACAGGAGTGGATATGCTTACGCTGAGCATAGGCAATCGGATGAAAGGTCTTCTTCATAGTGTTATCCCTCGCCTCGCAGCCCGGGATAAAGCCTACTTGATCACGGAGTATCAAATCAGGGAGAATGGGGCCAAGTCGGTTTGTGATCGAAAACAATTTGAGGTCAACATTTAGTAGAGATATGGGTCTGTAGTTACTGCAGCTCACGTGATTTTGATCTTTCCCTGAGAAAAAGGTATTTAGCAGTTAATATTTACTAAAATAATTGCATTTCCATGTTCTGTGGGAGACCCAGATATCGTGAATGCAGGGTTCTGGGTTTGAGTAACACTTTAACATCATGTGGATGGCTGGGTGCGTGTGCATAGTTTCCTGGGGAAAAGATGGCACCAGGATGCAGCATGAGGAGAAGGCAAGCTGCGGAAGCAGTGTGATGCTTTAGACAATGCTCTGCTGGAAAACCTTTGGTCCTACCATTCATGTGGGCATTCTTTGACGTGTACCACCTACCTAAACATTGTTAGTGACAAAGTATACTCCTTCATGGAAATGGTATTCCCTGATGGCAGTGGCCATTCAGCAGGATAATGTGCTCTGCCACACTACAAAAAGATTCAAGAATGGTTTGAGGAGCACAATGTTGATTTTAAGGTGTTTGCTTGGTCTCCAAATTCTCCAACTCTCAATTGAAGTTTTGGGATGTCCTGGAAAAACCAGCCTGATACTGGGAGGCCCAACTTGCAACTTACAGGACTTAAAGGTGTTGTAAACCCTTGTGGTTTTCAACCTTAATGCATTCTATGCAATAAGGTGAAAAACCTTCTGTAGTGCTCCAGTCCCCCCCGTTTTTACTTACCTGAACGCTGTCATCCTCCGGCTGGGAACGAGCACACTAGCTCTAGCTGGTGTCTTGTGTCCTGATTGGATAGATTGATAGCAGCACAGCCATTGGCTCTCGCTGCTGTCAATCAAATCCAGTGACTGGGCACCAGAGGGTGGGGCTGAGTCCTGCATTCTGTGTGAATGGACACAAATGCAGGACTCAGGAACGCACCCATACGGGGGGGGGGGGGGGGGGTGTCTACCTTTTAGGATAGCCTTCTCCAACGTGGACACTCGATGCGGGGAGGGACCCCAGAAGAGAAGTACCGGGGCCACTCTGTGCAAAACAAACTGCATAGTGGAGGCAAGTATGGTGTGTGTGTGTGTGTGTGTGTGTGTGGGGTTTTTTTTTTTTTTTTTTTTTTTTTTTTTTAATTTGGGGGGGGGGGGGGTTTACAACCCCTTTTTTTTAAAGGGTCTGCTACTGGCGGCTTGGTCCCAGATACCACAGCATAGCTTCAGAGGTCTAGTGGTGTCCATGTCTCGATGGGTCAGGGCTGTTTTGGTGGCAAAAGGGATCCTTGTCGGTATTCATTGAGGGGGTCATAAAGGTGAATATTTTTTATTTTAAAATGTTTCAATGCATCATACTCCTAAGGGTCCTTTCACACGGGATGGATCCGTGATGATCCGCCCCGTGAACATCCGCTTGCTCAGCGGGTATCGCTCCGTGGATCCCCGCTGAGCAGGCAGATGACAGGTCCGTCGCTCCACACTGTGGAGCGACGGACCTGTCACAGTGCTGCTCTCCCCTATGGGGGATCGAATGATGACGGACCGTAGAGCCCGTCACTCGACCTGATCCGAAAACGGATGGAAAAGTAGGTTTTTCCTCTGTTGCACTTTTTCAGATCGGAGCGGGTCGGATGTCGGCGGACATGTCACCGCTGACATCCGATGCTCCATAGAGGTCTATGGAGGGTCCGTTCAGGTCCACCAAAAAAACTGACAGGCGGACGTGAACAGATCGTTCATGTGAAAGAGGCCTTAACGTGGTGTGTGTGTGTGTGTGTGTGTGTGTGTGTGTGGGTTAATTTTCTTTTCTAATTACTTTGTTAAATTGCTCTGAGAGGTTAGGAACTACTATGTCAACTTTTTTGCAGGACGGGTCCACTTTACTGTTGCACTTGTATTATGGTGTCAAGTTCTGTGGGGTTAAAATACATTTGCATGTGGAATGCCAAATGTTTCTTCTGTAGTTTTGAAGTTAACTGTGTGTAAGAAGAGGTTTCTGCTGCCTGTCCTTCAAGTGATCTGACAATGCTTGTTTTTCAGGTAGAACATGTCCATGCAAAACCCTGAAGAATGTTTCCTTCTTGTACAGTTTATGAGGCCCTAATGAAAAATGTTTTGGATTTATGGCTGTGTGACTGCAGATCATAAGCACACAAAACAGGCTTTCGCAGCCTCACTTTCTTTACAAGATAACAACTTAGGAAAGTATCATATTTAAAGCGGAGATAGATCTAGATATATAATTTTTATTTTACAAATACTGCAGCTGCTGACTTTTAAAATATGGACACTTACCTGCAGGGCCGGACTGGAAATAATTTTATACCAGCCCCATAGCATTTTTATACCAGCGCAACTGCATAACGTCATTATTTTCTTCACAAAAGGGAAAACCATATATTTTTTAAGCACAATTGAAGGGTGTATTATATATAGATAGATGGATAGATAAGAGAGACCTGGAATTTACAAACAGCACCAATTTTTTACTGGCAAAAATCATGACATTTACCGGCACAGACTTTTTTTTTTTTTTTTTTTTACTGACACAGCAAAAAAAAGTGCCTAAAATGGCAGTTTTCAGTGCAAATATCAATATTTGAGCTATAAACATGTAGCTAAAGCTATTCGCAATGTGTTTAAGTTAAACAAAGGTCAAAAACCATATTTTTCCTTTTACATGAAGGTCAGATTAATATAACCCAGCACAGAGTTTCACCATATCAGGAGTCTGCAGGATTCCCCTTTTACAGTGCAAGGGAACTCTGACATAAAGGGGAACATTGCAGATCATAATCTAAGCGGGAACTCTGATATAAAGGGGGGCACTGGTGACCAGAGACCCCACTTATATCCGAGTTCACTGCATTCCCCCTTTTACATCAGAGTTCTCACTTGCACCAGGGTCTGCAGCATTGCCCTTTACATCAGAGTTCCCCCTTGCAATGTAAGGTAGAATCCTGCAGACTATGATGTAAAGGGAAACTCTGAGAATGTGGGGAGGACTCTGGTGACCAGAGACCCCCTTCCGCAGAAAGAAAATGTTAACCTTTTATATCAGTGGCCCCTTACAATATTGTATTGACTCCCCCTCAGACTGGCCTGGCGGCGCTGTCACTTTCCTCCTCTCGGGTGCACTGTGCAGGGCTCAGTCAGTCGGCTCCAGCTTGGTGGCTCTGGGTTTTATCCCATAGTTTACTCTCCACAGTCCATACATGTCTGACTTCTTCCATGACCCCCATCCCTGCGGCACTCCTATTCTTGACTCCTCTCCCGACTGCAGACGTGATATAAGACAAGAGATGGTCAGAGGCTGCGGGAGGGGACGACAGGAGGTCAGAGGCTGCGGGAGGGGAGGTCAGAGGCTGCGGGAGGGGACATAGGAAGAGGCGCACGCAACCAGGCGAGAACTCTCTGAACGCTACTGCTTTACTTTTAAAAATGGTGCTGCCCGGCGCCATCGTGTCACTGCGCATGCGCCCGTCTTTCCGAAAAATTGCAGAGCGTGTACGGGCTTTCCCGAGCACGGCTAGCTTCGGAACAGCGCTGGCGCCTGCGCAGTTGCATGTCGGCCTGGCCCCGCAGCCATATTTTTTTTATTTTTTTTTTTTCAGGCGCCGCTGCTCTCACAGCGGCCCCAGGGACAGTCAGGCAGCCGGCCCACCGGGAAATTTCCCAGTAGGCCAGTCAGGCCCTGCTTACCTGTCCAGGGCGCCCGCGATGCTGGCACTTGAACCCGATCTCTCCCTCGGCTCATGGGTGGTGGCGCCATCTTCGGTAAGGGAATCAGGAAGTGAAGCCTTGCGGCTTCACAGCCTGGTCCCCCACTGCGCATGCGCAAGTTGCGCTGTGCGATCCCACTGGTCCCTGCTGTCTTCTGGGACCTGTGTGTTGGACATGGGGTAGATATCTGCGGATACTGCGGTTATCTATGCCCGGAAGTGGGAGCAAATACCTGGATTAGACCAGTTCCTCTCCCCCCCCCCCCCCCCCAAAGGTGCCAAATGTGACACCGGGGGGGCGAGGGGAGGATTCCGAAAAGCGGAAGTTCCATTTTTGGGTGGAACTCCGCTTTAAGAGATTTAGGGGTCAGACCAGAGTCCAAGAAGGTGTGGGTTTTTTTGTTTGTTTTTTTGCTACAACCACAATAGAATAACTGAAAAATGGCAGCCATAGACAGGCAGATATCTCTCGGTCCTTGTGCAGCTTAATATGGCACCAGAACCTATTGTCATTTTCACCTGTTAGTAGAACACACTGCCCTGGGTACACCTAAATAGACATGTGCACTACCGAAAAATGTTTATTTTCGTTTATTGGTCTTTTTTTGTTTAGATGCTGCATTCGTTACTTTGGATGCATTCATATTCGCTTTACGTTCACTAACAGTTACTTTAGCCAAATTTGAAAAATTCCAATACCTATAATTTAATAGTTTAATAATAACTATAACAATGGTTAATAATTTAAAAACAAAATTATCCAAGTGCAATAGATTTGTTTAAACTCGTAGTTTGAATCGTTTTTTAGGTTGTATGCATTCGTCAATAGTCATTCGTTCGTTCCGATGCTTCCAAATGAACGGATATGCCGAATTTCTTCCAAAAGCGAATTTGTCATGAAACGAATTGCATGTCTACATAGAATGCATTCAGGTGAAAAAGCGTGAGTGTTTGCGACCCCTTTTAATGTAGAGCATTCTGCATACCCACGACCTGTGTCGACTGGGCTGTGGAGATGTTGAGATAATCCCTTTTTGAGTCCCCTGAGTAAGATTGCTGTACGCCTTTTATATAGAGTACTTTGTTGCTATGTTGAGATTGTGCTTTTCTATTGCGATACCTAGTAACTATGGAAGATCTATTTGCGTAATATTTGGATCTTTTTACTTCGGTCAATGATGTATTGCTATACTCCACCTGCGTTGTGCTTACAATTTGTGTATTTTGTGGGAAAGTGTTAATAAATATATTAAACAGATATGTGTTAAGGCTACAGCTCTGCCTTTTTTTTTTCTTTTTTGCATGAGACCTTGGTTCCCTGGTGCCCAACAAGCATATGTAGCCCACCAGCACCCCACTTCAGACCGCTTATGAGGTGTAGTGCATAGCCTGCTGTACCCTAAGTGACATCAGCTTAAGTGCTGGTACCACTGGACAGCGATAGCCATGGTCCAGCACTAAGTGCAGGAGCAGAATTGATAGCTCCTAGGCTTCTGCTCCTTCTACTGAGTGCTCAATAGGAGCTTGCACCAATAGCAGAGCACTGTAAACTCAATACAAAACAATGCTTCCACATTGCGTTTACATAGGAAAGTGATTAATATTTGAGTTTTCTCCCTTCGTCTTTCAGGACAGCACCTGGAGAGAGCGCAGCTCCACCCACTTTCCCAGGAAACACTGCAGTCAGTTTCTTTAAAGACCGGACACTTCCACCATGGCCTCAGTTGTAGTGTTTCCTCCGCCATGGTGGAAGCGCTGCAGGGAACCAGGGGTGTGCTGCGCTTTCTCCAGGTGGTGAAAGTATGGGGCATACCGGATTGATGTAGTTTTTTCTCTCTAGAAGACAGCCCAGCATCCTCCCTGACGTGTGGGGGATTCTCCGGTGCCTCCTCCTCTTCATGCTCGGCGAGAGCCAGGCTGCGAAGGTCCCGCTCCTACAGACCGGTGGCAGGGCTGTGGAATAGAGCGGCGTCTATTCTGCGGACCGCACGCCTTCCGGGTTCGGATGCCAAGCGCGTCATTTCCGACCGGGGGCGGGGCCTCGAGCGGCGCGACGCGGCTTCCGGTTCCGGCCGCTGGAACGCAGGAGGAAGGGGCGGTCTCTACGGCTGATGTCATTTCCGGCCCTCACAGCGGTGAGCGGCCCGGGAAAATTAAATAAAAGTGCACAGACGCCGCTGTTTGTCCTGTCAGACAATGGAGGACGATCAGACGGCGGTGGCAGGAGCCACACCAATCAGCCAGGCTCAGGTAAGCAGGGACATTGGTCACTGTTTTTACTCTATGGGCATTTGTGATGTTGATATATAAATCCCTTCCCTAAAAAAAAAAAAAAAAAAAAAAAAAAGGGGGGGGGCCTGCAGATCACTTGGTCCTGAGTACTAAAGGAAGGATAAGTGATTGATTATTTTTTAAGGTGGATCTGTGGGGTGATTCACCGGCTGTGGAACAGAACATAGGTGTTAAAGGGTTAACTTCCTTGGTGGTGTTTTTTTCTGTGTTCCTTTTATACAGCATGTAAACTGTTTTTGTGAAATATGGTTCAGCAAATGTCTTTTTTCCCTTGGGATATTGCAGAAGGCTAAAGAAAAGACCAATCATGTCTCCCCTATTGTTAAAAGGAAATGTCCCTCTTGTAAGGGGTTACTGAGGGATTCCTGGACCAAAATATTATGCAAATCTTGTATTGCGGACATAGTTAAGGAGGAGACAGCTCCTGCTAGTCCTGCAACTCAGCAAAGCGAATTGCTGAGCTCTTTCAGGAAGGAACTGGCAGACACCTTTTGAGTCCTTCAGGTCCTACCTAGATAGGCGTCCAACGGCGCATAGCAGTATGGTGCCACATTCTCAATCCTCTGTTTCAGCATCCAGAGGGGGCAGCGACTCAGAGGAGGAAGAAAGTAACATTTTACTAAATTCTGATGAGGAAGCGGAAGAAGTAAATGAAGCTTCTTCTCCTTCTTCTAGGTACAAACTATCCCTTGAGGAGGTAGATGATCTATTAAGGAAGGCATGGGATTCTTCTTTAGCAAATTTGAAGCCTGCCATGGCCTCAACGGTGGTAGCCAGAAATCTGGAACACTGGCTGGAGCAGCTGAAAGCCCACATTGAGGCAGGGACGCCTCGTAAGGATCTGCTAGATACGCTCCCGGTATTATCAAAGGCGGTAGGGTATATAGCAGATGCCTCAGCGGAGTCAATCAGGATGTCAGCCAGATCCACAGCTCTGATAAACTCAGCTCGCAGGGCTTTATGGGTCAAGACATGGACAGGGGATACTGCTTCAAAAACAAAATTATGCGGTTTACCCTTTGAGGGTGATCTAGTGTTTGGCCCTGGGCTGGAAGCTATACTTGACAGAACAGCTGACAAAAAGAAGGCTTTCCCTATAAAGAAGAAGGTGCTTCCGCAAGGCAACAAGAATTTTCGTGCTTTTCGGAAAACCCCAGATACCAAAGAGGCAGGCTACAAACGGCCTTGGAAGTCTCAAAGAGGGAGGGGCAAGTCAGGAGTACTTTTTCGCCCCCCAACCACAAGCCCAAAAACCCAGTGACGGTCATCCAACTGTGGGAGCAAGGCTACAAACCTTCTTTTTACAGTGGAAGACTATAACGAGCAGCCAGTTTATCCTCAAGACCATTTTGGAGGGTTACAGGCTGGAATTTTCTCAACCTCCTCCTGTGCGTTTTTACATAACCCAGGCTCCCCGAGACTCAGAAAAGTCACTAACAATGACAGCTATCCTGAAAGACTTGATGCTACAAAAAGTGATCGTGAACATGCCCCCCGGGGAATTAGAACAGGGGTGCTATTCACACGTATTTCTTGTGAAGAAGCCGTCGGGAAAATTTCAGGCTCATCCTGAACCTGAAGATTCTAAACAAGACTATCGGGTACAAAAAATTCAAGATGGACACAATATTCTCAGTGAAGAGTCTCCTGACCCCAGGATGTTTTATGGCGTCCATAGACCTGAGAGATGCATACTTACATGTACCAGTAGCATCAACATCTCAGAAACACCTAAGGTTTGCGATAAAGCTGGGGGAATCTACCCTTCATCTCCAGTTCAGAGCTCTCCCTTTCGGGCTGTCATCCTCTCCGAGGATTTTTACAAAGATCCTGGCGGAGGCCTTGGCCCCACTCAGAGTAGAGGGGGTATCAGTCCTGCCCTATCTAGACGATCTACTAATTTTTGCCAAAACAAGGGACCTATTAGTGAGAGATCTGGAAAAGACAATGAGACACCTGGTGGGTCTAGGATGGTTAATAAACGAGGAGAAATCAAACTTGATTCCATCACAGACCATACAATTCCTGGGCTACACGATAGATTCCATCCAGGAGAGAATTTTTCTCCCCGAGGGGAAGAGGGAGAAGCTTCAGGGGGCAGTGAAGAAGACGCAGACAAATATGCCAATCTCCATAAGAGCAGCTATTTCGGTCTTAGGGCTACTCACTGCGACTATTCCAGCAGTGCAGTGGGCACGTCTACATACAAGGGAGCTCCAGCAGACAATTTTAACGAGTTGGTCCTATGGAGAGTCCCTGGAAAAATTAATAAGGATACCTGCGCGGGTTCAGAGGAAGCTTTGGTGGTGGAGAAATCACTCCAACCTGAACAAGGGTCTGCTCTGGGGTTTTCCTTTGCAGAAAAGATTAACAACAGACGCAAGTTCCTGGGGTTGGGGCGCCCACCTGGACGAGCAGATGGCTCAGGGGAGTTGGACAGACTGGGAAGCCAGAAAGTCCTCCAATTGGAGAGAGCTGAGGGCTATTCTCCTGGGTCTATGGGCCTTCGAAAAAACAGTCCGGGGCCATCATGTTCAGGTTCTATCGGACAATGCCACAGCGGTGGCTTATATATCAAGGCAGGGAGGAACAAGGAGCAGGGCTCTGCTATCCTTGGCACTCCAGATTCTAGCCTGGGCAGAAAACAAGCTAAACTCCATAACAGCGATACATCTGAAGGGAGATTTGAACCTTCTAGCAGACTTTCTGAGCAGAGAAAGAATACTGGAAGCAGAATGGAGTCTGAATACAGAAACTTTCCAAAAACTAACAGAAAGATGGGGAGTGCCCCAAATAGATCTTTTCGCATCCCAAAAGAATGCAAAAGTAGAGGCCTTCTTCTCACTAAACAGACAGGATCAGGCAGAGGGATTGGATGCATTAGCGCAGCCATGGAACTTCCAGTTGTGCTACGCCTTTCCCCCCTTTTCAGATGATCCCCTTGGTCTTGAGAAAGCTACAGAAAGAGAACACGAGTATGATTCTAGTGGCCCCTTTCTGGCCCAAACGGGCTTGGTTCGCAACAATACAGGGGATGGCGGTGGAACCTTATTGGGAGCTTCCGCTTCGGAAGGACCTCCTAACGCAGGGCCCCCTTCATCACCCAAATACCCAGCATCTCAGGTTGACAGGTTGGTTACTGAGGAGCAGATGTTAAAAAATAAGGGCCTTTCAGATAAACTGGTCTCTACCCTGCTGAATAGTCGTAAGGAGGTTACCAGGGCCATCTACTTCAAAACGTGGAAGCGATTTAATAGCTGGTGTGCGACTAGGATACTTTCGCCACAGGAAATTGCTCCAGTACTAGAATTTCTCCATGAGGGAATGGAGATGGGGTTGGCAGCTAGCACCCTAAAGGTGCAGGTAGCTGCATTATCGGTTTTCCTTGAGAGACAATTATCAAGGGAGCCGCTTATTAGGTTTTTCAAGGCATTGGCCAGAGCTAGGCCGATACCTTTTTAAGTTTTTTCCTAGATGGGACCTGTCTGTGGTTCTGCGGGGTCTAATCAAAGGGCCTTTTGAACCTCCAGAGGAAGCATCAATCAGGCTATGGTCGTTAAAAATAGTCCTGTTAGTAGCAGTAACTTCAGCTAGGAGAGTAAGCGAGTTACAAGCTCTTTCCATAAGAGAACCCTTTTGTTATATTTTTCCAGACCGGGTAGTGCTAAAAACTGACCCGGGTTTCTTGCCAAAGGTGGCATCAGCATTTCATAGGGAACAAGAGATAATTCTCCCTACTTTTTGTCCTAACCCGTCCAGTGCTAAGGAGAGGTCTTTCCATTCCCTGGACGTGAGAAGGTGTTTATTACACTATATAGAGATAACGAAAGATTTTAGAAGATCAGATTCGCTCTTTGTTCTCTTCTCTGGTCCACGGAAGGGGTATAGAGCATCCAAAAGCACCATAGGTAGGTGGCTCAGAATGGCCATCAGCGAAGCTTATAAAGCTTCAGGAGCAGAGCCCCCTAAGGGGGTAGTAGCCCATTCAACAAGGGCAGTAGCAACGTCCTGGGCAGAGAGGGCAGGGGCTTCCCCGGGTCGGATCTGTAAAGCGGCCACGTGGACAAGTTTCTCCACCTTCACCCACCACTACAGGTTGGACTTGCTATCAGCAGCGGAACAGTCGTTTGGCAGGAAGGTCCTGCAGGCGGTGGTCCCACCCTAGAGTAAGTACTCTTTTATCATCTCCAGGTGCTGTCCTGAAAGACGAAGGGAGAAAACCCTAGTTAGACTTACCGGTAACGGTATTTCTACAAGTCTTTCAGGACAGCGCCGATGACCCGCCCTAAATTTTAAGGTTGTAAGATGTGTTATTGCTGTGTTCTGCTTATCTAATTTCAGCATGGCTGGAGGTACTCTATGAACAACTGAGGCCATGGTGGAAGTGTCCGGTCTTTAAAGAAACTGACTGCAGTGTTTCCTGGGAAAGTGGGTGGAGCTGCGCTCTCTCCAGGTGCTGTCCTGAAGGACTCGTAGAAATACCGTTACCGGTAAGTCTAACTAGGGTTTTTTACGGCATTTCCCCTTGGCTCAGAGAGCAGGACTACTCTATCCTGCAGCAATAAATTGCTGCTATAGTGATCTATTGCTGGGTGATTGCAGACCTTAAGTATGCTTTGTATACAAGGCATATGTAGCACCCCTGTTCTTCCCCCCCTGCAGGCTCTCCCCACTTTTTACTAGTAATTCCCAGCATTCAAAATTACATCTCGGACTTGCTGAGTAAGTGCTGGTTCACACTAGTGCAATTTCTGATGTGACTTTTGTCGTACAGAATTATGTGACAAGGAAAATCGCATTATTTTCAATGGTGCTCATTCACATCAATGCAACTGCATATTCTATGGAGCATCAAAGTTGATCTGCATAATCGCACTGAAAATTGAATCAAAATCACAGTAGTGTGAACTGAGCCTAAGGCCCCTTTAAGACCTGCGGATCTTTATTTAGCCATCCACATGCTCAACAGGGATCGATCCGTTGATCCCCGCTGAGCCGGCGCATGACAAGTCTGTCTCTGCACACTGTGCAGGCACTGACCTGTCAGAGACCGCTCTCCTCTATGGGGGGATCGGATGATTACGGACGGCCTGTCCATTTTCATTTGATGAAGTGGGACATCCATCCATCTGAATTTTGCGGATCGGATGTCAGCGGACATGTCACCGATGACATCCGTCGCTCCATAGAGATGTATGAAGCGACCGTTCAGATCCGCTTGAAAAAAACTCATCTTGTAAAATGACCCATTCAGTGTCGAATAGAAATGAAAGGCAAAACATTTATGTATGTTCCATCCTGCTCCTTCAAATTTTCATCACTGCAGTCAAAAACTAATGCTGTGTGTTTTTACCCCACTAATTAAAAAAAACAAACTTTCTTACAACAAAAATGTCAAACCAAATTGAATACCCAGCTTTAGTTAACCCTAATCAGCCATGACTAGCAAACCTCTCCCCACCATCAGCAACTAGAGAAATGCCTCACTTTGATAGATGACTGGATGACCATTAGTTCCCTCAAACTCAACGGGTCAAAAACAGAAATTCTCTACCTACACGCTAACCAAAATCCCAAAACCAAGACTCCCATGGACACCTCCCGCCATCTTTGGACAAACCATCTCTCCGAGCACCAAAGCCAAAAGTCTTGGAGTTATCTTTGACTCAGAAATGTCAATGGATGCACAAATAGGATCAGTAGTTAGCGGATCTCACCATCTCCTCCACCTGCTACGCAGACTCATCCCCTTCATCCCAGAAGAGGACAAAGCAGCAGTAGTTTGAACAATCAATTCCCGTCTCGACTACGCAAACTCACTCTACATAGGATTACCCCAATATCAGCTTGCGCGCCTACAGGCCAATCAAAATGCGGCGGCAAGACTGCTAACAGGAAAAAAACCCTGGGAGTCCATCTCCCCATCCCTGAGGAGCCTACATTGGCTAACGGTAAAAAATCGGATCACATTCAAGACCCTCTGCCTCACCCACAAATGCATACAAGGGAACGCCCCTCAATACCTCAGAGAGAAAATAAAACACTACACACCGAATTGCAATCTGCGATCATCTAGTTAAAACCTCCTCGTTCCCAAATACCGCTACAAAGCAAGGGGAGAACGAAGATTCGCAGTCCAGGGACCTCGGCTATGGAACTCTCTTCCGACTCACATCCACATGGAAGAAAACCATCAGGCCTTCAGGAAAAAACTCAACACTTCCCTCTTCTTCTAAGAAGCTGACAACACAAAACGCATTAGCTCCTTGAGGCGATTCAGTTCACATTTGCAGCACTTTACAAATCAATCATTCATTCACAGCTATTATTCTGTTTGCATGATTTTTTTTTTTTTTTTTTTTTTTCATTTGTCTTGTAATAAGGAAAAAAGCTTTGATTTCACTTGTAACTAACTTTGCAATGCTTTGTACTTCAATTGTATTTTAGTGTAATTCTAAATAGAGCGGTTTGTAGAATATTACGGTAATCTCTGCTATGTGAGCATGATCTGTGCCTCCATTAGCTTCAGGTGTAGCCTAGAGGAGACATCGAGGGCCTAATAGACTCCTGGTGTCTCCAAAAAGGAGAGCCTGCCACACAAGCAGCCCCTATATGACACACACCAGAAGGAGAGCAGTAATTATAGGGCCATTTATTTATGGATAACCCTAAACTGATGACCTGTAAGGGCTTTTAAAGTGCCACTTATGGACTGTGTACTGCAGTTTGCCACCATTGCACAGGCACATGCAATTTTAAGACTTGACATGATTGGTATGTCTTCATTGGCGCAGCCCTATCTTTTAAATTGTAACAAAAATGGCTTATATTACTGCTGAATATATTTTTATCATAAATTACATTTTCCAGGGTGTGGCCAAACTGGGCATTTGAGTAGTCAAGCCTCATGGACCTCCCGGTTTAATTCGGGCAGCTAGTGCTTGGCAAGCTCCACAAGCTCAGATGGATTTTCCATAGTGTAGCATATTTTAATATTCCAATGATAAAACAAAGAAAAACCTCACATTAACAGCCGCTGGCGACCCAGAATCGCACAGCGGAAAGACATTGATATCAAATGTCCCACCCCAATTGTCTTTTTTAAGTGTCTCAACCCAACCACAGTGGGCTATGTAAAAGAAGCCTAATTAAAGCCGTATGGCGATCCAAAAGAATTATGCTGCCCGTCAGCCTCTTTAACTCTTCCGAAATAAGAGTAATGTAGCCATACCAGCCATTGCATTTTGAATTTTTCTCATAGGACTCCATCATCCTTAGAAGAGATAGCCAGGGATTTCTAGAGGGTGGATATCGGCTGTCTGGCCACCAAGAGAAAATGGCATGGTGGTAGACTTATTTTTTTTTTTTTTTTTTAATTTATTCTATATTAGCTCTATAGAAGCTTAGAAAAATGGATAGGAGGGAAATTTCTGGATCTGTCAAAAATATCATTCTACATGAATTTCCACAAAAAAAGGAAATCCTGTTGCATTCCCACCAGATATGCAGATAAGTTCCTTTCGCCGTATTACAGCGCCAACACTCTCTTCAGGGACCGAAGGGAAGATATGATGTCTATGCCAACGGGCAAATAAATTATATATATATTTTTTTTTCTCTTGTGCTTGTGAAGATGCAGAAGACTTATGGATAGACAGAAAGGCAGTTTGCAATTCCTTAGGGGAAATCTCGCTTCCCAGGTCTCCGCTGATCCCCGCTGTGCAGGCAGATGACAGGTGTGTCTCCGCTCACTGCAGAGATGGAACTGTAAGAGTCCCGCTTTCCTCTATGAGGAGATTGGATTGAAACAGACTGCCTGTAACTTGCAAAGCTCAAAGCTGTACATAGACTACTGTACAATCTTTGACATTATCCATTGTATAAGATGTATGGGCACCCTAAATATTGGATTTCCCAAACCATATCTGGTACAAAGCCAGAAACTCAGATCTCCATTAGAGTTGAGACAGCCACACAGGTGGTGTATGGTTTTAATAAATCGGCATACTTGCAAAAAGGGCCCATTCATGCTTGTGTGATTCAGTAAAATGCAAATTAATGTAAGAGTGTGATGGTAGATCAATTCACTTTGGTAAGATTTCCTGTTGAGTTTCCAAGACCAAATATGAAGGTAAATCTGCTCAGTAGGAAACTGTCAGCAAAATTACCTGATTAGGGTTTTAGCCGCTGTTTAGACCAGTGCAACAGGTCCAAACCACATGACAAGTCGCACCCTATTGGCAATGGAACTGTTCAAATCGGTGCGACTCTGACTTTGTGGTGCCGCACCAATTTGAAAAAGTTTGTTCATTTTTTTTTTTTGCGATTTTTGCATAGACATCTGTGCATGAAGTCACACAGATGTCAGCCCACTCGCACCTGAAGTCACACTGACCTGCAGGTTTGAAAATGTGCGACTTTAAGTGAGAGCGCAAGATTTCAAAGTCAGATTTAGATTCCCTACAACCAAAAAAAAAAAAAACACCTTTTTTTTGCTTTTTCAAACATTATGGGTTGATTTACTAAAGGCAAACGGGATGATCACTTGCCCCGTGGCAAGCGGGGGAAAAGAAACCTATGAGGCCGGGATCGATACATGGGAAGTCAGGCACAGAATATAGTTAATACATGGAGAAACTAGGAAGTTGCTGGCCGAATTTCGATACGTGTATACCCAGATTTAGTGTTATTACCTTGGAAGATTTCAAGCCTCCCTTTGCCAACCTTTTCATATACAGGTTGGCTACAGTAGGTGGTGCAGGTAATCCCATAGCAAAGCCATGTTCCTCTCCATTAACGTTATCGTTTTGTACTTGAAATGGCTAGAGTAGAGACAAAGGTGGTCTGGCTTGGGTTATGTTTAACTGTCAGTCTTATCCCATTTCAGCTGTATAGCCCCTGCAGTTGGTATACAAGTTAAAAGGCTGTAAAATTATAGGGCACCATTGTTTGTTATGGCTCTAATTTGATTTTAGGTACTCTTGTGAATAAAAGAAAAAACGCGCAGGCCCCGTTTTGGGAAAAAATGGAGCAGGGACCCTTTTCTTTGCATTTTAAGGAGCACAGCATTCCATTCAAATGAGAGAATTTCTTGCGGCTCTCAGAGCTGCAAAAGTGTGCATCTAGCCTAAGTATTGGGATCACAGAAACCTTTCATGGTGTATCTAGTAGTAGTTACATTTAACTGGGCTTGTTCTGTAATTTTGTAGCTCATCCAAGCCACTTATTAGAACTGAAGTGACTTGAATAAACAATGAAAAGTCATAAACATAAGTTACATTCCAGCTGAATGTGACTACTGCTAGCTATACTATGACCTAGGTATATGAGAACCTTTAGACACCGCTCATATTGGCTCCAGTTTTGAGAGCCTAGCCTCATTCTAGCATAGCTCTTAAAGTGGATGTAAACCCAATGTCATCCTTTCTAAACTACTGCCATAGGGGTTATATATAAGGATATACATGCTTTCTGCATGTATCTTTACCTGTCAAATGTCTCCCCTCTGTCTGTTATGAGACCCGAAAAACTGCATATTCTGTGGGTGGGTCTGTTGTCTGGAGCTCAGTGGGTGGAGTCGTGATGTCAGTAGACTCCCCGCCCACCTCTACACTCCTTGTCAATATGCATTTTCTCTGTGTATTTCTAACTTCTGCTAACATCCAGTGAAAAGACAGGAAAGTAACCACATGACTTTAGCATGCCAAATCATACTGAGGTGTGGAACAGCCAATCCTTGCAGAGCTGCTGAAGAAAGGAGTGGGGGAGAGAATTAAAAAATAATCCCTGTGTCTTAGGCTAGTGCCCAAGATGTAACTCACCTGTCACTCAAAGCAAGGGGAAGTATTTGACACAGTTTTTCTCGGTTTCTCAGTTTTGTCAAGATTTTTCTCACTGAACAATAAAAGGGGATTGCTCAGAGATGGATTAACTCTTTGTGGCAAGACTGGGCTCAAATGATAGGAAATCTTATACACTACAGTATGATGTAAAAAAAACAAAAAAAACAAAACATTTTCGGGTTTACATCCACTTTAATGCCAGGTTTGGGATACTAGCCTTACTATGACACAGCTAATATATTGCCAGATTTGGGATACTTTGTCTGGTCTCCTGTCATCAGTGGCTAAGTTCAGTTCTTTTTTTGCCACGTGTTTCTGTTTTTTTGCTACAAAATACAGTATAGTGGTGCTTAAGTTTGTGAACCCGTTTTTTTACATTTCCAATACTTTTTTATTTACTTTTTTTTTTATTTATTTTTTATTATTTTTCAAATATCAAAAAGAGAACATACATCATAAAATATTGTATACCATCTCGTAATACAAAAAACAAAACTGTTATTATTTATCTTCCCTTACCCTCCCTTTCAACCTACAAAACACACACCTAATTATTAGGTATGCATATATTTCTGTTAGTCATTTGGCCAAAGGGTAAGGGGGAAACCATCTCCCTAGGCGGGTGAATTGTAAAAGAGAAAAGCATCCAAGGCCACGTAAGGGCGAAAAGCAAGAACGAGTAGGTGGCAAGGCACAAGAGAGAGAGTCACTCACCATCCCCTTATAGGGGGCACCCCCTCTCGTCCAGCCAAGGCCTCCACATTCTTTCAAACTTACTATGATTACCCTGCCTAATACATATCGCCCTCTCGCTCCAAACCATTGAATTAATGGTCTCAACCCAGTTCTCCACTGTCTGGGGAGTCTGTGCCTGCCATTTCTGTGCTATTAATTTTTGCACCTGAAATGGGCATCTCGACACTACTTCAATGGTGCCAGTCGGGACTCTACCTTCTTCCAAGCTTCCTAATGGGCAAGTCTTGACCTCCGGTTCTAGTGTGGTCCCAAAAGTTTTTATTATCCTAGCTACTATCTCCGCCCAGTATCTAAATAGCTTGGGACACTTCCGCACCATATGGATCAGGTCTCCTGACTCCTTACATCTGGGGCACTCATCATTTTGTCTCCTTCCAAATTTTAAGCATTTTTTTGGGGGGGGGGGGGTGGTATAATAGACTATTTGTGAACCCGTTTTACATTTCCAAGACTCCTTTTTTTTTTTTTTTTTTTTTTTTTTTTTTCATGGAAGGCTTGATACCATCATTAGTTTTAATAAAGGACTCAAAAGCAATACTTGTTCATTTACAAAATGATCCAAAGTTAATGTACATTTTTTGTATTTGGTCAAAGTATTTTATCTTTTGATTTTTAGTAACTGGGGTGTTTCCCTTGGCAGTAATGAGTGCAATTAAACTATTCTGGTAAATGTTGAAGTCCTGCAAAACTTTTTAGCCCCTTGGTGTGCTTCCTTGCATGAACTGCCCCTTTTCCTGTCTTCCTTACCATACTATTAAGGCATAGATGTGCCTTCTGTGTTTTTAGGGTCATTGTCTTGCTGCATAACCTACTTTTACTCTTGAGCTTTAGTTTAGGGACAAAAACCCTGACATTTTTCTGAATTTACTTATTACAAATCAAAATTCCAAGTTCATCTATATTAGCAAACCATCCTGGTCCCGGGGCAGCAAAGCAGACCAAAAGCACGATACAGTCATCACTATGCTTCAAATATTTGATATGGTTTTTTTCTACTTTGGTCTCATCCATCCACAGAACAATCTTCTGACATCTGACTCATTCACATTATCTTTATAAAACTGTAGATTGACAGCAATTTTTCTGTTTGGATAATCCTGGCTTTCTCCTTGCAACTCTGAAATGGACGCCATTGTTTAGTGTTCTCATGCCAGCAGACTTATATGAAGGTACCACTGTAAGTAAATTGCAGATTTGTCTGTCTATTTATTTTTTATTTATTTATTTTTTAGTGAAAGTTACTACCCTTGTTCTGTCCTGGGTAGTCTTCCTCTGTACATGACACATTTCTGATCATGCTGACTGTGAATATTGTAGTCACTAGGGCAGGGTAAAGCAGTGGGAAGGATGGCTGATGCCCTTTCTGTAGTCAAGGTCTATTTGACAGTTCAGTCACTAACCACTATAAAGATACACTTTTAACTTTTATTAAAGCAAGTCAAGACTGGTATATGATCAAAGCCAACAAACTTACAATGATCAGAACTATAGGTTAGAATAAACTACAGAAGAAAGAAGTGCAAAGTTGATAAACTTGTTTTAGGTCACTGCCATTTAAATGGTGCCCAAGATTTGTTTGTATACAGTTGTATGACTAAATGTGTGTGGTGTGGGAAATTATTGGGAGGACTGGAATTTAAAATGTTGACGTCACGTTTTTAATTAAATTTCATGTTTTGATAAGCTGCTCGATTTCAGTAGTTCTCGATTGGTTTGAGGTATCACAGCTCATTTGCTTATTTTAATAGCCGTGATTATTTCATATAAATAGAATGCACAACGATAAATCTTCAGATCAGTATTGAAGCCATTAGTAAGCTCACCAACCTCTTAGAAAGTGAGGTCAGTAATAGCAAAATATTTTTCCTTCATAAGGGAAGGACATTTTCCAGTGGTATTTTGCTTTTCTCCTAGTACTGCCTTTCTTGCTTCAGCCTTTGTGACTGGTTGCTTGCTGATCATCCTCCAAATTGTCATACAACTTAGAACATCAGAGTCGCATGACAAACCTTACTCCATGTTTTTCCAATGATAACCATTCATATATGTGCGACCTAAAGTCGTAGTGACTTCTAGGGATGAGCCAAACACTCCCCCGGTTCGGTTCGCACCAGAACATACCGAACAGGCAAAAAATTCGGCAGAACACATGAACACCGTTGGTCTCTGGGACGCTAACATGAATAAGCAAAAGTGCTCATCAAGGCTTATATGAAAGTTATTGTCATAAAGTGTTTGGGGACCCGGGTCCTGCCCCAGGGGACATGCATCAATGCAAAAATTTTTTTTTTTTAAAAGGGCCATTTTTTCGGGAGCAGTGTTTTTTGCTTGCTGAACGGCTCACGCAAATATACGTCGGCAGAAGGGCACGCACAGGCAGATTAACGTACCTGTACGTTGCCCTTTAAGAAGTGTTTCGCGCGCCGCCGCAAGTGTGGTTGCGGGTCCCGCGGACTGTGTCCGCGGGGATACCCGCGATAGTCTCGCGGAGAGGAAGAACGGGGAAATGCTGATGTAAACAAGCATTTCCCCGTTCTGCCAAGTGACAGGACACTGATCACTGCTCCCTGCAATCGGGAGCGGTGATCAGTGTCGTGTCACACATGGGGCCCCCCCCCCCAAAGTTAGAATCACTCCCTAGGACAGACTTAACCCCTACAGCGCCTTCACTGCCAGTCACATTTACACAGTAATCAATGCATTTTTAATTGCACTGATCGCTGTAATAAATATGAATGGTCCCAAAATCGCACCAAAAGTGTCCGATTTTTCCGCCATAATGTCGCAGTCGCGCTAAAAATCGCTGATTGCCGCCATTACTAGTAAAAAAAATTAATATAAATGCTATAAAACTATCCCCTATTGTGTAGACGTTATAACCAATCAAACGCTTATTGCGTTTTTTTTTTTTTTTCAAAAATATGTAGAAGAATATGTAATGGCCTAAACTGAGGAAAAAAAAACATTTTATATATTTTTGGGGGATATTATAGCAAAAAGTAAAAAATTACATTTTTTTTTTTTTTTTTTTTTTTTCAAAATTGTCGCTATTTTTTTGTTTGTAGCGCAAAAAATAAAAACCGCGCAATTGTCAGTTAAAGAGAAGCTGTGCCGAATCGCAAAAGGTGCTCTGGTCTTTGGGCAGCCAAATGGTCTGGGGCTTTAAGTGGTTAAAGTGAAACAATAAAAATGAAATATTCCTTTTAAATATCGCGCTTTTTTTTTTTTTGTCAAAGAGTTTTATCTATATTGCCGAGACCCGACAATTCATTATAGCCGCGATCAGTTTTAAATGACAATTTTTCCTTTTTAGAAATGTCATTTTTGCTGTGGTACTGTTCCAAACACAGGGAAAAATGCGCCATTTTACAGGCATACTATAGGCACCCCCCAGGCACAATATTTAAAGGAATATTTCATTTTTATTGTTTCACTTTAGGCATTAAAAAAACACTGCTCCCGAAAAACGGCCGTTTAAAAAAAAAAAAAAAAAATTTAATTGATACATGTCCCCTGGGGCAGGACCCAGGTCCCCAAACACTTTTTATGACAACTTGCATATAAGCCTTTAAAATGAGCACTTTTGATTTTGATATTTTTTTTTATTTCATGTTAGTGTCCCATAGACTTTAGCGGTGTTCCGGCTGCTTTCAAATTTGCCCCGAACAGCACATGTTCAGTGTTCACAGAACATCCGAACAAAGTTCGGCCCGAACTTATGCTCGGGCTGAACCGTTCGCCCATCCCTAGTGACTTCAAAGTAGTCATTGCACTACTTTGGTCTGAATTTCGTGCAACTTGAGGGCCATAGCCTTCAATGTTAGGCTCCTTTCACACTAGCCCACTTCAAAGCTTCCCGGTTTTCAGTGCAACTTTAGAGTTGACTTTGATAAGACTTTTACACTCTGGCATTGAAGTTGTGTCAAAATCCGATCAAAGTAGTGCAGGAATGTTTTCTGAAGTTGCGACTTCAGTAGTGCCAATTGGAATGGCTCTCTCAGAAATGCATGGCCTTTCACATGTTCTGCGACTTGGGGTTTCACAAGTTGGGCATCCTAAGTCCCACAAGTATGAAAGGAGCCTTAAAGTGGATGTAAACCCTCCATATACCCAGTGAAGTGAACAGCCTCAGATGATACACAGATGAAACCAATCTCCCCATCTAAGTTTTACATGTATATCTTCTATCTTCACCTTGATATACTTGGAAAGTACACGTCCTGTTAGAATTTCCTCTTCTCGGTTCCCCTGTAGGAGGGGATTATTGCTAGACACTGAGACAGCTGATTGGAGGAAAGGCGCACGCACCCCTCCCCACACATACAGAGGATGCCTGTGTATAGTTTAGCTGTGTGCTAATCTCTTTATAGCAACCTTTCCTGACACACACTTCAGGCTCCTGTCTCGGAGCGCTTGTCAAAAGTTATCAGGCTGATAACAGATGAATGGAGCAGGACAAAGCTACGGGACATAGTGCTTTGAAGAGAAAGAAAAAAAAAAAACGTTGATCCAGAATATGTGCCCAGCTCAAATTTCATGAATTGGGTTTACATCCACTTCAACCTTCAAAAGTTGCATGAAAGTCGTACCCCAATGTTTTACATGCAACCGTGGGTCCGACTTTGCAGAGGGACTATAAGTCACATCTAAGTTGCACCCATCCAAAGTTGCACGCCAAAGTCCCACAACTTTGGGGTCGTACAAGTTTGGTATATTCCCAACCAAATCTTTTTCTTACCGACCAGCCGCTGTCATACTGCGGCAGGTTGGCTCTATGACGCGAATCGCCGTAGCTGTATGTCGGTTCGTGTAATGGAATACAGTGGGTGGCGCATGCATGGTGCCGGAGGTTCCCACGCCGATGCATGTGACTGCCGGCCGTGATGTCTGCCGGCCACCCGCGATCGCTTCACAGAGAGCCAAAATGGGAATTTGTCAATGTAAACAAACAGATCCCCATTCTGTCAGGGGAGTAGAGAAAGATTCTGTTCCTAGTGATCAGGAACCCCTTCCAGTGCCATTTATACAATAATTGGAGCATTTTTATAGCACTGATCGCTGTATAAATGTCACTGGTGCCAAAAAAAAGTGTCCAATCTGTCTGCCGCAATGTTAAAAATTGCTGGTCATCGCCATTACTTGGGGGGTGAAAAAAAGTAGTAGAATACATAGTCAAAAGCCTTAGGCCAATATCGAATGGCCCTACCTATGGCTGTTCTTGAGCGGTTCGGCTTCGGTCCCAAATTTTATAGCTTGGATGAAATTATTATATGCTAAACCCGTAGCGCTGTTGAGGGTTAATACTGTAACAGATACCTTTTTGAAATGGCTAGAGGCACTCGGCAGGGTGCCCATTGTCGCCCTTGTTTGCCCTGGCTATAGAGCCATTGGCGACACAGCTAAGGGAGGATGGGGAGGTGAAGGGCTGTTGGATAAACACTAAGAAAGAAAATACCTCTTTGTATGCCAATGATATGCTTCTATACCTGGCGGAGGGCTCTTTGGCTACAGCTTTGAGTAGAATCACAAGATTTGGAAGGTACTCAGGGTTTAAAGTTAATTGGGAAAAATCATTGATTTTTTTCCCCATCTGTCCTGAATATTCCACGAATCTGCCTAATGATGTCCCATTTAAAAATAGGTTCCCGATTTCGGTACCTCGTGGTTTAGGTCCAGCTACCAGCAAATACATATATTAAAAACAATATACATCCTCTTATGGTACGTCTGAATCAACATATTTAAGATGATATACCTCCCTAAGTTTCTATATTTGTTATGGCATGTCCCAAAAAACTCTTCATGGAAATGAACATGTTACTATTCTCATCCTTCTGGGGCCCTAGACCACCTAGAGTATCCCTAGACAAACTGTTTTTACTGGCCCAAGCTGGTGGGCTGGCTCTGCCAAACTTACAATGCTACTACTTGGCAGCACAGCTAACGCATAGCCATTGGTGTTTTTTCCCTCAGACGGATGTGGCTTCGGTGGAGACTCAAGCTGCACTGATGCACTCACTAATGTACTGTACAGGAATGGCCCTTACCCTTCCAAAGGGGCGGGCATCCTAAAACTTTCATATAGGATCTTCCACATTTGCAATAACAGAACAGGGAATAGCCCATTGACCTCTTCTCCTAACGCTCCTTTGTGGTACAACCCCCAGTTAAAAGCAATACATAAAATCCCTGATGGGGCTTGTTGGGCCCGGTATGGTCTCAAATATGCTTACCAATTATTTTGGAAACAAACTTTTCGAACCTTCAGGGATATTCAAATTAAATATAAATAACCCAACGCCTATTTTTACTGGTATCTGCAAATGCGCCATGCTGTGGCAGCCCAATTTGGTCTTCGGGAGGTTCAGCTTGCCCATTCTGAGCTAGAGAAGTTACTACTGGAGGAAGGCCATTCAAAACTTATATCAAGATATTATTTCACCCTGCTGACCTCTTCCTCACTTAGAATGAACAGAGTGGAGGCTCAGTGGAGAACTGATATCCCATCTCTTACAAAAGACTCCTGGGCTAAGGTCACTGACTCAATGTTGCCGCCTGTGATTTCAGCCAGGGACAAAATTATCCAGTTTAATTATTTCCACTGAGTATATTATACACCCACACGCCTTCATAAGATGGGCACAGTGGAAACACCAGAATGCCATAGATGTAGGGGATTACTTTCATATGGTATGGCATTTGTCCTCAGGTGTGGACGTTTTGGGCGTCAATCTTAAAATTCTTAGAGGGAAAAATTAGCCCTTCCAAACATGTGCTCTGGCCAGATGCCTATTGGGTGACTTGGGGAAGGAAGAATTGTCTGAATCCAAAAAGACTCTTAAGAATACTCCTTTTTCTATGCTAAAAAGGCGTTTGCTCTGAACTGGAAGGATACAAGGCCTCCATCCCTCCTTTATTGGGTGGACCTAGTCAATGGAGCCCTACCGAAATATAAATTGACTTACATTTCCAGGGGGTGTCCAAAAAAGTTTAACAAAATATGGGCTGCATGGAATAAATTGGTGTCCGGAGACATAGAGGTGTAAAGGCAAGATAGATGTGACCAGGAGTGATTTATGTCTTCATCAGTGAAAGAAATACTGCTACATGGCGATGGTACTGAGTTTATTAGTATGCTATCAAAAGTGGATTACCTAATTTACAATGTTGAGTTTGGTTAGTTTTTCTTCTTTTATATGCTACGTACTCAGGGGAACTCCCCTAGAGCTAAAGGAGGTTGGAATTAATCACAGCTGAATATTTAGAACGCTAGTAATGTCTACACTGTTGCATAGAATCGAATCCTTTTGAATCTATATGTCACTGTCTTCATTTGATGGATGTTATCCTCTGTAACGGGAATGTTTTGAATACTGTAATTTTTTTATTTGAAATATTCATACATTTATCCTTTAAAATAAATACAAAAATGCATATTGGCCTAACTAGATGGATAGAGAGAGAGATGGATAGAGAGAGAGATGGATAGAGAGAGAGATGGATAGAGAGAGAGATGGATAGAGAGAGAGATGGATAGAGAGAGAGAGATGGATAGAGAGAGAGAGATGGATAGAGAGAGAGAGATGGATAGAGAGAGAGAGATGGATAGAGAGAGAGAGATGGATAGAGAGAGAGAGATGGATAGAGAGAGAGAGATGGATAGAGAGAGAGAGATGGATAGAGAGAGAGAGATGGATAGAGAGAGAGAGATGGATAGAGAGAGAGAGATGGATAGAGAGAGAGAGATGGATAGAGAGAGAGAGATGGATAGAGAGAGAGAGATGGATAGAGAGAGAGAGATGGATAGAGAGAGAGAGATGGATAGAGAGAGAGAGATGGATAGAGAGAGAGAGATGGATAGAGAGAGAGAGATGGATAGAGAGAGAGAGATGGATAGAGAGAGAGAGATGGATAGAGAGAGAGAGATGGATAGAGAGAGAGAGATGGATAGAGAGAGAGAGATGGATAGAGAGAGAGAGATGGATAGAGAGAGAGAGATGGATAGAGAGAGAGAGATGGATAGAGAGAGAGAGATGGATAGAGAGAGAGAGATGGATAGAGAGAGAGAGATGGATAGAGAGAGAGAGATGGAGAGAGAGAGAGAGATGGAGAGAGAGAGAGAGATGGAGAGAGAGAGAGATGGATGGAGAGAGAGAGAGATGGATGGAGAGAGAGAGAGATGGATGGAGAGAGAGAGAGATGGATGGAGAGAGAGAGAGATGGATGGAGAGAGAGAGAGATGGATGGAGAGAGAGAGAGATGGATGGAGAGAGAGAGAGATGGATGGAGAGAGAGAGATGGATGGAGAGAGAGAGAGATGGATGGAGAGAGAGAGAGATGGATGGAGAGAGAGAGAGAGAGAGATGGAGAGAGAGAGAGAGAGAGATGGAGAGAGAGAGAGAGAGATGGAGAGAGAGAGAGAGAGATGGAGAGAGAGAGAGAGAGATGGAGAGAGAGAGAGAGAGATGGAGAGAGAGAGAGAGAGATGGAGAGAGAGAGATGGAGAGAGAGAGAGACACTTTTTTTTTTTTTTTTTTTTTTTTTTTTTTATAGCACAAAAAATAAAGACCACAGAGGTGATTAAATGGCACCAAAAGAAAGCTTTGTGGGGAAAAAGACCTACTTTTTGTTTGGGTACAACGATGCACGACCACACACTTGTCAGTTACGGCACGCCGTCGCTTTATCGCAAAAAATGGCCTGGTCATTAAGGGGGTAAATCCTTCTGGTCCTTAAGTGGTTAACCAGAAAATAAGGTCTTAATGGCTGTTTAAACTCATTCACTTAGTACATAGACAAAGAGTGTATTGTGGAGAAGAAAAATTTTGGGCCATGACGGCATACGTTTTTACTGTAGGGACAATGTGAACTAGTGTACAGTAATTGCTTTTGGGGACCAGAAGAACGTTGCTTTATAGCGGTACAGTACAACACACATTGCTAAGTGCATATAACAGCGTGTGTGTGCTCCCTTTTTTTTTTTTTTTTTTTTTTTTTTTTTTTGTGGCAAATTAATCGATTACTATTTTCATAATCGAATAATCGGTCAGTAACATAATGGGGTTAAAAAAAAATAAAATGAGCCCTTTATAGTACAAAAAGAGCAAATAATCACTACTGTAAATATTACTTTCACAGTTTTACAGTAAAAAATGAACCCTTTACAGTAGTGATTTGCTTTTTTTTTGTACTATAAAGGGCTAATTTTAGTTTTTTAACCCCATTATGTTACTAAACGTCTTAGACCTGGTTCACATCTATGTTTTTTGCAGAAACGTACTACAGTTCATTTACATGGTTTCCTATGGAACAATATACTTCAATGGAGAATCTGCAGAAAAGCATGTAATGTGTTTTTGCAGCAATTTGTGTTCTTTAATCTGCCCAACAACAAATTGGCCAAAAAAAAAAATGCAAAAACACAAATCGCAGCAAAATCATGTGCGCAAAAATCAAAACGCACTGCAGAAACAGATCAAAAGCAAACTGCATAGGTGTGTACTGAGCCTTATGCTGGCCACACGGATCAATTTTCAGACGAGAATATTCAGACGAAATATTGAATGAATGAAAGAATTTTGTTTGAAATGTTCACTTGTTTTTAACATTCTGTTTTTAAAATGAATGTAATTTCTGATTGAAAACCACATACACTGTCTGAAAATTCCTATGACCAAGAAGTTTTCTATTTCCAAATTTTCCTGTCGCTGTGGTTGAAAATGAACGTCGATTTGACCCCACTAACGGTTAGAAAAACAAACGAACGTTCTTAAAATGACTTTTATTTTTTTTTAAGGAAGACATTGTTTTTAATAAAAAAAAAATTGATCTCCGAGTCTGATATTTACCAGATTCACCCTCTAATAGTATATACAGTATATCTCTCCTCTAATAGTATATACATTACATCTCTTCTATTATTCTCAGAGTGGATTAGATATTTTGCTCCCTAACCATATAGTTGGTTTATATTTACCACTGCATAGAGACATTTAAGAATAAATTATCCTCTTTTTTTTTTTTTTTTTTTTTTTTTTTTTTTTTTAAACTTTACATATTAACTAAATTATACACCACACTTTTTTTTTTTTTTTTTAAGGTTATTAACCGAAACAATCGGCCAACTAATCGATTATGAAAATAATCGTTAGTTGCAGCCTTAGTGGCATGTAAAACAAATTTGTAGACTGGGAATAAGCAGCATTTGAGTGTTTTATGCACCATAATTTGCATCATTTGCATAAAGTTTTGGCTGCGAAGAAAGATGGTTTATAAATACAGTGTGTGGGTGTTTTCAGACCTGCAGATTATTGTTTATCTTATAATTAGTGGTGTTCTTGTTTGCAAATCACTTGTTAGAATATCTTTCTCAGCGACCAACGCTGCTTATTAAACATCAATTAAAATGCAAACCGGTTTGATTATGCCGACAAGTAAATATTTTGCACCAGATATAAATTATATATGGGTGTATTCGTTTCTGTGTAAATGGCGCAGCAGAGATAAAATTGAGTGCACTCAGTCAGCAAATTTTTTTTTTTTTTTTTTTTTCTTTTTGTTGCAATAAAATCTATACCTGTGAATTATTTTAGGAGCCTGATATTCTCTATCCCTGGATATAGGATTGTGATTACCACTAACAGATCTCTCTCATTTGCACCCTTTTTGGTCTGCTAAATTATATTAGATAAATTAAAAGACCACAGTAATAACTAGAGGAGAAACAATCAAAGAAAAAATGGCTGAGAATTATATTTTTGGAAAGCTGCACCCGGCAAGACAGAGGTAAACCCCCCCCCCCCCCCCCAAAAGGAAGGATGGTATCTGTCCACAGGAAGGACACCAGGGAGCAAGTTACTTCTAAAGGCAATATCCCATAAATGTGCAGTTAGCAGGTGTTTGCCAGGGATGTTGAGTGTATGATTAGTACAGGATACTGAACCAGACGCGTTTGCCATTTTAACCAGCGTTGTGACTCTGGCTTTTTTTTTTTTTTTTCTATTTTAACACCTGCTAACTCTGGACATTTTTGGGATATTGCCTTTAGAAGTCACTTGCTCCCTGGTGTCCCTGCTGTGGCTAATCCGCTACCTTCCTTTTTGGGGGGGTTCGACCATTGTGTCTCTTGCTGGGTGCCGATTTTAAGAACAGTGTGATTCTCACTATATCTCCTGAGGAAGCCTTGAGATGGCAAAACATGTGGAGATTTACTACACCATGATAATCTACAGTAAACATGTTGTGAACACTGCAGTCAAGAGGCTGTTCATGAAATATGTGGCTTAAAACAGTTTTTCTCAATAAAATCAATGTTTGACATGGAACAATAAAGTTATGAGTTTTGATTTATTTTAATTGGCACCTTGAAAATCCCAACTCCTTAGGAGTAACTTTTTCTTGTCTGTAATTAAATTAAATCGACTCCCAAACTGACCCCCAGCTTACAAGATAGACAAATAGTGGGATAGGCATGTATTTGTTTATTTTTTGTCCTTCAGAATTAAAGTGAATATAAACCCAATGTCATACTTTCTAAACTACTGCCATAGGGGTTATCTAAAAGGATATACATGCCTCTTGCATGTATCTTTACCTGTCAAATGTCTCCCCTCTGTCTGCTTTGAGACCTGAAAAACTGCATACTCCTGTGGGTGGGTCTGTTGTCTTGAGCCTGGTGGGTGGAGTCGTGATGTCAGACTCCCCGCCCACCTCTACACTCCACTTGTCAATATGCATTTCTTACACTGAACTTCTGCTATGATCTCTAACATCCAGTGAAAAGACAAAGTAACCACATGACTTCAGCATGCCAAATCATGCTGAGGTGTGAAACAGCCAATCCTTGCAGAGCTGCCGAAAGGAGTGGGGGTGGGAATTAAAAAATAATGCATGTCTCTTAGGCTAATGCAAGAGATATGTAAATCACCTGTCACTCACAGCAAGGGGGAGGATTTCAGTTTTTCTGTTTGTCAAGAATTATCTAACTGAACAATAAAAGAGGATTGCTCAGAGCTGGATTAACTTTGTGGCAAGACTGGGCTCAAATGATAGGAAATCTTATACTCTACATTATGACATAAAAAAAAATCAAAAAAAAATCGGGGTTTACATCCTTTTTAATGAGGGCCGGACTACGGCTATTAAGAGTAGAAAAGGTCCGGATGTCAGTGTGAATAAACTATGCCCCATCTTTGGTGTCAGCGGGAGGAAATGAGCCCTGTCATTGGGCCCTGTGCTGAGCTATGAGTAAGCACTCAAACTAGAGTGCGAAACGCGTCAGTTGTGTCTGTACCATCTGCCTGATTGTCCTGTATTTTTGATGATCCAATTTTTACAATAAAGAAGAATTTTCAACTTTATCCAGTGTGCGGCATCCAGATTCTCTTGTTACAAACCTTGTTTCAATTTGCATTTAGCCAGCACCTGGGACTCCCCTTCCTCTGAAGGATCTACTAAACACACACCTGGGAGCAAGTCTACCTGAGCGGTGAACCCCCTTCCCTGTTTTGTCTGCATCAAAGGATATATACTTGGTCAGTTTAGGTAGCCTGAATTTTGGGTGCTGCAGAGTACAATGGTTTGTTGAGGTGACCAAATTGGCTGCTCCTAAATTGCATTTACTCTCTACCTAATTGAAAGACCTTGAGTCCTTAGGTTGGCTATCAACCTCTGTATGCAAGGACAGCTTCACGCTGATTGATATAGCTGTATCTGAAGGTACAGTATGTATAGTTGTGACTATTACAAATGTCTGCTTGTTGAGCGTAGGCTGACATTCAACCATACCTCCAATTATTTTTTATTATTTTTTTCCTTGAGATGCATGCTGGCCCGCCAAACTCTCTTCCTTTTCAGATCTCGGATAACAGGGTGATACCCATCATTTCAGCCTTTTGGAAGAATGAAGGTAATGTAGGATTACCCTGAGGGTGTCTGCACAATTTAACCTTTTGAATGCAGGAAATATGTACTCGCGTATATCTTGAAATGCAAATCGAAATGAAACGTGGTACACAGCACCACTCACTGAAATAACCTTTTCTCAAATGGTTTGTTTAAGGCCAATTGTGTCTTGGACAAAAACCTCAAAGGCTCGTACACACTATAAGAAAATCGGAGGAATATTTTCGTCTGAGGAACGATCGTATGATTTTCGACAGCCGATTCCGAACACAATTTTTCCGAAGGGACAAACTCCAAATTTTTTCTCATACGGGAACAGAACAAACTGTTTTCGTTTTTAAATGTGTACCGTTTTTTTGTATGATTTTCGTACAAGAGAAATCCGAAACGAAAGACTGCACATGATCAGAAACATAAAAAAAAAAAAAAAAAGCCATTGTCGTATGAGAATTTTCATACATTTGGACCCCTTTCACACTGGAGGCGCTACAGCGCTAAAAATCTCAGCTGCAAACCCAGAGTGCTTTCGCACTGGGGCGCTGTGCTGGCAGGGCATCACAAAAAGTCCTGCCAGCAGCTTCTTTGCAGAGGTGTAGGAGCAGTGAATACACCGCTCCGTGCCCATTGAAAACAATGGGGCAGCGCCGCTGCAGCAGCATTTTGCGGGCGGATTTAACACCTTTTCGGCCTCTAGCGGGGGGTTAAAACCGCCCCGCTAGCGGCCGAATAGCGCCGCTAAAACGTCAGTAAAGCGGCGCTAACTTTCTAAGCTTTACTGCTGATGCCCGGGGTGGCTCAGTGTGAAAGGGGTCTAATACATTTCCTTCCTCGGTTCTGACTTGCTGTGAAAAAACAAGGAAAATCGTACGATCGTTCATCCGATTTCCTTAGTGTGTACTTCACTTAATAAATATCCCAGAGCACCTGGAAAAAAATTAGCTTTGGCTGTTTTTTCATTATCTCCAACACTATCCCCTCACAGACTTGCCACTACTACTCCCAGCTGCCACTCTTCTTCCAGATTCAATGATGCCCAGCATAAGAATTAAAGGGGTTGTAATGGTAAAAGTTTTTTCACCTTAATGCATTCTATGCATTACGGTGAAAAAACATGTGACAATACTGGTGCCTCCAGCCCCCCCCCCCGTTTTACTTGCCTGACCCCTCAAAAGTCCTGCGCTCGCCCCCCATATCCTCTTCGCCGCTCAGCCTGGCCGTTGATTGGTTACAGTGGTTGGATTGAAAACAGCACAGCCATTGGCTCGCGCTGCTGTCAATCACATCCAATGACGCGGCGCACCGGGGGGCGGGGCCGAGTGATGCAGTAAGCGGCTATGGCAGCCGGCTGTATCACGGGAGCGCGCCCGCAAGCACTCAACACCATGCAAGGGAGTTCGCATGAAGGTGTTGAGTCCTTGCGGGGGGGAGCCGAGACAACCGCCAGGTTCGGGGCCACTCTGTGCAAAACGAGCTGCACAGTGGAGGTAAGTATAACATGCTTGTTGTTTAGAAAAAAAAAAATGTCTTTTAGTGATCCTTTAATGTTGCAGTTTTCAGTTAAGTACATTTTATTTATTCATTTTTTTATTTTTTTAGGAAAGTACACCAGCTCTAAAAATATATAATTCTGCTTTGAATGAACACCCTTGGGTTTCACCGCTACTGACTTCCTATAGCGATGACATGTAGTGACACCTTTTGCTCTGCTCTGTTTGGCTGTAATGTGATGCTGATCGCTGGGAATCTGTATGTGTGTTTTTTTTTTTTTTTTGTTTTTTTTTTACACACTGGCGTCAGATTTTTTTGTTTACATATTGTTGGCCTTTGGAATCTTCCCTCTATGATGGTACCATTTTATGGATTGAAAACTCCCGTGATGCCTATTGGCATCCAACTTTTTTTTTTTTTTTTTTTTTTTTTTAGAGGCTCTCTTCTAATATATTTTGAACTGTGTTTTTTTTTTTTTTTTTTTTTTTTTCCTTTTTGCTTGAGGGTGTGGCTTTGCTTGGCATCCCTTGCATCGTATCAAGTTTACATCTCGGGGTCTTCCTTGGACATGCACACGTTCTTTCTTTCATTATACATCAATGGGTTTTTACTTCATTGTTTACCCCTGAAGAAGACTTTGAGTTGAAACGTTTTCTTTGTTATATTGCAGCCATTTGCTAAAATCATTTAAGTTAATTTTTTTCCTCATTGTACACACAGCATCCCATATTGACAGAAAAACACAGAATTGTTGACGTTTTTGCAGATTTATTAAAAAAGAAAAACTGAAATATCACATGGTCCGAAGTATTCAGACTCTTTGCTCAGTATTTAGTAGAAGCACCCTTTTGATCTAATACAGCCATGAGTCTTTTTAGGAAAGATGCAACAAGTTTTTCACACCTGGATTTGGGGATTCTCTGCCGTTCCTCCTTGCAGATCCTCTCCAGTTCTGTCAGGTTGGATGGTAAACGTCGGACAGCCATTTTTAGGCCTCTCCAGAGATGCTCAATTGGGTTTAAGTCAGGGCTCTGGCTGGGCCATTCAAGAACAGTCACGGAGTTGTTGTGAAGCCACTCCTTTGTTATTTTAGCTGTGTGCTTAGGTCTTGTTGGAAGGTACACCTGCGGCCCAGTCTCAGGTCCTGAGCATTCTGGAGAAGGTTTTTCGTCCAGGATATCCCTTGACTGCATTCATCTTTCCCTCGATTGCAACCAGTCGTCCTGTACCTGCAGCTGAAAAACACCCCCACAGCATGATGCTGCCACCACCTTGCTTCACTGTTGGAACTGTTTTGCACAGGTGATAAGCAGTGCCTGGTTTTCTCGACACATACCGCTTAAAATTGAGGCCAAAAAGTTCCATCTTGGTCTCATCAGACCAAAGAATCTTATTTCTTAATCTTATTATAGAATCTCACCATCTTGGAGTCCTTCAGGTGTTTTTTTAGCAAAACTCCATGCTGGCTTTCATGTGCCTTGCACTGAGGAGAGGCTTTCGTCAGGCCACTGTGCCATAAAGCCCTGACTGGTGGAGGGCTGCAGTGATGGTTGACTTTCTACAACTTTCTCCCATCTCCCGACTGCATCTCCCCCGATAGCTCAGTTTGGCCGGACGGCCAGCTCTAGGAAGGGTTCTGGGGTGCTGTGTGTACATTAATGAGGAAAAAAGAAATTAACTTAAATGATTTTAGCAAATGGCTGCAATATAACAGTGAAAAATTTAAGTGGGTCTGAATACTTTCCGTCCCCACTGTATATTAGTTTTTGGGTACTTGTATAAAGTTCCATTCTATACTGTGTGTACTTTGACACCTGCAGTAGTTTGTGTCTCCACCTCCTGCCACTGGGCTGTGGTTACCTCTTTATTCTCCAAAGTACAGAATATGTTGTCACAATTATTTGGCCTTGTAATGAATTCATTAGTTTTGCCAGAACTGGGGCTTTTGTCACTCAGAAATCTATAAAGATCATGTGACTCCAATTGTCTGCTACCACACAGTGAACACCGTTTTAGTGGACCTGTCCTTTTAAGAGACTGTTGCATTATTTCTCTCCCCCACCACCTTTAAAAAAAAAAAAAGAAAATGATAACAATAATCTGGGCTACAGCACAACGTTGTAAAAATTACTTGGCTTGCACTGTGACTTTCAACATTCTTGCCTTGGCAGAGGTGAGGTCCCTGGGCCATTTTCAGGGAGAGTTGAGGATCTTAAGTCCTGTGAATCTGTCACCACAGCAAGTGCAGTGTCACTATGGTGATCATGAATAACCACTTCAATACTGGGCACTTTCGCCCCCCTCCTTCCCAGACCAATTTTCAGCTTTCAGCGCTCTCACAATTTCAATGACAATTGCGCGGTCATACAATGTTGTACCCAAATGAAATTTTTATCATTTTGTTCACACAAATAGAGCTTTCTTTTGGTGGTATTTATTCATTACTCCGTTTTTTATTTTTTGCGATATAAGCGAAAAAAGAGCGGAAATTTGGAAAAAAAACAATATTTTCTTCTTTCTATTTTAATAAAAATCCAATAAAATCGAATTTTGTCATAAATTTAAGCCAAAATGTATTCTGCTACATGTTTTTGTTAAAAAAAATCCCGTTAAGTGTATAATAATTGGTTCGTGTGATCACGGACACATGTGCGCAAATGATAATGTACAGATGTGCACAGGTGATCACGGACATATGTGTGCAGATAATCATTGGGACATGTGATTTTACTGGGACATATGTGGGGGACAGGTGTTTTTACTATGTGGGGACATGTATTTTGGGGACATGTGTTTTGGGGACGTGTGTTGGGGACATTGTGTGTTTACTTTGTGTTTTTTACATTGTGGGGACACTAGACTGGTGATCAGTGAGTAAAAAGCTGTAAAAAACAGCTCATACTCACTGATCACCAGCCGGCTGCAGCGATCCGCTCTCCTCTCCTCACTGACAACTTCCGTGTGAGGAGAGGAGAGCAGATTGCCTAGCAACCGGCTCTGTGTTTACATCACATGACGGCTGTGATTCGACACGGCCGTCATGTGATCAGGAGGGCCAATCACAGAGCCCTCCTACCGATCGGAGATGCGCCGTGTCCGGGTGACACGAGCGCATCGGGATCACGCCGCTGCGCGCGCGATCCCGCTCCTTCTGAGGGACGTTCCTGAACGTCCACTCAGGAGAGATAGCCCACCCGGCCGTTTATGTGCAGTGGCCGGGTGGGAAGTGGATAATAACTAGCTGTTCTGCAGTGCTGGGACAAGGCCATTTGGTGCCCAGGGCGAAGATGGCAAACTGCGCCCCACCCCCCCGTTTTTAAGAAAGAATTAATGTTTAATTTAATGTAACGTTTCAAAACAAGAATATACTTAAAACAATACAAATTCAATTAAGTTTAATGCAATAGAAACAGAGTTCACTCACACATTTTAATTATATGTATTTTCATTGGAGGCACTTTGAAATAATAATGCAAAAAAATGTGCTTGTAGAAAGGCCTGTTAACTATTTTTTCTGTCAAGGCCCATGTGAACATACTAAAGTTTTCAGTTTTGCATTATTTTGTGTGAGGTAGTGCCCCAATACCAAATATTCACATAAATAGGAAAAATGCAAAATCAAAAAATATCACAAACTTCTCAACCAACATACATGGCCTTCAGCAAAAAAGAACCCTCAATACAAAATATTAACATATAAAAGTGCAAAATCAAGGGATTACACTATTTTTCACTGAAACATATAACATTCAACCGTAGTCTTTCCTAAAGGTAGCGGCTGGAAAGGGGTTAACATCTAGGGGGAATCAAGGGGTTAATTGTATCTAACAATGTGTAATGTAAGCTGCTTTTTACTACTGACTGATTTGTTTATTTTCCCTGCTTTGCACAGAAAAGAAAAAAAAGTGATTGTTCCCTCTGTACAGAGCGCTGTGTTGATTGTTAACACAGAGCTCTGGGCTGTGAATAGACACAGCCACAAATACCAGACTCTTGCTGTGTACAATGTGGAGTAGGTGGGAGAAACCCGAAACAGGCAGCGACATGTGGGGATGTCCTGGTGCCTGTAGCTGCCACCTGCGGTGGGTTAGCAAGTGGTTAATTGGCAATGGTATTGGTAATATGCCCCAGGAAGGGGGTTAATGCACTGTCACTGATGTATTAGTGGCCAGTGGCAGTTAATTAACCCCCTTGTGCTGCATTAGTGGTACCAGTGTCCGTGTTAATTAACCCACTGGTACCACTAATGCAGCACAAAGGGGTTAATTAACTGCCACTGGCCACTAATACATCAGTGACAGTGCATTAACCCCCTTCCTGGGGCATAATACCAATACCATTGCTAATTAATTAATAAATCTGCTTACTTGAGTGATGTCCTCCTTGATCACACTCCCATTTTAATAGCTCTGGCAGGTGGCAGCACTCCATGCTCGTTTTCCATCCCGCCTCCCGGCCAGCCTCTCTGTGAAGTCCCGTCTGCCAGGACTAGGAATCGCCTGTTGGGCGCAGCGGCGACTAGGAACATTATATAGGGGGGGGGGGGGGGTACACAAGATGCCACAGTCAAAACTTGGGGGGCACTAATAATTTTTACCAGTAAATCATACCACCAAAAATAAACTAAATAAGTGTGTGTGTGTGTGTGTGTGTATATATAGATAGATAGATACATATATATACATAGATATACATATATATACATATATACATACACATATATATATATATACATATATATATATATATATATATATATATACATATATACACACACACACACACACACACACACACACACACACACACACACACACACACACACACACACACACACACACACACACACACACACACACACACACACACATATATATATATATATATATATATATATATATATATATACATATACACAAAAGTTGAGAGTAATGTGGTATTTTTATTGTCTTATCTTAACACCAGCAATGTTAGAACTCATTAACACAAGTGGTGAGGGGGGCTGTTAAACCCTGCAGTTGAGCCAAGTTTTTACCCTCACCCCCAACTGCTACTCCTGTTAGCTGCATAAATGCAGTGGCTGTGGGTGACTAATGCCTTCTAAAGAGTGATCTGCATGTGGAGTGCTCGGGTGCTCTTTAGAAAATGAGTATGAATGAGCCCTAAGGCTTTAAGATGAAGCAGAGGTACAGAACACACAGATCTTGCATTCTTTTCTCCCAGGTAGAGATCTAATGTAAGAAACAAAATTTCTGCTAGTTTAAAGGAATGCAAGTCTGTGTTCTGCCCCTCTGAAGATCTTTCACAGCCTGGTGTCAGGATGAACATGAACAAACTGTAAGAGCATGTCTTCCTCGGATCCTGTTCCCCTTTCTCTCTGCTGCCTGCACTAAACAACCAACCTACCATGCTGCTGCCCCTCTCCCTATCACTATCCATGCTGCTGCCCCTCTCCCTATCACTTTCCATGCTGCTGCCCCTCTCCCTATCACTATCCATGCTGCTGCCCCTCTCCCTATCACTATCCATGCTGCTGCCCCTCTCCCTATCACTATCCATGCTGCTGCCCCTCTCCCTATCACTATCCATGCTGCTGCCCCTCTCCCTATCACTATCCATGCTGCTGCCCCTCTCCCTATCACTATCCATGCTGCTGCTTTCTATTCCTGAAGCAAAGGAAAACAAAACTCACTGTGACGCAGAGGGGTTATTTAGCCACTTCCTCCTCCTCTGGAACTGCTGCTTAAAGTTGTCCAAATCTGGCGGCAGGGGAAAGGGGAGGGGCTGGAGTAGCATGATTGGATAAGAATTGCCATGTGACTGCACAGATCATCCTGCATCTCCTTGCTGTGAGTTTTAGCTTTCTGAGAATACAGACAGGGGCGGGCTGGGGTCGGGAACACTGCTCGCTGGCTTCAGGAGCCGGGTCTGCTGCAGTCATTATGACAAGCAGGAGACCCGGTCTGCACTTCAGTTGGGGGAGCAGATGGGCGGCCTGGCTGTGCGAGCGATACTCTCATTAACAGTGGAGTCACTGAGGAGAGGGAGGGGAATCACTGCAGGAGATGACAGGCGTTCTCTCACTTGTAAGAAGTGAGGGGCGGGACTGGTCTTAGGCTTGTGCCAAGTGCAGGAGCGCACTCGGCACATGCTGTTGTTATTTATGTAGCGCGGCCAGTATACCAGCACTTCTACTGCGCCCCCATTGCTCCAGTAAATGGTCCCGCCCAGGGCATCCGCCCCTTCCGCCCACCCCTTGTACCGGCCCTGCTGTTCTGATATCACTGTATGTAACTGCAGCCACCCATTGTCTCTGATCACCACAAAAGCAGTACAATGTCACCAGTGTAGCCACTCGGTGTCCCCAATCACCATTATTCCAGTCTCAGTGTCACCATAAGGTCTTGTTCATGTGTGCGGTGCTCTCTGAGGAGTGATCTGTGTTTTGATCACTTTTCAGAGAGCATTTGACAGGCAGCGAGGAGACATGGTTGCCTCCTCGCTACCTGGTTTAACCCCTTGGATTTTGCACATGAGCCCACGAATGTGCAGGAAGGATTGAAAGTGACGGGGCATAATTTCTGCTGTGGCTGTGAAGCAGCATGTGTACATTCCTGGCTGCAGAAAGGGGATAGTGATTGGGGGTCTGTAATTCCAATGGCTCACCTGCTAGGTTTAACCCCCCCCCCCTCTCATTTTGACCCTACATGTGCAGCCAGTCAGTGTCTCCCATCACCACCACACCAGTATCCAAAAGTTTTAATAGGTAGTCAGGAAATTAGATCCACAATCCTGAGTGTGCTTCTTTGGATTTTGGGCCTCTGTGTGGCTAGTCTGTGAAGAAGCCTCGCACATGGTATCGCCATACAGGCGGTCCCCGGGTTACAAACAACTCCTACTTACAAACGGAGGAAGACAACAGGAAGTGAGATGAAATCTGCGCTAAAGAAGGGAAATTCACTCCAGTAAGAGTTCTCATGGGAAATGGGTGTCTTCACTGAAGCTTTATCACCAATCCTTGTTACCACAACAACCCAAAATGTTAACAATCCAATTGTCTTTGGGACAAAGTGAGGTGAAATCTTCTGAACAGGGACATAGACAGCAAAAAAAAGTTACGGGGGTGTTAGCCCTTCCCTATACCACCAAAACGCTTAAATTGTTTTTTTTGGCTGGAGTTACACTATGCAGTTTACTTTTAAACAATTTCTGCAATGCAATTTTTTTTTTTCTCCCTTCGGCTTTCAGGACAGCACCTTGGAGAGAGCGTAGCTCCAAATCTTAACAGGAAACACTGCGTGACAACGCCCCTTTAAAATCAGCTGCTTCCACCATGCCATCAGTCTTAGTGTTTCCTTCGCCATGGTAGAAGCACTGCTGGGGAACCAGAAAGGCTGCACGCTCTCTCTCCAAGGAGTGGGTATTGGCAGTACATTTCTTTTTTCTGTCATCAGACCAGCCCAGCTCCCTCCCGCAAAAGAGGGGGGTTGCTCTGGTGCCCGTTCCTTTGCCGGCTCATTTCTGGGAGGCGGAGACTTCGGCGGGGCGTAGCAGCACGTGGTTCCGGCTGCTGGAAGGGGGAGGGTGGGTCATCTGGCCGGGACTTCCTTCCGCTCCTAAGCAATGGGCACCAGAAGTTTCATTTTAAAGAGCACACAGGCAGCTGTTGCGGAGTTTGTGATGGAGGAGTCAGTCATTGGCAGCGATGGCGGATGCAGGCGCCCAGGTTCCTGGCCAGGCCCAGGTAGGAGAGGTGCAACCATCTTCACCGGATGGTTGTTTGGTGTGATGGTTGGAGCCTGCAGCTGTCTGCTAGGATGACACGTTCTGTTAGCAGTTCAGCATGGAGGGAGACTCTGGGGCACGGTGGGGAGTATGCTTTGGGCACTGTTTCTTGACTCTGTTGCAATAGTATCTTGCCCTAATAGAGGTATAGGGGCTTTTTTCTGTCTTACAGAAAGCCACCGCCAAAACAAAGAATTGCAGGAAGAAAATGCCCTTCATGTAAAAACCCATTAAGGGACTCATAGACCAAACCGCTTTGCAGATCCTGCATCGTTTGTTTTGTAAGGGAAGGGTCCACACAGGAGTGTAAGGAGCTCTTTTCCTCAGTGAGAAAGGAATTAGCAGAGACCCTAGGGACACTGCGTTCCCTTATGAAGAAACAGGGCCAGAGTTCCAGCCAGGAACAGAGCTCCCAGTCCAGTCTTCCTCCTACCACTTCAAGACTAATTGAAAGTGAGTCAGAGGAAAATAGAGTACCCCCCCCCCCCCTCAACAATTGACTGAGGAAGATGGAGGGGAAGAGGAGACGAAAACGTCTAGTTATAAACTAATGCTAGAAAAGGTGGATGACTTACTAAAAGCAGTCTATACCACTTTGGGAATTCACGAAGAAAGCCCAGCTGTCATAGTTTTTCCTGTCCATAAAGTTCTGACCGATACAATTAAGAAGGAATGGAAGGATCCAGAAAATACTTTTTTTTTTTTTTTTTCTCTCTAGAGCCCTCAAAAGGAGGTTTGCTTTTGGGGGGGGGTGAAGCGTTGTGGAATAAAAGACCAAAAATTGATGCCACCTTTTCCCAAGTGTCTAGACTGACCAATCTAGCATTTGAGGACATGGGCGTACTTAAAGATGCCATGGATAAAAGAGCAGACGCACTTTTAAGGAAAGCCTGGGACTCGTCCCTATCTAACCTAAAGCCGGCAATGGCTGCTACAGTAGTAGCCAGAAACCTGGAATTCCGATTTCTCCCATAGACTTTTAACCTGCTCAGATCCGGGCCATTGCCAAATGACGGCAACACCGCGGATCTGAAAAACCGGGACTACGTCCATTGACGTCGTCCCCTTTCCTCATTCCCAGCGCGCTCTCGTGAGCGCGCCTCGGGGAAAATCTGTGTTGGCCGTGTCCCTTGGACACAGCCAATCACAGATCGCTGTAAACGGCCAATCACAGCGGCCGTTTACAGCGCGATCGCCGCCTCCAATGAGAGATGATCTAAAAGGTAAACAATTGAGATCATCTCTCATTGCCGGCTCTCTCTCTCCTCACACAGAGACAGCGTGTGAGGAGAGAGAGATTCTGTGAGTAAAAAACAGCAAAGTGTGCCCAAAAAGTGCCCAACAGTGCCCACAGTGACACCAATATAGTGCCATCTGTGCCCACCTGTGCACATCAGTGCCCACTTGTGCCATCAGTGCATCATCAGTGCCCATCTGTGCCCATCAGTGCCCGTCTGTGCCCATCAGTGCCCGTCTGTGCCCATCAGTGCCCGTCTGTGCAGTGCGCATCTGTGCAATCAGTGCGCATCTGTGCAATCAGTGCCCATCTGTGCCACCTCCTCAGTGCCCATCTGTGCCATCTCCTCAGTGCCCATCTGTGCCATCTCCTCAGTGCCCATCTGTGCCATCTCCTCAGTGCCCATCTGTGCCATCTCCTCAGTGCCCATCTGTGCCATCTCCTCAGTGCCCATCTGTGCCACCTCCTCAGTGCCCATCTGTACCAATCAGTGCCCATCTGTCGCTTCAGTGCCCATCTGTGCTGCCTTATCAGTGCCCATCTGTGCTGCCTTATCAGTGCCCATCTGTGCCGCTTCATCAGTGCCCATCTGTGCCGCTTCATCAGTGCCCATCTGTGCCACCTCACCTGTGCCACATCAGTGCATATCTGTGCCCACCTGTGCCGCCTCATTAGTGTAAATCTGTGCACATCTGTGCTGCTTCCTCAGTGCTCATCTGCTGCCTCAGTGCCCATTTGTGCCGCCTCATCGGTGCCCATCAGTGCCCATCTGTGCCGCCTCATCAGTGCCTATCTGTGCGATCAGTGCCCACTTGTGCCGCCTCATCAGTGCACATCTGTGCCATCAATTAGTGCCACCTCATCAGTGCAGGCTTAGCACACAGCTGTGCAATCTCATAAACCACCAGCCGCCATGTCCAAAAAAAGCTTTTCCGCCGAGGAGGCATACCAAATTCTTTCTACGGCCGATGAGAGCAACGCGGAGCTCTCTTTTTCAGATTCCCTCTCCAATTCGGATTCTGACGTAAATTACGAGCCAGTCCTCAGTAGCGAAACACTTACAGACTCGGAGGAAGAAACTCGGCCCGCCAAACGAAGGCGTTCTAGTGAGGAGGCAGTGGCATCCGCCAGCACCGCAGTGGCATCCGCCAGCACCGCAGTGGCATCCGCCAGCATCGCAGTGGCATCCACTAGCACTGCAGTGCCATCCACTAGCACCGCAGTCCCTCGGCAAGAAAGGCCAAGTACCAGTGGGGTGTCACCCCAGCCCCAAAGGGTTAGGTCCCATGCCAGCCTTCCCTTTGCACTTCAGAACCCCTTGTGGCTTCCTCCCAATTCAGGAGAAGCTAGCGTTCCCCCTTTCACGGCCCAGCCAGGAGTCCAGGTGGATACAGGGAATTTCACCCCAATTAATTTTTTTAATTTAATTTTTACGGAGGACATGTTGGCGTCAATTGTGGCCCAGTGCAACCTGTATGCACAGCAATTTATTTTGCAAAATCCCACATCATATTATGCCCGTCCCTATGAGTGGAGAGACCTGACAGTGGAGGAGTTCAAGGTTTTTTTGGGCCTCACATTTAATATGGGGCTCACTCAAAAAAACGAATTCCGTTCCTATTGGTCAACCCACCCCCTCCACCACATGCCGCTCTTCTCCGCGGTAATGCCCAGAACCAGGTATCTGATGATAATGAGGTTCCTACATTTTAGCGACAATACCCAGTGCCCTCCCCGAACTGATCCAAATTTTGACAGGCTTTACAAAATTCGCCCAATATTAAATTATTTTTCCGAAGTATTCCCCCAGCTGTTCACCCCGGACCAACAAATATGTGTAGATGAGTCCCTTGTGAAATTTAGCGGCAGGCTTAAAATTAAGCAATATATCCCCAGCAAAAGGGCCCGCTATGGGGTGAAGGTGTACAAACTATGTGACCGAGCCACAGGGTACACATATTCCTTCAAGGTGTACGAAGGGAAGGACACCCAGCTGCAGCCTCCTAATTGCCCGGACTACTTGGGAACCAGCGGGAAAGTTGTTTGGGACCTCATATACCCCCTACTCGACAAAGGATACCACCTGTATGTAGATAACTTCTACACTTCTCTGCCCCTGTTCCACAACCTTCATCGGAAGAAGACGCCAGCATGTGGCACCGTGAAAAAAAATCGGAAGGGCTTTCCTCAAAGTCTTGTTAATAAGAAGTTGAGAAAAGGAGAAACGGCATGTCTGCGTAACAAAGAGATTCTGGCAGTGAAGTGGAGGGACAGAAGGGATGTGTATATGTTGTCTTCCATCCACAACAACACCTATGTGGAAATCCCCAGAAGGAATGGCCCCATCCAGAAACCCACATGCATCCATCAATACAATTTGTTTATGGGGGGAGTCGACTTTAACGATCAAATGTTGGAACCATATCTTGCCTCAAGAAGGACATACCACTGGTACAAAAAAGTAGCGATTTATTTTTTTCAATTGGCCATATACAACTCCTATATCATTTACCGCAAATCCACCCAAAACCCCCAACGCTTCCTTGGCTACCTGGAGGAAATTTACATTGCCCTTATATTCCCGAACGGCCCACCAGTAAACATCCGATCAGATGTTGTTAGTCGACTCTCCGAGCGCCACTTTCCAGATAAACTCCCTCCCAGACCAACAGGCCAAAGACGCCAAAAAAGATGTAAGGTGTGTACCAGAGCAGGAGTCAGAAGAGACACATCTTATTATTGTGCAGAATGTCCTTCCGAACCAGGCCTCTGTATAGGTGAATGCTTCCGCCGTTACCATACTTCACTAAATTATTAGTGAAGTATGGTAACCGTAATCCTCAGTTCCTGCCTTCACACCCCTTATGCCACTGCCTGCTCTGTAACTGACCCTGGCTTGTTATTTGACCACGCTTCTGCCTGCCGATTTTGTACTTACCGCTGCCTCATCTGGAACTGACCCTGGACTGTTTTTTCGACCATGCTTCTGCCTAACGATTCTGTACATACCTCTGCCTGATATGGAACTGACCCTGGACTGTTATTCGACCATGCTTCTGCCTAACGATTCTGTACATACCTTTGCCTGATCTGGAACTGACCTTGGACTGTTTGACCATGCCTCTTGCCTGCCTCTTGGACTGATCTTGTACCCTGCAACTGGACTAGTGGGATTCAACACAGGGGTCTCACATATGTGAGGGGCTCCAGAATAGTTTTTCTGGATGAAGAAAACAATTTTCTTTGTTTTCTCATTCTAGATTAGGGTCTGGAGACTCGGAGGCTTCAAAGAGATTTGGGTGGGAGAAGTCTCTACCCCTGTCCCCATTCTGTCCTGAACGAGGCCCTACTTCTGCCTGCTGCCTGTAGGAGTTACTGCTGTCATGCCTCTGTTTGTCGCACTGACCACAGCACATGGACCTTGTTCCTGCCTACTACCAAGACCAATATTTTGGCACTGCTGACAATCTCTGCCTGCACTGACCCTGCACTGCACTGACCTATGGACAGTATCCCTGCCTGCTGCCTGTACTGACTATGGACAGTATTTCTGCCTGCTGCCTGAAAAATTGTGTTCGCTGTTGCTGACCAAGTCCCTGCCTGCTGCCTGGACCAGTGCTATCCTCCTGGGGACAACTATACTACTGAAACCACAGGTAATCTTTTGTTTCTCTTTGCTCAGCATAATGTATTTTGGGGTGTAATTCTTGGTATATGCATGCTATGTGTCCCTGGAACACCTGATGGTGTTCCTTGCATGTTGTATCTCTGTATGTGGCCAGGCTGTGTAAAGGTCTCACACATGTGGTATTGCCATACTCAGAAGGAGTGCCACAATGTATTTTGGGGTGTCATTTTTGCTATGTAAATGCTATGTGTTGGAAATATCCTATAAACGGACAACTTTGTGTAAAAAAAATGCGTTTTCATTTTTTTTCCACATATTCCAAAAACTTCTGGAAAAAAATGAACCATTCAAAAGACTCATTATGCCTCATAGATTATATGTTGGGGTGTTAGCTTTCCAAAATGGGGTCATTTTGTGGGCGTTTACATTGTCCTGGTGCTCCAGGACCTTCAAAAGTGTAATAGGTGGGTGAGAATCGAGATGTGTAATTTATGCTCCTAGAACACCTGAAGGTGCTACTTCAATGTTAGGCCTCTGTATGTGGTCAGGCTGTGTAAAAGTCTCACACATGTGGTATCGTTTTACTCAGGAGGAGTAGCAGAATGTATTTCGGGGTGTTATTTTTGCTATGTAAATGCTATGTGTTGGAAATATCTTATAAACGGACAACTTTGTGTAAAAAAAAATGCGTTTTCATTTTTTTCTACATTTTCCAAAAACTTCTGGAAAAAAATGAACCGTTCAAAAGACTCATTATGCCTCATAGATTATACGTTGGGGTGTTAGCTTTCCAAAATGGGGTCATTTTGTGGGCGTTTCCATTGTCCTGGTGCTCCAGGACCTTCAAAAGTGTAATAGGTGGGTGAGAATCGAGATGTGTAATTTATGCTCCTAGAACACCTGAATGTGCTACTTCAATGTTAGGCCTCTGTATGTGGTCAGGCTGTGTAAAAGTCTCACACATGTGGTATCGTTTTACTCAGGAGGAGTAGCAGAATGTATTTCGGGGTGTTATTTTTGCTATGTAAATGCTATGTGTTGGAAATATCTTATAAACGGACAACTTTGTGTAAAAAAAAATGCGTTTTCATTTTTTTCCACATTTTCCAAAAACTTCTGGAAAAAAATGAACCGTTCAAAAGACTCATTATGCCTCATAGATTATACGTTGGGGTGTTAGCTTTCCAAAATGGGGTCATTTTGTGGGCGTTTCCATTGTCCTGGTGCTCTAGGGCCTTCAAAAGTGTAATAGGTAGTCAACAAGTTAGATGGGTAATTTATGCTCCTTGAACACCTGATGATGCTCCCTGCATGTTGGGCCTCTGTATGTGGCCAGTTAGTGAAAAAGTCCCACACATGTGGTATTGTAATACTCAGGAGGAGTAGCCGAATGTATTTTGTGGTGTCATTTGTGGTATGGACATTCCATGTGAGAGAAATAAGCTATTACAATGACAATTTTCTGAAAAAAATATAAAAAATAAAAAAAAACCTTAATTTGCAAAGAATTGTGGGAAAAAATGACAACTTCAAATAACTCACCATGCCTCTTACTAAATACCCTGGAATGTCTACTTTCCAAAAAGGGGTCATTTGGGGGGCATTTGTACTTTCCTGGCTTGTTATGGTCTCAAGAAAGGAGATGGGCCTCAGTACATCAGGTGTGATCAGATGTGATCATTTTTTTATGATTTGTACCATAGCTTGTAGACTCTATAAATTTCACACAGACCACATAATATCCACTAATTTGGGTTATTTTTACCAAAGATATGTAGCAGTATAAATTGTGGCCAACATTTATGAATAAAAGTTGCTAATTTGCAAAATTTTATCACAGAAACGAAGAAAAAAGCATTTTTTTTTCAAAATTTTCGGTCTTTTTTCATTTATAGCGCAAAAATTAAAAAACCCAGAGGTGATCAAATACCACCAAATGAAAGCTCTATTTGTATGAAAAAAAGGACAAAAAAATTGTTTGGGTACAGTGTTGCATGACTGAGTAATTGTCATTCAAAATGTGAGAGCACTGAAAGCTGAAAATTGGTCTGGGCAGGAGGGGGGTTTAAGTGCCCAGTAAGCAAGTGGTTAAAGGGTGTTCTGCAGCATTCGAATTTGCCGTGAACACCCCAAATTGTTCGCTGTTCGGCGAACTTGCGAGCAGCCGATGTTCGAGTCAAACATGAGTTTGACTCGAACTCGAAGCTCATTCCTAATGGAGAGGATGAATATCCTTAAAGTGGTTGTTTGACACACTTTTACAAAATCCTCCCAGCCTCTCTGTACCAATGTAAAAACTGACACACATTCTAATCCCTCTGCACTCTAGCCGAAACAAAAAAAAAAGTTTGCTTTTTGCAGACAATTCATTAAGGTAAAAAACCCATAGCCTTTACAACCACTTTAATTCATAATATTCAAAGGAAAATCGCCCGTCCATCCATGTCCCCATGCTTTATTTTGCTGAGAAATCACTTTGAAAAATCCCTAGCTTTTATGACCATAGTCATCCTAAATGATTCATGTAGCATTTACTTCCTGGAATCTATCGCTCAGGCAGGAGGGTGTGCTTAGCTGAGAAAACTCCTTCTCCCCCCCTGAGGACTTCTTGGATGTATAACATTTGCCTAGGCCTGGAAAACAGGGAGTAACTGAAGAAATGTTTAAAAAAAAAAAAAAAAAAAAGTAAATAGTAAAGTGTATATCTTATCTACTTTATTTACTAATGCTAGCAACAAGAATTATAAATGGCAAATACTGATTGAAAGAGTGACGTGCTTTTTTTAAAGCACAAGTTTCCTTCATTCTGGTCTGACAAATCCAAGCAATCTTGTTATGATCCCCATTTCCCCTTTTTGCCACTTTCTGCCCACACTATAGCTGAAAGACGGCTACAGTGCGGGCTTCCATAGACGTCCTCCCGTGATCGCGCAGCTTGTGCGCCCCGCTCTGTGATCAGGTCCTTCAGACTCGGCAAATCGCAGATCAGGATAAAGGGCCAATCACTGCAGCCCTTTACCATGTGATCAGCTGTCAGCCAATGACAGATGATCATGGCAGTAAACAGAAGCCGGTCATCTGCTTTTTTTTTTTCTCTCCTCTTCGCGCTGACAGCGTGAGGAGAAAAGGATAAAGCCGGTAAACTTCTTCTGTTACAGGGACATCAGTCCCAACGTTGCTTAGTAGTGCTGCTTATCAGTGCTCATCAGTAATGCTAATCGATGCCACCCATCAATGCTGCCAATTAGTGCCCATTGGTGTCACCTCATCAGCGCACATCATTTTGTTTTTTTTAAATTTTCGTTTGGTTTTTTTTTTGTTTTTTTCTTTAGCAAAAAATAAAAAAAAACAGTGGTGATTGTTCTAAGTATTCCATTCTTTTTTTTGTTTTTAGCTGCTTTTCTCAGTTTTTCTGTGACCAGCTTGTTTTTCACAGTTTTCAGGGTTTGAACAGACAAATGATCTGCATAATCACAATTTTTTGATGGTTTGTTTGGAATGTTTGTTTTTCTTTTTCTTTCTTTTGTCTTTCAAAATATTTAATATCTTTTTCCCAGTTGTCAATTTTTTTTTTTTTTTTTTTTCTTCTTGGAGGCAAGATCCTGAGCGTTTTTCAGCTCCTGACTTGGAAAACTAGGCAGTATTTGCACTTCCATTGAGGAATCCATGTGTTTGGTATCTTCACTTTTGACCCTATCCTAGTAGTTTTGACACTACAAATATGTTTCATCTGGAATCCAAAGATTCTTTAGAATGTCAGATGTTTCAGCATCACTTATCCACTTGCAACTTGCGGTTTGCAAGTGGTTTACTGGGGTTATGGCTTAATCGATCAGCCATAACCCTGGCAATTTTATTTTTTTTTTCAGCCGGTGACTGGCTTTTTCATGAAAGCAGTCCAAATGGCTAGCAGCGGGAGGGGACATGACCCCCCCCCCCCCCCCCCCCTCCACCGCTCGCTAGCGTTTCTCAGGCTTACTGTTTTAACAAGTTTGCCCGAGAAACAATGTGATGGGGCACATGACTGGCCATAGAGGTTCCCAGAGACCAGATCATCTCTGATTTGCCTCTATGATCTTGAAAGACCAGAGCGATGTCATGACATAACTTCCAGTCTAGGGCAGAAGTAAACTGTTTAAATATAAATAAACAAAAGCTCAAATTTATTTTAATTTTTTTGATATTTTGCATTTAAAGGTGCAGGAGAGATTTTGGGTTTTATTGACCCTCAGATCTCTCCATAAAGAGGACCTATCATCCCTTATTTTTTTATTTTATTTTCAAGGGATGTTTACATTCCTTTTTAATAGGAATAAAGTGATACAAAAAAATTTAAGGACGGTGTAAAAATGAATAAAATAAAAAATGCTTGCCTGCAGAAGCAAACGCATATGTAAGTCACGCGCGCTTATGTAAGCTGTTTGCACCACTCGTGAGGTATTGCCACAAATGTTAAAGCAACAATTCTAGCGCTAGACCTGTAACTCTAAACAGGTAACCTGTAAAAATGTTTGAAGCTGCGCTTATGGAGATTAAGTATCGTAGTTTGTCGCCATTCTACAAGCGTGTAAAATTTTAAAGCATGACATCTTGGGTATCTATTTACACCAGCGTAACATCTTTTATGTTTTACCAAAAAATTGTGTTATATGTTGTGTTTTTTGCATTACAATTAAAAAGTATTTTTCCCAAAAATATTGCGTTTGAAAAACCGCTGCTCAAATACCACGTGACCTAAAAAAAATGTAATAATTGCCATTTTATTCAAGGCAGGGGTCTGCAACCTTTTTACACTTAAGGGCCGGATTCAATGTATGTGAATGCATGGAGGGCTGCATTCACCTGCTAATAAAGATCATAATCTGGACCCCTTTACATTACACAGACCCCGTACCTCAGGACCCCTTTACATCACACAGCCACCCTGCATATTACACAGCCCTCCTCCCATATTATGCTTTAAAATTGCGCACACTTGTGGAGTAGCGACAAACTATGGCACTTAAAATCTCCATAGGCGACGCTTTAAAAATTTCTACAGGATACCAGTTTATACTTAGAGGAGGTCTTGTGTCCCCTCCTGCTGCTTGTGCTAACAGCCGAGCGGCTTCGTAGCCGCATCGGTTGTTATCCCAAGAAAGCCGACTGGGGTTAAAACGTCTGTGGGACGGGTACATGTGAATTCATCACGTGCACTGACGAGCCGGACATTTAGCAACGGGCCGTAGGTTGCCGACTTCCTGCTGTAAGGTGTCTGCTTTTTTGCTTTCCTTTTTTTCTTTTAAATTTTTTTTAACTTATTTAACTGAAATGGCACACAGGCATTTCATTAAAGAGGGGCTCCTGGCTCTGTCAGAAAAAAAAAATAAGTCTGCAGCTACAAATACTATAGCTGCTGACCTTTAATATTAAGGAACTTGGCTGTCCACGAATCCAGTGGTGTCTTCACCCGAGCTGATTTTTCAATGAATTCTCGGTTGCTGCCGCCACCATTTCGGGTAAGGGAAACCAGAAGTGAAGCCTTGCAACTACACCGCCGGTTCCCTCTGAACCTCCGTGGAGGGGGTTGGAAGGGCTGGCTCAGGCTCTCGGTGGATCGCTGAGAGGCTGAGCCAGGTGCTGGTTCTAGATCAGGCTCTTTTCAGAGCCTTGAACGGCTCTGTGATGTCAGCTGAAAACTGGTCACAGGAGTGCAGAATGAACTACACTCCTGTGATCCATAGGAGAAGCCAAAAAAGCTCCTTTTTAAAGCGGCCTGCCAAGTGAAAATTACTCTCTTACCTCTCTTACTCCGCCTCTAGTTTTCTTTAACCCTAGGCAGCCTAATTAAAGGCTATCTCCGGGCCTTTTTTTTCTAGGGAAGAGGAGGGTGGAGATTTACTGATCTGATCCTTCCAATCCTCCTGCACAAGACTGGTCCAGCACCCCCATGCTCCAGTAGTCTTGAATAGTGGACTGTTCCTGATGTCACACCCAGAGCAGGCTCCATAGACCAGGAACAGTCCACCACTGAATCGTGGGGGAGTGACATTTTCCTGAGGATCGCTCACCCCTAGACAAAAAGGAGCAGTTCACCTGTGTGGTACATGTCCAGCCTCACTGCTTGGTAAGAAAAAAAAAATTTCCCTGGAGATGGGCTTTCATTCCTTCACCTGATCTCCTAAGATAAAAATTTCTTGAAGATTTATTTTCTTTCTTTCTTTCTCTTTTTCTAACCATTTTTTGAGCTTTTTTTTTTTTTACCAAGTGGGACATGTCCTTGATAGCCAAGGGGCTATTTTCATATAAATCAATGAGATCAGTATGTACATATCACTGTAATATACGCCAAATATAGAAATGCTTATTTCAAATATATTAAAGTGTCTGTATAATTGTACACATTTTCCAGAATTATATAAATACTGTATGATCAGTGAAGTTGTTTTTTATGTCACAAGTCTATGTGAAAGTATGACAAACACGTGTACACTTGCCCTAGAGCAAATAGCTATTCACACTGCATATCTATTGCTGAGTTTTGTATGGAGTTGCCTTGTAATTATACAGAACTGATTCAGCTATGGAGACAACTAAAATTTGTAAACTGCAAAAATATTTATAAAATTTTGCATCTAGCTAAACTAATACCACTAATACTTCAGCGGCCAATGCTGGGCTTTGTGCTACCCCCCCCCCCCCTCTAAAAGACAACCTTCCTCCCTCCTAAGTGGTATGTTATGCTTTTTTAATTTTTAATTTTTTTTTTAAGTCACCTGGCACACTAGGTCTTCTTTGTAGACAGGAAGAAAGGAGATGCAGCTCACAAACACTCTTGCTCTGGAATGACACTGCCCTAGTAAGAACTGGTTCCAGGTGCTGGCTTTGCTGGTTTGCAGTGAGGTAGAAAGAAGTCCTGGATAGCCGCACTCTGGGATAAGGACATCTTTATTTCAATAAAATCCAAACATACAGTCAATTGCAGAGACGTACAGGGTGGTAGACTGCTAACGCGTTTCACATCATTTGGATGCTTATTCGTAGCTACGAATAAGCATCCAAATGATGTGAAACGCGTTAGCAGTCTACCACCCTGTACGTCTCTGCAATTGACTGTTTGGATTTTATTGAAATAAAGATGTCCTTAACCCAGAGTGCAGGTATCCAGGATTTCTTTCTACCTCACTAGGTCTTCTTTGTCCTAGGTCTTCTTTGTCCTAGGTCTTCTTTGTCCTAGGTCTTCTTTGTCCTAGGTCTTCTTTGTCCTAGGTCTTATAACCGTGAAAGATCTTGCATGATGGAGAAAGCAGCAGTAACTTTGCGTATAGTCTCTTCGCTTTGTCTGTTTTAACCCTTCCTTGCTCTATCCAAGCCTAAAACCAAAAGTACACTCAAGAATGTGCCTTCTATTATAGGACATAGAATGGTGTGCATCTATCCATTTTCTTCAGATTTTTTAAAATGTATAAGGGACATTGTGTTGGGCATATGTCTACTTCTCGAACATTACATGTTTATTCATCTCCAGTATCCAAGCTCTATGGGTAGGAGGGTTCGATGAAACCCAATGAGAAGCTATCTATTTTCGTGCCACAAAGCATGCTCACAATAGCCAGTTTCTGATCATGGTCCAAAATATTGGAATTTACATACCCCAATAAACATCGGACAGGGTTGACTTGAGTATTTTGGAAGTGGTTAGTATATTCACAAATGAGTTTTCAGATGCCCTTAATTTTCTTCTGTGTCAAAAACCCAGTTAACTGCATTTTTAAAGTGTATTTTGACCAGACCCTTTTTTTTTTTTTTTTTTTTTTCTTTTCTTTTCTTTCAGTGGACAGAGCATGGTTTGGAGAGGACCTCTGTCATGTATTTTATTTTTTTTTTTTCAATTTTTTATTAGGTTTTAGTATTTTTAATACAAAGGTGTAAAACACAATTGAGGGCGGAAAAAAGGAAGCAAAATAGTAATAACAGACTATGGAAAGTGCATAGGCGACCTTCATACATCAGGATTAAGACAGTCTGATGGCATGGCTAGCTAGCTTACAGCTCAGTAGAACAGGAGAACAAAATGCTGGAGAAATAACAGTAAGAGCATCTCAGTCAGACATTCCATTAGCATATTCTGTAATTTATAATTGCGTGGCCTGCTTTTCCAAAAAAAGAGGGGAGAGGGTAGAAGGTGTAAGAAAGCGACAATCAGCTGGGCTTGTCACTCCCGGGTTCTGAGTGCTTACTGTGTGTGTGTGTGTGTGTCCCCGGTGATACCAGGGCTTCCATGTTGCCGTATGTCGGTCCACCCGGTGAACTAGTTGTGCCGACATGGACTCCATAACCTCCACGTCCTTGAATCTGGCATAAAGATCAGATGGAGTCGGGGGGTTGTTGCCAGTGAAGAGCCACTAGACCTCTAGCCGTTGTTAGTATATGTGTGACTAGTTTTTTGGCTAAACTGGGTAATTTAGGAGGAGGAAGGCCCAATTAAAAAAAAAAACTTGTAGAGGGATATCCGCCTCAAACAGCTGGTGGAGTAGTCCTTGGACCGGATACCAATAAGGCTGGAAGGATGGGCAGTTCTAGTAGAGGTGGAATGTGCCCCGGTCCTGGAGACACCTCCAGCAGTGATCCGAGGCCGATGGGTATATAGAGTGTAGGTGAGATGGTATCGGGTACCAAAAGAGCACCTTATGTGTTCTCCTTATAAAGCGTGCACATAGATCTCTTGGCAGCCCAGGACCATATAGTGGACAATTGTTCAAGGGCTAATTGCTCTCCAAGGTGTTCCTCCCATCTACGCATGTATCGGTTTCCCCTGAGAGACCATATCAAAAGAGTTTATATATGTCTGAAGTCAGTCTTTTCTGTGAGGGGCCTGATAACATTAAGTATTCGAATGGGGATGGCTTAGAGAATTGGAGGCTAGGCATGAAGGTATGCGCATAGTGCCGAATTTGGAGGTAGCCAAAGGCACCACGGGGAAGCTCATGTTTGGTTCTGAATTCATCGAAGGGTAATAAGACCCTAGTCACTGGATTCACCAAGTGTCCATAATGAAAAAGGTTCCTCTGCAACCATGGTGAGATCATCTGGAAGGTTAAACTGTCGGGTAATTTAGGGTTGTAGAGGAAAGATGTAACTAAGGAGGCCTCAGATTGTAGAGAAGTGTTGCGGTTTAATTGTCTCCAGATAGTTCGTAGCAAGTTCATAGTGTGTAGTAGGGAGGTGGAGGGAACATCGGCATTGGTGTTCCATAATAGATTGTTGGGGTGGATGGGAGCTAACCATAATTTGGGTCCAACGGTTATAGGCCTGAAGGGTGACCCAGGATGCTATAGCTCTGTTGGGTGGCATAGTAGTAATGGTGAAGGTGTGGAAAGGCCAAGCCCCCATCTTTTTGAGAAGAAAACATGGAGCGGGCTATTTGGTGTTTGTAATTCCATGTGAAATTTAGGAGGTCATTCTGAAGTTTTCTAAGCTGACCACCTTGTATCCTGATAAGGATCCATATTCCTCCAAGAGTTTATGGAGATTAGGGAGAGTCACATGCGGTCGCGTTAGGGTAAGGAGTACGTCATCCGCAAACAACGAAACTTTAAATTTGCGTCCCCTAACCATTACACTGCTAATGTTGGGTTCCTTTCAAATCTGGGCCGCCAAGGGTTTGATACACAGGGCAAAGAGCAACGGAGAGAGCAGACAGCCTTGCCTAGTCCCATTCGAAATGGGAAAGGAGGTAGACACGGCAAAAGGTGTTTTTAATAGAGACAGATGGAGTTGCGTAAGGGTGCCTAATCGCCCTGAGGAACGGCCCCTGAAAGCCCAAATATTCAAGGGTGGAGAACATAAAAGGCCAGCGAAGGCTTTTTCAGCATCTAAGCTGAGCAACAGCACTTCATCTTTTTGCCTGTTAATGATATCTATTAAATTGATGACTCTTCTGGTGTTATCTCCTGCCTGACGCCCTGGGACAAAGCCCACCTGATCCTTATGGAGGGAAGGGACCTCCATTTACTCGGAGGGATAGTAGTTTCATAAATTTTCAGGTCTGAATTCAATAAAGCTATAGGTCTATAATTCCCACACAGTGTGGTCTTTATCAGTTTTCTGGTTGTCTGTGGATTTCATCCTTTGCCCATGAATCCATTTAAATAAACGAGTCACATGTGGAAGTAGGCTGCTCAGATTTTGTAATATTCATACAGAAGGCCGTCGAGCCTGTAGGCTTGATTTTTGGGAGGAGCTTCAAAGTCTCGGAAATCGCCTCTTCGGTGATCGGAGAGTTGAGAGACTGTAGAGCCTCCGCTGGTAAAGTGGCCACCCCATCAGTAAAACCTTCTTGGATTGGTAAGTGCGGTATGGAGGGGTTGTTGTAGAGATCCAAGAAGTAGTCGCAAAATAATTGGGCAATGCGATCGGGATGAGAATGGAGAGTCACAGCAGGGTCTGTATGGCCTGGGGAGCCGAGGCAAGGGTTTGTTCATGGAGTTTACACGCTAATAGGGTGTGGGCTTTATTGCCCTTGTAATATAGCTGACGTGGTCTCCTGAAGGGCTTTTTCAACCTTTCCTATATCTATACTTTTGAGAACTGCCCGTAGGCGAATAATTACTCTTAAGAGGCGGATTGAGGATAAGGCTGTAAGTCTGGATTCTAAGTCCCGTAGCCGCTGTGCAGTCTGTTGCCTGGTATTTTTCTTACAGGCTGTTGAGACCACTATACATTGTCCACGTATCACTGTCTTGTCCCCCCCCCCCCCCCCCCAGAGGGTTCCTGCAGAAATCTCTGGGGCGCTATTCTCTACAAATTCGTTTTAAAGTGTTTTTTAACTCTGTCCTAATTGCGACATCTTTCAAAAGGAAGTCATTAAGCTGCCAGTGGCACCGTTTGATCTTGGAAGTTTCTAGTTTGATTTTCAGAAGGTTGGTCTGACCAAGATGTCTACTTTAGCAAGTGCCTGCAGGGAGGGGGCATTTAAGGAAAAAGTAATTTAACCCCGCGCATATTTGCAAAATGGATGGGAGTAATGGGAATATTGAGGTTCTGTTGGGTGTTCTACGCGCCATGCATCAAACAGGGGCGAACTTGCGACTGATCTGACAAAATTGTCGGGATTGTCTGGAAGAGGAGTGGGGAAGAGATTTTATTTATTTATTTTTTTTTGGTAAGTGATGTCCTACCCAGAGATGGGGAGAACGGAAGGTTGAAGCCCCCTCCCACGACTGAGGAGTGTGTGATTTCTAAATAGGCGGTTGTACACCCTAGTTACAAAGTACATCTGATTCGCATTTGGTGCATAAATGTTGCAAAAAGTTATTTCAGATTGTCATCTGCCACTAAGGATCAAAAACGGACCTTGGGCAGAGTAGGAGGATGTGGGTGTGAATGGGGATCCCTTTTTAATCCAGATGGCCACCCCTGCTTTTTAGTGCTAGAAACTAAGAACCCCATAGGAAAAAATCTAGATGCAAACGCCAGAGTGCCTCTTTTGGTTAACATGTGTTTCTTGTACAAATATTACCTCTGCCCCAGAATCTCTGAAGCTCTTCAGTGCCAACTGCCTTCTAAAATTCGAGTTAAGACCATTAACGTTATGCGAGTAAACCTGTACCATGATGAGGGTGGGGTGTGAGCAAGGAGTATTGTGAATACGTGTTGGAAGTGTTGTATACTTATGGAGCCCAGAACTTGCAAACGGGGGGGGGGAGGTGATATCCCAACCCGAGAGGTCTGAAGTGGGGATGTTCAGAGTCTCACAAAAGAAGCGAATGACCTCGGGTACTTGAAGGGTTGCCATCTTCCCAGCATGGGTAGCCGTCAGGCTAAAAGAGAAACCCCACCGGTAGGTGATGGTGTTATCCTGCAAGGAGTGGAAGAGTGGTAGAAGTAGCCTACGCTTCTGAAGTGTGGTCCAGGATAGATCAGGAAAAAGTTGGGTGGGAGTGCCATCCACGAGGATAGGTTTAATCACCCGTGCTTTGCACATAATGTCCTCCTTTAAAGTGAATGAGTACACTCTGCAGATGACATCTCTAGGTTTGGACGCTTGGTCTGTAGGCTTCAAAGCTCTGTGGGCCCTATCCATTTCGATGTGTGTGGAAGCTGGGACTCCCAGTAAGTTGTTAAAGATAGTCTGTAGGACAGATCGCAGATCCCCTGGACCAGTAGACTTCGGATCCTGATATTATTGCGGTTGTGATTGTCCAGATCTTCCAAGTGGCGTTGCATATCACAGAGCATAAAGTGATCATCTGTCTGTTGGGATTGGACTCGGTGGACAGTGAGCTTAGTGGATTGCAAATCCTCATCTAGATCCTCCACCTGACTGGCCAGCTGATGGAAGTCCACTTGCAAAGTTTAACTCACTACAGCAGGCTTCTTTGACCTGCAGAGATCAGCAGCTTAAAGTCATCTTTGGTGGGTAGCGAGTGTAGTTTGTTCCCGCCAGGAGACCAATTCATCTGCTGTGAGAAAGGATGGTATTCTGGGCAGAGCCTAATGGTGGGCTAGAGCCTGCGAGGGTGAGTAATTGATTATCAGAGATATTCCTGCGCTATCAAGTATGGAAATGGCTGGAGGTGGAAAAGCTGCATGCACCTATTCGGGTAAACACCTGACCTTTTGATTGATTGTATAGATGAGTGGTGCAGCGCTAATCCTAAGTATAAAACCTCAGATGGTTTTCAAATAGGGTCATAATTTACATATCAAGGTGTATAAAAATAATGGTGAGCAATAAATATAAGTATCAAGAACAAATGGGATAATGAATAAAATGGTGAGTGTCACTAAACAGTGAGTGCAAAATAAGCTGATAAAAATAGCGTGTTGCAAGCTTGAATCTCTGAGGTAAAAATCTAATAAAACGTAGATAACAAAGACCAATGTAATATAAAATATATATAAATACAGTGCAGCTTGATTTAGATGCATATAAAATTCAAAAGTGACAATGTGCAGTGTGTAAACACTGTGCGTAATAAACTTGGCTACACCTCAGAATACATGCAGTGTTAGTATTCAAACCTACATAAAGTGCAAAAAATGTGCAAAAACAAGGACCAAAAAAACTCCTAGGTACATATGATATCCCAAAAATGAAGTCTTTATATAAAAAGGTTTTGACACGAAAAGGAATGTCCTTATGAATAAAGTGAACTCTGTGACAATGATGTGCTGGCATGCGCATGTGGCAGTTAAAGTGCCAAGTGACTTAAAAACTCGTGCTTCTTCGTGTGCAAACACTTCAGTGGGTAGTGGCCCCTTACCTCACAGTAATGGGGCAACAGCATATGACCAAAGGGCTCTTTATCTCGTCCTCCTAGGGGCTCCTGCGCGTCCCTCACCGTCCTCACAGTAATGGGGCAACAGCATATGACCAAGGGCTCTTTAACTCATCCACCTAGGGGTTCCTGCACATCCCTCACTGTCCTAGGATTAGGTTCCCTCAGGTACGATGCAGGAAGGTATAAAAGGTAATAGAGTGGAGAAAGAGCCCAATAGTGTAATTCCGTTTCAATGATTTGTATTTTATTTAGGCAAAAAACAGGTGCTCACATTTAGCAATTGGGAAAAAACAATTGTATCCGACGAGCGGCGAGCTCGTCTGCTTCTCACTGTGTATACAGCCTATCCCGTCCCTAAAACTTATGTGCATAGGCTAATTATGCGGCTGAGTACAACAAACATTTTCAGGAGGTGATGCTGTCAGTGGGATTCAAACTCATGGCTTGAACCTTTGAAGGTAGCAGGGCATACCACTATGCTACAGAGCTGAGTAATGAGGGTGAGGCCCACGGTTCAAACCACTCTTTGAGCCTCCCAGCTGTATTGGTGGTGCAGGGTGCAGATCGGGATCAAGCGAGAGAGCAGGGGAGGGCAAAATCTCTTAGCGGATCGCAGTTAGGCAAGTGGTGCTGGGTTCACGGGAGCAAAGTGTTCTCTGAGGCTTTGGTGAGCTCGGGACTGAAGATGGGGTCTGAGATGCAGGAGAGATGGGCTGCGGCAGGGATTTTGAGCGGCCCGATTGGGATGTGGGGGGGGGGGAGTGAGTCCCCCAGTGCTGGAATTCTGGCAGCAGAGTGCCCCGAACGGAGAGTGAATCAAGTCCAGGGCCATTAGAGGGTGAGGGGGCAGGAGAGGGACTCGCCTGCAGAGCTGCTGGAGTTGTCCTGCTAGCAAGATGGCGGCTTTTCCAAGTGGTGTGGCGGAGATGGACCGTGCAGGGCTGGTGGGGCTGATGTTTGTGCTGCGGGTTGACATTGGGGGACCCTGTGGGTTAAGTTGTCCTGAGGTTCCCCCCTGTTTCTGCGATCTACTGGCGTGATTTCTGCCCATCGATCCGAAGCTTTTGTCCCCGTTAAAGTTTCACAAGAGCAGGTCTGTGGAGAGCAGTGTAATGCTTTCTGTCTATCAAGTTCTTGTGGTAAAACCAAGGAAGCTTAGACTTCTGAAGTGTATCAATGATTTACTAAACAGTGAAAAATCTGCACATACAAACTGTAGGATGCACAATACAACACAACTTCTAGCTTACAAAATATGCCTACAAATATAAGCATGTACAATATGTACACATTAAGTAAACTAAACAGTTACTCAACTTAGGGGTCAAGGTGTCCTTCATAGTTCCTTGCTCAGAGTTCAACTCACAAAAGCGTCTCCAAAGTTATCGAGCTCCTCGCATCCATGTCTTCCTCTTTGTCCTCCCAAACACCTTTCTGTTGTCTGAACACGTTTCTTATCAACGCTCCCCAAGCCTCTCCCACCCATTTCCTGCGTACACCAACTTCCTGCAAAGTACATCCTGTCTCAGTTATTTACATATCACTAGTGGGGGAAGGGCCTCTGTAAACATATGCTGTTACTAAACCGAACTCTATATTATTGCATAAAGTCACTATACAAATGGCCATAGCAGCACAAGCAGGGAGATCACACGTCCATCAACGCCCCCTCTGTCAGTTTATTTTTGTTGTCTGTTCATTGACAGATTTCCCCACAGACACGCAACAGGAAGTGAGGGGAAATCACCACTGTTGTCAAAAGATTGCGGTTTCTGTTGAAGGATTTCCCTTCAATCTGTCCTGTTTCTTGTGACAAATTTTTATATATTTTTTTTTAAATAAAAAAAAATGTTTATTAGAAAACCCAACAGACTTTACAGCTCACAATTATGGCTCACACTTTGTCATACAGTTCAATTACCATCGCAGGAAGTATATTTGTACAATACACTCAACATCCAATACCATCTTGTAGTGTACATTTCTAGTTTTTCCCCTGAGGAGACTGAATATTTATGCATCGGCACTATATTTAAGTTCATATAATGTAGGTTCTTTCTGTTACTCCTCCCTCCCCATGTGTCTCTCGCAGTCCCAACCCTTACCTCAGCAATCTGTCCATCACCAGATCAACAGGAGAGAGACCAGGGGTGTCCAGCCAGGGTGCTCACAGCCTATCAAACGTTCCCGGTCAACCTCTATGTTGAAATATGTATTTTTCCAACCTTATGGTGTCTCCCATTTTGAGCAATCCATTCCTTCAACGTTGGGGGTTCAATCGCCTTCCAACGCCGAAGGATCAGCTTACGGGCCTGAAACAAGGCCCTGGCTATGGCCTGTTTGAAATTGCCCTCTATAGAAATGTCATCTATTATCCCCAGTATACATGGCTTTGGGTCAGCGGGTATGGTAGTCTGATAGACTCTGTTGATAGTGGCTATAACCCCTGACCAGAATAGATGTAGTTTGGGGCACCTCCAGAGCAGGTGTATCAAGTCTCCATGATTTCTCGCACACCTCGGACAGTTGGAATCCGCTCTTCCATCCTGAACAAACTTTCTGGTATGTAGTGTACCCTAAGAATGATGTATAACTGAGATAGCCGTTGTGCCACATTTAGGGAACAAAGTTGTACTGCCTGGAGTGCCTCCCCCCCCCTTGTTCATCCTCAAATGATCCTACATCTCTTTCCCATTTGCTCAACACCCCCTGGGGAAATTCTTCTATGTATATATTGATTACCTTGGAATAAGCACTAGATATAAAGCCCTTAAACTGGGATACCTCAGCCATAAAGCTAAATATCGGAGTCGGTGAGAGAGTCCCCCCCCCCCGGTTTGCGTCGTCACTGCGTGGTGCAGCTGCATATAGATGTACATCGAGTTAGGGAGGTGAAATTGCTCCCTCAACACCTGAAAGCGAATCAGTTTTCCCTCAGAAAATTGAAAGAAACAATGCAGCTCTAAACATAAAAGTCAGGATTGGGTAATCCACACATATGTGACTATCAACCGTGCAGCGTGATAGTGTAATAACCAAATATAGGAAAATAAAGACAGTATTGTGGTAAGTCCATGACCATATAAATGTCCAATTACGTGAACATTCTGGTCATTATAAATGTCCAACAAAAGTGAACGGTATAGGTGTTGGATGGGTGAAAGGATTCTCAGGGGTGCTAAGTGGTTCACAGAGGTGGTGTTCCAGTACTCCGTATCCACAGAAAAAGATATATGGAGCAACTACGCTTACCGGAACAGGTGGACACGTTTGCCGTACGGCTAGGTGTCATACAGGCTTATGGATCAATCGATCCAAATCAGTGCTCAATGAAGAGGCGTATGCGGCAGGTTCCACTGGTTCCTTTACGGCAATGGTAAACGGCCTGAGGACGGTGGATGTTCCAAGTCCAATTGTAGACACTTCTCCGACAGGTGTATATAAAGGAGATACACCCTTCACATAGCCACCATAGGCACATGGAAAAGGAAGAAAAGGCCCCACATAGTACTTAAATCCGAGTAAAACAGGTTTATTTCAAACCAGAGTAAAAGTGAACACAGTGAAGATAGCGTGGTACCAGGAACAATGTTTTGACATGTTTCGGACTAGAGGTCCTTCTAGAAGGACCTCTAGTCCGAAACATGTCGGGTTGCGATTGACTATTTTGTTCCTGGTACCACGCTATTTTCACTGTGATCACTTTTTTATCCTGGCTGCTGTCATTTGGATTTTTACCCTGTTTGGTTTGAAATAAACCTGTTTTACTCGGATTTAAGCATGTGGGGCCTTTTCTTCCTTTTCCATGTCCCTATGGTGGCTATGTGAAGGGCGTATCTCCTTTATATACACCTGTCGGAGAAGTTTCTACAATTTGATTTGGAACATCTGCCGCCGTCAGGCCGTTTACCATTGCCGTAAAGGAACCAGTGGAACCTGCCGCATACGCCTCTTCATTGAGCACTGATTTGGATCGATTGATCCATAAGCCTGTATGACACCTAGCCGTACGGCAAACGTGTCCATCTGTTCCGGTAAGTGTTGTTGCTCCATATATCTTTTTCTGTGGATACTGAGTACTGGAACACCACCTCTGTGAACCACTTGGCACCCCTGAGAATCCTTTTACCCATCCAACACCTATACTGTTCACTTTTGTTGGACATTTATATGACCAGAATGTTCACGTAATTGGACGTTTATATGGTCATGGACTTGCCACAATATTGTCTTTATTTTCCTATATTTAGTTATTACACTATCGCGCTGCACGGTTGATAGTCACATATGTGTGGATTACCCAATCCTGACTTTTATGTTTAGCGCTGTATTGTTTCTTTCAATATTCTTTACATTGTCACTACTTTGTTGATGCTGGCTGCTATATGTGTCATCTGATGCTCTTTTCACAGTAGCGCAACTACACTGTTTTATATCTTCCCTCAGAAAATATGTCGCATGTGGGTGACCCCGTGTCTCTTCCACCGCACATCACAATCCAGTGACTGAAGTTACTCGTAGTATCCATTATTCCATATCGGACTGTGCCCGATAAAGCCCTCTACTTCTTGTAGCTGTCTGTTTGTTCCAAATTGTTTGCATCAGGACGTATGTGGGAAATCGTTTATTGGATTTTGCATATGCTAAGGCCTCAATACCTGTGGGTACATCGGCGAAACCAGTGACATGACACATTAGGGCCCTAATGGGTTCAGAGTGAAGATTACCATCTTCCGTTTTCAGGTCTTCTGGCATAGCCCGGGCAATATGTTGTGCCTGAGCCGCCAGATAGTATACCCAAGGGTTGGGGAGGGCTGTCCGGATTTGCATCCAGCAGCAGAAGGGAGGATTTGGTCCAATTACCAGTCCTGAGTAGGTCCCAAATCTTCCTATTACTGCCATAGCTTCCTTCGGGGAGTCGGCTGTGTCCCCCAGGAGTAGCATGGTGTCATCGGCGTATAGCATAATTTTCTCCTGAATCCCTCCGTATTGGAACCCATGTACCTGATGCATTCTAATCAAGGCTGTCATGGGCTTGATGGCGAAGAGGAGTGGGGACAGTGGGCATCCCTGTCGGGTGCCTCCTATACATGAATGGTGCAGAAATGTGTCCCGCCTCCATAATGATCGCCTGAGGTGAGCAATACAGCAGTTTCACCGATGATAGAAACCCTTCGCCAAAGTTAAGTTTGCTCATGACAGCCCAGAGGTACTCCCACTCTATGCTGTCAAAGGCCTTATGGGCGTCCAATGACAACAGTGCTCTATCCCCAATATTATCCGACTGTGTCTGTATGTTCAGATAGTCTATGGAGGTTAATGGCCGTTGACCTCTGGGGTATAAAGCCCGACTGATCCACGTGGACAATGGAGGATATGACCCCATTGAGCCGCATAGCCAAGACCTTCGCCAGGAGACAAATGTTATATTTGAATTTCCATTCTTTTCTGTAGCACTGGAAATGGTTTCCAGGACAAAAAGAATTCATCTTCAGTAGAGGCACAGACGGGAAAGAAAAAAGACGTTCCCAACAGAGTAATGTAAATGGCAAATTCCAATCAATTCTTTACTTTGGATAGAGTGAGGAACGGTTAGAATCTTTTACAAGTTTTTATTAAAGTTTGCGTCCCAGTTGGGGAGAGTTCTCCCCTACTTCCTGTTTTCAGTGTCTATCATTCAACAGCAATAAAATTGCTTCGGTTTAGTAGGCTTGGAAAACGTCTAACACCACTGTCGTGTGTCGTCCTTGAAGACATTTCCTTTACTGTGTGGTCAAAAGAACAAGAAAAGTGGGAAGCTTCCCCAGAGTACAGGTGTTAATAATAAAAAATCTTGAAGCGGTTCTAACCCTTCTGCACTCTAAAAACTAAAAAAAGTTGGTCTGGGGTCTGTTGAACTCTTGATGCACGTTATTTTGGTGCATTCATATGACAAATTTGATGGATAATGTGTGGGTTAAACTGGATGTCCACTATAACTGTGGCACTGATGTTGGATAAAATGTTAATCAAGCAGGTTTGGGTTATTGCACATAAGGCCCCTTTCAAAGGGCCTTTCCGATCAGGTCCTGTCCGCCAAAATCAGATGGATGGTGGTCCTAATCCCCATCCTTCTGGCGGATTGGATGAAAACGGGCAGGCTATCCGTTGCCATCTGCCCCATAGAGGGCGAGACCGTGTCCACGCTACATATCTGAGCGGACACGGACCTGTCATCCACCTGCCCAGCAGGGATCAGCAGAGATTCCCCCTCCCCCCCGCTAAGCAAGTAGATTTTGCTTAGCAGAGGCACCCGTGTGAAAGGGGCCCAATGCACCAAACAGTTAATTTGAGTATTAAAGATATGAACAGTTACCTTTTGGAAAGAAAAAAAAAAAAGACATGGACAGTCGTGTGGTGTGTGTTTTTTTTTTTTTGTTTTTTTTTTTTTCCTCCAGCTGAGAGACCTGTGTTGTCTATCTGTTATTAATTTTTGTATGAAACCATCTTAAACCTTAATTCAGGTTAATTGTAGTTTGTGTAACAAAGGCCAGGCGGTTGCCCTGACTATGCAAAATCCAGTTACTGAATTTGCGCAAGAAACTGTTTATGTATTAGGTGTGGTCTAAAACTAGCATTCTGTGCAGATAATTTTAGATGCATTTAATTCTGGCACGTGAAAGGTCTGTGATTCATATCCATTTTGTTTGAATCACCAAAGAAAATGCATTGTCAGTGTGCCAAGTTTTGCCACTATAAATACTTATCTCAGCCAACTGTCCCACAGTGGCTTTATATATCCCAGTGCAAAATGTCAATTTTTAGCTTCTGAAATTTTGGCTTTGTTGTGTAAATTATATGCAGTTCTAGTTTGCTTCAAAACAAAAGGTGTGCAAAGACATAGTTCATTTTCATTAGAAAGCAGCCATAGCATCCTGTCTGCATACTGCAGAGAAGGGCCCTTGTTCTGTGTTAAAGCAATGGTCTCCTTGCCGATGTTTCCAATCAATAGTGAGAATAAGCTTGGATAATTGCAGCCTTTTAGGTTTGATTCCGCAGGGCCATGTTCACCCATCCATGTTCCAAGCTGGTCCAAAGCAATGATGTGCAGATGACGCTGGAGCAAAGGCATGTACATGGGGGGGAAGTGATGAAAAGAGGTTGAGGGTGAATTCACACTACAGAGTGTTTCACTGCACCGGCAGTTCGGTTGCTGGTTGCAGTGGGGGGCAGTGTTATGCGCGATTCAGCGCATCAGACAACTTTTTTCCCTAAAAACGTCTTTCAGGACAGCCACCTTTTTGAGAGACCTTGGCTCCTCCCTTCACAGGAAACGCCGCCTTAGCTTCAAAATTTAAGCCCCTCCTGCCCCACTGGGCCCTCAGTTTTCAGTGTTTCCTCCGACGGGGAGACATCACTGGGAACCAGGGCTGATGAACTGGGGAGGTTGAAGCCGTTTTTTTACTGTTGAGAGAAGCTCTCCCCATCTCTTTTTTTTTTTTTTTTTTTTTTTTCGTTAACGGAACCTTGGGCCTTAGGGACGGTACCGTTTGGTCTGCCGCTTAGCCACCCCAGCTTCTGAGGGTGGGGGAAGAAGCTTCGGGGGCCCAGCTCTCGTTCTATCCAGTGGGGCGTCGTCAGAAGTGCATTGTTCCTCCCCACGTTTGGTGTGGCCAGTGAGGGAGCTTGAAGCTGGACCGGAAGACATAGTTGGGGGTGCGCACTTCTGCCGTTGCTTTCGGTTCCAGCTGCGGTATATGAGAGAGGGCCAGACTCTGGCTGGTGCGAGCCTGCACACACTGTAGATTTCAGCAAGCGGCTCAGGAAGGCGGGACCACCATGATCTTCAGTGGGAGATATCCGGGACAGAGGTGGCCCAGATTACTCCTGGTAATGCCAGGACCAGCCACTAAGGTGAGAGGAACCCTGGGGTGGGTATTTCCTTTCCCTTTTTACTTGATGGCTCCACAGGTGTAGGCCCCTCTGGTGGTCGAGGGGTTGGGAGGTGGTACTGGGTAGGCCTGAGGCACTGCAATGCCCAGCATGCCCTGTGCGGTGAGCCTGAGGAACTGCAATGCCCAGCATGCCCCTTTTTTTGTTCAGTCGGGTTCAGCCCCGACTGGCCCCCGCCAGCTCAGCAGCGTATTGCACCTGCCCGCTAATGGCGGGGCATTGGGGGATGGGCGCACGAGTGACAAGCTGAGGAGGAGCCAGTTAGCGCTTCTTCAGGTTCCCAGGTGGAGTCATAGGGAGAGGGGTTGGGTGGTGAGCCCTCTAGACACTCTCACTACAAGCTTTCCCTTGAGGGGGTGGAGGATCTCCTTGGGAGGCATCCGTACCACCCTGGGAATCCAGGAGAAGAAGCCGCTATTGCTCCATGACCAGATGTATCAGGGCTTGGGGGAACAGAAGTTTGTTCCCGGCCCAGGAAGGACTGGTGGAAGCCATCAACGATTTGCACGATCTGGGGAGGAAACCCTTCCTTTCAAGGGCTCTGAAGTCGTTTTTCTTTTCACGGAGGATGTCAGTCGGTAGGGTACCCAGACTGGACGCAGCCTTCTATCAGGTTTCCAGGCATACAGACCTTACTTGGGAGAGATCCCATGGACAAGGGGATGGATCCGCTCTTGAAGGACTCTACCTTGGGGCAGGGACAGAGACCATCTTGTCGTCCTTTCCCATGCTCTTGCGGGGGGTGGCATATAGTGCGGATGCTTCGTCTGATTCACTGCATATGTCTGCCAGATCCTCAGCCCTAGTCATCTCAGTTAAAGCTTAGCTGTAGGACAGTGCGTCTGAGGCTAAGCTCTGCAGGATTCTCATGAAGGGCTTGTTTTGGTTAGGTCCTGGTCTGGAAACCATTTAGATCAGATGGCTGATGGGTGAGAGTCCTTTCCTGTTTGGTGTTGACAGGGAAGCAAGCAAGAAATAAGTCTCGCCCTCAGAGATTTCGGGGTCCCAAAGACCAACGTTCCAAAGAGGTCTTGGGGTCAAAAAGGTGGCGCAAAATGGGGGGGGTTAGTCCTCCCAAACAGTCCGAAGGAAGATTGGGGGCCTTCCTCCCATAGCGGGTAGTGGTCTCCTCCAATCGTTTCTTCTGGAGGGGGGTCACCGGATGCTCATCACCAGTTTACCAAACTACACAGAAAAGTGTCAGCCTTTCTACCCTCTCTGAAAAATCCTAAACATTCGCTTAATGGCTGGCACTCCGAGTATTCTGAAAATAGGCAAGGGCCTAGTTACCAATGCCACATCAGTATGTTGTTTTAAAGGGTGTTCCCTGTCCTGGAAGCTTGGGTGGTAGCCATCAAAGGATGGCAAGACCAGGTGAGGAAATCCTTCTTCTTTTCAAGGTAAGGTAGAGGAGCCAGTTAGCGCTTCTTCAGGCTCCCAGGTGGAAGTAGAGGGGTTGGACAGTGAGTCCTTTTATATCCTCTGGCTACAAACCTTCCGTGGAGGAAGTGGAGGATCTCTTGGGAGCCATCTGTGCCACCCTGGAAATCTAGGAGTAGAAGCCATTATCACTTCATGACCAGAGGGCTTAAATTGGCAGGACAATGGCTAATGGGTTAACATTTCTGCCTACCAGCGCGGAGTTTCTGGGTTCGCACCCCAAACATGCCACTTCATTATAGAGAAGGTCAGTTCTTCCTCTTAACCGCTTGCTGCCTGCCCACCATCATATGACGGCTGGGCAGGTGTCATATGACGTCCATCCAGTTAAACAGGGCATGCACGCGATCGTGTGCGTGCAGCCCTGTACTGTCGGTGGCGGCGTGTCACCGAGACACCGCTCGTAGCCGTGGGGGGTAAACAGCCATTGGGCATGGCTGTTTACCACGTGATCGGCCGTGATGAAGTCACGGTCGATCACAGATGGTACCCCCCCTTTGCACGGCGCAAGCACATCGGCAGCGTGTTCCCAGGAAGACTGCTCGTCACAGACGCTAGTAAACAGCCATTGGCTGGCGGCTGTTTACCACGTGATCGGCTGTGATCCTTTCACAGCCGATCACTAAATGTCACAGACCGGTAATTGGCTGTTACCGGCTCTTCCCTCCTCACACACAGTTTCCAGTGTGAAGAGAGAAGAGCCAGGACAAGTGAGTTACCAATCCTGTGTTCTGTAGTGTCTGCACCAACACCACACTTGTCCCATCGCCCCCCCCCCATTGTCATGTCACCCAACAGTCACCCCATAAAGTGCACCTGTCACATAAGAGACTGCCATCAGTGACTGTCAGCGGTGCACCAGTCACCCATCAGTGACCTGCCCTGTCACCCATCGCCCATGAGTGACCGTCAGCGGTGCACCCAACAGTGACCGTGGCATGTCACCTGTCTGTGACTGTCATCGGCCGTGGTCTGTCACCTATCGGTGAACGTCACCTGCCACCCATCGCACAGCCCATCGGTGACCGTCACCTGCCATCCGTCACACAGCCATCAGCGTCATGTCCAAAAGATTATATATTAGTAGGTCCAGATCCTCTCCATGACTGATGAGAGCAGCGGGGAGTTCTCATCAGATTCCAATACTGACTCCGAATCAAATTTGGCATTTGAACCAATTAAGAATAGTTAATCGGCAAATGATTCTGAGGAAGAATGGGTCCCTCCTAAAAGGCCACGGCACTCTGGAAACCAGGCAGCTGCCAGCAACCAGGATTATATTCCCAGGCCCAGTACCGGCGCTGCCGCCAGCGATAGGCCCCGGGAACAAATGCCCAGTACCAGTGCTGCTGCCGGCGATGGGCCACAGGAACAAATGCCCAGGCCCAGTACCAGTGCTGCCACATCACGCCTGAGTACCAGCACAGGAGATTCAAATCCCCCAACTACTGGAGTGTCACGTCCCCCAAGAGCCAGGGCCTCTATATAAATTCCAGATGGTCTTGCCAACCCAACATGGCTGCCTTCCGACTCTGGATCACCAATTATTCCCCCTTTCACAGCACAGCCAGGTGCAGGCCAACACCCAAAATTTCATAGATCGATTTGTTTTTATCTGTTTATGCCTGATACTTTGCTACAATTCATTGTGGACCAGACCAATTTCTACGCCCAGCAGTATATTGCAAACAACCCCCAATCATCATATGCCCGTCCGTTTTTGAGTGGAGAGATCTGAATTTGGAGGAGTTCAAATTGTTTATGGGCCTTACCATAAAGATGGGGCTTACAAAAATTGAAGGACATGCCTATTGGTTCATCAACCCTATCCACCACATGCCCATTTATTCTGCCATAATGTACAGGTCCCGATACGAGATGATGCGCTTTCTTCATTTCAGCGACAACACCCAGTGCCCTCCCCGCAATCCAAATTACGACAAGTTATATAAAATTTGCCCACTGATAGAGTTCTGCAAATTGTTGGGACTGTTATGTTCCCGATCAGAATATATGTGTAGATGAGTCCCTGGTACCCTTTTCAGGCCGGCTAGGAATAAAGCAATACATTCCTAGCAAAAGGGCCAGATATGGAGTAAAATTTTACAAGCTCTGTGAGAGTCACGGGATATCTGCATATATGATGGAAGAGATTCCCAGATCCAGCCCCATGAGTGCCCGGCCTGATGCTGTTAGCCGACTTCATGAGCGCCACTTCCCGTACGACATTCCACCATCAGAAGCAGGCCGAAGACGGCAAAAAAGTCGCGTGTGCAGAAAGAGAGCATTTCGGAGAGTTACCAGCTACCATTGTCCCCAGTGTCCCTCCCAACCTGGCCTTTGCATTGGTGAATGCTTTCAACTTTATCATACATTCCTAAAATATTAGCACATTTTTAACCATTTCTCCATTTTCATCTGTGCTGACCATTTTCCATGCTTCCCCAAATAACCATGTCACACTGCCTTCCACGTGAACTGACCCTGGCCTGTTTTTATGGACTATGCCTCTGCCTACCGCTTGGACTGCTTCCACATGAACTGACCCGTGAACTTCCACGTGAACGGTTTTATGGACTATGCTTTTGCCTACCGCTTGGACTGATCTGTTGCTCTTCTACTGTAGTATACAGGGGTCACACATATGTGAGGGGCTCCAGAATTATCTTCCTGGATGGAGACATTTTTGTTTTTTTGGGTTTCGGAATTTCCGGATTAGGGTCTGAAGCCCGGGGGCTTCCAAGAGATTTGGGTGGGCGAAGCCTCTACCCCTGTGCACAGGTCTTACCTGATTGCGGCCCTCAGCCTGCTGCTGACTTACTGCCATCATGCCTCTGCCTGCCACATGAACGGACCACACGTCTGCCTGCCACCTGGACTATGCAAATGATTAGCTGTAGCAAGAGGCAGTATGTTTATGAAGGCCTGGGGAGAGGTACAATGAGTGTCTGCAGGTAACAGTGTACCAGGACCAATAATATGGCTGTGCTGACTGTCTCTGCCTGGACAATTTCTATGGACTGTGCTGTGCTGACAATATCCTTGTGCTGACTATAGACAATATTCCTGCCTGCTGCCTGGATAATTACTATTGCTGTCGTTAAGCACATCCCTGCCTGCTGCCTTGACCAGTGCTCTCTTCTGTGGACACTACTAAAAGCACAGGTAATGTGTTTTTTTTTTTTTTTTTTTTTTTTTACCTTTTCCGCAATAGAATTTATTTTGGATTGTAATTCTTGGTATGTACATGCTATGTGTTAGAAATATGAAGGGCCTTCAAAAATGATAGGTTGCCAGGAAATTATATGCGTAATTTATGCTCCTAGAACGCCTGATGGTGCTACTTGGATGTTGGGCCTCTCTATGTGGCCAGGCTGTGTAAAAGTCTCACACATGTGATATCGCCATACTTGAAGAGTGGCAGAATGTATTTTGGGGTGTAATTTGTTGCATATGCACTATGAGAAATAACCTGTTAATAATATATATATATATATATATAAATATTTTAATATTTTTTTTTTTACAAAGAATTGTGGGAAAAAGTTACAACCCTACCGCACATAGTCAAATGATGTCCTTGACTTTGTGCGGGGATATCAGAATGATGCCTGTAGCCGTGACATAACGGATGTCAACAAAGGCACGGCTGTTTTCTCGATCTCATGCTTTCCAGCCTGGAGGAGAGATGTGGGGTCTTATTGACCCCGCATCTGTCCATACAGAGGACCTGTCCACAATGGATTCCTATTACAAGGGATGTTTACATTCTTTGTAATAGGAAAAAAAGTGATCAAAAAAATTTAAGTAAAAAAAAATAAAATTTTTTTTTTTTTTAAATGCCCCGGTAGCTTGCGCTCAAAAGCGAACACACATGCAAGTCCCGCCCACATATGTAAACGCCGTTCAAACCACACATGTGAAGTATTACCGCGTGCGTTAGAGCGTGTACAATAATTCTAGCACTAGACCTCCTCTAACTCTAAACTGGTAGCCTGTAAAATTTTTTAAAGAGTCGCCTATGGAGATTTTTGAGTACCGAAGTTTGGCGCCATTCCATGAGTGTGCGCAATTTTAAAGCGTGACATGTTGGGTATCTACTCGGCGTAACGTCATCTTTCACATTATACAAAAAAATTGGGCTAACTTTACTGTTTTGTTGTTTTTGAATTCATGAAACAGTTTTTATTATTGCGCAAATTATAGGGCGGCACAGTGGTGTAGTGGTTAGCACTCTCGCCTAGCAGTAAAAAGGGTCGCTGGTTCGAATCCCAACCACGACTCTACCTGCCTGGAGTTTGCATGTTCTCCCTGTGCCTGTGTGGGTTTCCTCCAGGTGCTCCGGTTTCCTCCCACACTCCAAAGACATGCTGGTAGGTTAATTGGCTTCTGTCCAAAATTGGCCCTAGCATATGAATGGGGACCTTGGATTGAGGGTAGGGACTGATTTGAGTGTGCGATGTACAGGGTTAGGAGCAAGGGTCAGAGTTGTAGACACACACTCGCTCAGGTTGAACTGGATGGACTGGTGTCTTTATTCAACCTTACTAACGTGCAAATACCGTGCAAGATAAAAAGTTGCAATGACCGCCATTTTGTTTCCCTAGGGTGTCTGCTAAAATATATATATACCGTATTTATCGGCGTATAACACGCACCCCAATTTAGGAGGGAACTTTAAGGAAAAAAAAAACTTTTAGGAGGGAAGTTGAAGGGGAAAAAAACTTACATTTAAATGCCCCAGTGCAGCCTTGCCCCAGTGCAGCCTTGCCCCAGTGCAGCCTTGCCCCAGTGCAGCCTTGCCCCAGTGCAGCCTTGCCCCAGTGCAGCCATGCCCCAGTGCAGCCATGTCCCAGTGCAGCCATGTCCCAGTGCAGCCATGTCCCAGTGCAGCCATGTCCCAGTGCAGCCATGTCCCAGTGCAGCCATGTCCCAGTGCAGCCATGTCCCAGTGCAGCCATGTCCCAGTGCAGCCATGTCCCAGTGCAGCCATGTCCCAGTGCAGCCATGCCCCAGTGCAGCCATGCCCCAGTGCAGCCATGCCCCAGTGCAGCCATGCCCCAGTGCAGCCATGCCCCAGTGCAGCCATGCCCCAGTGCAGCCATGCCCCAGTGCAGCCATGCCCCAGTGCAGCCATGCCCCAGTGCAGCCATGCCCCAGTGCAGCCTTGCCCCAGTGCAGCCTTGCCCCAGTGCAGCCTTCGATCCCCTGTCCCTGCCATCCTGGGCTTCAAAATCGCCGGCCGCGATTTGAAAATGGCGCCGCCGGTGCCGAAATACACAGAGCCGGTCCTCAGCTCTTTCCGGCGGCTCTCGTTCACTTTCGGCTCCACTCGTAGTCCCGAGCGGAACTATCCGAGTAGGTTCGGATAGCTCCGCTTTTGACTACGAGTGGAGCCGAAAGTAAACGAGAGCCGCCGGAAAGAGCCGAGGACCGGCTCTGTGTATTTCGGCGCCGGCGGCGCCATTTTCAAATCGCGGTCGACGATTTTGAAGTTTTGACAGCTCGGGATCGCAGGGGATCGGCGTATAACACGCACCTGCGACTTTCCCCTGATTTTAAGGGGGAAAAAAAGTGCGTGTTATACGCCGATAAATACGATATATTTATATGTGTGTGTGTATAATATATATGTATGTGTGTATATATATATATATATATATATGTATGTGTATATGTATATATATATATGTATATATATATATATATATATATATATATATATATATATATATATATATATATATATATATATATATATGTATATATATATATGTATATATATATATGTATATATGTATATATGTATATATATATATATAGTGTGTTTTGGGGTTCCGAATAATTTTCTAGCAAAGAAAATTATGATTTTTACATGTAGGAGAGAAGTGCCAGAATAGGCTTGCTATGGGAGTGGTTAAAAAAACTCACCATGCTACTTAATACCTTGGAATGTCTACTTTCTAAAAAGGGGTCATTTGGGGGGTATTTGTACTTTCCTGACTTGTTAGTATCTCAAAAAATGGGATGGGCCTTCAGTACATCAGGTGTGAATAATTTTCAGTTACATAGTTTGTAGACTCTATACAAAGACCAAATATACACTAATTTGGGTTGTTTTTACCAAAGATATGTAGCAGTATAAATTTATGAAGAAAAATTACTAACTTGCTAAATTTTATGACCGAAACAAAAGACATTTTTTTCACTATTTACGGTCTTTTTTTTATATTTATAACACAAAAAATAAACCCACCAAAAGAAAGCTCTATTTGTGTGAAAAAAATGACGCAAATTTCATATGGGGACAGTGTTGCATGACTGAGTAATTGTCATTCAAAGTGTGAGAGTGCTGAAAGCTTAAAATTGGTCTGGGCAGGAAGGGGGTGTAAGTGCCCTGTATTGAAGTAGTTAAACATAACTCTTGACTCAGGGACTTCCTTAAATTTCAGGGCCTGGGGGAACAAAATAACTTACAGAAGGCTCCGTATAGACTCAGTCTCCACCCCCCCCCCCCCCCTCCAAACTGCTTACTGGCAATCACAGACCTGAGGGACACTTTTATTTGCACATCCCTATGGTGGAGAGCTGTCAAAAGTTTCTCAGGCTGATGGTAGAACCAGGGAAGGCATGCGACTCGGGCATTTCAATAATCGCCTATCTGGAAGACCTGCTCCTATTTATCTTCAAACCAAGGTTGTGTCTTCTGTTCTCATTGCGCCGCATTGGCCCAGAAGGCTGTGGTTCCCTAGCTGGATACTGCCATCCGGGAGGACCTTCATATCGGGGCCATTCTGCTGTCCCCAGGTGAAGCGGTGGATTCTTCCTGCATGGCTTCTGAGGAGGAATTGCTAAAGGCAAGAGCTTCTTGGATGGGGTGCTGGCCCTTCTAAGTAGCAGGAAAAGGAAAACCCGCTCCATCTACCGGAGACATTTTCAACAGCTGGTACGCAGAGGACATTCCCGATCAGGGGCCCCCTTTTCTACAAATATTTCCATACCAGCTGTTTTCTTTTTTTTTTTTTAAGAGGGTAGCTTCGAAGTGTCAGAGGCCAAAAAATTATTTTACCAACTTGGGTTCAAATCATGTGGGTAAACATAGGTTGGATGTGAAAAGGTCGTAGCACCTTTGCCAAACTCTACAGGTTGGACCTGTGGATCACTAAGGATCGGACCTCCGAGGTTAAGTGCTCATTCATCCTCTCAAAGGTAGCTATCCTTAAAGTCATTTAGGGAAAATCAGAGTTACGTACCGGTAACGTCTTTTTCCAGGAGTCTTTCAGGACGGCACTGATTCCCAGCTGAAAAATGTGTCTGCAATAAGGTGACTGCCCACTGGCTAAGTGGGTAGCAGTTCCGTCTAGCAGCACTGGGGTTGCTGCTAGACTATTCCTCAACATTCTTATTGAGTCCCTGACAGGGGAACATACAGGATTAAAAGTTTTATATGTATGACATGTCTCCCCAGCTGGCCGGAGGTACTCTTAGAAGACTGAGGGCCCAGTGGGGCAGGAGGGGCTTAAATCTTGAAGTTAAGGCGGTATTTCCTGTGAAGGGAGGAGCCGAGGTCTCTCAAAGGTGGCTATCCTGAAAGACTCCTGGAAAAAGAAGTTACCGGTATGTAACTTTTTTTTTTTTTTTTTTTTTTTTTTTTTTTTTTTTTTGCTGTGTACAAAGTGTGCACTTTATTAATGGCAAAGTACCACAGTGCAATTGTGCTGCCACACATTGCTTTGCGATTCGGCGCGGTGCATTGCATTTTATTGCAGCACTCTGCAGCGTAGTCCTGGTGTGAATGGGACACGTTGGAAACAATTGTTCCTGTGTGTCCTATTGCACTAGAGCTGCGCTGCAGTGTGCATAGTACTGTATTGTAAAACCCCAGTCACAGCAGCAAATGTACATTCACCCTGAAGGTGGTTAGTAACGCAGAGGTGCAGAATTGAAAGATTAGGACTTTGGAGCGGGCTTTTTAGGTACCAGAAAGGAATACAAAATATTAGAAAAATAGTTCCTTTTAACATGTAAAAAGACAGCATCTCATTAAAACAAATATTGTTTGGCTCTCGATAAGAGAGATGGCACATAGATTTGTGTATATATTCTCTGTTGATGCTTTAAAAAGGCTGGTCGACATTTCGCTTTCACTTCCTCGGGACCTAATTGCCTGACAACAAGCAGAGGGATTCTGTGTGAGAGAGGGGAAACATATTTCACATATAGACAATGGGCACATATAAGTAACCTAGGGGTGAGATTTCCGCATAGCAGAGATATAGGCATGGTGCAAGAGTATCTGCTGTTATTCTGAGCCCCTTTAACATCTAGATATCCACCTGCTAGGTTCTACCAGGATATATGCAGCACACCCATAGCTGAGTGAGTACTTGCTAAAACTAACGCTGCCTTGCTTGTTTATTACATTACTTCAGTTTGCTGTTCACTGACAGCATTTATTCTCTATATGATATAGATCCTTGCCATCTGGGTATTTTTAATACCTCTGGGATGGTGCGGGGCATGCCACATGTATGAGAATTGCTGTTCTATATGAGTGATCTTTTGCACCATGTCTATATCTTTGCTATGCAGAAATCTCAGCCCTAGGTTACTTAATATGTGCCCATTGTCTATATGTGAAATATGATTGTTTCCCCTTTCTCACACAGAATCCCTCTGCTTGTTGTCAGGCAATTAGGTCCTGAGGAAGCGAAAGCGAAATGTCTACAAGCCTTTTTCAAGCATCAACAGGGAAGATGTACACAAATCTATGTGCTATCTTTTACATTTATGTTAAAGTAACTATTTTTCTAATATTTTTTTATTCCTTTCTGGTACCTATAAAGTCCGCTCCAAAGTCCTAATCTTTCAATTCTAGTTATATGTGGATGTGGTAACCCCCTTACCCCTTTTTTACTTTAAACACAGAGGTGAAGTAAAGGATTGCAAAAAGATAACCAGCATTTTGTTTGAAAAATTTCATTGTTTGATACAGTACTTTGTGATTCAATCAACAAAATTATTATCCAAGTAAAGTTTAAATCTACCTTAATAGAAAGGCATAATCCACCTATTTGCAAAAAATGGAAATGCACCCATTTTTGCAATGGAGCCTTTATAGCTTTGCAACCATGAGTGGATCGCTGTTGCACTGCTCTGGCTCCTGAATGCTATTTCTCCAGCGCCAGATCCATACTGAGGTACGGGCTTTCAGTTACAAGCCTGGAGGAGGTGTCCATGAGCTACAAGTTGGGTGAAGTCACCACAATTGTGCTCCATTAAGAAAGAAGAGTCCCTCTGCCGCAGTGACCGCTCAGACTTTGTAGTTTTATTCATTCATACATTTCTGTGGTTGGATGATGCTTGTGTAGGGGCAGAGTCATGCACAGCCGTGCGGAATTCAAAAACTGACTGGAGCCAGCAGGGAGAAGAACCCCTGCATTTCTAAGGGGGGATGGGGCAGGAGTTGCAGACTGAGACTGTTTTTTTATATTGCACCCTAAATAAGGGTAAGAAAGATGGGGTTTGTTGTGAAATTGTATGTCCAGCAAAAGACTTTTCTTGGGGGAAGGCCAGAAATCCTGTTAGATTTTTATTTCAGTGGGTTTCTGTTTTGCTTGCGTCTATCTAGCAAGTTTACTGTGTGGTATAAGCAAGGAAGCTGAGATTTCTGCATTGTGTAAATTGTGCTTTTACTATACAAAGATGCTGTACATACAAAAACTATTACAATATTAGGAATACAATACAAGACTGACAGATATCTATAACAAGCAAAATGCCTAGCAAACTGAACAGCCTATGGTCTATAATAGTACAAATACACTTAAAGGTTACTTATCTTCTGTTACTGTATGTTCGTGATCTCCATTGGCAACGATGCTTCTTGGAGACCAGGCAGTGTTCTTGTATCATGAGTGGCGACTTCTGATCTTCAAAGCATGATGGTGTGTGTGTCTGTGTGTGTGTCTAGCTTATGCCTGAATCCCCCTTTTACGTGCCAGGCTGTTTACCATCGTTGCCAAACAACAGAAAACATGCCTGTTTACTGTAGCTGTAGAAACAATGGACTGTTGAAAACTGCATCTACGTACCCATTGTCTAATCAGGCCAACACTTGACAGTAATCTAACAGTCATTCTTTCAGTTTGAAAGCTGAAAAAACCCTCAAACGAGTAAATCTCTCTCTTGTGTACTGTAGCTATAAAGACAATAGCCTGTTAATTAACCTGTCAATTAAATACAACAATATCTACCCCCATTGTATAAAACAGCATTTGTTTGAGAAATCTACTCAAGCCAAAAAACTGACAGTAATCTGACCAACTCACTATTGTAATATTGTCCCATTTATCTTATGTCTGATTAATATAAAAAAATCATATTTTTTAACAAATGCAATACAGTTTCCCAGTTGCAGATTTTCCCTCACTTCCATTATGATAAAACAATTGTCAGCAGAACAGGAAGTGAAGGTAGATTTCTCTAATGGAGCCCCAGATGGCCATAAACCCCAGTGGGAGTTCTCCTCCACCCCCATTGCAAACCTAGAAAGACGAGGTTGGTCTTGCCCCATTTGAAGAGTGGATTTTGTTGGCACTGATTTGTTTTCAGCACTGCATTTGTGTATTTGATTCATAACCTTGTTGTATAAAAGGGGAGTAAAGTGAAACTGTTATGTAGTCTTGCAAAACAGAAAGCAAAATGGTGTATGATTAAAACCGCTAAGGTTTCTTGCCATATAAGTGCCATTGGGGAGACTTCCCTTCACTGACTGTCAAGACACAACAGAAAGTGAGAGGAAATCTCTCCAAAGTGATGGAAATTCCCTCTTCAACTGTTACCTTAATGTGTCCCCATTGTCAAGATTTTTCATCTAATATTTTTCTGGTGATAACTGAAAAAAAGTTTGGATTTTCCTTTTGCTTTTCAGTTCTAGTGAAACAGTGCAAAGGGGGTAGAATCTGTGTAAAAAAACAAACAAAAAGGGATATTGCTTTGGATACTTTAACCCCTTCCAGCCCACACTATAGTTGAAAGACAGCTACAGCACGGTTCTCCAATTCAGTCGTACATTCTGCACACACTTGGGTTGCGCATTGAGCACGCTCTGTGGCTGCTGTGTTCTTTGGACACAGCTGATCACTTATTGCGGTAAAGGGACATCACAGCGGCCCTTTACCATGTGATCGGCTGCGTCCAGTCACAGCTGGTCACATGTAAACAGACTTGCTGGTGCTTCTGTGTGAGGAAAGGAGTGACGATAATCAGCAAGGCTGACAGTACATTGTTTTCACCACTAATCACTGATTACCAGTGCAGCTTTTTAGCGCCTCCTCATCAGCGCACATCAGTGAACAAGAAAACGTACTTATTTGCAAAATTTTATATCAGAAAAATCAGAAATGAAGTGTGTGTGTGTGTGTGGTTTTTTTTTTTTCCTCAACAAAACAAAAAAAACCCCCAGTAGTGATTAAATACCACCAAAAGAAAGCTCTATCTGTCGCAAAAAAATTATAACAATTGAATATGGGTACATGTTGCATGTCCACAATTGTCATTCAAAGTGCGACAGCGCTGATGCTTAAAATTGGCCTGGGTAGGAAGGGGGGTATAAGTGCCCGGTATTGAAGTGATTAACCAGATTTAGAAGCATCAAGGGACTAAAAATTGGGACTTTTAAGGCACAACTATAATGGACTTCAAAAGATATGTAAAAAAGTTGAATTTTATTAATAACATACAAAGAACCTAGGGAGTGGACATGGACATTTAAAAAACACATCAGATATAGGCATACAACACATGTAATAACACCATTGAGGATCCTATCCTGCAGTCTCCTATGTAATTCTATATACTCTTAACAATACATTCGAATTCCAGGTAAAAGAAAAGGGTAGACTTCCCCTAGAGAGTTTAAGATTGAGGGAGCACTGCAGGTCTGGTATTCCAAAGTGGTGTATTCTCCAATTGCTCTACATGTTTCACGTTGACAAAGAACGCTTCTTCAGGAGCTAGAGGTTCTATTAAAAAATACATACAAAGAAAAACTTATATCAAAATCGCAAAAAAAATTGGAAGTTGTTCTCAATAGGTATACTGTAGGAAAAGTGCGAGTAACCACCTTATTAGAGAAGATAGAAAAATCCAACCCCTAGTGGCGAGGCATGGCAAGGGCCCTATGAAAGATTAAGGTCTCAGATGGAAGGACAGCACAGACCAGCGGTCCAGGACAGCCCATACAAAAGGAAGTCTATAGAAACCTTTGATATCATAATTAAAATTGGGCAGATGAGTGAGTAAGCAAGGGGTGACGGTAATGCATGGTCAAGGGATTAGATACTTGAACGCAGGACTAAAGAAAAAAAGAGGAAGAGAGCGTACATACAAACAAGGAGGGGGGGGGAGAGAAGAGGGAGGGAAGGAGAATTGGGAGAAGGGGAAAAGGAGTAAGGCTAAGGGGGATGGAAAGGGGGTCCCCCTTTCCATCCTCCTTTCCTTTTCCCCTTCTCCCAATTCCCCTTCCCTTCTTTCCTTCCCTCCCTCTTCTCCCCCCCCCCCTTTCTCACCCCCCCCCCCCACCCCCTATATATATATTGTATGTGTGAGAATTTTTTATACATTTTTTTTTTTTTCTTCCTATAATAAATGGCTTTGCACTAAGACGGTAAACCAGTAACCATTTTATCTTCATATTAAAGGAGTTGATTAGTCTTAATGAAGAATCACACTATAAAGATGTATTATGTTTTTATTGTTTTAACACATTGCGGCATTGACCATGACCTATAATGCCAGAGCACATTTGCCTTACATTTGCAGTGTCCTTTGTGATTTCTGCAAATGTGGGGACAGATTTAAATGTTGCTTGGAACTACTGTGTAGCATGTGGGCTATGGAATGTGCAGTAATGAGCACAATGAAGTAACAATCACATCAGTTAGTGATATTCTATCTTATTGTAAGGATTAGAGAAAAGGAAATAGCCTTAGTTAAGAGAAAACTCATTGCATTTATATATTCTCGGCAGTCTTGGGGATTGGGCAATTTGTGGTTTGTTTTTTGTCCATGTGTATAGATTGGATTATAATGGGAAGGCTGTGATTGTTCTGTACATGGCACTACAAGGTGGAATTCTGATAGTAACTGGAAGAAATGGAAGAAACCGGAGAATGTGTTAGAAAACGGATATGCAGAAGACTAACTAACTTTTCTTTTCTCTCATCAGCTGAACCATTTGCCTCAAAAGTCAAGCAGATGAGGCTTAAAAGAGAAGACTTTGAGATTTTAAAAGTAATTGGAAGAGGAGCATTTGGGGAGGTAAGTTTGCTTTATAAAGTGGCAGCGGTGGTAGCAGTCATTGCAGTGGCATGGGCCCAGACACTCATACATATACCAGTTATGCTATATGAGATGTGCTAATTCTCGTTCTTGCATTCATTTATATGTGCTATTTGAACTAAATAAGGAAACTTGCAACTTTAATTCCTATACAGCACATATTCTGTGTTATATTGAAAGCCGCTTTGACATCTCAAATATGGCAGTTTGAATTCCCAATTCTGAACTGTAATTGGTTCTGTTCCCACCACTTTATTCAAAAATGTGATTATTCCTAAATGTATGTAAAGCTGTTTTATTTTTTATTTTTTCCTTTGATAGAGTACTGTTTCTTTCCCCTATTTTTAACACTAGTCATGGATCTCTAGTCCTCTTTATGCCAGTCTCCTCTTCTGTTTAATAAATGTTTGTTAGAACATCTCAAAAACTGTTCCATAAAACTTGTAATACTGAACAATTATAGGATAGCATAGAAAAGGCACGACGTGATGTATTACTAAAAATGAAAGCACTGACAATACCATCAAAGGTTTTAAAGAATGACCACATTACATGCACAGATCTCCTCTTCAGCACTAAAAAACTGTTCAATTAAAAAAAAAATACATATTTAACTACTTCAATACTGTGCACTTACACCCCCTTCCTGCCCGGGCCATTTTTCATCTTTCAGCGCTGTCAACCTTTGACAATTGCGCGGTCATGCTACACTGTAACCATGTGAAATTTTTATCATGTTCTTCACACATATAGAGCTTTCTTTTGGTGGTATTCACTTCTGTTTTTTTTTTTTTTCTTTTCCTAAAAAAAAAAAAAAAAAAAAAAAATGCAAATTTTAAGAAAAACATTTTTTTTCAGTTTGTCAGTAAATTTGGTAAAATAAGTATGTAGCAATAACTCTCGCTGGAGCTGCTGGTTTAAAGCGGGCTTGTTACCTTCACTCTCCTTCCCTCTGTTTCACCAGCACCGGGTCTAGGGTTCCGTTGAGTTTACCTCCAGACGATACAAGCACCAACACTTGAGTACGTTTTCAATGCTTTATTGAACAATTAACGAAGGAAGTAGCAGGAAAGAGGCAGAAGGGAAACTGCAGGGAAAGCTCAAATACTTTTCTGTAGGATTCTTGACAAATGTCCTTTAAAGTAGAATGCGCTCCCCTCGTGGGACACACTCTTTGCTCGCCTGGATAGGCCTCTCTCACTTGCCTAGCAGCCAGTACGTAGCACGAACAAAGTCTCTGCCACAGACTTGCTTGGGATGAACCCGTACGATCCTCTGCCACAGGATGTATTGGTTTTGTGGTGAATGTCAGTCACAGTGCTTGAACCTTTAAGCCAAACCCGGCAACACTATGCTGTGAAGTTATTTTAGGATACGTCCTCCAACCGAGTCACCAGGCCCCTCTCTAGACCAGCACTCTGTGTGATCCTTCCATGACGGGTCCTCCCCTGGGATCTCCTCGGTTGTACAGCTTTTTCACTCTGGTTAGACAGCTCAGGACCATTCCTCAGCTGCTGTGGTAGGCCCCAGACAAGCTTATGGGCCCACCCTTGCGCCGCAGCGACGCGGGCCTCCGGAACGGAGGACCACGAGGTAGCACTCTAACGCATACCTGTCGGCCAGGAGGGCCAGCAGGTGGCTGTAAAACGAACCAAAAAATATGGCGTCTGTCCCATAAATACCCTCTCCCAGAATTCAACTCTGAGGACCACCTCCACCGAGTAGTCTCCGGGACAGAGGAGCACCCATACGCTTTGCTTTGACACGTTGCCTTTCCAACACTAGCCAGTGGTAACAGCGCCACCTACCGGCTCAGTATGGAAACATCCACAACGTCAGCCAAGCTGGAACAGAGGCAAATCCAACCTCCCTAACGAACAAGTCACCAAATTCACCCATCAGATGGTAGATCGCAAATCTACCAGCGCTACAAGATACTTTTCTCCACTGATGGGCGCTGATGATGCGGCACTGATGGGCATTGATTAGGTGGCACTGATGAGCACTGGTGGGTGGTACTGGTGCGCACAGATAGGCCACACTGATGGGTGGCAGGGGTGGGCAACAGTGATAACCAGCACTGTTTGCTGGCACTAGTGGGCACTCACTGCTGGCACTGGTGGGCGCTTTATTGTAATCAGGGCACTGATTATCAGTGCCCTGATTACATGCCTAGATGTCCTCTGAGGAGATGCCGCTGATCGGCTCTCCTCACATTCTGTCAGTGTGAGGCGAGCCGATTACCTGCATTTCCATGTTTATATGTCACCGGCTGAGATTGGACACAGCCAACCACATGGTTAAAGTGCCGTGGCTCTTTACAGAGTTTGGGGTCGCGCCGTGTCCTAGCAACACGGCGGGGGTGCGCGAGAGCGGCTGTTCTAGGAGCCATCATGTGACCTCCACCCAGAACGAGAGCCGCACCGCCCCGCCATAATTTGACCGCCTCATGCCTATATACGTGAACAGAATGGCACGGGCAGGCAAAATCACGTACCTGGTACGTGATTGCCTTCCCGCGGGCGGGGGGGTCCGGTCGGCTTTTGGCTGGGAGCGTTCCGTGATGAGGGGGAGGCCATCCGATCCTGGCCCCCCCCCTCGCGATCGCTCCCAGCCAATGAGAAACATCTCCTGCCTGTGTATAGTACACACAGGCAGAGGATGTGATGTCATCTCTCCTCGGCTCGGCAGTTTCCGCTCCGGCGCCGAGGAGAGAAGACTTCACAGTGAGTGCGCACACACACACACACACACACACACACACACACACACACACACACACACACACACACACACACACACACACACACACACACACTAGAACATGCCAGGCACACTTTACACCCCCGATCGCCCCCAATCACCCCTCCCCCTCCCTGTCACACTGACACACACTACTCACTAGTTGAGTATTAGCGTAGGGTACAGCATTGCACAGACTAGGACACACTTTCACAGGGTCTCCCAAGATGCCATCGCATTTTGAGAGACCCGAACCTGGAACCGGTTACAGTTATAAAAGTTAGTTACAAAAAAAAGTGTAAAAAAAAAAACAAAAAAAACAAACAAAAATATAAAATAAAAAAAAAATAGTTGTCGTTTTATTGTTCTCTCTCTCTCTATTCTCTCTATTGTTCTGCTCTTTTTTACTGTATTCTATTCTGCAATGTTTTATTGTTATGTTTTATCATGTTTGCTTTTCAGGTATGCAATTTTTTATACTTTACCGTTTACTGTGCTTTATTGTTAACCATTTTTTTGTCTTCAGGTACGCCATTCACGACTTTGAGTGGTTATACCAGAATGATGCCTGCAGGTTTAGGTATCATCTTGGTATCATTCTTTTCAGCCAGCAGTCGGCTTTCATGTAAAAGCAATCCTAGCGGCTAATTGGCCTCTAGACTGCTTTTACAAGCAGTGGGAGGGAATGCCCCCCCCCCCCACCGTCTTCCGTGTTTTTCTCTGGCTCTCCTGTCTCAACAGGGAACCTGAGAATGCAGCCGGTTATTCAGCCAGCTGACCGTAGAGCTGATCAGAGGCCAGAGTGGCTCCAAACATCTCTATGGCCTAAGAAACCGGAAGCTACGAGCATTTTATGACTTAGATTTCGCCGGATGTAAACAGCGCCATTGGGAAAGCATTTTATCACACCGATCTTGGTGTGGTCAAATGCTTTGAGGGCAGAGGAGAGATCTAGGGTCTAATAGACCCCAGTTTTTTCAAGAGTACCTGTCACTACCTATTGCTATCATAGGGGATATTTACATTCCTTGAGATAACAATAAAAATGATTTAAAAAAAAATGAAAGGAACAGTTTAAAAATAAGATAAAAGCAAAAAAAAGCACCCCTGTCCCCCCTGCTCTCGCGCTAAGGCGAACGCAAGCGTCCGTCTGGCGTCAAATGTAAACAGCAATTGCACCATGCATGTGATGTATCACCGCGAAGGTCAGATGTCAGATCGAGGGCAGTAATTTTAGCAGTAGACCTCCTCTGTAAATCTAAAGTGGTAACCTGTAAAGGCTTTTAAAGGCTTTTAAAAATGTATTTAGTTTGTCGCCACTGCACGTTTGTGCGCAATTTTAAAGCATGTCATGTTTGGTATCCATGTACTCTGCCTAAGATCATCTTTTTTATTTCATCAAACATTTGGGCAATATAGTGTGTTTTAGTGCATTCAAATTTAAAAAAGTGTGTTTTTTCCCCAAAAAATGCGTTTGAAAAATCGCTGCGCAAATACTGTGTGAAAAAAAAATAAATGAAACTCCCACCATTTTAATCTGTAGGGCATTTGCTTTAAAAAAATATATAATGTGTGGGGGTTCAAAGTAATTTTCTTGCAAAAAAAAATTATTTTTTTATGTAATCAAAAAGTGTCAGGGCTTTGTCTTCAAGTGGTTAGAAGAGTGGGTGATGTGTGACATAAGCTTCTAAATGTTGTGCATAAAATGCCAGAACAGTTCAAAACCCCCCCAAATGACCCCATTTTGGAAAGTAGACACCCCAAGCTATTTGCTGAGAGGCATGTCGAGTCCATGGAATATTTTATATTGTGACACAAGTTGCGGGCAAGAGACTTTTTTTTTTTTTTTTTTTTTTTTTTTGCACAAAGTTGTCACTAAATGATATATTGCTCAAACATGCCATGGGAATATGTGAAATTACACCCCAAAATACATTCTGTTGCTTCTCCTGAGTATGGGGATACCACATGTGTGGGACTTTTTTGGAGCCTAGCTGCGCACGGGACCCCGAAAACCAAGCACCGCCTTCAGGCTTTCTAAGGGCGTAAATTTTTGATTTCACTCTTCACTGCCTATCACAGTTTCGGAGGCCATGGAATGCCCAGGTGGCAAAAACCCCCCCATATGACCCTATTTTGGAAAGTAGACACCCCAAGCTATTTGCTGAGCGGTATAGTGAGTATTTTGCAGACCTCACTTTTTGTCACAAAGTTTTGAAAATTGAAGAAAATTTTTTTTTTCTTGTCTTTCTTCATTTTCAAAAACAAATGAGAGCTGCAAAATACTCACCATGCCTCTCAGCAAATAGCTTGGGGTGTCTACTTTCCAAAATGGAGTCATTTGGGGGGGGGGGTTTGCGCCACCTGGGCATTCCATGACCTCCAAAACAGTGATAGGCAGTGAAGAGTGAAATCAAAAATTTACACCCTTAGAAATCCTGAAGGCGGTGATTGGTTTTCGGGGCCCCGTACGCGGCTAGGCTCCTAAAAAGTCCCACACATGTGGTATCCCCATACTCAGTAGAAGCAGCTAAATGTATTTTGGGGTGCAATTCCACATATGCCCATGGCCTGTGTGAGCAATATATCATTTAGTGACAACTTTGTGCAAAAAAAAAAAAAAAATTGTCACTTTCCCGCAACTTGTGTCAAAATATAAAATATTCCATGGACTCAACATGCCTCAAAGCAAATGGCTTGGGGTGTCTACTTTCCAAAATGGGGTCATTTGGGGGGGTTTATGCCATCTGGGCATTTTATGGCCTTCAAAACTGTGATAGGTAGTGAGGAGTAAAATCAAAAATTTATGCCCTTAGAAATCCTGAAGGCAGTGATTAGTTTTCGGGGCCCCGTACGCGGCTAGGCTCCCAAAAAGTCCCACACACTCAGAAGAAGCAGCTAAATGTATTTTGGGGTGCAATTCCACATATACCCATGGCCTGTGTGAGCAATAATATCATTTAGGGACAACTTTTTTTATTTAATTTTTTTTAGTCATTATTCAATCACTTGGGACAAAAAAATGAATATTCAATGGGCTCCACATGCCTCTCAGCAATTTCCTTGGGGTGTCTACTTTCCAAAATGGGGTCATTTGTGGGGGTTTTGTACTGCCCTCAAGAAACGACATAGGCAGTCATAAATTAAAGGCTGTGTAAATTCCAGAAAATGTACCCTAGTTTGTAGGCGCTATAACTTTTGCGCAAACCAATAAATATACACTTATTGACTTTTTTTTACCAAAGACATATGGCCGAATACATTTTGGCCTAAATGTATGACTAAAATTGAGTTTATTGGATTTTTTTTTTAGAACAAAAAGTAGAAAATATCATTTTTTTTCTAAATTTTCGGTCTTTTTCCGTGTATAGCGCAAAAAATAAAAACGGCAGAGGTGATCAAATACCATCAAAAGAAAGCTCTTTGTGGGAAGAAAAGGACGCAAATTTCGTTTGGGTACAGCATTGCATGACCGCGCAATTAGCAGTTAAAGCGACGCAGTGCCAAATTGTAAAAAGTGCTCTGGTCAGGAAGGGGGTAAATCCTTCCGGGGCTGAAGTGGTTAAAGAGGAACTGCAGTCTGCTCACATAATTTGTAATAAAAACATCTTTGCCGTTCTGAAATTTCCCTCCAACCACTTTGCATATTTTATATATACTGTGATTCTGTATTTTGCCAAATATGCAACAGAAATCTCCCTCCACTGAGTCTGGCTGCAACCATTTCAATTGTGGGCAGCTGAAGCTGCTGCCTCTTCACTTCCTGGATTTACACAGAGGTATGCCTCCAGCTCTGCAGCTCTCATTGGCCCTCCTATGACTCATGCCCCCCCCACCCTTCCTGGCAAACTTTCACAAGAGTGGGGGAGAGCTGTGGATGATGTCATAAGCCTAGGCTTTTTACCGGACAAGAAACAGGAGGTGGGCTGTATAAGTTATTTACTGGCAAAAAAAAATGTTTTGCTATCCAAAGTTAAAACAATAAGGGCAGAAGATTTAATAGATGGAAAGATGAAAAAAAGTTCCGCTTTTAATGTGAAGCACTAATGGTGAAATAGCAAGAGAATGATTAATCGTCTGATGTGAAGTTAGAAAGGTTTGGTTTACAGAACTTTTATTGGATTTAGTTTTTTTGCCAATGACACAAAATAGCAAATCGAATGTTTAGTTTAGGGTAATACAGGTCTTGTTTATGTATGCTGCATTCTTATTTTGCTTCCATTTCATAATCGTATTACTATTTATTTATTTTTTTTCTTCCTTGTTTCTAACCAGGTGGCTGTGGTGAAAATGAAAGGCAATGGAAAGATATATGCCATGAAAATCCTGCACAAATGGGAGATGCTAAAACGAGCTGAGGTAATTATTAATGCTCTGCAAATTAAAAAAAAAGACACGCACAACCAAGACCTAAACTTGCAATGCTGGTGTTTTGGAGATGGCCAACCCAGCAGTTACCATGGCCTTCGTGCATGCAGAAAACCCTCTTTCATAGTGGTCAGTCATTTATTCAGTGTAGGCAAAGCTGCTGCAATGGTTAAACAGGTGACACTTTTTACTTTCCTGTGTTTTGTCAGATTTTGTAACGGAAGTGACATTCCATCACGGCCATCTTGCTACACCTCACACTCATCCACAGTAAGGATACGGTGAGAAGATGGCAAGCGGACATCTTGTTACACCCACCGGAGTCATGCATTTCACACTTATTTTTTAACAGTAAACTGAGTTTATATAGTGAAATGAAGTGACAGTATTTAAAAATCTGTCTGACTGTTTAAATGTTTAAAAGCAGCGGCAAGCCTGTTGATCTCACAGGTTTGTTAATTTGACAGAACACCGCTGATATGAAATGAATTTCATTATATAAGCTGAGTTTACTGTTAAAAATAAGTGTCAAATGCAATAAAAATAATAAAATAAGCTATATGACAGAGCAATGTTTAATTATGAACAAGAAAAGGGAAAGCTAGGAAAGGAGTTTGCCTTATGATTGGTCCATGAGGCATTCATTGTAAAGGAGAAGTATAGCCAAAGCTTGTTTTGGCTGTACTCCTTTGGATCACAGGAGTGCAACTTGTTTTGCACTCCTGTGACCTGTTTTCAGCAGAGAGCGGTCTGAAGTCTGCTCTCTGCTGACGTCACACAGATCAGTCCAGGCAGCGCGTCATCGCAACAATAAACTCTGGATGTGCCTGGATTTACACCGCGAGCCGCTGAGAGACACAGCTGAATGCCCACTCCACAGCCCAGGGCTCCAGTGAGCGAGGAGGGGGCAGAGCAAAGCAGTCAGCAGCTCTCTGCTCTGGAAGCCCTGAGAACTGAGTGATCAGTGATGTTCGATTTCTCGGTTCTCAGTGCAGTGGCGTCTGGGACAGATGCAGCACCTAGGTAAGTATGATTCTACAAAAAAGTGCAAACCCATACTACTTTTAAGCATAGCACATCACATTGGTTTTGCGGCTCTTGTAGGTTTGGCTGAGAAAAATCTGGAAATAACAATTCAGGAGGGAACCAATGTTTGGGCTAGCCCGGGGATCACTGCCACATCCCAAATACGGAAAGGAGACCAAGAAAGGAAATGTGCCCCAAAGGGGATACTATGGGCAGTGTGTCACCGGGCAATGGATGGATGGTGCAGGCGTGAAATACACAGTTGAGGTTAGAAGTTGTATAACAAAAGTTTGAGTAGAAAAATACACACAAATCTAAAATATAAAATCGCATGAGCGGAAGAGACAAAAAACAATGGTAATCAAACTGCTAACATGCTAGGTGTACTGTCCCAGTAAATACAAATATGACCTGCTGGGCTGAAAATACGGTAGCATATAATACTCTACATGTTTCGGAAAATAAAGAGGTTCTATCCCCTCTATATGGTGTATTTCCTTCTTCAGGAGTTTCGGGAAAGCAGTTATATTTTTCTAGAAAGGAGAGAAAGGGATATATTTGTATATATAGGTATAAGTCAGTCACTGTATTAAGCACCAACAAAGGGTATAAAACCATTATGTCTAAGAGTATGAGAGACTGTTTGGATTACAGACAAGACATGAGGACAGAGCAAAATCTCAGACTGAACGAACATATTTATACAGAGGTACTCACAAGGCATATGACTCTTCAGCATATATACTGTACACAGATATACCACGAGAAGGACTCCCACTTCCTACGGTTCGAAAGGTTGTATCACTCGGTTAAAGATCCAAATATTGGATATAATTTTCAGGGGATGAAGCCCAAGAGGGAGAATATGGAGGGATTTGCGGATACTGGCCTTGACACAGATCCCCACACGGACGGCGAGCCAGGGCTCACAAGAGCCACCAATGCTGGGCGGACTGTACAAACACCTGCAGAGTCAGAGACAAGGAGGAGGGGGGTGTTTTAGGAAATACCGTATATACTCGAGTATAAGTCGAATTTTTCAGCACATTTTTTTGTGCTGAAAGTGCCCCCCTCGACTTATACTCGAGTCAAGCACTTTTCTGCAGCAAAAAATTTCATTTTCCAAACCGACTTTGGGGCCCCGTATCTCAGGGCCACTTGGTGCTAGGAACCCCAAATTTGGTGTGCAAACCCAGTGGAACTGGTACCATAACATATCCAAAGCTGGGGTTCCTAGCCCCAAGTGGCTCTGAGATACGGGGCCCCAAAATCGGTTCGGAAAATGTCATTCTCTGCTGCAGAAAAGTGCTTGACATTTTCTGAACTGATTTTTGGGGCCCTGTATCTCTGGGCCACTTGGTGCTAGAAACCCCAGCTTTAAATATTTTATGGTGCCAGTTCCACTGGGTTTGCACACCAAATTTGGGGTTCTTAGCACTAAGTGGCCCTGAGATACGGGGCCCCAAATTCGGTCAACTGTGTCCATCTGCAGCAATGTCATTTCGGGACCCTTTGGGTTCAGAGACCCCAAATTTTGGCTGCAGCTAGGGGGCATCTAGGAACCCTTAACTATCAAGTTTGAAGTTCAGGGGACCTATGGCTGCAAATGGGCACAGTGATGCTGCAAATGGGCATTGTTGACCCTCTTTTCCACTTCCAGTAGCTGTGCATTTCTCACCCTCGTCTTATACTCGGGTCAATAAGTTTTTCCAATTTTTTTGTGGTAAATTAGGGCCTCGACTTATACTCGGAACGACTTATACTCGAGTATATACGGTATATATCCCATATTAGAGATATTGGGCTGGTAGAGCCTTAACATTAAATGTCATTTCTCAGCACAGTATGTAGGGTAATGGGGCATGTTAGTGGCAGTCGCAGTTGGAATTGACATACCTGGTCTCTGATGTTTCAATGTAGGCAAATCCTGCAGGGAAGGAACGCTCCTCTCGGCTGTGTAGCAGAGAAGAGTGTGAGTAAGGCCGGTACTAAGTATGCTATCTGGTGTGGGGTGTGACACTAGTGGGCCAATCAATCACCTGCAGGGCGGAGTAAACTTGGGTGGCAGCGAAACAGCTGATTGTCAAGCCGACCGGAGCGTAATGTCCGGAGGAGACATCAGCTGTGTGTGGGTGTGTTTGTGATAGCTGCCCACTGTAGCTCCTTGGCCTGGGCGGCGGCCGACGCCGCCGCGTCATCAGATGCGGCGACGTCACTTGTCGACAGAGGCCGCCGACACGGAAGGAGAGCAGTCTGATGGAGTGGGAGTGGAAAATCCCCAGTGCGCAGGCGCGGGACAGAACGTCGGGCGCGTGCGCATCAGCACTGCTGAGAGAATGCCGCTGTCCCCAGAGAGGGGATACAGAGGCCTTTCCGTGCCGGGGAGCACCGGCAAGCCATCCACAGGGGGCACACTGATCAAGGCCACATCTAGGAGTGCAGTAATTTTGTTGGTGTAATTGTTTTGGGGGAATTTAAATTTAAACTATTCCGAACTGTTGAGAGGTGGGAGTTCCATCTTTACAAAGTATTCCTGGAAAGACACAAACATATATGAATTTTCCATATTACAGTACAGATATATATAAGTATACAGGCTGAACAACAGGATTTCTATGCTGGTTTGTTTTGTGAGCTCATTCTATTTTTTATATCATGGGAATAGATGATTATCTTTTAGACACATCAATGTAAGCCCAATGCAAAAGCAAATGAAGGACATGGAAAAGATAGTAATAAAATTAAGAATAACAGGGTAAGGGAAAGAAGCGGCAGCCTAGCATATGTAATCTGCATTGGGCATAAAACTATTGGGGGAAAAAAAAATAAAAAAAAATAAAAAAAAAATAATAAAAATAAATAAATAATAGTTACTTGATACATAAACACAAGAGATTCAGGATATTGAGTGCTTGCGTGGAAGATAGGGCAAAATGGCTTGATGTGACAAGCCACTGTCCTATAATTCCTTGTCGTAACCACCTGTGGAAAAGCCAGGAAGGAAAGGTTTAAGATTGAACGCCTCATTCAGGCCTGGTGGCATTGTCGCATTAAGATTGGATATCCAGCGGAGTTCCCGCTGTAGGAGGATCTTGTTGAAATCACCTCCTCGGGAACTCGGATGTAGTCGATCCAAAATTAGTACTGAAACTTTGGGACACGTGCCACCATGTACCTGGGCTACGTGTCTCCCTAAAGGGAAGTCGGGGTCGGCAGATTGCATCACCCTAAGGTGTCGATAGATGCGTTGCCATAATTTTTGTAAGGTTTTCCCCACATAAAAACAATTACAATGACAGGTCAATAGATACACCACTCCTGTGGTTTGGCAGTTTGCATAGTGTTTCGGCACAAAACGTTTGCCGTTTGGCAAGCATACATTTTTGCGTGTATCCATGTATCTGCAGTATGCACATGACCCGCATTGGAATGTACCCAGCGTAGTGCAGGTGTTTGTACAGTCCGCCCAGCATTGGTGGCTCTTGTGAGCCCTGGCTCGCCGTCCGTGTGGGGATCTGTGTCAAGGCCAGTATCCGCAAATCCCTCCATATTCTCCCTCTTGGGCTTCATCCCCTGAAAATTATATCCAATATTTGGATCTTTAACCGAGTGATACAACCTTTCGAACCGTAGGAAGTGGGAGTCCTTCTCGTGGTATATCTGTGTACAGTATATATGCTGAAGAGTCATATGCCTTGTGAGTACCTCTGTATAAATATGTTCGTTCAGTCTGAGATTTTGCTCTGTCCTCATGTCTTGTCTGTAATCCAAACAGTCTCTCATACTCTTAGACATAATGGTTTTATACCCTTTGTTGGTGCTTAATACAGTGACTTATACCTATATATACAAATATATCCCTTTCTCTCCTTTCTAGAAAAATATCATAACTGCTTTCCCGAAACTCCTGAAGAAGGAAATACACCATATAGAGGGGATAGAACCTCTTTATTTTCCGAAACATGTAGAGTATTATATGCTACCGTATTTTCAGCCCAGCAGGTCATATTTGTATTTACTGGGACAGTACACCTAGCATGTTAGCAGTTTGATTACCATTGTTTTTTGTCTCTTCCGCTCATGCGATTTTATATTTTAGATTTGTGTGTATTTTTCTACTCAAACTTTTGTTATACAACTTCTAACCTCAACTGTGTATTTCACGCCTGCACCATCCATCCATTGCCTGGTGACACACTGCCCATAGTATCCCCTTTGGGGCACATTTCCTTTCTTGGTCTCCTGGCTGAGAAACATCTGCCAAACCTACATGCACATTCCGACTCGGTTCACGTATATGCAAATTGGATTCATATTGGATTTTGATCCATATCCAATTCGCGTTACTTGTGAACCAAACCGGCTTTCTATGGAGCCAGTTCACATATCTGCGGAGCAGCGGGAGAGCGATTTTAGTGCAAATTTAAAGAGTCCTGTGCATTTTCTGAGCACTGCTGTGTGATTTCAGGTGCGAATTCCAGGCTCATTGTCTTCTATGGCAATGCTTCTGAATCGCACATGTCAGTTTTGATCACAAATTGAGAGAAAATTTTGTGGCTGTCCCCTCCCATTCCATACCAGGCACTTATCCAAGCATGCAGCCTGACGAGCGACCAAGTCAAAACGGACCTGAAAATCGCAAATGTGTGAACCTAGCCTCAAGGATACTGATATATCCTAGGACAGTGATGGCGAACCTTGGCACCCCAAATGTTTTGGAACTACATTTCCCATGATGCTCAACTATGCTGCAGCATGCATGAGCATCATGGGAAATGTAGTTCCAAAACATCTGGGGTGCCAAGGTTCGCCATCGCTGTCCTAGGATGTACATTTTAGATTAAAGGCCACGGGGAGTGGATTCCTAGATCTTACATAAGCACTTCTCCGCTGTTGTCGTCCAATAGATTTACAAATTTAAAATCGATATTTATAATTACCATTTGTGTCTCTAGAACAGTATTTCAGCAAACCTTTACATTTTGGGCCAGGGAAGCATGTGTCTTTCTCTTAACACTTTTTTTCTGTATATCTGTGTACTCAGATTTAATTTGGTAATCCCTTTTAAGTACAGCGTTTTAACTATTCAGAACTTTATGTCAGGGCTGTACTTGAGATTCATACAAGTTGAAGTACCACATCTAAAGCCATTTTATTGCCATATGTAGGTGCCAGAATCACTCATGTTGTGCTATGTTTGCAATGTCTAATTACCGTTAGTGTAAACATGGAGTTCTTAGTGCTGAATATACATATGAATATACCCAAGTATTTTTTATTTTTTTTAAAAGGTTTTTTTTTTTTTTCTCTCTAAATTTCCAAGGAACCAAAGATTTGTATTTCTGAATACTTCCTTTTGAAGTAAAATGGCAAAAGGGAGGATGACAGCTTGTTGAAAAGACACTTGTGTAGATTATAGACTTGTTTATGAGTCAGCATAAATCAGATTAGAGCAGGAAAGCACGGTTTTAGAAGTGATTTAATAAACCCTTGTAAGTTGCTAGTTCTGAAGCCTAGCCCACATATAGTACAAAGAAACCTGTTGTCAATGCAGATCTTTGATAGAATGTTGGACTAAAGGGCATGTTATGTAACTCTTTAGACCTATGGCAAAAGGAAGTGACAGAGAAAGAGCAGCTACATAAAAATGTGACAAACATATAAGGAATCAAAATGGTGGGTAATGTAGCGCTAAAACAATAAGCACAAATATAAGTGGAACAGTGCAAAAAAATGTAATTATACTTTAACATATAAGTGAAACCGTGCAAAAAGTCAAAATATGCACAAGTAACATGTGAAAAAGTCCAATGGATGAGGAAACCTATTGAAAGAAGCCTGTACGTCAGCCATTAAATGAGTGGATCAAGGGTGGAATAAACTAGCACTGTCCGGTATGGCAAACATCAAGGGTGGTACATCTCCAACACGAGAGATGTATATATACTCTTACCAGAACAGGTGGACTCAAATGTCAGCGACAGAGTCATACAGGCATGGTGCCAAAAACGGCGGATACACGGCACTACAAAGGATCCAGGACCTCAGAAGATGAATCCAGGGGTATTGTGGATGACCACCAAACGAACCTCCAATGGAAGGAGCACCAAAACTGGATCTTAGATGAAAAAAGACTGACTGGACAGCAGGGCAACTCTCATCCGGATGATATGTGGAGAAAAAAATTGGTTCCATACGGTGTAGGTCAAATAATGAGGTTTTTTATTTCTAAAAACCGGTATACAGCAATGAAGATAAAAATTGGGATCACAGATAAAAATGCAGGGCAATGTGAGGAGCATTTATTGCCCTGCATTTTTAGAAATAAAATACCTCATTGCTTGACCTACACCATATGGGAAGCAATTTTTTTTTTCTCCACATACCATCCAGATGAAAGTTGCATTGCTGTCCAGTCAGTCTTTTTGCATCGAAGATCCAATTTCGGTGCTCCTTCCATTGGAGGTTCGTTTGGTGGTCATTAACAATACCCTTTGGAGTTCCGTGTATCCGCCATTTTCGGCACCCTGCCTGTTTGACTTTGTCGCTGACATTTGAGTCCACCTGTACCAATAATGCCACGTATACACGATCGGTTTTCTCATCGGAAAAAGATATGATGGCTTTTGCGACGCGATTCCGCTCAAGTTTGCCTTGCATACACACGGTCACGCAAAAGTTTGCTGAAATTACGACCATCAAGAACGCGGCGACGTACAACACTACGACAAGCAGAGAAAATGAAGTTCAATACTTTTGAGCATGCGTCTAATTGTTTCCGAGCATGCGTAGAAATTTTGCACGTCAGAATTGCCACAGACTATCGCATTTTCTGTGCATGGTAGCCGATTCGCTTCTAACTTCAGCTTGTTCAATTTAAGCTTTGACAAAAAGAAAAAAAAAATGGGAGCTGATTGGTTTCTGTGCCGAGCTGCACCAGATTTTGCACTCTTCTATTTTAGTCAATTAACTCCAGTAGTGGCATAACCTGCCAGGCGCTTGCATTTTTCATAAAGGAAAACCACTTTGGTCGCCTTCTGCATGGGTATGTTTTTACAAGTGTTTTAAATATATTGTGTGATATTTTTTTTTTTTTTTTTTTTTTTTTATGACAAGATCTGGAAATCTACTGACTACCATATAACCAGGCTGGCCTGCCAAACACGTTGGAGGATGGCTACATATACCTTTTTATTTTAGGATATGCAGTCCTTGAAGAGATTTGACTATTCTTTTTGATATCCTACAATTTGGGAGGGGATTGCGGTTGTCAATCCAAATCCAGTCGGGTCACAGGCAAAAGACGAAACACAACTGGGTGGGCTCAGGGCAAAGTGCTCTGCCCACCCGTTTTTTGAAGCCAATTAGAGCTTCAGGCTCTAATAATGTTCTTCTAAAAAAACAAAAAACAAAAAAAAAAAACCCTCCATTGGAATCTAAGCGTCTGGCACCCTGCATGTAGATTGGGGGGTGGCAACCTATATGGACAGGCCGCCACTGCACTTGGGAGTAGACTTAAAGTAAAATGTAGCCTTGGCATTTAGTTCCCTGCACAACTTCCAACTTATGGAAATGTGAGAGAAATATGGGTGATCAGATTTTGAAAATGTTTGCACACAGGTGTGCTGATGGGGTGTTCTATATTAATTTTCATACAGATCCGTTCCTGGTCATTGACCGAAAACCGTTGCCACCAAAGACAGGTAGGCAACTTGTCATTTCAGGAGGAGATTAGCAGACACTGTCTGCATAATTTTCTCACAGCCCACAAAGACTTCAAATTAGCCTGAAAAGGCTAACTTGCCCTTCTGGGTAGAAATGCCTGCCTGTCTACATTTTTTGTATTATAATAATTGCTTTTGTGTGTACAAAAATGGCCCACACCGGCAAGTATTTCTGTTATGAGAAAATGTGCAAAACCTCAGTTCACCATAAGCTTACATCAGCTTTGTTTTTTATAGTATTAATGCAACAACTCCAGCCAAAAATAAGATAGTGAATAGTGTATTAACCATTTCAGCCCCGGAAGGCTTTACCCCCTTCCTGACCAGAGCACTTTTGCGTTTCCGCACTGCGTCGCTTTAACTGACATTTGCACGGTCGTGCGATCTTGCACCCAAACAAAATTGGCGTCCTTTTTTCCGCACAAATAGTTTTTATAGCACAAAAAAAAAGTGACAATTTTGGGGAAAAAAAAGCAGTATTTTTTACTTTTTTCAATAATATCCCCCAAAAATTAGGGCTGCGGATATTAACGATTAATTCCTCGATTTTAATGGTTAATTTTTTTGATCGATCGAAATTTTTTTGATCGGTAGGCTGCTTTGGGCCAAACTGTGGTTGCAGCGCTCCGCTCCCTCCTCTTCCTCCACTATGTGTCATACACAGTCTGCGGGCATCTCCCGCTGTGTGTCTCCGAGCTGAATGTGGAAACTGGCCGCGCTGTGAGAAAAGTCCCGCCCTCCTCCTAGATCAGCTCGTGTGATAAACGCAGTGTTTTGTCTATCACACGAGCTGATCTAGGAGGAGGGCGGGACTTTTTTCACAGCGCGGCCAAAGTTTTCACACTCCGCTCCGAGACACACAGCGGGAGATGCCCGCAGACTGTGTAATCCAGGCACAGGCACTGACTACGGTGAGGCTGCGATTATGGGCACAGCGAGGCTGCGATTATGAGCACGGTAAGGCCCATTGCCATAACAGCGGTGCTAAATCAGCTAAAAGTAGTTGGATCTGTATGTGCGTTATAATCGAAACTAGTTGATCGATTAAAAAAAACAATTAATCGAACACGAAAATTTTAATCAGTAACAGCCCTACCAAAAATGTATAAACACATTTTTTCCTCAGTTTTAGACCGATATGTCTTTTTCTACATATTTTTGGTAAACAAAATCACAATAAGCGTATATTGATTGGTTTGCGCGAAAGTTTTATAGCGTCTACAAAATGGGGGGATAGTTTTTTTATTTATTTTTTAGTAATCGTGTCGATCTGCAATTTGTATCGTGACTGCGACCTTATGGTGGACACTTTTGACACTATTTTGGGACCATTGTCATTTATACAGCAATCAGTGCTATAAAAATGCACTGATTACTGTGTAAATGACACTGGCAGGGAAGGGCAGGGAAGGGGTTAAACACTAGGGGGTGATCAAGGGGTTGTGTATCCTAGGGAGTGATTCTAACTGGGGGGGGGGGGGGGCTACTACTCGCGTGACAGCGATCACTGCTCCCGATGTCAGGGAGCAGTGATCTGTCATGTCATTAGGCAGAACGGGAGAAATGCCTTGTTTACAAAGGCATCTCCCCGTTCTTCTGCTCCGTGACAAGATCGCTGACATAGTCCGTGGGAGCCACGGTCACGGAGCACACGCAGGGGGGCACGCGCCCACAATGCCGAATCTTAAAGGGAATGTACCTGTATGCCTATTTGCCCAGCCGTGCCATTGTGCTGACATACATCGTCATGCGCTGGTTGGCATGTGGTTAAAATAACTCAACCAGCTTTATTTCAGAGATTTACCCCTGGCAGTGTGTTTTTTTTTGTTTTTTTTTTCTCCTTCTGTTAGTTGTCCTCAGTCTATTATGCGGCATTATTCAACATATTTCATATTTCCCCCAAAGCCCAGGTCAAACTGGAACTGCCCCAGTCATGAGGTTTTTTTTTTGTTTTTTTTTTGGGCAGTTTCTCCCATTCTTCTTTGCAGGACCTCTCAAGCTCCATCAGGTTGGATGGGGAGCATCTGTGCACAGCCATTTTCAGGTCTCTCCAGAGATGTTCAATCGGGTTCTAATTTGGGCCACTCAAGGACATTCAGAGTTGTCCTGTAGCCACTCCACTTTGTTATCTTGGCTGTGTGCTTAGGGTTGTTGTCCTGTTGTAAGTTGAACCATCGCCCCAGTCTGAGGTGCAGAGCGCTCTAAAGCAGGTTTTCATCAAGGCTGTCTCTATGCATTGCTGCATTCATTTTTCCCTTGATCCTGACTAGTATTCCAGTTCCTGCTGCTAAAAAAACATCCCCACGGCATGATGCTGCCACTACCATGCTTCACTGTAGGGTTAGTATTGGCCAGGTCATGAGCGGTGCCTCCAGATATGACGCTTGCCATTCAGGTCAAAGAGTTCAATCTTTGTTTCATCTGAGCAGAGAGTTTTGTTTCTCATGGTCAGAGTCCTTAAGGTGCCTTTTGGCAAACTCCTAGGCGGGCTCTCGTGTGCCTTTTTACTGAGTAGCGGCTTCTGTCTGGCCATCCTACCATACAGGCCTGATTGGTAGAATGCTGTAGAGATGATTGTTCTTCTAGAAGGTTCTCCTCTCTCTACAGAGAAACATTGGAGCTCTGTCAGAGTGATCATCGGGTTCTTGTTTACCTCCCTGACTAAGGCCCATCTCCCCTGACTGCTCAGTGTGGCCGGGCGGCCCCTTCTAGGAAAAGTCCTGGTGGTTCCAAACTTTTCATTTTCAGACGGAGGCCACTGAGCTCATTGGGACCTTAAATGCTGTAGAAATTTTTCTGTACCCTTACCCAGATCTGTGGTTCAATACAATCCTGTCTGAGGTCTACAGACAATTCATGGCTTGGTTTGTGCTCTGACATGCACTGTTAACTGTGGGACCTTGTATAGACAGGTGTGTGCCTTTCCAATGACCAATCAACTGAATTTACTACAGGTGGACTCCAATCTAGCTGTAGAAACATCTCAAGGATGATCAGTGAAAACAGGATGCACCTGAGCTCAATTTTGAGTGTCATGGCAAAGGCTGTGAATACTTCTGTACATGGGATTTTTAAAATTTCTAATAAATTTGCAAAGATTTCAAAGCAATCTTCTTTCACATTCTCATTATGGGGTATTGTTTGTAGTATTTTGAAGAAAATAATGAATTTAATCCTTTTTGGAATAAGGCTGTAACATAACAAAATGTGGAAGAGGTGAAGTGCTGTGAATACTTTTCGGATGCACTGTGCATAGGGCTGGACATAGACAGCTGGTTTGCCAGAGGCAGCCCACAGCCACCCATATTGCTGAAAGTAAATACTGTGTGTACTAAATAGTTCAAGACTGCAGTTCTGCCTACTAGTGTAATACAGCCAAGTGCTCATTGTTGTGCCAAACGGAACAATGATTCCTCCACTTTTGTTGTTGGAGATCTATCTGCTACAGCACGAGCCCTTATTCTCTTCCTGATTGGCTTCAGTGACTTGTCTGTTTAAACAAATGGAAAGAGCGAGCATAATGGATTTCTACAGATGTTAACTGGGGTGTCTTGTCTGTATGCTGTGGTTGTTATTGCTAATTACACTCTTTAATCCTCACACCTGCTGCTTTCCTAGTTAAACTGATTTGTAAACGATCACCTCGTAAAACAACCCTTTCAGTTTAAGACCCTTTTCACACTGGAGCCGCCTGAGCGTTAGCGGTAAACCGACGCTTGTTTCAGGTAGCGCTTTACCACTTTTAACCCCCGCTAGCGGCCGAAGAAGGGGTTAAATGCGCTCGTTGAAGTGCTTCCAAAGTGCTGGCCATTCATTTCAATGGGCAGGGCGTTTTGAGAGCGCGGTGTACAAACCACCCCAAAGATGCTGCTTGCAGGACTTTTCCTAATGTCCGCAAACGCACCGCCCCAGTGTGAAAAGTCGCACTGAAATGAATGGGAGGCGGTTTTTAGGTGCTTTACAGGCGCTATTTCTAGTGCTAAACCGCCTGAAAACCATATCAGTATGAAAGGGGTTAAAAATGAAATGAAAGGCAAAACATTTGTGTATAGATCTAAAAAAAAACTTTTTTTTTTTTTTTTTTTTTTTTATGTGATCATATTCCCCCTGTTTTTTTTCAGCTGCATAAAAGCTGGGGGGAGGAGAAGCAGCAGCACACTGAGCTTTCCAGTGAATGGCTGTGCGGTGGGGGTGGGCGTGTCAGGACAAGTCTGATCATTGGACAGGAGTATATGAGTTCCCAGCATAGCTAGGGAACTGACCACGGTGTGCTCGCCTGCTTAGTGTGGTCAGTTTTTAAAGAGGAAGTAAACCCTGATGGGTTTTACTTCCTTTTTGTTCCCCTGCAAAGTAAAAGCATAATGGGCTAGTATGCACTTGCCTACAAACAAAGCCCGCGCTTGCCCCTGTTGGTGGCTGCATCCATCTCACCCCCCCGTCTTTCTTCCAGGGGCCGCGGACTCCGGTTCTGTGACTGGCTGGAGCTGCATGACGTCAGTCACGGCACTTGCGAGTGAAGAAACAGCACGGAGGTCTGTTTCTTCACAGTGCATGCTAAACGGCGCACATTTAGGAGATATTTCCACTACCTATAGGTAAGCCTCATTCTAGGCCTACCTATAGGTAAAAGTTAAAATCGGGGGTTTACAACCACTTTATAGGGAAGCAAGGGGACTGGCAGGATCACCAGGTATTTCACACTAAGGAAGCAATACAAAGAGAACAGGATACTTTCTCATGCAAATACAGGTACATATCATGAATATGAAGTGTTTGTTACCCAAACCCTTTAAGATTGTATGGCCAGCATCACAAAAGATTAACACTACATGTGTTTTTTTTTTTTTTTTTTTTTTTCTTTTTTTTTATATTCTAATAAAAAATTATTTAAGTCTGCTAGTTCAGTTCATAGTTGGCTAAATAAAGTAAAACGGGCCGATCCTGCAGGAATACTACATGTATGAAGTGCTCTGCAGGCATTTGGAGGATGGCCTTTCTTTGTTTTTGTATGAAATACAAAGCTTTTGTGTGTCTCCAGAAGGATATGGTGATTTGCCTTCCTGCAGAGGGAACAAATATTGTGAACTATTGTGGTTTTTGAGAGATGCAGTGCTGACCTTCCATTTCCCTCAGGTTATGTCAAACTGGAATGCCAAGATGTGTCATTGGTCCTATTCCCTGACATGTCTGGGATGCCTTCCAGAGATCGAGCAAGTACAGACAAGCATCTCAGCATATCTTATACCGTTTCAGTGACTGTGAAGCTGGTGTTCATATTGCATATATATCTAGATGTAGTGTATATCATGCAGGCAATCTCATGCATGTCTCAAATTTTTATGCAGTGGGATATAGGAAGTAAATACTTTGCACAATGTATTAAACTACTGAGTGTGTGTGTACCGTATATACTCGAGTATAAGCCGAGTTTTTCAGCACATTTTTTTTGTGCTGAAAGTGCCCCCCTCAGCTTATACTCGAGTCAAGCACTTTTCTGGTGCAAAGAATGACATTTTCCGAGCCGACTTTGGGGCCTAGGTTCTAGTTGCTGGGGTTCTTAGCACCAAGTGGCCCCGAGATATGGGGCCCCAAAGTCGGTTCGGAAAATGTCATTCTCTGCTGCAGAAAAGTACTTGTTCCACAAAGTGTCCATCTGCAGCAATATCATTTCGGGACCCTTTGGGTCCAGAGACCCCAAATGCAGCTAGGGGGCATCCAGGAACCCTTAACTACCGAGTTTGAAGTTCGGGGGACGTGGGGCTGCAAATGGGCATTGTTCACCCTCTTTTCCACTTACAGTAGCTGCGCATTTCTCACCCTAGGCTTATACTCGGGTCAATAAGTTTTCCCAGTTTTTTGTGGTAAAATTAGGTGCCTCGGCTTATATTCGGGTCGGCTTATACTCTAGTATATACGGTATATAAATATATATAAGATCTCTATGCATGCTGGAGTTAATAAGATTAATGGTGACATCGGAGGTTTAACTGACTTTTCTGTGTACTAACATTCACAATGACCGTGATGTTAAAGAGAAAGTATAGCGTATTTTCAGAAAGAACAATTTTATGTTATTACAGTGTCTAAACCAGCATTGGGGTCCATGCACACTAGGAGCAGAAAAAAAAAATGCCAGAACCTCTGACAGAAAAAGCAGCATAAAAATGCTTTTAGGAGCACATATCGCACATGTTTAGGAGAGTATAGGCATTTGTTTTTACAAGTGTTACACTTGTGAAAATGTACAATGTACACGGGAAAATACAAACGCTCCTAAACGCTACGTTTAGAAGCATTTATGCAGAGACAGCTCTAGGCTTTGTGAGGCCTTAGGCAAAACTTAGACATGAGGCCCTACTCACGCCCATAATGGGGGGGAAAAATTATTCAAGAGATAAATACCTGTGCGCCCCCCAAGAGTTAATAATTTTAGGCAGAAGACATTGACACAATAGTGCCTTAGGTAAGGTTATTGCCCTCTGCAAACTCACTTGCACTGTTGCACGGGGCTTCACTGGCTCCTCGCAGGTCTTAGCAGCAGCACTCTCCTCTGCTCTTTCATCCCACCTCCCGGCCTCTGATTGACATTACGCTGGGCAGGACTAGTAAGCAGGGAAGTGACTACTTTGGACTTTAGCCGACCATGTGCAGGAGTGCTGGTGCACATGGCATATTCGCATCACTCTGCTGCAGATAGACCTCGATGTAGTGCCGGCCGGCCATTGTCACACCTGTCTGCAGCTGTGTGGAGCAAGCAGCCTTTTTACGAGGCATCAGAGGCCTCCCAGCCCAGTCCGCTCCTGCCGGGTTCAGCAGCAGCGGGCAGCTCCGCCTCCACCTCTACAATATGCAGCGCTGTATACTAAAGACGCTTTACCAGTCCGGCCTGCTCATTCCGCCAGCTTGGGGATACTGACCGGGGACATACTCTCCCACACACATCAGGCAAATTAGGCAGTCGCGAAGGCCCCTGTAAGCGCGAGGCCTTAGGCGACCGCCTAATTGGAAAGCCGTCTGCATTTTATGAGCATTAAGTGTTTTTTCTGCCTGAACGCTCCCCTCAAAAACGCGATCCAGAAGGTTTTTGTTTTTTTTCCTACCTCCAAACACTAAGCTTAAAATGCCTCAAGGTCCTAATGTGCATGGACACATAGGCTAACATTAAGCTGCTTCTACGGGCAGGAGAAAAAAAATGCAAAACACCTGTAGAAGCAGCGTTTTTTTTAAACCCAGTGTGCATGGACCCTTAATCCCAAAAACAGGTGCAAATACAGGTGCATCTAAAAAATTATTGAATGATTGAAAAAAAATTGAATATCCTCAAAAAAGGGTAAAGTGATAGTATTGTCTATTTTTTTTCGTTTAAAATAACAAACATGTTATACTTACCTGCTCTATGCAATGGTTTTGCACAGAGCAGCCCAGATCCTCCTCTTCTCGGGTCTCTCTTCGGTGCTCCTGGCCCCTCCCTCCTGTTGATTGCCCCCACAGCAAGCAGCTTGCTATGGGGGCCCCCCGAGCCGCAACTCCCTGTGTCCATTCAGACACGGAAGATAAATATTACAGCGCACACATGCAAAAAAACATTCACCTCCAGCAAGGCTAGTTAAAAACACCTAAACATTCTCAAAAAGATATTTTCGAAAATATGGGGATTTGGTCACACCATATTGCTATATGGTGCTAAGCCCACTTACTGCGACAAAGTACCCCATGATTAGTGGGTCCTACACTTTCCACAGATTTGTGAGATCCTGCTTCTCTGAATCATGAGAGCTACACTCTTCTAAATGGGAGAATTTAAAGGTCTCCACCTATGACACAAGTGGACACTAATGAGAGGTACTTAATGAGGGATTGGGTGCTCCTATCCCAAAAGGATTTGGTCAGAATCCATACAATACACAAACAAGATATTTGGGGGGCACACCTTCACATTAAAGCTGGTGCAGCCAAAAGACCATACAATAGAAGAAAAATATTACAGCGCACACATGCAAAAAAACATTCACCTCCAGCAAGGCTTGTTTTTTTGCATGTGTGCGCTGTAATATTTTTCTTCTATTGTATGGTCTTATGGCTGCACCAGCTTTAATGTGAAGGTGTGCCCCCCAAATATCTTGTTTGTTCATTCAGACACGGAGCCATGGCCCGGCCATGCCCCCTTTCTCTCCTCATTGTCTCACTGACTTTAACAGCAGTGGGAGCCAATGGCGCTGTGCTGCTGTCTGTCAATGAGGGGAGTCCTGGACAGCTGAGGCACTCATGCACATTGCTGGATCTAGATGGACCTCAGGTAAGTATGAGGGGGGCTGCTGCACACAGAAGGTTTTTTTTTTAATCTTAACCACTTCAATACCGGGCCATAGTCCTATAACATCCGCAGTTGGGATCTCCCATCCTGGGCGGGCGTCGTATGATGTCCTCGGCTTCTCGCCGCATCCGTGGGCCCGCAGTGCAGCGATCGGGGGTGAGATGTGTCCCTCTGACACAGCCCATTCCAGATCCGTGTAAACAGCCTATAAAAAATGGCTCTTTACCACGTGACCGGCTCTGTCCAATCACAGCCGGTTACCTGTACTGTCTACATGCACGACGCTCGTGCATGCCTCTAGGGCGGCGATCGGGGACGAGGCTTGTCACCCTGACACAGTCCAGCCCCGATCGCAGTAAAGAGCCAATGAAATTGACTCTCTACCACATGACTGGCTGTGTCCAATTACAGCCGGTCACAGAATGTCAACAAACCGCGGTAACGAGATGTTACCGGGTTCTCCTTCTCACACACCGATCGTGTGTGAGAAGGAGATTGCGATAACATCTCATTACCGCTTACAGTGTACACCAACCACACTGATTCCCCCCACCATCTAATAAAGAGGACCTGTCACCAGCCATCAAAGTACCTGTCACCATTCATCTGAGTACCCGAGTACCTGTCACCAGCTCTTCAGAGTATCCGAGTACCTATCTGCAGCCCATGCCTCATAGAATATATGTTGGGGTGTTTGCTTTCCAAAATGGGGTCATTTTGTGGGTAATTACCCTGTCCTGGTGCTCAAGGACCTTCAAAAGTGTGATAGGTAGGAATGAAATGAGATATGTAATTTATGCTTCTAGAATGCCTGAAGATACTACTTCAATGTTGGGCCTCTGTATGTGGCCAGGCTGTGTAAAAGTCTCACACCTGTGGTATTGCAATACTCGGGAGGAGTAGCAGAATGTGCTTTGGGGTTTAATTTTTGCTATATACATGCTATGTGTTAGAAATATCTTATAAGTTGACTCCCAATGCTTCATAGAATATACGTTGGGGTGTTTGTTTTCCAAAATGGGGTCATTTTGTGGGTAATTCCATTGTCCTGTGCTCCAGGGCCTTCAAAAGTGTAATAGGTGGTTAGGAAATTAGAGGTGTAATTTTATGCTCCTACAACCCCCCAATGGTGCTCCCTGCATGTTGGACCTCTCTTTGGCTAGGCTGTGTAAAAGACACACACATGTGGTATCGCCATACTCGGGAGGAGTAGCAGAATGTATTTTGGGGTGTAATTAGAAGTATGCATATGCTGTGTGTGAGAAATGACTTATGACAATTTTGTGAAAAAAAAAATAAATCTTCCTTTTCCCAAGAATTGTTCAAAAAACTCACCATGCCTCTTACTAAATACCTTTGACTGCCTACTTTTCAAAAAGGGGTCGTTTGGGGGGGTATTTGTACTTTCCTGACATTTCAGAGCCTTAAGAAATGAGAGAGGCCGTCAGTGAATCAGGTGTGACCAATTTTTAATGATTTGCACCATAGCTTGTATACTGGATAAATAATATCCACAAATTAGGGTCATTTTTAACACAGAGATGTAACAGTATAAATTTTGGCTCAAATTTCTGAACAAAAATGACTTATTTGCAAAATTTTATCATCAAAACCTAAAGTATTTATTTATTTTCACTTTTTTCGCAAAAAATAAAAAACCCAGTGGTGTTTAAATGCCAACAAAAGAAAGCTCTATCTGAATGAAAAAAATTATAAAAATTAGAATATTACATAAGACCAATAAAAAAGTAAAGATTTTTAATACAGAAATGTTGACTTACTGAAAAGTATTTCCATGTACAGTATGGTATACACTCAATACTTGGTTGGGGCTCCTTTTGCATGAATTACTGCATCAATGCGGTGTGACATGGAGGCGATCAGCCTGTGGCACTGCTGAGGTGTTATGGAAGCCCAAGTTGCTTTGATAGCGGCCTTCAGCTTGTCTGCATTGTTGGGTCTGTTGTCTCATCTTCATCTTGACAATACTCCACAGATTCTCTATGGGGGTTAGATCTGGCCAGTTTGCTGGCCAATCAATCACATAGATACCATGATCATAGTACTTTTTGGCAGGGTAGGCAGGTGCCAAGTCCTGCTGCAAAATGAAATCGGCATTTCCATGAAGCGGAGGGAAGCGCGAAGTGCTCTAGAATCTAGAACACCAGCAGATTATATGACTCCCCAAATCATCACTGACTGTGGAAACTTCACATTCCCTTTCGGGATGCCGGGCGCATGAATTACAGCGGTGGGGGTGTTTTTTTGAAGCACCTGATTAGAGCCAGAGGCTCTAATAAGATTCAAAATAGGATGGGCTTGTGGCGCAGAGCATTGAGCTTGGAGCCCACCCAGGTGTGTTAGAAAAGCAAATGAATATTTGATTTTCTAACACTGAATCCGCCAATCGGGAGGCACGACCGTCCTACCCTTGCCGCCGCCGACGGGGGGTGGGTTGGGGTGTTGGCTGTTTAAAATGTGTTCCCCCGCCCCCCCAAAAAAGAGAAAAAGCCACCAGCCGCCACTGGGCTTGACACTAGGAATGTTACAGTTGTAGCCTATGTCCTGGATACGTCTGTGTGTGGTGGCTCTTGAAGCACTGACACCAACGGTAGTCCGCTCCTTTTGATTCTCCCCCAAATTCTTGAATGGCCTTTGCTTCACAATCTTCTCATGCCTGCGGTTGTCCCTGTTGCTTGTGCACTCTTTTTCTACCACCCTTTCCTTTCACTTAACTTTGCATTAATTTGCTTGGATACAGCACTCTGTGAACAGCCAGCTTCTTTAGCAATGACCTTATTATAACTTGCCATCCTTGTGGAGGGTGTCAATGACTGTCTTCTGGACAACTGTCAAGTCAGTAGTCTTAACTATGATTGTGTAACCTACTGAAAGACAGAGACCATTTAAAGGCTCAGGAAACCTTTACAGGTGTTTTTTGAGTTACCAAATTTATCGGCGTATAACATGCGCCTTTATTTTAAGAGGGAAGTTTCAGGAAAAAAACATTTTCTTGTACATCATGGGACACGGAGCCTTAAGTAATTACTTAATGGGTTATAGGCTACCTTCAGGTGTTGACACTGGTAAACCCAATTAAGGAAGTTTACTCCCTATATTACCCCTCCTCCTTCCAGGATCAAATCAGTTTTTTCGCCAGTGTCTAAAGGTGTTGGTCATGAGTGAAGATGTGCTCTGAGGAGCTCCAGGAGGGATCCATGCTGGATTTAAATAGCCTCCATAGACCAGATCCATCCAAAGTACCATTGAGGCCTAAAGGGATGGTACCTGGAGCCTTGTATCCGAAGCGCGAGCCTGTAACGCATCTTTATAGGGCTGGCCCCAGGATCCCAGGGCTTAGGTCTTGTTACATTACCTAAACTTCCTGATGGGGTGCTCTTTAAAGGTCCAAGGCAGTTGGAACCCCGTTTTAGGGAGCCAGTGCTTGAAGGCTTGCTACGCAGCCCGCCGTGATGGGTGAAGGTTGGATTATCTGTTAAGCAAACCCTGCGGCGAGGATAAGGTAAGGGAAGAAACGTGGGTATTAAATCTATGTATTTCTTCCATTAGGGAAAACATGTTATCATGGCTTAATTCTCCAGTCTAGTCTGTAAGCTCAGTCCGTGTCTGGTTGCAGCAGCGTGTGGAGGGAGAATTTGCAAGGTAAAAAGCTGCAAAAATGTTTTCTTCTCCCCCCTGATGGGACCAGAGGGGAGGAGGGGGGGTGCAGAGGTCCCGCTAATACAGCTTATTGTTTTAACACTGGCTGATTTCACGGTTTGTGCCTGCTGCTGGATGGGTCCCTGCTCCCCCCCCTCCCTCATGTTGTAAAAAGGGGCAGAATTTTTTTCTGAGGGGCGGGGCCTAAGAACGTCCGTGAACGTCCACGAGGACACGTGGCGGGCTAAAAAACAAATACAACACAGCTGTGACAGGCTCTCCTCGGCTGACGAGGAGAAAACAAGCAGCCTGCAACACAAGGACACGAGCTGTGGGATATGTGAGGGTTGCAAACTGGCATTCCTGATACAAGAACGACACCTTTTTCCCAGCACTAGGCTGAATATTATAGCGGCTTTAAATGTCTTGACTATTTTTAGCAATTTAGGTGTAATTTGTATAGTGCCTCTGTTTTTGTACTTAGGACTATGCCTACCATAAAAGACACCACATAAAGGTTTCACCCCCAGGTGCTAGGATCCCGAGTCGCATTTCCATGCTGTCACCCTCGCCTAAATTACCAGTTATGGCAAGCCGGGGTGAGCCATTTGAAACCAATTGATGGTGCAACTGCTTCTCACATCTCAGCCCCTGTATACGTGACGGAAGATGTCCTTTCTTCCTCCCTGCAGGATCTGGAAGAAAGATTAACGGCTTTAATCAGATCCTCCATTCAGATGGATAGGAAGCGTGCTAGATACCCCTCCCCCACTTCAGAACCTTTGTAAGGGGAACAGTGATCACAGGATGAGGTGTTGCCCTCAGTCAATCAGGAGGAAAAACAAACCGATGATGATTCCTCTGCAGAGGAAACAACGGTAGATGAGCCTTTTTCAGCCTCTCAAATCTGTGAAATTGCTGATACAATCTCTTACAGAGATAGTTCGTTCTACTTTCATGCTACCCCTAACTGAGTCTCCTGAAAGTGCGGTTTCTTCCTTGGGTTCCTTTAAAACCCTCTCAACCTGTGCATGCGTTTCCTGCACATGCATTATTAGAACAGCTTATTTTTGCTGAATGGGATCACCCGGATAATCATTTTCTCCCTCCTAAGAAAATTACAAACCCCCTGGTGGAGAAATTCTCCAAAAGATGGAAAATACCAGCAGTTGACGCTGCGATTTCCAATGTGAATAAAGGCCTAACTTGTCCAGTAGACAATGCACAGATGCCTAAGGATCCAACAGATAAGGAGTTGGAATCCCTGTTAAGATCTTCTTTTTCCATAGCAGGTGCCATTACTCAGTCTGCAGTCGCTGCAATAAGCGTCTGTCAATCCCCAAAGGACCAATTTAAACAGGCCCTTAGAGAGCTTTCTGCACAACAAGCTTGGGATTTGTTTGAACTACCAAAGCATTATGCTTTGCCATAGATGCTATTAAAGATTCTATTCACCAGGCCGCCTTATGCTTGTGCATATGCGTAGAATCCCGTAGTTAAAAAATTTGGTCAGCTGAAGCACCATGTAAAGACCTCCTAACTGGGCTCCCTTTTTCATGGGAAGCCACTATTTGGAGAAAACTTGGACAAATATATCCAAACAATTTCCAGTGGGAAAAGTACTCTTTTGCCAGTCAAGAGTATAAACGCCCTTCATTTAAACGGGCTCTTTCCCCTACACCAGAGGTTTCTGCTTCTAGGCGGGGCGATGGCCTCCGCCGTCACACTCTAGAGCAAGATCTCAGAGTCAGACCCAGGCTCAAAAGAAGTCCTGGGCTCTGAAATCTGCAAGCTAGAATCCTAAAGCCTCATTATGAAGAAGCAACCCCTTCTCACCAAGGTGGGGGGAAGACTTCTGCAGTTTTCAGAAGTCTGAAAAGAAGAAATTCTGGACAGATGGGTCATCTCCACGGTAACGCTGGGGTACAAGCTGGAATTTCGGGACTTTCCACCATCTCGCTTCCTGAGGTCAAGCTTTCCCAAAGATCCAGAGAAAAGACAATCTTTTTCGGGCATTAGACCGATTTAATATCTTAAGGAGTGATCATATAGATCCCCACAAAAGAGCAAGGTTTGGAGTTTTATTCAAATCTTTTCATGGTATCAAACCAAATGGAGACGTCGGACCCATTCAAGATCTAATAAATCTAAATCGGTTCCTGAAGATCAGCTCCTTTCACATGGAGACAATCAGGTCAGTAGTTTCTATCCTATTACCCTGTTTCCCCGAAAATAAGACCTAGCGTGATTGTCAGTGATGGCTGCGATATAAGCCCTACCCCCCAAATAAGCCCTAGTTAAAGTCCTTGTAGGTCTTATTTTCAGGGTAGAGTTTATTTTCGCTGAAACAGGGTAGGGCTTATTTGGGGGATAGGGCTTATATTGAAGCCATCACCGACAATCACGCTAGGTCTTATTTTCAGGGAAACAGGGTAGGAGGAGAACTTCTGGCATCAATCGACATCAGGGATGCATATTTGCATGTCCCTATATTTCCCGCTCATCAAAAGTTTCTGCAGTTCGAGTTAGAATAGCAGCATTTTCAATTTGTAGTCCTGCCCTACGGGCTAGCCACAGCACCCCGGGTGTTCACCAAGGGCATAACAGTCGTAGTGTACCTAGACTATCTATTGCTAATAGATCAGTCGGTGACTCGTTTGGAGCAAAGCGTACGCACTACGACCAACTATCTGAAAAGTTTGGGTGGGATTCTCAACCTAGAGAAATCTTCCTTAATACCACTAAAAAGGCTGAAGTACTTGGGTCTGATCATAGATGGACACAGCCCAGGAAAGGGTGTTCTTGCCTCAGGCAAAGATCAACTCCATAAAAGAGCTGGTGCGGATGGTCAGGTCAAAAAGCGATCCCTCCATTTGCCTTTGCATGAGGTTACTAGGAACCATGGTGGCTTTATTCAAAGCAGTTACCTATGCCCCGTTTCATTCAAGACTGTTGCAAAACGGGAGGCGTGGCCTGGCAAGCGATGGAGTAGGACGTGAGGAACGGGAGCTCCTCATGCCAATTCTTCTGTGTAATAGCCTGTCTACAAATCCGAACAATTTTTCGCCCACAAAGCTACCTGTGGACCCCGGGATTTAGACACGCTATGTCGCCGCTCAAAAAAAACCTGCAACTGCAGATAAGTTGGCCAAATATCGCCATGACGCGGACAATGGACAGGCCAAAGACGGCGCCACGTGTCCAGTGGAGGACCGCCTGGCCGCAGAAACGGCCAAGGTGCTGGATGCCATAGCCGCTCTCCAGGGCACCCTTACGGCTAAAATTGATGAGGTGAAGATAGATATATCGCTCCTGAGGCAGGACTTATCTAAGCTGAAAAACGGTCAGGGAAACGGAAACCCGCATAAGCACTGCCAAGGACATTTTACATCCCTTGCAGCATACCACCGAGGACATACAAAGGCAAATCCAGAAACTCCATTCCCACCAGGATGACATAGAGAACAGAATCCACAGTTGCAACCTCAGATTCATTGGATTGCCGGAACGGGCTGAAGGTAAAGACCCAGGCAAGTATCTTTAGAATCTCCTCATTACAGCTTATTGTATGGAGGCCTTTTCCGTCGTGTTTGCGGTAGAGGGCACACCGCATACCAGCAAAGCCCCCCACCTGTGGGAGCGCCCCCCCCCCAAACTTTTATTGCCAAATTATTTAAATTTCAGAGATCGGGAGAAGATTTATGCCGCTCTCCAGAGAAAAGGGAAACATACAGGTGGGAAACGGGCATGTGGAGGTGTTCCCGGACTTTTCCAACAAAGTACAACGGAAAAGATCTCTTTTCCAGCACATTAAGCGTCGCCTCAGAGTACTTCACCTCAAATACGCCATGTTATTTCCGGCTAGACTCAGAGTAGAGGATGACCGGGTGCAGTTTTTTGAGACCCCCGCCGCGGCTGTGGCATGGTTGGATCAGCGTGGCAAGCCGGCCTAATGGATGCACCGGATAGATGCCACAGTAAGTACATTTTTTTTTTTTTTAACAGAAAATACAGTAAGTACATTTACTGAGCCCCAGTGCTCTTAGGAACCTTAAGTGCAGCAGAATTTTTTTTGTAACCTTGGCTAGATCTGTGCCTTGCCACAATTCTGTCTCTGAGCTCTTCAGGCAGTTCCTTTGACCTCATGATTCTCATTTGCTCTGACATGCACTGTGAGCTGTAAGGTCTTATATAGAGAGGTGTGTGGCTTTCCTAATCAAGTCCAGTCAGTATAATCAAACACAGCTGGACTCGAAGGTGTAGACCCATCTCAAGGATGATCAGAAGAAATGGACAGCACCTGAGTTAAATATGAGTGTCACAGCAAAGTGTCTGAATACCTAGGACCATGTGATATTTCAGTTTTTCTTTTTTAATCTGCAGAAATGTCAACAATTCTGTTTTTCTGTCAATATGAAGTGCTGTGTGTACATTAATGAGGGAAAAAAATGAACTTAAATGATTTTAGCAAATGTCTGCAATATAGCCAAGAGTGAAAAATTTAAGGGGGTCTGAATACTTTCTGTAGCCATTGTATATTGTGGCCTTGTCGGTCCGCTCTAATATCTACCACCTATTACTTAAATGACTACAATTAAATTTTTGATGTGGAATGAGGGATGAAATTAAGCGTACTGCGGCTCTTGCATATCTAAAATCGCAGAGAGCAAATGTTATAGCATTAACTGAGACACATGTCACGGGTCATTTGCAATCTGCTCTGAAGCGTCCCTGGATAGGTTGGGCGTATCATAGCATGCATACTAGCTTTTCCAGGGGGGTTTCAATTCTGGTAACAAAAGCCACCCCATTTGAACTTGTATCGGTGGAGTCGGACCGACAGGGCAGGTACTTGTTCTTGCATGCACTATAGGAGGGTTACCTGTACTGTTAATTGCATGTTACATCCCCCTCCATACAGCTCGGAGGTTGTTACGGCGGGCCTGTAATTTATGACCCAGCACCCGACTGTCCTGGCTGTGTGGATGGGGGGTTTCAATATGACTATGAACCCATTTTTGGATCGCTCAGTACGGACCAATGACGTGGTTACTGAGATGAGACTGACCAGATTGAGCCGCTTATTGGCAGAATTTGCCTTGATCGATATCTGGCGCCATAAAAACTCTACAACCAGGGCTTATACCTGCCACTCTACTAGCCATGATACTATGTCCAGAATAGACTATATATTGGTTTCTGAACCGCTGCTCTCCAAGGTCACAGGGGTGGGATTTGCACCTAGGGCCCTATCAGATCACTCCCCATGCTGGCTGATGATGTCCCTCCTAAACTCGACACCCAAACATGTGGGGAGACTTTAACCCATACTGGTTATCGGCGTTGTCTGATCATAACACCATAGAGAGAACTGCAATATTTTACAGATTGCCAAAGCTCCCTTACATTTAACTCACGGTGGGATGCCTTTTAAAATACATGCGCGATGGGTACTGGATACTAGGATAACTAGACTCAAAAAATCTTCCAAAGCGATAGTACACATGTCGGCAGAAAAACTACGGGAATTGGAGGAAGCATATAATACCCTCCCCTCACCTGACAACTTAAATAAAGTTTAACTACAGGCCCGAGTAGTTTTGCAGTTGTATTTGGAAAAAGCCAAACAACATCTGTTCTTTTGTAAAACGCGAGTATATGAACATTGGGAAAAGGCAGGGGAAGCTGCTAGCATACCTAGCCCATCTAGACGATAAGTCGCCCGTAGTAGTCTCATTAATTGAGCCAGATGGAACTGTGGTCACAGACCCCCCCCTTTGATGGCAAATAGGTGTCTGAGTTTTTATGGGGAAATAAGACTGTTGCAAAACAGTATCCTGTCTGCTTGGAACAAAACCATTCAAGCTTTAGACGTACCAATCCACAATATTGAACTTTTTCACACTATAATTTTCTGAGCTACTAAATTTGGGGTTTTCACCAGCTGTGAGCCATAATCAAAATTTCAAGAATTTCTTTCTTTTAATCTATCACTGTGTGTAATGAATCTATATAAAATGAGTTACGATTTTTGATTTAAATTGCTGAAATAAACTTTTTGATATTCAAATTTTTTTTTTCTTTGTTGTCTTTTGTTCAGGCTTTCTTTACGTTATTTCACCTGGTGATCCTGCCAGTAAGACACCTGTCTTGAGGTGTCTGCATTTTGGATAAAGTAGTAAAGCAGACACCTTTTGGATAGCAGCATTGTCAGTCTTGGGAGAGGGTAGTGTAAAGGGCCGTACACACGATCGGACTTTTTGACAACAAACATGCAAATTAGCTGTTTTGGAGCAACATCCGACCGTGTGTACGCTCCATCGGACAAACTTTCTTTCTGTTTCCATCGGACTTTTGTTGGCTGTGCGAACGGACAAACTTTCCGGCAGCAAAAGTCCGATGGAGCAAAGTCCGATCGTGTGTACACAAAAGCATCTGACTTTTGTACAAACTACAGTACGCGGCCGCGAGAATGTTTCCAGCGCGAACCCATTGCGCTGGTTCTCGGCGACAGGGTACTGTACATCTCGCGCTGGCTGCAATAGGAAAAACACATTTTCCTATTGCGGGGAGCGGGAGAGGGAATTCCCCTCTGGGGGGGGGGGCATACCAGGCCCTTAGGTCTGGTATGGATTGTAAGGGGAACCCCCTACGCCGAAGAAACGGCGTGGGAGCCCCCCCCCCCAAATCCATACCAGACCCTTATCCGAGCACGCAGCCCGGCCAGTCAGGAAAAGGGGTGGGGACGAGCGAGCGCCCCCCCCCCCCCCCGAGCCGTACCAGGCTGCATGCCCTCAACCCCAAAGCACCTTGTCCCCATGTTGAGGACAAGGGCCTCTTCCAGACAACCCTGGCCGTTGGTTGTCGGGGTCTGCCCGCGGGGGGGGCTTATCGGAATCCGGGAGCCCCCTTTAATAAGGTGGCCCCCAGATCCTGGCCCCTCACCCTTTGTGAATGAGTATGGGGTACATCGTACCCCTACCCATTCACCTAGGGGAAAAAAGTGTCAAGAAAAAAACACAGTACACAGGTTTTTAAAGTAATTTATTAGGCAGCTCCGGGGGTCTTCTGCCAACTCCGGGGGTCTCTCAGGCCTCTTCTCCCTCTCTCCGGTGTCTTCTCTGCGTTCTCTGGGTCTTCTCTGACACAACGCTCTCTCCAGCTGGAATGCTCTCTGAGCGCTCCACTGTGACTTATATAAGCGGTGACCCCGCCCCCCTATGACATCACAGTCCCGGGCATGCTGGTACTGTGAGGTCATAAGGGGGCATGGTCATAGGATGAAATGGTCACGCCCCCTTATGACCTCAATCCCAGCATGCCCTGGGACTGTCATGTCATAGGGGGGCGGGGTCACCGCCTATATAAGTCATAGCAGAGCGCACAGACAGCATTACAGCCGGAGAGAGCGTCGTGTCAACATCTCTGGAAGAGGGAAGAAGACGATCCAGATGTCTGGGCCACGGCTAGCAAAAGAGCGGCAGATAGCGGAGGAGCCGGCAGAAGATCCAGACGCCGGGAGAAGATGCCGGAGAGACCCCCGGAGTCTGAAGAAGAGCGGCCTAATAAATTACTTTAAAAACCTGTGTACTGTTTTTTTTCTTGACACTTTTTTCCCTAGGTGAATGGGTAGTGGTACAATGTACCCCATACTCATTCACAAAGGGTGGGGGGCTGGGATCTGGGGGCCACTTTTATTAAAGGGGTCTCCCGGATTCCAATAAGCCCCTCGCCGGCAGACCCCGACAACCAACGGCCAGGGTTGTCGGGAAGAGGCCCTTGTCCTCATCAACATGGGGACAAGGTTCTTTGGGGTGGGGGGGCGCAGGGCGCCCCCATGTTGAGGGCGTGCGGTCTGGTACGGCTCAGGAGGGGGGGGGGGCGCTCGCTAATCCCCACCCCCTTTCCTAACCGGCTGGGCTGCGTGCTCAGATAAGGGTCTGGTATGGATTTTGGGGAGACCCCCACGCAGTTTTTTCGGCGTAGGGGGTTCCCCTTAAAAGCCATACCAGATCTAAGGGCCTGGTATGCCCCTGGAGGGGGACCCACGCCGTTTTTTTAGTTAAAATTTGGCGTGGAGTTCCCCCTCAAGATTCATACTAAACAGTGCCTGGCATTGGCGCTCCAACTCTGATCCCCGCACCAGTGTGAACCCGGCTCGCAAGGTGTCAATCTCGCCTATAAAAGTGGCAAGATTGACACAATATCAGACAACAATACAGAAGTTGACCAAAGTGTGGTGGTAAAGAGCTGAAAAACCATGTGATTTGGTGAAAGTTGGCTGGAAAAGTCCTGCGGTCTGTATGCAAGACAAACTTTTGGCCAACGCCCTTTGTACAAAAATCCAAGGGAAAGTTTGTACAAAGTCCTATCGTGTGTATGGGGCTTTAGACTAGCAGATTAAGATGAGCTTTATAGGCAGTTACAGCAAACTATCCTCTTGGGATAAAGGTTTTACATGAAAAAAGTTGTTCATTGTAAGCACCCCTCTGTGTTTAAAAGGTTTGTCACAACCCTCTAACTGCCGCTTTGTCTGGACAGCTTGGTCTGTTAAAATAAGTTGCAAAATAAGACTTACTGGCCACATCGCCAGGTGAAAATAAAAGAAAAAACGATAAAAGTAAACAAATGCAATCGTCATATTTTTGCAGATTATGTTATGAGCAAATATGACTGCAACATGTACAGAATAAGTTTATTTACATCAAGCTGATCTTTTACATGTAAATCATTGAAGAGTCTACATAATGCCTTACCTGTCACAATTGTCCTTTCATAACCAGTAATGGCAGTTGCATGCATTGATCATCTAGACATAAATTTACATGTTGATGGCTGTGGGTGAATTAGGTTAGAAAACACAAATACTGGCACCCACAAGGGAGTGCCAATGTGAACATGCACAGAAGTGCCTGAGTGTTTTCTGTGTGCTTTGCTTTCCTCCCACTCTTTAAAACCTAGTTTAACCACTTGCCGACCGCCTCACGCTGATGTACGTCAGCAGAATGGCACGGGCAGGCAGAATCGCGTACCTGTACGTGATCTGCCTAACGCGGGTGGGGGGTCCGATCAGACCCCCCCCTCCCCCGTCCCTGAGGTGGCCGGCATTTGTTCGCGGGCGATCAGATGTGAGTGGGAGGCCATCCATTCGTGGCCACCCCCTCGCGATCGCTCCCGGCGATTAAAAAACCTTCCTCTGCCTCTGTAATGTAAACGGAGGCAGAGGAAGTGATGTCACATCTCCTCGAGCCGGTCTTTTCGTTCCGGCGCCGAGGAGAGAAGACATCTATGTGAGTTTTACCAACACTACACTAACAGTAGAACACACTAGGCACACTTTTCACCCCCCGATTTACCCCCTGTCACAGTGACACCAATAGCAGGTTTTTTGTTTTTTTTTTGCATTGGTGTCAGTTTGACAGTTATAAGTGTTGGGGCAGTTAGGGTTAGCCCCCTTTAGGTCTAGGGTACCCCCCTTTTAGGTCCAGGGTACCCCCCTAACCCCCCTAATAAAGCTTAACCCCTTGATCACCCCCCGTCGCCAGTGTCACTAAGCGATCGTTTTTCTGGTGACGCTAGTTAGGGAGGTAAGTATATAGGTTTGCCGTCAGCGTTTTATAGCGACAGGGACCCCCATATACTACCTACTAAAGGTTTTAACCCCCTGATTGCCCCCTAGTTAACCCTTTCACCAGTGATCACCGTATAACTGTTACGGGTGACACTGGTTAGTTAGCTTGTTTATTATAGTTTCAGGGCACCCGCCGTTTATTTCCTAATAAAGGTTTAACCCCCTAATTGCCCGGTGGTGATATAAGTTACGTTTTTAGGGTCAGGTAAGGTCTGCGTCGCCCCAGGCAGCGTCTGGTTAGCGCCAGTACCGCTAACACCCACGCACGCAGCATACACCTCCCTTAGTGCTATAGTATCTGAACGGATCAATATCTGATCCGATCAGATCTATACTAGCGTCCCCAACAGTTTAGGGTCCACATAAACACAGTGTTAGCGGGATCAGCCTAGATACCTGCTAGCACCTGCGTTTTGCCCCTCGGCCCAGCCCTGCCCTGCCCTGCCCAGCCCACCCAAGTGCAGTATCGATCGATCACTGACACTTACAAAACACTAAGCACACATAACTGCAACGTTCGCAGAGTCAGGCCTGATCCCTGCGATCGCTAACAGTTTTTTGGTAGCGTTTTGAATCAGTCGCTAACAGTCAGGAGCTTTTTTGCCTGTGAGTCTCACTAGTGTACCCCTAAATTTAGAGCCCAAAATGGCAAAGCGAAGGTACACTAGTGAAGAGGCCTACACGTTTCTGAGCATGACAGATAGTGAAGAGGAAGTCACTCATCTGTCAGATTCGGGCTCAGAATACGATCCTGTAGAGGACAGCGGCTCCATGACAGATAGCTCTGACGACAGAGTTGTGGTCCCTGCCAAGGTCAGGCGTACCAGACCCCGAACTTCTTCTTCTGTCCTTAAAGTGCAAGAACCGCAGGTCCCTCGTATGGAGCAGAGAAGTACTAGTGCCGCTATTCCTTCTGGTGAACTGGCGAGCACCAGCGGCCTAGTACACCCTGGTCGTACATCCAGCTCTGCAGTATCACGTGGTGACGTGGCGAGTCCCATAAGTGCAGTTCAAGCTGGCGAGGTGGCAAGCACTAGTAGTGTCCCGCTGCCACCAAGAAGACAAAGACAGGCCCGTCGTGCCCATAGTGCCCTTCCTGCTGCATTCGCCAATCCGAATTGGGAACCCACCACTTCTGCAACACCCGTACTTCCCCCATTCACTAGCCAACCCGGAATTCAGGTGGAAACAGTTGATTTCACGCCACTGGATTTTTATTCGCTGTTTTTCACCGAAGATCTCTATAGATCTATTGTGGACCAAAGCAATTTATACGCTGGTCAACACATCGCCACTATTCCCCAGTCCTCCCTTGCCAGAGATTGGAGACCAATTACGGTCTCCGAATTTAGGCTCTTTCTGGGCCTTTCCCTCAACATGGGCATTATTAAAAAGAGTGAGTTGCGGTCATATTGGTCCACTGACCCAATTTACCATATGCCCGTGTTCTCTGCCTCCATGACCAGGGCCCGATACGAGCAGATTTTGCGGTTCATGCACTTCAACAACAATGAACTCTGTTGTCTTCGTGGAGACCCTGAATACGATCGGCTCTACAAAATTCGGCCCCTCGTAAACCACTTCAACCGACGTTTTGCAGACTTGTTTACTCCCCATCAAGTTGTCTGCGTTGATGAGTGCCTGATTGAATGACAGGCAGCCAGAAAATTTAAACAGTACCTTCCCAGCAAGCGTGCCAGATACGGGGTCAAGAGGTATAAGCTCTGTGACAGGGCCACAGGCTATACATGTAGTTTTATGGTTTACGAGGGCAAAGATAGTCACATAGAGCCGACAAACTGCCCTGACTACATAGGAAGCGCTGGCAAGATAGTGTGGGACTTGGTGTCACCCTTATTCGGAAAGGGGTACCACTTGTACATGGACAATTACATGAGCGTGCCACTTTTTAGTCAACTTTTTGATCAACAGATTGGAGCATGTGGCACCGTGCGATCTAATCGCCGGGGCTTTCCCCAGCGGCTTGTAGATTCCCGTCTTAGGCTGGGGGAGAGAGCCTGCTTGAAGTGTAGTAACTTGCTCGCTATGAAGTGGAGGGACAATAAGAATGTTTTCGTTCTTACCTCCCTTCATGCAGACACGACGGTCCAAATTACTACGGTGACTGGTGTTGTGGAGAAACCCCTCTGTGTCCATGAATATAACCAAAATATGGGAGGGGTGGACCTCAACGACCAGTTGTTGGCGCCGTACCTAGTTGCCCGTAAGGCCAGACGCTGGTGCAAAGAAGTGTCTGTTTATTTCAATTGGCTTTGCTGAATGCTCATGTGCTATACAGAGCTTCAGGACGGACTGGATCCTTCCTTAAATTCCAGGAAGAGATCGTCGGAGCCCTTCTGTTTCCAGGCGGTGCTCCACCTCACCTTCCCCAACCAAATGCAGTACCCCTACCCAACGAGCCCCCCAAAAAAGATGTCGTGTCTGCAGCAAGCGTGGATATAGGCGTGACACCCGGTATTATTGTCCCCCCTGTCCTGACAATCCTGGTCTATGCATTGGTGAATGTTTTGAACGCTACCATACACTAGTTGAGTATTAGCGTAGGGTACAGCACTGCACAGACTAGGACACACTTTCACAGGGTCTCCCAAGATGCCATCGCATTTTGAGAGACCCAAACCTGGTACCAGTTACAAAAGTTAAAGTTACTAAAAAAGTGTACAAAAAAACCCCCAAAAATAGTTGTCGTTTTAATCTCTCTCTAATCTCTCTCTATTGTTCTGCTCTTTTTTACTGTCTTCTATTCTGCAATGTTTTATTGTTATGTTTTACCATGTTTGCGTTTCAGATATGCAATTTTTTTATACTTTACTGTGTTTTATTGGTAACAATTTTCTTGTTTTCAGGTACGCCATTCAGCTGCAGAGCGGATTTATTTATCTTGGCAGCAACAGCGTTTGCTCCCACGATATATTAAGCCGTGACTCCAGCGCTGTCGGAGGTGATTTCACCACCACAGTTACATACTTCAGCATATATGCCGAAGTGTGGGCGCAGCAGTGGGTGGAGGAGCGATTTGCTCCTGCCTTTTGCGGGAGGATGCCCCCATGCTTCGGCATATATATATTTTAGGCACAGGTTGCGTTAAATGTTTTTTATTTTTTACTATGTTTTTTTTGTATTTGCTTTGCAGGTATGGTAAGTTTTTTTACTGTTATACTGTAATGTTACTTTGTTTTATTGTTAACCATCATTTGCTTAGCAGGTACGCCATTCAGTTTCAGTGCGGATTTATTTATCTTGACAGCAACAGCGTTTGCTCCCATGATATATAAAGCTGCGACTCCAGCGCTGTCGGAGGTGATTTCACCACCACAGTTACATACTTCAGCATATATGCCGAAGCATGGGGGCAGCAGAGGGTGGAGGAGCGTTTTGCTCCTAACTTTTGCGGGAGGATGCCCCCATGCTTCGGTATATATATATATATATATATATATATATATATATATATATATATATATATATATATATATATATATATATATATATATATATATATATATATATATATATATATATATATATATATATATTATGGTGCGCATGTATGCCCATCATTAGAAGTGGGTGGATGAAGGGAGGTATACCCACAGATCAATATCTTTTTTTTTTTTTTTCGTTCAGCCCACAGGCTGCATGAAAAAAAAAACGTTTACAATATATGCCCAACAAGGACCAGCAACGTACTGGTATGTTGCTGGAATTGAGTGGTTATACCAGAATGATGCCTGCAGGTTTAGGTATCATCTTGGTATCATTCTTTTCAGCCAGTGGTCGGCTTTCATGTAAAAGCAATCCTAGCGGCTAATTAGCCTCTAGACTGCTTTTACAAGCAGTGGGAGGGAATCCCCCCCCCCCCCCCAAGCAGTGGGAGGGAATCCCCCCCCCCCCCCACCGTCTTCCATGTTTTTCTCTGGCTCTCCTGTCCCAACAAGGAACCTGAGAATGCAGCCGGTGATTCAGCCAGCTGACCAGAGTGGCTCCAAACATCTCTATGGCCTAAGAAACCGGAAGCTACAAGCATTTCATGACTTAGATTTTGCCGGATGTAAACAGCGCCATTGGGAAAGCATTTTATCGCACCGATCTTGGTGTGGTCAGATGCTTTGAGGGCAGAGGAGAGATCTAGGGTCTAATAGACCCCAGTTTTTTCAAAAAAGAGTACCTGTCACTACCTATTTACATTCCCTGAGATAACAATAAAAATGATTAAAAAAAATAAATGAAAGGAACAGTTTAAAAATAAGATAAAGCAAAAAAATAATAATGAAAAAAAAAAAAAAAGCACCCCTATCCCCCCCTGCTCTCGCGCAAAGGCGAACGCAAGCGTCGGTCTGGCGTCAAATGTAAACAGCAATTGCACCATGCATGTGTGGTATCACCGCGAAGGTCAGATCGAGGGCAGTAATTTTCGCAGTAGACCTCCTCTGTAAATCTAAAGTGGTAACCTGTAAAGGCTTTTAAAAATGTGTTTAGTTTGTCGCCACTGCACGTTTTGTGCGCAGTTTTAAAGCATGTCATGTTTGGTATCCATGTACTCTGCCTACGATCATCTTTATTTCATCAAACATTTGGGCAATATAGTGTTTTAGTGCATTAAAATGTAAAAAAGTGTGTTTTTTCCCCAAAAAATGCGTTTGAAAAATCGCTGCGCAAATACTGTGTGAAAAAAAAAATTAAACACCCACCATTTTAACCACTTGACAACTGGGCACTTAAACCCCCTTCCTAACCAGACCAATTTTCAGCTTTCGGTGCTCTCACATTTTGAATGACAATTACTCAGTCATGCAACACTGTACCCATATGAAATTTTTGTCCTTTTTTTCACACAAATAGTGCTTTCTTTTGGTGGTATTTAATCACCGTTGGGTTTTTTATTTTTTGCGCTATAAAAGAAAAAAGACTGAAAATTCGGTAAAAAAATGAAATTTTCTTTGTTTCTGTTATAAAATTTAGCAAATTTAGTAATTTTTCTTTGTAAATTTTGGCCACAATTTATACTGCTACATATCTTTGGTAAAAAGAAGTACAAATCGGTGTAAATTATTTGGTCTTTGTGAAAGTTATAGAGTCCAAAAGCTATGGTGCCAATATCTGAAAATTGATCATACCTGAATTACTGACAGCCTATCTATATTCTTGAGACCTTAACATGCCAGAAAAGTACAAATACCCCCCAAATGACCCCTTTTTGGAAAGAAGACATTCCAAGGTATTTAGTAAGGGGCATGGTGAGTTTTTTGAAGTTGCCATTTTTTTCCCACGATTCTTTGCAAAATCAAGATTTTTTTTTTTTTTCTTTTTTTTTTTTTTTTCCACAAAAATGTCATATTAGCAGGTTATTTCTCACACACCACATATGCATACCACAAATTACACCCCAAAACGCATTCTGCTATTACTCCCGAGTACGGCGATACCACATGTGTGAGACTTTTACACAGCGTGGCCACATACAGAGGCCCAACATGCAGGGAGCACCATCAGGCATTCTAGGAGCACCCAGGCCAATTCTGACATTTCTCTCCTACATGTAAAAATCATCATTTATTTGCTAGAAAATTACATAGAACCCCAAAACATTATATGTTTTTTTTTGCAAAGACCCTAGAGAATACAATGGCGGTTGTTGCAACTTTTTATCTTGCACGGTATTTGCGCAGCAATTTTTTGAACGCTTTTTTGGGGGAAAATAAACAGTTTTGTGCTTTAAACAAAAACAAAAGCAGTAAAGTTGGCCCAATGTTTTTGCATAATGTGAAAGATGAAGTTACACCGAGTAAATAGATACCTAACATGTCACCCTTCAAAATCGCTCACGCTCGTGGAATGGCGCCAAACTTCGCTACTTAAAAATCCCCATAGGCGACGCTTTAAAATTTTTTACTGGTTACATGTTTTGAGTTACAGAGGAGGTCTAGGGCCAAAATTATTTCTCTCGCTCTACCGATCGCAGCGATACCTCACATGTGTGGTTTGAACACAGTTTTCATATGTGGGCGGGACTTACGTGTGCATTCGCTTCTGCATGCGAGCACACGGACAGGGGCGCTTTAAAAACATTTTTTTTTTTTTATTGTTCATTTTACTTTATTTTAGTTTGACATTTTTTTCCAAAAAAAAATTTTTTTGATCACTTTTATTCCTATTACAAGGAATGTAAACATCCCCTGTAATAGGAATATGGCATGACAGGTCCTCTTTACAGTGAGATATGGGGTCAATAAGACCCCACATTTCACCTCTAGGCTGGGAAGCCTGAAATAAAAAAATAAAAAAACGATCCTGGCTTCGATCGTAGCGCTGAGACGGTAGAAGCACCGGAGGGCGGCGGGAAGGGGGAGGTCCCCTCTCGCCTCCCATAAGAACGATCAAGCAGTGGAACAGCCGCTATGATCATTCCTATGGTGTAGGGAATCGCCGGCTGAAAAAGCTGATATCTGAATGATGCCTGTAGCTGCAGGCATCATTCAGATATCCCCGCACAAAGTCAAGGACGTCGTATGACGGCCGGCGGGCGGGAAGTGGTTAAAACACTTTTTTGTACATACCAAAAATGACACCCCAAAATAGATTCTCCTACTCCTTCTGAGTACGGCGATAGCCCATGTGTGAGACTTCCACAGCCTGGCCACATACAGAGGCCGAGTACAGCTGAATATGGCTGAGCATGGCTGCGCATGGCAGGGTATGGCTGCGCATGGCTGGGTATTGCAGAGTATGACTGGGTATTGTGGGGTGTTGCGGAGTAGTACAGAGTATTGCAGAGTATTGCGGGGTGTTGCGGAGTAGTGCAGAGTATTGCGGGGTGTTGCGGAGTAGTGCAGAGTATTGCGGGGTGTTGCGGAGTAGTGCAGAGTATTGCGGGGTGTTGCGGAGTAGTGCAGAGTATTGCGGGGTGTTGCGGAGTAGTGCAGAGTATTGCGGGGTGTTGCGGAGTAGTGCAGAGTATTGCGGGGTGTTGCGGAGTAGTGCAGAGTATTGCGGGGTGTTGCGGAGTAGTGCAGAGTATTGCGGGGTGTTGCGGAGTAGTGCAGAGTATTGCGGGGTGTTGCGGAGTAGTGCAGAGTATTGCGGGGTGTTGCGGAGTAGTGCAGAGTATTGCGGGGTGTTGCGGAGTAGTGCAGAGTATTGCGGAGTAGTGCAGAGTATTGCGGGGTGTTGCGGAGTAGTGCAGAGTATTGCGGGGTGTTGCGGAGTAGTGCAGAGTATTGCGGGGTGTTGCGGAGTAGTGCAGAGTATTGCGGGGTGTTGCGGAGTAGTGCAGAGTATTGCGGGGTGTTGCGGAGTAGTGCAGAGTATTGCGGGGTGTTGCGGAGTAGTGCGGGGTGTTGCAGAGCATTGTGGTGTATTGCAGAGCATTGTGGGGTGTTGCAGAGCATTGTGGGGTGTTGCAGAGCATTGTGGGGTGTTGCAGAGTAGTGCAGGGTATTATAGTATGGAGGGATGGCTGATCATGGTGGGATGGATGGATGGATGTGACTGTATTTGTCACTGTGCAGCGTTGTGGGCACTACAGATGCAGCCCACAACGATGCTACCATCCGATCCCTCCCCCGCTCCTCCCCCTCTGTACAGATCGGTACACAGAGGGGAGGGAGGAACCGGCGTCATGACATGACGCTGGTTTGTTTACATGTGATCGCTCCGTCATTTGACGAAGCGATCACATGGTAAACGGCCGCGATTAGCCGTGATCCGTGAGCCGTGATCCGTGATGCGCCGGGTCCTCTGGACCCGGCGGTCACGGAAGTTCTCGGGTGCGCGCCCCAGGGGGCGCGCGAGAGCAGTATTCTGGGAGGACGTCCATGGACGCCCTCCCAGGATAAGCCGACCGCGCTGTGGCCGTCTTTCGGCTATGGCCCGGTCGGCATGTGGTTAATCTGTAGGGCATTTTCTTTAAAAAAATATATAATGTTTTGGGGTTCAAAGTAATATTTTCTTGCAAAAAAAAATTATTTTTTCATGTAAACAAAAAGTGTCAGAAAGGGCTATTTCTTCAAGTGGTTAGAAGAGTGGGTGATGTGTGACATAAGCTTCTAAATGTTGTGCATAAAATGCCAGGACAGTTCAAAATCCCCCCAAATGACCCCATTTTGGAAAGTAGACACCTCAAGCTATTTGCTGAGAGGCATGTCGAGTCCATGGAATATTTTATATTGTGACACAAGTTGCGGGAAAAAGACAAATTTTTTTTTTTTTTTGAACAAAGTTGTCACTAAATGATATATTGCTCAAACATGCCATGGGAATATGTAAAATTACACCCTAAAATACATTCTGTTGCTTCTCCTGAGTACGGGGATACCACATGTGTGAGCCTTTTTGGGAGCCTAGCCACGTACGGGACCCCGAAAACCAAGCACCGCCTTCAGGCTTTCTAAGGGCGTAAATTTTTGATTTCACTCTTCACTGCCTATCAGTTTTGGAGGCCATGGAATGCCCAGGTGGCACAAACCCCCCCCAAATGACCCCATTTTGGAAAGTCTTTTCCGTTTATAGCGCAAAAAATAAAAACGGCAGAGGTGATCAAATACCATCAAAAGAGAGCTCTATTTGTGGGAAGAAAAGTACGCAAATTTCGTTTGGGTACAGCATTGCATGACCGCGCAATTAGCAGTTAAAGCGACGCAGTGCCATATTGTAAAAAGTGCTCTGGTCAGGAAGGGGATAAATCCTTCCTGGGCTGAAGTGGTTAAAGTATTAGGTCACTGTTACAGATTTTATGTAGAGATGAACAAACACCGGACCCCTTCCCCACCCCCCTGGTCCCTGCTGTAATGGTCTCAGCAATCCTGAGCTGTCAGGGTTCCTGCAAGCTACTTCACCGGTGCAGGGATTTGAACCCCCCCTGCTTTCTCTCCTCTTCGTCTAGAATGAACCAGATGGATTCTAATTGGTCAGCATCATCACATGCATGGCACTGACAAATCAGAATCCGCCTGGTCTGTCCTTGCAGTGCTGGATGGAGAGGAGAGAAAGTGGACATTTCAAATCCCCAAACCAGTGGACCGGCTTCCAAGAGCCCTGACAGTTCAGGATCGCCAGGGGTCAGCGCAACAGGGACCAAGGGTGGGGAAGGGGTCCAGTGTTGGGTCACCTTTTTACAGATTTTCTGTGAAGATGAACTAACCATTTGTATGCAAATTCATGTACACTTTATTACTGACTAGATGTATTGATGTATTAAAATTCATAGTTTGGGTGAAGGAATTGCAAGCAAAACACGTTGCCCAATCTCCCCCCGATTTGGGTATTTTTGTTTTTATATTTATATATGCATGAAACAAACCCTTTACATTGCAAGAAAATCAAATCAGGAAAGTACATTTTTCGTGTTCTTCGTTGGTCAAGAAAAACCATGCCTACACCAATACCTTGTGTTTCAATAAAATATATCTGGTAGGGTACAGACCAGCTAAATACTAACTAACCGCTAAACATTGGGGATGATGAAGGGAGATGACTGGAAGATGATTAGCAAATAAGAGGTCATCACAACTAACCAAGAATGTAATAACTAAGTCAAATTCTATACATTTTTTTTAAAACAAATAACGATGTTCTGTTCTGCAGACTGCTTGTTTCCGTGAAGAAAGGGATGTTTTGGTGAAAGGAGACACTCAGTGGATTCCAAGCTTACACTATGCATTTCATGATGATAGCTACTTGGTAAGATATTCCGCTGGCTTTGTCTGTTTTGTTGCTGAATCATGTGTTTTGTACCATAATCAACACTTCATCTTTTAAGGTACACACAGTTGACCAGCAAAACACAGTATTCTGCTGCCATATCCTGTGCTAAAAACGCACCTACATACATTTTTTTTAAATGCAAACTAATTGGCAACTGATGGTGTATAGTGCGAATCCTGTACTAGATTTCACCATAACAGTGCTGGCTCTTCCTCTACATCTGATGTTTTGGTCGCCTGATAATACTAGAACTGAATTGCCTGAAATGTATTTTCAGAAGGGTAGGGGTGCCTGGTTTCTGGCCGTGTTGGGGTCCATGGCTTTTGGCAGTGTAAGATCCTAACCTTTTGTTAGGCACAGAGCAGTGCACTGGGGGAGCCAGGAGGAAGGGTACACCCATGAATCATAGCCAAGAGTTCTGGGTGATTTCTGCAGCACAGCGAATGGGGCAATGCAGTTAAGAAGGGAGCAGTGTGGTGGCTATACAGAACACTGTATATGTAAATTTGCAGATAATAAGCTAGCATAGGCTGACTTGATGAAAGAATTCTAAGGATCCTAACCATTGCCAGTGTCAATAGTTACTTCAGATGCACCAGATAAGTATTTAGTATTTCCTCCTTGAAGAACTGTTTTCATTCAGCAATATCCCTGTTAGTGTCTTTGTTATGTATTCAGTTAGCTTCCATTTAGATATAAATAGTGCTAGTGTCAGGATTTAAACTTTATAGGTAAAGTACTTTCCTGTGTCTGGCTTTATTAAGAGGAAGAGGTGATCTATGCATATATAATATTAAAATGGGAATAATTGTTGCCTATAGTGATTATTGTGCTTTTAATTGGGAGGCTGGTGGTGAAGAAAAAAAATCTGACCATTGTGGGCAAAAGCTCCATTTTTATTCCGGTTTTCTTTTTTCAAAATGTAGTAAACAGGCTCTGTATTCTACAGTGTGTGGTTTCCCCTGATTGCAAACCGCTACTAAATATTTTGGTATGGTGTAAAGAATGGCAGTTCTAATTGTATGCGTATAAACCTGTTTTCAGCTAAAGATGTAAAATTTACTGAAATTTTGAAGCCGTGGCAAAAGGTTTTTCCATTCAAAAAAAAAAAAAAAATACATTTTCAGTGGGAAAAAAAACAGCATGGAGAAGTTTTACAAATTGAAAGTCATTTTGTTACACTGGGAATGTAAAATGCAGTGTATATAAAAGTACAGCTTATTCAGTAAATTAAACTTTTTTTATAATTGTATTTTATATTACAAATAAAATAACAAGGACTGTATATGTTCAGAACATTTCACCTACATGTGAGAACAGGTTACCGCCCATCTTTCCCTCATTTGGAAGCTTCTTGCCAGTATGCATTTTCAGTTGTTGACAATGCTGATCCAGATGAATATATTGCTCTTGCAAGAGCTTGATACATTTTCTCCTGATTTTCAGGTGTGATTTTATCTATAAATGAAGGGATTGTGTATTTTTGTGGGGATCACTCCCTTAAGGATGCTGCTGGTGAAGAAAAAGCAGAAAAAGAGTGTTGCTGGAATGAGGAGGGAAAAGCTACTTATGCTTTCATTGTGATCCTCATTTAATTCCAAAAAATATTTTTAAATGTCTTTAGGGCAATTCTGGCATGCAAGGATGTGTTTTGTCATCCTTGTAGCATTTGGAAAATGTAATATTTTTTTCCCCACAATATTTGCAAATTTCAGCTTTGCTCTCAGCAGACATTGCGCTGTTGAAATGTTTTCAAACTCTAGATCAGGGGTCTTCAAACTGCGGCCCTCCAGTTGTTCAGGAACTACAATTCCCATCATGCCTAGTCATGTCTGTGAATGTCAGAGTTTTACAATGCCTCATGGGATGTGTAGTTCTGCAACAGCTGGAGGGCCGTAGTTTGAGGTTCCCTGCTCTAGATGTTCTCACCATTTTACTGAGGGTAGGAAAAGAAAAAACAATTTTTTTGACCAGGCTATAGGTAAACATTATGCCGTGATGGTTAAGAACATTCATATGAATCATTTAAAGGTTATAAAGACAGGGTCGTGTTTAAGATGGTGACCAGACCAGAGCTGTAGAAAGCTTTATCTGATCTGGCTTGTTCCCAGACGACGTCCACGAACCACCATCCGACTCCTTTCTCCCCTGCTGTCTCTGGTATGCCCAGAGGCAAGCTAGGACCTCCCGGAAAGAAAGCAGGGAAACAGAAATCTTTGCAACCTCATGAGTGTAGGCACGCTGCTCTCCCTCCAGCCACATGGTGACACAGCCTGTGCTGGATCCTGTGACTGCTGCCTCTCCAGCGGGCCTCACAGCTGTCATGACTGCAATTAATAACTGCCAAACAGTGCTCACAAACAAAATTGAGCAGCTGCAGACAGATATTGGCCTTCTCTACCGTGATCTGGATGGCTTCCGGGACTGAATGGCCATGGCTGAGCAGCGGGTGGGGATGTTGACGCCACTAGAGACCACAATGGCACCCTGCATACCTTGAAGCTCAAAGTCAAAGCCTTGGAGACCAGAGTTGAAGATGCCAAAAACAGAAATCGGCAAAATTAACCTTTGCATTGCCGTCCGAGAGGGGCCAGAAGTTGTGGACCCCCCTAGATTTCCTAAAACCTGCTTCGTACACTGCGTTCTCTAGTGCTTTTGTGGTGGAGGGGGCCCATTGCATGCCGGTGGTATGAGACCCTCCAGGCGCCCCACCGAGCACCTTTTAGATTTAAGCTCCTCAACTATTGTGACTCCGACTTGGCACTTAAAGCGGCCAAATCTCCGGGGGAGTCTGGTATTAAAACATGAAACTGATGTTCCCTGACTATTCAGTGGAGACGCAATGCCTCTGCAGATCCTTTTGATGCTGTTTTAAAGCCCACTCCGCACTAAAGGTGTGAATTATAGTATGCTGTTCCCAGAGAAACTTTGCGTTCCGGATGGCGGATCCATAAGATTTTTCGCCTCACCTGAAGATGCTTCCTGGGCGGAGACTATACCAGCTGTTTGATATCTCCTCATGTCTCTTCCCCGTCGGATGGTTAATTTGTTTCCATGTTGTGTTCTAAGTTTTGTTTTTTGTTTTTTTCTGGCGGAGGATCCTGATCTTTGCACTCAGCACACTGAGATGCGTCCACGTTTCACAGGTCATATGCAACTTTTCTCCTGTTCCATTCCTTCATTGACCTGAACATGTTCTTGCCCTTGTGTGCTTGCTCACCACATGAGCCTTCTGATTCTCGATGTTACTCTGCAACTTCCCTTCTACAGATAACGGAGTTCTTTACTAAGCTTTTGTGTCCTCCGTGCTGATTGAGACACCTGCACAGCTTCGTTACTAGGCGGCATCTTTGCAAGGCTTTTCAATGCGCACTTGCGCCTTTGAAACCTTGCATATCTTGAACATTTACCCCCATGGTGTTTCACCTTGTTTGGTTTGGGGAATAAAACCTGTTCCAGTTTTGGGGGTGGATCTTTTTTGTTTTACGGTACCTCTACTTCATATAAAAAAAAAAAAAAAAAAAAAAAAAAAATTATATAAATATTTGTACCGTATTCTGCTCTATGGAATGCACTTTACGATTTATTTGCTTTGCGTACTTGGCTCAGCTTGAGAGGGTTTTTTTTTTTAACTTTCTACAGCTATGGCAAACCCCCCTTAAATGCATATACTGGAACGTGCGGTACATTAACTCCCCCATTAAACGTTCCTTAGTGTCAATTTCTACAATCCTCATTTCTTGTACATCACCGAGCCATAGTAATTGCTATGTGGGTTATAGGCCACCTTCAGGTGATGGACACTGGCACACCCTAAGACAGGAAGTCCACTCCCTAAATAACCCCTCCCACTACTGGGAGTACCTCATTTTTTTTCGGCAGAGTCGAAGGTGTTGGTCACGAGTAAAGATGTGCTGTGCTGAGCTCCACTGGAGCAATCCTTGCTGGGGCAGGCAATACAGCCGGATCCATTGAAAGTGTCTTTTTAGGCCGAATTGAATGGTACCCGGGCCTTGTGGTGGAAGAAACGAGGTTTAGCCCAAAGCTCTTCTCTTTCTAGAGAGCTGGACCCCGGGATCCAGTGCTTTAGGTTTTTTCAGCCATAAGGTTTTTTTTTTTTTCTGGCAAGGTGCTATTACGGGTCCAGGAGTGCGGATCCCCCGATAAAAAGGGGCCCCAGTTCCTGAAGGTTTTTTAAACTGAGCCCACCATGAGGGGTGAAGATTGGGTCAGTTGGTTTTAACACAGAAATACCTGCGGCGGAAAAGGTAAGTGGAGATTTCTAAAGAATTTTTAAAGTTCCTTATTGTCTCCTTCTAAAAGTAAATGTTGTCATGCCTAAAAGTCACCACTGGGGACTGTATAGAGCACGTACCTTATCATGCTTTCTCAGATCATGCTGTGTCAGCAGAAACTGCAGCTTCCTCCAGCTAGCAGTCGCATGACTCTGGTAAGATGGGGGGGGGGATTTTTCTCTAAAAACAGCCCCCCACCCGGACAAAAGCTCTCCCCCTCTTTGAGTAGAGGGAGAAGCCAGAACGATCGGCGGATGACGCTCCGTTCTCCACCGCCTCTGTACGGCCCTCCTCCTCTTCGCCCTCCCCCCACACAGTGGGCGTGGCTTAGCGCGAAGTTGGCTGTGCTGCAACGTCCAGCGCAGGGGTACTTTTAAAAGGCTCCATTTTTTGCTGACTGCAGCTGTCGGAGAGACACAAAAGCTAAAAAGGGGCATGTAAGTGGTGACACAGGCATTCCTTTGGCACATTTACTGAAGCATTAGGCTGAGCGTTAATAGCAGCGACAGTTGCTGGACTATTTGCTCAAGCAGTGAATGCGATTTCTTCTGGTAGTACCTCTGCTTTTGTGCATCGGGCTATGGTCAGAAGGGGAGGTAGAAACACTCCAAAAAAGGGCTCAAAAGGGACTCCTTCAAGCTCTAAACAGCCTAAACTCATCTCTACAATGGCATCCTCCCCTGAGAGGGGATGGCCAGTCAGAGTGAGCCACCAGGGCTATCAAATATTGCAATTTGTTTTCAATATTGCAGCCCCTGTCTATATTACTGGAGAGGGTTTTTTCCTCAAGCCATTATAGGATTGGCTAGCGGCTTTAATCACATCCCAGAATTGGATAAAATGCGACAGGTCCCTTTCCATTACCCAGGACCCTCAAACTGAGGATCTGGGGGCGGGAGAAGATGAATTTCCCTCAGGGGACCGTGGAGAGGCTGATGACTCCTCTTCTGAGGGGTTAAATCCACAGGGATCAGCTTCACAATATGAAAGATTGATGGCTTGTTTTTGGTACTCTTCATTGAGTTGGTTGATATGCCCACTTTTTGTTTGGGTTCACTAAAGCCTCCCCAAGCTGCGCATGCCTTTCCTGTCCATTCATTGCTGGAAAGGCTTATGTATTCTGAGTGGGAACACCCAGATGAGCATTTTTTTCCTCCTATAACTCTTTATCCTATGGAGAAAAAAATTCACTAAGAAGTGGGAGATACCAGAAGTTGTCGTTGCTATATCCTCTGTGAATGAAAGTTTGACTTGTCCGGTAGACAATGCTCATATGCTTATGAATCCAACGGATAAGGAATTGGAATTCCTGTTATAAAAAAAAAAAAAAAAATTCTGACTCAACCTGCCCTAGCAGCAATTTGTATATGTCAATCATTGAGAGACCAGATTAAACAGGTGCTCAAGGTTATTCCTGATCAGCAGGCCAGGATTTAGCGGAGTTACCAGCGGCATTATGTTTAGCAATAGACTCCATGAGAGATTCTATTCTTCAAGCCTTGCGCCTTACGCTTGGGTTAGTGCATAGGCATAGAATCTTGTGGTTGAAAGATTGGTCAGCCGAAGCGTCATGCAAAGCTCCTGGCTAGTTTTCCTTTTCGGTGAACAGCTGTTTGGGGATAATTTGGTTAAATACCGTACATCCAAAACATTTCTAGTGGAAAAAGTACCCTTTTGCTAGTTAGGAAGAGAAGTAATCGTATTTCATTTATAGTGGATGTAAACCCGAAATTTTTTTTTTTTTTTTTTTTTTTTTGATATCGTACTGTAGAGTATAAGATTTCCTATCATTTGAGCCCAGTCTTGCCACACAGAGTTAATCCATCTCTGAGCAATCCTCTTTTTTTATTGTTCAGTGAGAGAAATCTTGACAAACTGAGAAAAACTTTGCCAAATACTCCCCCTTGCTGTGAGTGACAGCCTAAGACGCAGGCATTATTTTTTAATTCCCTCCCCCACTCCTTTCTTCAGCAGCTCTGCAAGGATTGGCTGTTCCACACCTCAGCATGATTTGGCATGCTGAAGTCATGTGGTTACTTTCCTGTCTTTTCACTGGATGTTAGTGATCATAGCAGAAGTTCAGTGTTAGAAATACACAGGAGAAATGCATATTGACAAGGAGTGTAGAGGTGGGCGGGGAGTCTACTGACCTCACGAGTCCACCCACCGAGCTCCAGACAACAGACCCACCCACAGAATATGCAGTTTTTCGGGTCTAATAACAGACAGAGGGGAGACATTTGACAGGTAAGGATACAGGCAGGAGGCATGTATATCCTTATAGATAACTCCTATGGCAGTAGTTTAGAAAGGATGACATTGGGTTTACATCCACTTTAAACAAGATCCTTCACCAGTGTCAGGAGCATCTGCCTCCAGGCAGTCACGACTGCCACCGCCGTCACGTTCAAGAGGGGAACTGGATCCTCCTTATGAGGGGGTGCCCCCGCTCGCTTGAAGTGGGGGGAAGACTTCTGCAGTTCTCACGGGTCTGGTAGGAAGCGTGTCGGCAGTGTTCATTTTGGCAGCAAATTTCGATTTAGTTTTAGTCTTAGGATTAAAATTGCATTTTAGTTTTAGTCCCATTTTAGTCTTCTGCAATTGTTTTAGTCGTATTTAGTCGACTAAATCTCCAGTACATTTTAGTCAACTAAAATGTCCTATGTTTTAGTCGACTAAAATCTCCAGTACATTTTAGGCAACTAAAACTCATTTTAGTTATCTAAATACTAATGGGTGTAATTAAATTGTAATGCATTAGTTAACATTTCTCTACAATGTCCAATCTCATTATATATTGCTGGAGTGAAAAATCTAATATGTTATGTATGGTATTGAGGTATGAACGTGCACTACAGACCAGTCTTCATTTTTGAAGTCAAATTTTGATTTAGTTTTAGTCTGTCTTTTGACTAAAATGCCAATTTTAGTTTTAGTCGTTCTTTAGTCTACTAAAATAGTATTCATTTAGTCGATTAAATTAACACTGAGTGTCGGGGGCCTACGGCCACATCAAACTGAAAGCGACCGATCGCGTCTGATCTTGGAGGCTAAGCAGGGTCGGGCCTGGTCAGTACCTGGATGGGGGACCACCTGGGAATACCAGGTGCTGTAGGCTGCAGATGGGTGACTTCAATAACTCTAGGGTACAAGCTTGAGTTCCGAAAGTCCCCGTATTCTCATTTTCCCAGGTTCCAGGGGAGAAGAAGTTTCTCTTTCAAACATTGGACCATCTTTTGTCTCAAAAAATTGATCTTAGTGGTTCTCATGCAAGAGCAGGGATTGGGGTTTTATTTAAACCTTTTCACGGTACCAAAACCAAATGGGTATGTCAGACCCATTCTAGATCTCAAAGATCCTAACTGGTTTCTGAATATCCGATCTTTTCGCATGGAGTCAATCTGATCAGTGGTCTCCGTCCTACAAGGTGGAGAACTTCTGGCGTCAATAGACATCAGGGATGCATACCTCCATGTACCTAAATTTCCCCATAACCAGAAATATCTGTTTTTAAAGGTAGAAAATCTTTGTTTTCAGTTTGTAGCTCTACCTTTCGGTGTGGCTACTGCACCTCGATTATTTACAAAGGCAAAACAATTACTCTTGCGCACGAATGTGTTAGCCAGGCAGTCGAAAGTTCAGGGTGGACAATAGTTTTTCGGCCTTGCTGCCCTCTAGGATAGGGATATCCTAGCAATCAGACAAAAAACAGAAAAAAGAGGGTTCACCAGCCTTGTGCATTATCCTTTAATACATTTAGAGCTCTGAGGAAGAAGGTTGATCTTCGAAACGTGTCAGTCGGTAGGGCTACGTACGTCCTCTCTTCAGGATCCAGAGATTGCTATCTGTACACGGACTGTCACAAATCAAAGACTGTTACAAGTGTGATTTTCTCTCTACCTTTTGTGAGTAGTTTTTAATTGTTTTCTTCTTAATAAATGTATCAAAGGCTAATGCACAAGGCTGGTGCACCCTCTTCTTTTTTTTTTCAGTTTTTTTGTCAGTTTTTACAAAGGTCCTTGCCCCTCCTGTAGCCGGATTAAGGGCCCAAGGTATAACGATTATAACTTACCTAGACGATCTGCTCTTGATAGACCAGTCGGTAGCCTGCTTAGACCAAAGTATGATCCACAGTCAACTACCTGGAATACCTAGGTTGGATTCTCAACCTAGAGAAATCCTCCTTAGAAAAACTATCAAGGAGATAAGAATACCTGGGTCTGATTGATAGAAAAGGGTAGTCTTGCCCCAGGCAAAGATCAGGGCCATAAAGGAACTGATTCAGTTGGTCAAGCCAAGGAAGAATCCTTCTATTCGACTTTGCATGAGGTTGTTGGGAAAGATGATGGTTTCATTCAAGGCTGTTCCTTATGCTCAGTTTCATTTGAGGCTGCTGCAAAACAGTATCTTATCAGCTTGGAACAAGAAGATCCAAGCTCTAGATTTCCCAATGTATCTGTCTCCAGACAAAAGCCTCAGTTGGTGGTTGATAACCAAGAATCTGCAGAAGGGAAAATCTTTCCTACCTGGAAGATGGTAACAATCACCTTGCCCATCAACTTTCTAGAGATCTGGGCAGCGCGCTTGGCCATGAGGGCCTAGGATGTTCAGGTTACGGAATTGTCCTGTCAGGATCCAATCCGACAGGGCCACAGCAGTGGCCTATATCCGTCACCAAGGGGGGCATGAGAAGTCGTGTGGCCTAGAGAGAGGCGATTCATATCTTAACTTCGGCAGTCTTCATTCCAGGAATAGAAAATTGGCAGGCGGACTACTTGAGTCGCCAGCAGTTGTTCCCGGGAGAATGTTCCCTTCACCCCGATATCTTCCTGGCAATGCACCGAAGATGGGGGATCCCAGACATAGACCTGTTTGCGTCCAGGTTCAACAAGAGAATCAACAACTTTGTGCCAACAAGGGATCCGCTAGCATGCGGAACAGATGCCTTAGTATTCCTGGGGAATCAGTTCTCACTGATATATGCATTTCCTCCCATTCTGCTGCTTCCACGACTCCTTCGCAGGATCAAGCAGGAAGGGAAATTGGTGATTCTTGTGGCCCAGAAGATCTTGGTATGCAGAGATCATAAAGATAGTGGTAGGGGACTCGTGGACCTTGCCACCACGTCCAGACCTTCTCTCGCAAGGTACAGTATTCCATCCTACTTTACAAACGCTAAATTTAATGGTTTGGCTATTGAGACCCACATTGTGAAGAAGCGTGGGCTGTCAGGTCCAGTGGTATTTACCTTGGTTAATGCAGAGAAGCTGGCTTCCAGAATCATAGATTATAGAGTCTGGAAAGCATATGTCTCCTGGTGTGAATCCAGGGGTTGGCATCCCAGGAAGTATGTCATAGGTAGAATTCTTGACTTCTGTAGATGGGGTTAGAAATTAAGCTGGCCTTGCGTACTATCAAAGGCCAGGTTTCGGCCTTATTGGTATTTCAACAACCACTTCGTTCTTTTTTTTTTTTTTTTGGTTCGTAGCTTTTTCAGGGGGCAACGTGGCTTAATCCTCCTGTTAAGTCACCCCTGAACCCTTGGGACGTGAATTTAGTTCTGTTGGCATTGCTGAAACAGCCTTTTTGAGCCGCTACAGCATATTCCCTTGGTCCTTTTGACAAGGAAACAAATTTTCTGGTAGCCATATCTTCTGCAAGAAGGGTATCCGAGTTGGCTGCTCTTTCTTGTAAAGAGCCATATTTGATTATTCACAAGGATAAGGTAGTATTGCGTCCTCATCCTAACTTTCTACCGAAGGTAGTGTCTAGTTTTTATCAGAACCAGGATATTGTTCTACCTTCATTTTTCCCAGAACCCTGTTCTACAGAAGGGAAATTACTACATTCTCTTGATGTGGTGAGTGCACTCAAGGTCTACTTGAAGGCGATTGCTCAGATTCGAAAAACTGATGTTTTGTTGTGTTGCCTGAAGGTCCTAGAAAAAGGACAGGCAGCATCAAAATCTACGATTTCTAAATAGATTCAGCAAGTAACTGTTCAGGCTTATTGTTTAAAGAGGAGGATTCCACCCTCTCAAATCAAAAGCGCACTCCACTAGGACTGTTATACTTTGTGGGAGTGCATCACCAAGCTTCCATGGTTCAAATTTGCAAGGCCTCAACTTGGTCTTCAGTCCATACATTTACCTGTAAAATCCTTTTCTTTGAAGTACATCACGGGACAAAGGTCCCTCCCCTCTTTCTGGTATACACGTTTATTGCTTTGCTAAAAAAACTGAGGTACTCCCAGTAGTGGGAGGGGTTATATAGGGAGCGGACTTCCTGTCTTAGGGTGTGCCAGTGTCCATTACCTGAAGGTGGCCTATTACCCACATAGGAATTATTATGGCTCTGTGTCCCGTGATGTACTTCAAAGAAAAGGATTTTACAGGTAAGCTGTTATAAAAATCCTATTATTTGTATACTCAAAGAGACCCATTTAATAGGCCATAGAGTGATAAGTCTAAAAAAGGCTTGGGTGGGCTCCTATTATCACGCTACATATTCTTCTTATGCTCAAGGAGTCTGTATTCTCATCCACAAATCCCTTCTATTCACTTGGCTCCATCTCAACCTGGACCCTGAGGGCAAGTTTGTTACAGTACACGCCTTGATTGATCGTGTGGAACTGGTTATTGTTGGTCTGTATATACCTCCTCCTGCCTTGATGCAGTTACTTACTAAATTGGTTTCTCTCCTGGCTACCTACCCTACAAACTTTTTGCTAGCAGGTAAATAACATGATCTCCATATCTGCTAAGGAAAATCTACATCCAGATACACCTACTGATTCTGATTTGACTAGTTGGGTAGAGGTATATCCACTCCAAGATGTTTAGCGCTGGAAATACCCAGATTTCTGCGCTTTTTTTGTGTGCCACTCTGCTACCCATAAAACTGTGCCTTGAATTGACTTGATGTACATTAGTCCCTCGGTTCTGGCTCGAGTCTTGAGTTTCTCCATACTTCAGAGATGGATTTCAGACCATGCTCCATTGATGTTCTGTCTCCACCTCTCTGTTGCTCCATCGGAACGGCTTTGGAGGTTGTCCTGGTTCTGGATTACTGACTCTGAGATGGAAACGCCTATGGGAGATGCTATAGCTCAATACTGGCTACTTAACTCCGGCTCTGCTGGGGCAGGAGCGGTGTGGGATGCCTTTAAGGCCTTTTCCAGGGGACAATATGGTACCCTCAGTAAATGTTTGCAGATCCACCGTAAATCTGAGGTGCATAGGGCTGAGCAATCTACGCAGGCACTTAAACAGGTACACCTCTAACCCTGCCCCTTACACGTTTTATGATTTACAGGTAGCTACCAGAGAGGTTCTCCTCTTTTTTGTTCAGCTAGTACTAGGAAATTGCTTCTGGCCCAGAAGCAGCACATCTTTGAACAGGGAGAATGTACTGGGAACCTTCTGGCATGGTTGGCAAGAGGGCAGACCCCCCTGACTATTTGTTGCATACAGGCTCAGGATGGTGTGCTCACACAAGACCCTCTTGGTATTAACCGACGGTTCTCTCAGTACTACCAGATGTTATATACTGTACCTCCAGATATACCTCTGACGCTGTCTGATTCGGTACCTGGACACTTGAGCTTTCTGCAGGCCGTACTCTGACCTATTGGCCCCACATCTACATTGGTCTCTGAAGCATTGGAACCTGGGTCCCTCCGATAAGGATCCCCAGTTATGCTCCTCCTATCGTCCAATGTCCCTTCTCAACTCTGACGCTAAGGTATTTGCAAAAATCCTGGCTGGATGATTGGGGAGTGTTATTTCCACTCTAGTACAAGCAGATCAGAGGGGTTTTATGACAGGTAAGGGCACCGATGTTAATATTAGGAGACTTTTTACAAATATGTCTGTGTCAGGGAGGGCTTATGGTGTGGTGGTTTTAGTAGACACCGAAAAGGCGTTGGACTGCATGGAATGGGAGTACCTTTTGGGAGCTCCTTCAGAAATTTGGCTTCAGTCCTAATTCCGTTTCATGAATTTGATCCCTATACTGTGCCCTAACTGCCTGTGTTTGGTACCAATTCCACGCTGTCCTCTTCCATTTATTTACTCCAAGGTACTAGGCAGGGCTGCCCACTTTCTCCATGGCTCTTTGCCCTAGCACTCAAACCCTTTGCTTGTCTTATCTGCTCGGCGAGAGTTGCCTGTGGGTACCTGGAAAGAAAGAGAATATCGCTGTACATGGACGGCATGTCCGTGCTATACCTGGGGGATCTGGACTCTTCCCTCCTCTCCACCCTGGCGATTGATACGTTTGCCGCTTTTTTGGGTCAATTGTGGTAAGTTCCTGGTGTTCCCTCTCACCTCGAGACCTAACCCTACAATCCCCTTTGCTCCACTTAAGGTTGTGATGACATTCTGTTAGGTGTGGAGGTCCAACGTAAATTTGTTTTAATTAGCAAATATTCCACATGGAAATCTCTCCCCCTTAGCACCATCGGTTGGGGTAAATCTTATAACGATGGCGTTTGAATATAAATATATATATATTTAATTTGATATTTTTTTTGCCAAACCCCGCTGCCCTTTACCCAAATCCTTTTTTATCAAACTGGACAAAACAATTTACCTCTTGTGTTGGCTGGACACCTCCCTATAATTGCCAAGTCGGTTTTGTATCTTCTGCTTGATTATGGTGGTTTAGCTCGCCCACATTTTGTGCTATACTACTGGGCGGCCATCCTTGTGATGGTTCGCTGGTTGTTTGTGCAGTCTAGAGCCAACGCTGCTGTTACGCTTGAAGCTGCACTGCTTGGCTCCTACGCGACCTTTAGTAGTTTGCCCTTTTAGAGGACTACGGTTTAGCCCTGAAACTGCTGTCCCGATTAAAACGCTTATTGTTTGGTTGAAAGCCAGGTCTCAATATGAGGTGGATGATGCATACTCTCCATATACCCCCCTGTGGGGCAATCCCATCCTTCCCTGTTTTCGCACGATTCTGCACCCTTGCCTCTGAGCCAGACGTAGAGTTACGTTACTCAAACCTATTATCCCACACGGCTCTGTCCTGTCCTTTTTTTTTTTTTTTTAATGAGCTAAGAGACCGCTGTTGCTTGCCTAATAACATTACATGTTTTTACAGCTACATCATGCAACTAACGCACATTTCCCTCGTAACTTTGTACTGAGCTTTGACCCCTTAGAAAAGATGTCGTCCTGAAGACCAGTGGCGGCTGGTGCTCAAATTTTTGGGGGGGTGCAAACTGAAAAATACTGAACCCCCCCTCCCCCAATCAATTGCAGCCTCACTGTGCCCGTCAAATGCAGCCACTTGTGCCCACTAACCCCCCCCCACTCACAGTTTGTGGCTCTGGCAGCACCCCCACCCCACCCCCCGTGCGGCTCTGGCAGACCCCCCTGACGCTTACCTCCGCTCCAGCGCATGTCTCTTCCGCTTCTCTGCCTAAGCGCCAGGCATTCAATAGGGTGGCCTGGCTCTTAGGCCAATCAGGAAACTGGTCTGATGTCCTGATTCGCGGGATGGACGGTTAGTGTGGAAATAGCGAAATTTAATTTGCTATCGTTATACAATTGAGTGGGATCAGGGCGCACACTCTGCGCCCCGAGCCCACCCTATTTTAAAGCCTATTAGAGCCTCTGACTCTAATCAGGTGCTTCAAAAAGTACCACCCCCTCCCGCCCCCACCATAGGAATCCATACGTCCGGCATCCTGAAAGGGTCCGGGCGCATAGATGGGGGGGTGTCGGCGCCCGTGCACGTGCTGCCACTGCTGAACACATCTCTAAACCGCTGTCAACCCTGACTGATGATGACTGGGAGGACTGGGTGCTTCAACTTTTAAAATCTTTGATTTGCTCTAAAGATTGGTTTCTTCAACTGAAATTCCTCCATTATGTTTACTATACACCCCAACATTTGTCTCTTATTTACCCTGAGACCTCAGACATTTGCCTTCGTTGTGGCACAGAGGTGGGCACTTCCAAGTCTTTTGGTCATGCCTGGTTATACAACGCTACTGGAATGGAGTGGTGCATACAGTTAATGTTTTGAGTGCTCTCTCTTCCATTAGATCAAGTCATCTGGCTACTGGGCTTTGTGGAGGGGGTGGTGCCTGCCAAATAAGCACGGCTTTTTGTGTTTTACTCTGCATACTACGCACATAGAGAAATTCTCTTACACTAGAAGTCTCCAGACCCTCCCCTGTGAGTGGATGGAAAATGTCCAATGGCACCCTCCCCTTGTACAAGCTCACCTATGCTTGTAGGAACTGTCCACAAAAATTTGATAAGATCTGGAGCTGTTGGGTTGATGCGCAAGGTGTCGCTGTCTAATCCATGCCCTACTTGACTGTTTCCATTTTAACTCTGTATTGTGGGTTCTCTGGCTGAATGTTCTCCTCTCCCCCTCCCTCCTCTTTTTTTTCCTATTTTTTTTATTTTTCTCTTTCTCTCCTCACTGCCGACCAAACATTTCCACTCCCATTGGGCATATTTTACTGCTTTGCGATGGTACCACATTTTGATGTTATATTGCATACTGTGCTCATTATTCCTATTTTATTCTGTGAATGTGAGCTACTGTTGTACTATTTGAGTTCCTGCATAATTCTGTATGTTCTTTTGTACTTGTCAGGAAAGGTCTCCTCTGCTGGTAATATCGATCATTTGGCGTGCAGTACTGAGGTCCACCAGTCTCCTGGCAGTTTGGAGCTGTCCGAAGAGCTTTTTCCTGCTGGTATTCTGTCACCTTTCGGCTGCAGTACTGGCGTCCACCAGCAGAGGAATCCTGGCAGTATGGAGCAGGTATTCCCCTCTGCAGACAGGTGTCACCTGATCTTAATTAGCAGCTGCAGTATAAATACCCGGCAAGTGCACACTCATCTTGCCCTGGTATTGTCCTTGAGCCCTGACCTGCAGCCTGCATCCTGTTACTCTGATCCTGATTCCTGAACCTGAAGCCTGATTCCTGGAACCTGTTGATCCTGTTTCCTGTCTGTTACCTGGACCCTGAGCCTTGTACCTGACCCGTCCCTCCTGTGATCCATCCATCCTCTCTTGTCCGGTTTGTTTCCCTTCCCAGCTACTGATCTCCTGTTTATGACCCTGGCCTGGCTTGACTACGATTCTGGTACTCCCTTTTGCTACATATGCTGGTTGTTTTGTTCACTCTGTATTGGTGGTGTGTTCACATGTATATGCGTTTACCTTAATAAACTTACTTTCACCTATTTATGTCTGGTTCACTCTGTTGCAGTCCACACAGTTCTGGCCCCTTATCTGGTATATGACAATACTTGTCTGTATATCCTGCAAATTTTAATAAAAACTCACTTATTTTTTTCTTAAGACAAACTAATTTGTCAGACAAATGTACCCTCTTACTTGTCAATTGGGGCCTGAGAGTACAGATAGGATCATCTACTGTATCCCAATAATCACCCAACTGTAGGAGGTACAAGATGGAGTACACAAGCAAAGTAAACTGGAGCCTTTCATGTGCAGTGCCCCCTAAAGGCAGCAATGCATGTTTCTCTTCTTTTGAGTGCTGTGAGAAGTAGTGTTACTTGAACTGTATTCCAGGATTTGCTTTTCATCAGCTGATCTAACTTGTAGTAAATTAAGACTTTGCATGAAGTCCTGAGAAATTTTTCACCTTTTTTATTTATCACCTGCCACCCTTACCAGCCTGAAGTTTTCATGTATTCAGTTACTGCTACCCCAGACTCCATCCAGCTGTTGGTCGTCGAATGCTACTGATGGGTCACATGGCTGTGTAATGTAACCAACTGGGTGACTCTGGCCTCATGACTCCAACTGCTCAACTTTTGGGAAGTGTTTTATTTTTTTAATCTTTTTTTCTAGTGATAGGGTCTTTCTAGCCATTACTGAAGTGTGAAATTCACATTTAAAATTGCTTTCTGGCAGACAATGCCTAAAGAACTTGGAATGTGATTTATGTTGTAAATTCCCTATAGCTTCCTTTTTAATTGTAATAGGAAATCTGCTTCTTTCATACTGTATATGCGATCCTTACACTGAACAGTGGAATATCCATTTGTGCTCTGATGATCTGAGTGTAATACATTTTTTTTTTTTCTTTAAAGTACCTAGTGATGGATTACTACGTTGGAGGAGATCTGTTGACTCTGCTTAGCAAGTTTGAGGACCGTCTACCAGAAGACATGTCTCGCTTTTACTTGGCGGAAATGGTGTTAGCCATAGACTCCATACATAAACTGAACTATGTACATAGGTAAGATCATTTTTGAAAAAGTTATAGCATGCAGAAATCTAGTACAGCCATGACAGCTGTAAGTTAAGCAGAAGCATGAGGACCTGAAGGTCTTTTTCATGCCTGTGAATTTTTACATTGTCTTTTTTAAATGTGTGCTCAGATTTATTTAAAACACAATTTAATTCATATTTCAACTGCAAAACTATAACAGCAAGATGTTGTGCAGTCCTCCAAAAGGCACTAGGCTAATGAAATAATGTTTCTAATAATTATTGTACCTGAAGCAATTCTGCATGGGAAAAGCCAACTAAACCGTAGAACCAATTAAAGACCAAATGGCGGTCATTGCAATACTTTTTTTTGCACCATATTTGCGCAGCGGTCTTATAAACGCACTTTTTTTGGAAAAAATTCACTTTTTTGAATAAAAAAATAAAACAGTAAAGTTAGCTCAATTTTTTTTTATATTGTGAAATATAATGTTTCACCAAGTAAATTGATACCCAACATGTCACGCTTCAAAATTGCGCCCGCTCGTGGAATGGCGTCAAACTTTTACCCTTAAAAATCTCCATAGGCGACGTTTAAAAAAATTCTACAGGTTGCATGTTTTGCGTTAGAGGAGGTCTAGGGCTAGAATTATTTCTCTCGCTCTACCGGTTGCAGCGACACCTCACATGTGTGGTTTGACCACCGTTTTCATATGCGGCCGCTACTTGCGTATGCGTTCGCTTCTGCGCGCGAGCTCGTCGGGACAGGGCGCTTTAAAATTTTATTTTTTTTTCTTATTTATTTTACTTTATTTTATTTTTTCACTGTTTTAAAAAAAAAAAAAAAATGGATCACTTTTATTCCTATTACAAGGAATGTAAACATCCCTTGTAATAGAAAAAAGCATGACAGGTCCTCTTAAATATGAGATCTGGGGTCAAAAAGTCCTCAGATCTCATATTTAGACTTTAATGCAAAAAAAAAAAAAAAAAAAGTAGTTTAAAAAAATGACACAAAAAAAATTGTGCCTTTTAAGACAAGTGGGCGGAGCCGACGTAATGACGTCGCTTCAGCCGTCACATGGTATGGAGACGGGTGGGGGCCATCTTAGCCTCACTCGTCTCCATACCCAAGAAGGGAAAGGACCCGATCGCCTCCGCCGCTACCGACGGCTCCGGTAAGCGGCGGAAGGCGCGGGAGAGCGGCGGGAGGGGGGGTGGCACCTCTCCCGCCGCCGATAACGGTGATCTCGCGGCGAACCCGCCGCTGAGATCACCATTATCGTGTACAGAACCGCCGGCCCTAAAGATGGATACCTCGGTTGTGGCAGCAGCTGCTGCCGTTACCAAGATATCCATCTTCAAAAAAAGGACGTATATATACAGTGGCCGGTCGGTAAGTGGTTAAGAAACATTAATACTCAAGTCACACGTGGACACACATTTCAGTCTGAAATAAAGTACATAAAAGATCTAAGGGAAAGCAGAGGTATGCCTTTTATTAAACTAGGTGATATTTTCTAAAACTACTGAGAAACTCAGCCAGATCCCTTAGGGCACATATGTCAAACATAAAGGCCATTGGCCGAATCTGTCCTTTGTCATGTGGCCCTCGCAACCAGTTTAGCAGCTGGAATGTGGCAGAACTCTTTCCTAGAGTGGTCATTCTGCCACCTTTGACTCTCACCCTTCGCTTCCACTCCCCTCTGTGTTTACAATGGAAAGCTTTGCTCTCGGAACTAACAGTTCCTTGCACGCAGGGCACAGCGGAGACAGATCTCCCTGAAAGGTAAGGCAGAGCCACCTACACAGAGGTACTATAGCTGGGCATGGTAGGAGAGAGATGCAAGGAAGCTTTGGGGGGAGGGGTAGTTACTGTGCATAGCGCACCCCTAAACCCTGCACTCTGTACACACCCGACCCCTGAACGCTGCACTCTGTATGTAAGCATTCCGGAGCCCTGCACTCTGTACATAGCAGAGCCCTGCACTATTTAGGTAGCGCACCCCTGAACCCTGCACTCTGTAATTCCGTACTCTGTAGCGTAATCCAGAGTTCTGCACTCTGTGCATAATGCACTCCTGAGCCCTGCACTCTGTAAGTAGCGCATCCCTGAGACAACCGTCCCTTTTGAAGGCAACCATACTGCTGATGCGCCCTGTGATGAAATTTGATGAAATTGAGTTTGATGCCCCTGCCTTAGGGTATTAGGAAGATTCTGAAATGCCCACCTGCTGAAAACTTATTTTTGAAACTACTATTCTATGCCGAAAAGATGAGGAAAATGTTACAGCTGTACAGTGGAAATCCTCAGATTCTCCAAAAATTGCTCAATGCAAAAGTCTAAAACTAAGCACTCCCCTGATGAAAATTGAAAATATAAGGCAAGAGCCTGCTCACACAAGTCTAGTAAGATTTGTCCCCCCTGGCTAGAAACATAATCTTCTTTCCATGTAGACTGATATTCCACATTCACTGATGTGCAGGCAAACTGGAATATGATTAGACCGATTTACAATGCAACAGTTATTTGTTAATGGAAATCAAAAAGTACATTTTTTTTTTTTTCCTTTATTGCAATCGAAAAAAATTAAGAATCCTCCTTAAAAATAATAGAAAATTGACTCTGGGAAATATTAAAGAATAGAAGCACAGTACAAAGCACAATCGTGCAAAAAATCTTAAAGCAGTTGTATACCCTTATTTTTAATTTTTACCTACAGGTAAGTCTAAAATAAGGCTTACCTGTAGGTAAAATGAATATCTCCTAAACCTGTACGGTTTAGGAGATATTAACTTTGCATGCAGCTGCTGACGTCAGTGGTGCATGTGCTGTAAATGCCCGGCTGAAGGTCCAGCAGAGGCTGCCGGACCTTGCGAGGAAGGAGACTCATGCACAGGAGTGACGTCATCGCAGCTCCAGCCACTCACAGTGCCGGAAATGCGAACCCCAGAAGAAACGCAGAGGGCAAAATGTCAGCCCCCGTGGACCGGGCTGCGATATGGGGACCTCGTTCTAAGGTAAGTATTTCATAATGAGCTAGTATGCGGTGCATACTAGCTCTTTATGCCTTTTGCCTTACATTGTTTGTTTTTTTTTTTTTTCTTATATGTATACAACTGCTTTAATATTAAAGCAGAAGTGTGGGATTGGAAAAAAATACACATACAGTGCATAATCACCTAGATGGCTGCAGCATTGATCCTATGTCCCTCGCCGACTCAAACTAAGAACTGAGCGAGCGGTAACTGTCAGTCACTGGCTCTCTGCCCTGCCATGCCCCTCTAACGTTTACTGGAGTTCCAGGCTGTGCAGTTGGTAGGTGGGAGTGGTTGGCACTCTTGAGAGGCTGAGCCAGATGCTGATCATGCGTTTGGGCAGATCTTGACGTTGTCGGGATCCCTGCAGAGTCTGGACTGGCTCTGTGATTTCAGCTAACGGTGGACTTTAGCCCACTGTCGGCTGATTGTGGGTCACAGGAGTGCACTTATTTTGGAAAAGTACGATGAAAAAAACTTTGGCTATACTTCTCTTTTAAGAATGATAAAAGACACACTTGGTGTATAAGGCACATCATTGGCTACCTGAGTGAAGTCCTTTCTGAGTTTTTCTCCCTTGCTGTTGCCCGTGGTTGTGTAATGGCTAATTGTTTTCATTCATACACCATGCATGCCACCAGGGGTAAACCTCGTCTGGTGTTCACTGCTTTAACCTCCCACCCTGCCTCCTTCCCCTGTTAGGTCATGGTATGCGTTTTTGGGATAACTAATCTTTAATCTTTAACAATCACCTAAGCGAACCGAGAATTTAACTCCAAAATGCATATTGAGACCGGACAGATGGAAATGGGCAGAGTTGGAGGTCGGAGCAGTGGGGAGAGTCCATCTGCTATAATCACTTGATCGGCCCTAAATTTGTAAAAAGAGCAGCAATAAATGCCCAACAGTGTGTGGTGTTAGGACAAAATTATTTTCAAAGATGAAAGGCTGTGTAGTAAACCTAGGAAAGCACTGGTGATGGCAAAAATTTTATCCAAAGGTCTCTGCAAACTTCTGAAGAAAGCTGTGTACGTTAAGCCGCTGCAATCTTCTCCTGTTTGTGTATTTGCTTCACAGTTTGTGTAGAGATTGGACCTAGAAAACTTTTGCTGTATTTGCAAGGATTTGCAAGATTTTTTTTTTTTTTTTGTTATTGGAGAAATTGTAGATGGTTTCCAATTTGATATGGAAAAATAAGTTGTGATATATAACAAATGTCAAATTGGTTTGTTTAGCAATTACAAAACATTTTTATCCATTTTGTAAGGAAAGCGGAATGTCCCTTTTTGTATCTGCACATCTATATCTGAAAGCTGGGTGTTCCCGGTCCTTCAGTGTGTAGGGACACCAGAGATGATTTTTCAAAATTGCCCTGTCTGCACTGAATTTACTATTCCACTGTAAATGTATTTTGTATATTAAGCTGAAGGACCTGATGTACATCCAAGCATGTTTTTATTTTTTCTTGTGTTCAGTTTACAATCCTTTTATCTAAGAAACTTACAACAATTAAATGAATTTTCACCTTGGCATTTTGATTTTTTTGTTTGAGCAGACTTGACTAATGGCCCGTACACACTATAAGAAAATCGGGCGAACATTTTCATCCCAGGAACGATTTTCTGATGTGTACACAATTTTCGACAGAAGATTCCGACATTCCGAGCAAAGATTTCCGAAGGGACAAACGCCAAAATTTTTCTCGTATGGGAACAGAACAGAAGATTTTCGTTTTTAATGTGTACCATTTTCGTATGAGAAATGGCAGATACGAAAGACTGCGCATGATCAGAATCAACAAATGACAAAAAAAAAGCCTTTGTCATACAAGAATTTTCATACATTATTTCCTTCCTCGGTTCCGACTTGCTGTGAAACCTCGAGGGAAAACAGGCCGATCGTTCGTCCGATTTTCTCAGTGTGTACAGGGCTTTACTGTATGTCTTTATAAACCACTAAGTAAGTAATTGTATGTAGAGTAATTTGAGTAATTTTGAGTTTTTTGTTTCTTCTACACAGAGATATAAAACCAGATAACATTCTCATTGACATGAAAGGCCACATCAGACTTGCGGACTTTGGATCATGTCTGAAGATGAAACCAGATGGCATGGTAATGATGCATTTTGTATTATCCTAAATTTATTCTTTGCTTGAGAATAGGTCCATTTGACCTCAATATATCATTGGTAAGGTGGACATATAGAAATAACCAAATAAATCTGTGGTGTGAAAGGGCTGCAAGCAAAAAGTAGGCAGATATACAAATTCTACAAAATCTGTTGTAAATCAAATGTTTGCTGCGCCATTGTGCATTGATTTTATAACAAACTTCAAAACCACATGGTATTACAAATATAAATGTAACGTGATAAAAATGAAATTGCGCAGTCAAGAATAAAATGATCCAAAAAAGTCTGTGTTAAGTTCATTCATATAGTGTCAGAAACGTTTAATCCCCCATTAGATCTTGATTGAATATAAATCCACCAGCATATGGACCTGGTACAATATATGTAGCCCATATAGCACGATCTCCTAATTGAAGGGGGAAGATTGGGTCTGTTGGTTTACCACAGAAAACCCTGCGGCGGGAAAGGTAAGTGGAGTTTTCTAAGAAATTTTTAAAAAATTTCTGATGAAATGTCTCCTTTAAATTTAGTAAGTGTTGTCATGTCTGTGTCATCACTGGGGGCTGTATTGAGCACTTTCTGTCTCATGCTTCTCAGAACACCCACATTGTGTCTAGGAAGCAGCAGTTCTTCCTCCAGCCAAGCAGCAGACCTCTGGTAAGTCTGGGGGGATTCCTTCTCCCCACCAGACACCCCCTATGCCATTTTTTCTTCCCCTCTGCTCGGGGATAGAGCGCCATAAGTTTAAAAAAAAAAAAGTTGTGAATGGCAAGCTGTTTGGCGGCTTCCAGACCCCCCTCGCCATTCCTTCCTTTCTCCCTGTGGATCCCATAGGATCAGGAGCCCGCACTCGCGTGGGAAAAAGCTCTTTTTGAAAAAAGAGGGGAAGGGCCGTAGGCGACGGGGGGCATGGCATAACGCGCCGTTGGCATCCTCCAATGTCCAGCGCGGGAAGGTATGTTTAAAAGGCACCATTTGTGCTGTTACATGCTGCAGGAGGGACACGAGCAAAGGTGGCATATAAGAGGTTTGGTGACACAGGCATTCCTTTTGACACATTTACTACTGCATCAGGCTGAGAATTAATAGCAGCGACAAGGCTGGACTATTGCTCGAGCAATAGATACATTCTTTCTGTTAGTACCTCTGCTTTGTGCATCGGGCTACGGTCAGAATGGGGGTGAAAAACACCTCAAAAAGTGGCTCTAAAAGGACTACTACAGTCACACGAAAGCCTAGAACCATCACTAGAAAGATGGCATCCTCCCCTGAGAGTAATATGGCTGGGCAGAGTGAGCCATCAGGAGGGGCAAGTGTTGCAGCTGCTCTTAACACTGCAACCCCGTGTATATCACTAAGGAGGTTTTTTCTTCAGCCATTTTAAGCTCGGAGCAAAAATTGATGCTTTAATTGCATACCAAAGGGGGGACTAAGCGCAGCAGGTCCCCGTCCATTGCTCAGGACCCTCTTGCTGAGGAACAAGGAGCAAGAGATGAGTTCCTTTTAAAGGACCAGGAAGAGGCTGAAGTCTCCTCTTCCGAGGAACCTGATACAGAACTGCCAGGTTCGCAGGAAAGATTGTTGGTTCAATCCCTAACTGAATTGGTCCGCTCGACATTTTTACTGCCAATAACGCAGTCGGTCGATGAGCCCACTTCTAGTTTGGGTTCACTAAAGCCTCCCCAATCTGTTCATTCTTTTCCTATCCATTCATGGCTAAAGGAAGCTAATGTATTCTGAGTGGGAGCACCCAGATAACGTTTTTTCCTCCGAAAAAGTTTTCAATACTTTATCCTATGGAAGAAGAGTTTTATAAGAAATGGGGAATTTCAGCAATTGATGCTGCTATATCATCTGTAAATAAAAATCTAACTTGTACAGTAGACAATGCTCATATGCTAAAGCATCCAACGGATAAAAAGTTGGAGTTCCTTTTAAAAAACTAGATTGCGCTGGCAGGTTCATTCATTCAACCTGCACTGGCAGCGATTTGGAGTATCTCAGTTCTTAAAGGACCAGTTTATAGAGGTACTCAGTTATTCCTGATCAGCAGGCCCGGGAGTTGGCTGGGATATCAGAAGCGTTGTGTTTCACAGTAGATGCTATGATTCTATTCTCCAGGCCTTATGGCTCATGCTAGGGACTGGTGCATGTGCGGAGTAGACATTCATTCAGCGCATTCATTTTCGTCCGAAATGCATTTTCGTCCGAATTTCAGGTATTTTCGTTATCGTTTTAACAAACGATAACGAAAGTGCAGAATCCGAAAAACGAAAGATCTGACATAAACAAATGCTTTATTTTCATTTTCGTTGCTACAACGGTTTAATATAGATAGGAGATTCGACATGATGCTGACAATAACAATCTGTGACCATCAAACCTGTGGTCGAATGTGCCTAACCATAACTCTTTATAGTCCAAGATTATTCTACATAGAGAGAAAAGATTCGACATAGAAAAGATTCGACGTAGGGGAGAAAAGATAAATAAAAATGATGATGAATGTTATTGGCTGATTGTAACCAAAGAGGAGGAGCAGTAAAATATCTAGAACTAAGTACACACGTACTTTGGCTTATGGTGTCGAAAGTTCTAAGAAGATTCGACGGAGCAGGTAAACTATACGGCGTCGTACAGTTTAGCTGCTCTGTCGAATCTTCTTTGAACATTCGGCAGACACCATAAGCCTTCAATTACAGATTCAACCTTAATTTGGATTTTCGGACGAATGCAATTTTTAACGAAAAACTAAAGAAATAAAAACAAATTTCGGGAGTAACTAAATTTATTTTTCTGATGAAAACGAAATTCTGAAACGAAATATTTCAGTGTGCGCATGTCTAGTGCGGAGAATCCTATGGTTGAAAAATTGGTCAGCCGAAGCGCCATGCAAAAAGCTCTTGGCCAGTTTCCCTTTTCATGGTGAACGGTTGTTTGGAGACAATCTGGATAATCATATCCAAATCATTTCTAACGGAAAAAGTTCCCTTTTACCGATTAAAAAGTTTAAGCATTTTTCTATTTAAACGTGCTTCTTCTCCAGTGCCAGGGGCATCAGCCTCCAGGCAGTCTCAACGGCCTCCATCGTCGGGTTCAAGAGGTAAACATCAGGGTCAGTCCCAGGGCCAAAAATGGTTCTGGGGGAAGAAACCCACAAAACAGAATACTAAAGTATCCTTATGAAGGTGCGTCCCCGCTCGCTCGAGTGGGGAGAAGGCTTCTACAGTTTTCATAGATCTGGAGGAATAATGTCAAGACAGATGGGTGGCTTCCTCAATTTCTCTAATATACAAACTAGAGTTCCAAGAGGTTCCCACCTCCTCATTTTCTCAGATCAAACGTTCCCAGCGATCCTCTTTCTAGCCTTGGATCATCTCTTGTCTCAAAGAGTAATATCGGTGGTCCCACTGGAAGAGCAAGGTTTGGCGTTTTATTCATACCTGTTCACAGTTCCAAAACCAAGTGGGGATGTCCGACCCATTTTAGATCTCAAAGATCTAAACCGGTTTTTGAATATCCGTTCTTTTCGCATGGAGTTAATCCGATCAGTAGTCTCCATCCTGCAATGGGCAGAACTTCTGGTGTAGTCTCCATCCTGCAAGGGGGAGAACTTCTGGTGTCAATCGACATAAAGGATGCTCATCTCCATGTGGCGATTTTTCCCCACTCACCAGAAATTTCTACGCTTCGAGGTAGAAAATCTTCATTTCCAGTTTGTAGCTCTGCCTTTTGGTCTAGCTACTGCACCTCGAGTATTTACAAAGGTCCTGGCCCCTCCTTTAGGGCTCAAGGTATAACAATACTAGCCTACTTAGACAATCTACTCTTGATAGATCAATCGGTAGCCCACCTAAACCAAACTTTGGTCACCACAGTCAGCTACCTGGAATACCTAGGTTGGATTCTCAACCTAGAGAAATCCTCAAAACCATCAAGGAGATTGCTGTACTTGGGGTTGATCATAGATACAGGAAAGGATCAGTTCAATAAAGGAACTGATTCAGTTGGTCAAGACAAAGAATCCTTCTATTCGACTTTGCATGAAATTGTTAGGAAAGATGGTGGCTTCTTTCAAGGCCGTTCCTTATGCGAAGTTTCATTCAAGACTGCTGCAAAACGGTATCCTGTCAACTTGGAACAAGAATATCCAAACTCTGGACTTCCCAATGCGTTTATCCCCCAATGTGTGTCAGTGCCTCAATTGGTGGTTGATGTCCAAGAATCTTTAAAAAGGAAAATTCTTTCTACCGGTTTCCTGGAAGGTGGTAACAGATGTCAGCCTTCTGGTCTGGGGAGCAGTCCTGGAAGAAGCATCTGTCCAAGGGAAATGGTCCAAATGACCTTGCCCAATATGCTAGAGATTCGGGCAGTGCGCCTGGCCCTGGAGGCCTGGACATCCAGACTACGGAATTGTCCTGTCAGAATCCAATCCGACAATGCCACAGCGGTGGCCTATATCAATCACCAGGGGGGCATGAGGAGTCGTGCGGCCCAGGAAGAGGTGAATCATATTCTTTCTTGGGCAGAAAACAACTTTCCTTGCCTATAAGAATATAATTGTTCCCGGGAGAATGGTCCCTTCATCCCAACATATTTCTGTCAATATGTCAGAAATGGGGAGTTCCGGATGTGGATCTTTGTGTCCAGGTTCAACAACAAGATCGACCACTTTATGTCAAGGGCAAGGGATCCAATGGCATTCGGAACGGATGCCTTGGTCTTTCCGTGGGATCAGTTTTCACTGATCTATGCGTTCCTTCCTGTTCTGCTTCCGCGTCTTCTTCGCAGGATCAAGCAAGAAGGGAAGGAGGTGATTCTGGTGGCCCCAGCATGGCCCAGGAGATCTTGGCTTGCCGAGATCATAAAGATGGCGGTAGGGGACCCTTGGACCCTACCACTGTGGCCAGACCTTCTCTTGCAAGGTCTGGTATTCCATCCTACCTTACAAATGCTAAATTTAACTGTTTGGCGATTTGAGACCCACATTCCAAAAGACCGTGGGCTGCCAGCTTTAGTAGTTTCTAGTTTGGTTAATGCTGGGAAGCCGGCCTCCAGAGTCATATAGAGTCTGGAAGGCATATGTCTCCTGGTGTTAATCCAGGGGCTGGCACCCCAGAAAGTATGTCATAGGTAGGATCCTTGAATTCCTGCAGATGGGATTAGAAATTAAGCTGGCTTTGAGTACTCTCAAGGGCCAGGTCTCAGCCTTATCGGTATTTTTTTCAGCGACCACTTGCTTCACACTTTGGTCCGTAACTTTATTCAGGGGGTAACGCGGATTAATCCCCCGGTTAAATCACCACTGAACCCTTGGGTCTTAAATTTAGTCCTGTCGGCTTTACAAAAACAGCCTTTTGAGCCAATTCAAGATATTCCCTTGGTCCTCTTGACGAGGAAAATCATTTTCTTGGTTGCCATATCTTCTGCAAGAAGAGTATCAGAGTTGGCTGCTCTTTCTTGTAAAAAGCCATATTTGATTATTCATAAGAATAAGGTTGTATTGTGGCCTCATCCTAATTTCCTACCGAAGGTAGTGTCAGGTTTTCATTTAAACCAGGATATTGTTCTGCCTTCATTTTTTCCAGAACCTCGTTGTATGGAAGAAAAGTCACTACATTCTCTTTTTTTTTTAACAGAGAAGTTTTATTATTTCCTTAACACAAAACAAAAATAAAAGAATAACAGGACAGTATATCATGGTATTAAATACACAAAGGTTTGGGCATAGGGTACATAGTTAGTGACAAAAATAATAGAGAAATAAGGGTTAGATTATTTCTGCTGAGTGGTGTACGGGTTGTTAGAGGTTGCATGAATATATCAAACCATATTTTTGCACAGTTAATACTGATTAGGGGCGGCCCTCTCAAGGTCACCTCAAAATGGGAGCAGACTCTTCCCTCAGGTTATCTGCAAGGCAAGGCTCCCGTCCGCCCCCCCCCCCCAAAAAAAAAAAGGGGGGTGGGGAAGGGCCCCCACGTCCACCAAACCAGAGGGTCAACCCCCCTAGGTCAGGGGTCTATATGGGGTTAGCCACATGCGTCAATCCAGCTTAACCATACTTTGTCATATTTTTGTGGACAGTTTCTGCTCTCATAAGTGATACGGTATAATGGTAACACATTATTTATCGCCTTTTACCAAGTCTCTTTAGTCGGGGCTTCTTTTTGTTTCCATTTGAGGAGTATTTCCCTTCTCGCATAAAAGAGCGAGTAAGTTAGGAATAGTTTAATGTATCGGTCTCCAGCTATGTCTTCCAGGTGGCTCAAAAGGAAAGTTAAGGGGTCAAGTGGGATTTAAATTCCACAAACTCTCTCAAGGGTGTCTGCGACTGATCTCCAGAAGGGATGAAGCTTGGGACAGGACCAGACCATGTGATAAAAGGTGCCCGTATCTAATTCGCATCTAGTACAGTTAGGGGTAAGAGCAGGATAGATCCTTGCAAGTCTTTCCAGCGTATAATAGGCCCTATGTATAAATTTCAGTTGGATAAATCTATCCTTCGCAGCGATCATAGAAGGTATAAACGTCGTGAGGCACTCCTCCCACTCTTCCTCCCCCAAGGCAGGAATGTCTCCCTGCCATTTGGTAAGTGATTTGTTATTCTTGACCTCATGTGAGACTGTTAAATAAAGATATAAGGAGGAAAGGGTTTTATCTAGCATCCCCGAGGTCAGAAGGTGTTCGATGGGATCAGGCTCCAGTGATATCTGGGCGGGGAATTGGGCTTTCAGTGCGTGTTGTAACTGCCAGTACCTAAAGAGGAAAGACCTCGGTATATGGTATGTTGCTTGTAATTCACGAAAGGAAAGTATGACACCCCGAGGCATGACATGTTTTATAGTAGTAATACCCCTCTTGGCCCAGATTGCTGGATCCGGGACAGTGAAAAGATGTGGTAGCATGGGGTTAGCCCATAATGGAGTGTGTGGGGAAACTTGTAACTGTGGTATGAGGGATGCTCTAGATTATTTCCACACCTGGATTGTGGTTTTCATAGGGCCTGTCACTGCAGGATTAGCTCTCGGTCCCCTGTACGGCAGATTGGATAACGCTGCATAGGATCCCAGTAGGGCCGCCTCCAGAGTGACTACAGGGTTCTGTCTAGGTTGTGAGAACCACCACCTCACTGTCACCATTACTGCGGCCCAGTAATACATCAGGAAGTTAGGCAGCGCCAGACCTCCACCGGACAATGGGAGGTAAAGTGTGTGTTTTGCTATTCTTGGGGGCTTGCCTGCCCAAATGAAGGAGATAACTACACTCTCCAGTTTGCTAAAGAAGGACTTGGGGATAGGAGTCGGGGTGTTTCTAAAGTAATAAAGAAATTTCGGTAAAAAGACCATTTTTAAAAGGTTCCCCCTGCCCACCGGGGTCAAAGGAAGGGACTTCCAGGCGGAGCACTTCTGCTGAAGCTGGTTTAAGAGAGGAAGTACGTTTCTCTCCAGGAAGCCTGGCAGCGCTCTCACTATTTTGATTCCCAGGTAGGTAAACTCATCCACCCATTTCAACGGGGTACCAGTCTCCGTCTCCGACACCGCCTGGCAATAGAATCGACTTATTCCAATTTATTTGGATTCCCGAAAATCGGCCAAAATAATCAAACATGGCAAGGGCTGTTTTGAGGGATGTAGAGGTATCTGCTAAATAAAGGATAGTGTCATCTGCGTACAGTGACACTTTCTGTCAACGCGCCCACCCTGATACCCTTAATTTGTTCTTCTGCTCTAAGGAGTATGGCCAGTGGCTCAAGTGCTAGGGAAAATAGGGCCGGAGAGAGGGGGCACCCCTGCCTGGTGCCCCTCTCCAACCGGAACACCTTTGAGAGGACCCCATTAGTGCGAATGCGTGCTCTTGGCTGGGCATAGAGCATCTGGATCCAGGCTCGGAAGCGCGGTCCAAACCCGAACCTGGAGAGAACCGCCCATAAGTAGCCCCACTTGACCGAATCAAACGCTTTCTCCGCGTCGAGTGAGGCCACTACTCCCGGCCTGTCGGGGGAGGCGATAGCTATATGAGAGTGTAGTCTGCGGATGTTTATGTCCGTCCCCCTGCCCGGCATAAATCCCGTCTGGTCCGGGTGTATCAGGGCCGTAATGACAGTATTGAGCCTATTGGCCAGGATTTTTGCGATTATTTTTGCATCCACATTGAGGAGAGAAATGGGGACGGTACGAGGAGCAGAGCTTTGGGTCTTTTTCCTTGTTTATGGATGACTACTATTACCGCTTCGTGCATAGAATCAGGAAGGCGGCCTTCCTGAAAGGAGTGAGCGAAGAGAGATTGAAGTCTGGGGGCTAATTGTTCAGCATACGTTTTATAAAATTCCACCGGAAAGCCGTCCGGTCCCGGTGTTTTTCCTGTCTGCATCATCTTAAGCGCCTTTTAGATTTCCTCTATATTGATGGGGGTGTCTAATTTGTCAGCATAAGTCTGGGTGAGGGTCGGTATGTCAATCTTTTCAAGATAGGCTAGTAAGTCTTCTGGAGCATGAGAAGTCTGGGATTGATATAATGTTTGATAGTAAGAGGCAAATGCGTCGTTAATGCCTTCAGGTGTGGAGGTGAGAGTGCAATCTTCAGCCTGAATTTGGCCTATGTTCATGCCCACTGATTGCTCCTTGGAGAGCCATGCCAATAGGTGCCCCGTCTTCTCTCCCTGTTCAAATATTCTCTGTTTTTGGTGGAGGAGCCTCTTTTGCGTCAGCGCCGTCCGCAAAGACAGAACCTCTCCCAGAAGAGATTGTAGCCTAGTGTAGGTTTGTGGGTTTGGGGATCTAATATATAAAGCTTCCTGCCTCTGTGCCTCCGCTTCAATAACCGAGAGCTCTCTTCTGCGCGACACCCGGACTTGCCCTATAATGGTCTGGTACTGTCCCCTGGAGTACGCTTTGAAAGCATCCCAAACCGAGAAGGGCGAGGCGGAGCCCGGATTTAACTGCCAGTATGACTCCAGCTCGTCCTTATATTTCGGTTCTACCTCTATATCCGAAACCCAATATCTGGAGAGACGCCAGAGTTTGTCTGTCGGGGCCGTGGAGACATTTAAATCTAAAAGGATCGGAGCGTGGTCCGAGATACCCCGGGGAAGGATCGTAACGTCGCGAACCTTAGAGAGAACTGGTCTCCCCGCATACACTAAGTCAATACGGGAGAATGTCTTGTGGGAAGCAGAATGACAAGTATATGCCTTGGTCTGGGGGTACTTCCATCGCCATATATCGTAGAGCCCATAAGTGTCAGCCCAGTCTGAAAGTCCTTGTCTAGTGGTACCAGCGGTAGAAAGTCTGTCCAGACTCTCGTCGGGAACAAGATTAAAGTCTCCTAATAGGAGCACATTTTCAGTATGAAATTCTGCTATCTTGCCTGTGATTTGATTCAGTACATGAAGAGAGGCCGGGGGAGGGAGATACAGGCCCACTATCACCCAGGGTACATTATATAGTAAGGCATGCAACACTACAAATCTGCCCTCCGGATCTAGAGCCAGATCGAGAAGCCTGAAGGGGAGGGTTTTAAGGATAAGAATACTCACTCCTCTGGAAAAAGTAGAGTGGTAGTGATACCCCACCCATGTAAAAGCAATCCTAGCGGCTAATTAGTCTCTAGACTGCTTTTACAAGCAGTGGGAGGGAATGCCCCCCCCCCCCACCGTCTTCCGTGTTTTTTCTCTGGCTCTCCTGTCTCAACAGGGAACCTGAGAAAGCAGCCGGTGATTCAGCCAGCTGACCATAGAGCTGATCAGAGACCAGAGTGGCTCCAAACATCTCTATGGCCTAAGAAACCGGAAGCTACGAGCATTTTATGACTTAGATTTCGCCGGATGTAAACAGCGCCATTGGGAAATTGGGGAAGCATTTTATCACACCGATCTTGGTGTGGTCAGATGCTTTGAGGGCAGAGGAGAGATCTAGGGTCTAATAGACCCCAATTTTTTCAAAAAAGAGTACCTGTCACTACCTATTGCTATCATAGGGGATATTTACATTCCCTGAGATAACAATAAAAATGATTAAAAAAAAAAAAATGAAAGGAACAGTTTAAAAATAAGATAAAAAAATAATAAAGAAAAAAAAAAAAAAGCACCCCTGTCCCCCCTGCTCTCGCGCTAAGGCGAACGCAAGCGTTGGTTTGGCGTCAAATGTAAACAGCAATTGCACCATGCATGTGAGGTATCACTGCGAAGGTCAGATCGAGGGCAGTATTTTTAGCAGTAGACCTCCTCTGTAAATCTAAAGTGGTAACCTGTAAAGGCTTTTAAAGTCTTTTAAAAATGTATTAATTTTGTTGCCACTGCACGTTTGTGCGCAATTTTAAAGCATGTCATGTTTGGTATCCATGTACTCAGCTTAAGATCATCTTTTTTATTCCATCAAACATTTGGGCAATATAGTGTGTTTTAGTGCATTAAAATTTAAAAAAGTGTGTTTTTTCCACAAAAAATGCGTTTGAAAAATCGCTGCGCAAATACCGTGTGAAAAAAAAAAAAATGGAACACCCACCATTTTAATCTGTAGGGCATTTGCTTTAAAAAAATATATAATGTTTGGGGGTTCAAAGTTTTTTTCTTGCAAAAAAAAATAATTTTTTCATGTAATCAAAAAGTGTCAGAAAGGGTTTTGTCTTCAAGTGGTTAGAAGAGTGGGTGATGTGTAACATAAGCTTCTAAATGTTGTGCATAAAATGCCAGGATAGTTCAAAACCCCCCCAAATGACCCTATTTTGGAAAGTAGACACCCCAAGCTATTTGCGGAGAGGCATGTCGAGTCCATGGAATATTTTATATTGTGACACAAGTTGCGGGAAAGAGACAATTTTTTTTTTTTTGCACAAAGTTGTCACTAAATGATATATTGCTCAAACATGCCATGGGGATATGTGAAATTACACCCCAAAATACATTCTGCTGCTTCTCCTGAGTACGGGGATACCACATGTGTGAGACTTTTTGGGAGCCTAGCCGCGTATGGGACCCCGAAAACCAAGCACTGCCTTCAGGCTTTCTAAGGGCGTAAATTTTTGATTTCACTCTTCACTGCCTATCACAGTTTCGGAGGCCCAGGTGGCACAAACCCCCCCCCCCCCCCAAATGATCCCATTTTGGAAAGTAGACACCCCAAGCTATTTGCTGAGAGGTATAGTGAGTATTTTGCAGACCTCACTTTTTGTCACAAAGTTTTGAAAATTGAAAAAAGAAAAAAAAAACATTTTTTCTGGTCTTTCTTCATTTTCAAAAACAAATGAGAGCTGCAAAATACTCACCATGCCTCTCAGCAAATAGCTTGGGGTGTCTACTTTCCAAAATGGGGTCATTTGGGGGGGTTTGTGCCATCTTGGCATTTTATGGCCTTCAAAACTGTGATAGGTAGTGAGGAGTGAAATCAAAAATTTATGCCCTTAGAAATCCTGAAGGCGGTGCTTGGTTTTGGGGGCCCCGTACGCGGCTAGGCTCCCAAAAAGTCCCACACATGTGGTATCCCCGTACTCAGGAGAAGCAGCTGAATGTATTTTGGGGTGCAATTCCACATATGCCCATGGCCTGTGTGAGCAATATATCATTTAGTGACAACTTTTTGTAATTTTTTTTTTTGTCATTATTCAATCACTTGGGACAAAAAAAAAAAAAATTTAATGGGTTCAACATGCCTCTCAGCAATTTCCTTGGGGTGTCTACTTTCCAAAATGGGTACTGCCCTGCCATTTTAGCACCTCAAGAAATGACATAGGCAGTCATAAACTAAAAGCTGTGTAAATTCCAGAAAATGTACCCTAGTTTGTAGACGCTATAACTTTTGTGCAAACCAATAAATATACGCTTATTGACATTTTTTTTTACCAAAGACATGTGGCCGAATACATTTTGGCCTAAATGTATGACTAAAATTTCGTTTATTGGATTTTTTTTATAACAAAAAGTAGAAAATATCATTTTTTTTCAAAATTTTCGGTCTTTTTCCGTTTATAGCACAAAAAATAAAAACGGCAGAGGTGATCAAATACCATCAAAAGAAAGCTCTATTTGTGGGAAGAAAAGGACGCAAATTTCGTTTGGGTACAGCATTGCATGACCGCGCAATTAGCAGTTAAAGTGACGCAGTGCCGAATTGTAAAAAGTGCTCTGGTCAGGAAGGGGGTAAAACCTTCCGGGGCTAAAGTGGTTAAAGCGCACTCCACCAGGGCTGTTGGTGCTTTTTGGGCAGTGTGTCACCAAGCCTCCATGGCTCAGATCTGCAAGGCTGCAACTTGGTCTTCAGTCCATACATTTACCAGATTCTGTCAACTAAATGTAAAAGGTCGTCATGAGGATATCGCCTTTGGGCGTAGTGTACTGCAGGCTGCAGTATAAGTCCTCTAGTCTCTTGGTGCCCTACTTTTGTTGTCTCCCCCCCCCCCCCCCCCCTCTTCAGTTGGCATTGCTATGGGACATCCCACATAGTACTTACTATGGCTCTGTGTCCCGTGATGTATGATAAGAAAATAGGATTTCTAACAGCTTACCTGTTAAATCCTTTTCTTTGAAGTACATCACGGGACACAGAGGACCCTCCCTTCTTGGTATACACGTATTAATTGCTACAAAACTGAGGTACTCCCAGTAGTGGGAGGGGTTATATAGGGAGTGCTCTTTTTGTCCTGGGGCGTGCCAGTATCCATCACCTGAAGGTGGCCTATAACCCACATAGTAACTACTATGGCTCTGTGTCCCGTGATGTTCTTCAAAGAAAAGGATTTTACAGATACGCTGTTATAAAAATCCTATATTTCTCCACTTTATTGAAAAGTACTTATACTCTCTGTGCAAATTTTTGTCCTAGTGGCCCGGTTTATGTAAATGAGTGGCCTATTCTATTGAAGTTATAACTTCTTGCTTTCTGATTCGGTGCTTGATTTTACTACCCATCTATCTTAAAAATTAATACTTTTAAATCCTATAGTCTTTTGGTCAGTCCAGTGATGTCACAGATCCTTCTCATCATTACATGAGGCAGTGGCTGGTCCTTGATCTGTAATTGCCATTCTGTCCAGGAGTACTATGATCACAGGTTGACGTGATGACATGTCCCTATGTAAGTGTCTAATGGCCTGGGCTCGCGAGCACTAGATTGTTTGATACAGAGTCTGAGCAGAGAGTGAGAATTCTAATAGATTCCTTTTTCCATGCCTCCTATTTCATCGGATTCAGCAGAAATTAGACTTGTGAGGCACTGCCATTGCAATTAAACATCTTACACTCATGAGTAGCTGGACTTTGGAGTAAAAGCTTGATTTTACCCCTCAAATGTCAACTATTGTCAACCACTCATCACATTACTTTAGTCATAGGTGACCCAATTGTTCTGAGGATTTAATGTGTGCGCTTTTTTATTTATTTATATAGTACACGTTAAACTACTGCAGCTGTATATTTTCATAACCTGTTATGCAGTTGGTTTAACTTTATTTTTTTATTTATTTTTTTACAAATTGTTTGACGGTATAATCCATGGCCTTAGGAAGATGGACACTGACACAAAGCCAAAGTGCATTACTTCTCCACAGTGAGGCTATACTAGTCTATAAAGGAAGAAAGCTTCTTTTATTGTGGTGTCCGAGGATGTAGAATGTTGTAGGAGTCAAAAACACCTTTAAGTTGCATTAGACTTCTAGAATTTAAGTTTCATTTTTGTCTTTTTTTTTAATTTTTATTTTTCCTTTTTATAGGTTGAATCGTCGGTTGCTGTTGGCACACCTGACTATATTTCACCAGAAATTTTACAAGCTATGGAGGATGGCAAGGGGAAGTATGGAACAGAATGTGACTGGTGGTCTCTAGGAGTCTCCATGTATGAACTTCTCTTTGGGGAGACTCCTTTCTATGCAGAGTCTCTTGTGGAGACGTATGGAAAAATAATGAATCATGAGGTAAATATATTTTTTTTAGTCCCTTAGATTTATTTATCAAATCTCTATTTAGTCATCTATGTCAGAAGTCATCTTCACAGAATATTCTTTTGTCACTTGAGATAGTAATTGGGGGTGTGTGTTTGTATATTTAAATCATGGTTGTTACAAATGTAATGAATTTATTCACTTTATTTCGAGGTACATCTTGGTTCATTGTAAAAAACCTTTTAAAATAAAATAATTTTCAGTTTTTACATTTGCTTCACTGCCATTAAGCACTATCCTTTCCCAAGAAAAAATGCAGACCTATATGAACTAGTCAGCCAGTAAATGACTAAGTGATGCATAATTGGTAAACTAAAACTCTTCTGCAGTCTGTACCCCAGTTATTCCCCACTCTGCCTCGCTATTTGTATAGCATACAGAATGTAAAGAGTCTGTAAACTAGACTACCTCAGTAACCTCATCCCTCTGTGACCGTGCACTAGACGTACATCAGCAGCTAGGGGGAGTAGTTGGAGATGCAGGGGCGGACTGACCATTGAGTCACTCGGGCACTGCCCGAGGGCCCTGGGCCACTAGGGGGCCCCATCAGGGTTGCCAGCCTCAGTAAAACCAGGGACAGTATGTAAAAATCTTTTTTATACCTGCCCCACCTCTCCAGTACCTTCTCAGCCAATACAAACATGTCTGTGTATACTGTCTGTACATGTATGTGTATACTGTGTGATTGTATACTGTGTGTGTGTATACTGTGTGGCCCCATAATCTCTGATTGCCTTGGGGGCCCCATAATCTTCTATTGCCCGGGGGGCCCCATGAGTAGTCAGTCCGCCCCTGTGGAGATGACAATGAGAGCTTTGCTGCTGACATTTAACTGAAAAAATTGCCTATCGTAATAGCACTGTTTAGTCTAGGGCTACATGTTTTGCAGCAAAAGTGCATTAAAAAGCAGGTTATGAAGGTTCCACTTATATGCTTTAGGAGTGGATAGGATCACTTTAACAAGCAACCAACGGAAAAAATAAGTAAGTTACAGTGCCTTAAAAAGGTATTCATACCCCTTGACATTTTCCACATTTTGTCCTGTTGCAACAAAAAACTTAAATGTTTAGATTTTATGTGATAGAGAAGCACAAAGTGGCACATAATTGTGAAGTTGAAAGAAAATGATAAATGGTTTTCAATTTTTTATTTTTACAAATATCTGAAAAGTGTGGCGTGCATTTGTGTTTAGCCCCCTTTATTTTGATCCCCTAACTAAAATCTAGTGGAACCAATGGCCTTCAGAATCACCTAATTAGTTAATAGAGTCCACCTGTGTTGAATCTAATCTTAGCTGTTCTGTGAAGCCCTCAGGTTTGTTAGAGAACTGTAGTGAACAAACCGCATCATGAAGGCCAAGGAACACACCAGACAGGTCATGGAGAAAGTTATGGAGAAGCTTTAAAGCAGGGGTTGGGTTATAAAAAAAATATCCCAAGCTTTGAACGTCTCATAGAGCACTGTTTGATCCATCATTCGAAAATGGAAAGAGTATGGTACAACTGCAAACCTACCAAGACATGGCCGTCCACCTAAACTAACAGGCCGGGCAAGAAGAGCATTAAGCAGAGAAGCAGCCTAGAGGCCAGTGGTAACTCTAGAGGAGCTGCAGGGATCCACAGCTCAGGTGGGAGAATCTGTCCACAGGACAACTATTAGTCGTGCACTCCACAAATCAGGCTTTTATGGAAGACTGGTAAGAAAAAAGCAAGCCATAAGAAGTCCCATTTGCGAGAAGCCATGTGGGGGACAAAACAAACTTGTGGAAGAAGGTGCTCTGGTCATATGAGACCAAAATTTTACTTTTTGCCTCAAAAGCAAAATGCTATGTGTGGCGAAAAACTAACACTGCACATCACCCTAAACGCACCATCCCCACCGTGAAACATGGTGGTGGCAGCATCATGTTGTGAGGATGCTTTTCTTCAGCAGAGACAGGGAAGCAAAAGACTTGAGACTGGGGCGGAGGTTCAACTTCCAGCAGGACAAGGACCCCAAACATACAGCCAGAGCTACAATGGAATGGTTTAAATCAAAGCATATCCATGTGTTAAATTGGCCCAGCCAATGTCCAGACCTAAATACAATTGAGAATCTGTGGCAAGACTTGAAAATTGCTGTTGAGAGGCTCTCTATCCATTCCGACAGAGCTTGAGCTATTTTGCAAAGAATGATGGGCAAAAAATGTCACTCTGGATGTGCAAAGCTGGTAGAGACATACCCAAAAAACACTTGCAGCTGTAATTGAAGCGAAAGGTGTTTCTACAAAGTATTGACTCAGGGGGGCTGAATACAAATGCATGCCAAATTGCCTTCCATTTCACAATTATGTGCCACTTTTGTGTTGGGCTATCACATAAAATCCCAAAAATAAATGTATGGTTTTGGTTGTAATATGACAAAATGTGGAAAATCTCAAGTGGTATGAATACTTTTTCAAGGCACTGTAATGTACCTTCCCTGCATAGGGTTGAACCCCCTCCCCAGCTGGTGAAATGGAACTTGCAGGCAGTGTTATTAGATCTCATAAGACCATTCATCTCAGAAGAGGTACAGTACCTGACCGCGAGATTGTGTTTCCAGCGAGATACCATCGCGCTGGTTCTCGGCGACAGGGTACTGTGCATGTCGCGCTGGCTCACTCATCGGGAAAGGAAAACTTTTTTTTCCTTCCGCGATGAGTGACAGGCAGTGCTGACAGCTGTCTGGTATGAATCCTGAGGCAGGAACACCGCGCCAAATCTTAAATGAAAAAACCGGCTTGGGTTCCCCCCCAGGGGCATACCAGGCCCTTAGGTCTGGTATGGATTGTAAGGGGAACCCCCTACGCCGAAAAATCGGCATGGGGGTCCCCCCAAAATCCATACCAGACCCTTATCCGAGCATGCAGCCCAGCTGGCCAGGAAAGGGGGTGGAGACGAGCGAGCGCCCCCCCCTCCTGAGCCGTACCAGGCCGCATGCCCTCAACATGGGGGGGTGGGTGCCTTGGGGGAGGGGGGCGCCCTGCGGGGCCCCCCCACCCCAAAGCACCTTGTCCCCATGTTGAGGACAAGGGCCTCTTCCCGACAACCCTGGCCGTTGGTTGTCGGGGTCTGCGGGCGGGGGGCTTATCGGAATCCGGGAGCCCCCTTTAATAAGGGGGCCCCCAGATCCCGGCCCCCCACCCTGTGTGAATGAGTATGGAGTACATGGAACACGGCGCCAAATTTTAAATGAAAAAACCGGCGTGGGTCCCCCCCCCAGGGGCATACCAGGCCCTTAGGTCTGGTATGGATTGTAAGGGGAACCCCCTACGCCAAAAATCTGCGTGGGGGTCCCCCCAAAATCCATACCATACCCTTATCCGAGCATGCAGGCCGGCCAGGAAAGGGGGTGGGGACGAGCGAGCGCTCCTGAGCCGTACCAGGCCGCATGCCCTCAACATGGGGGGGTGGGTGCCTTGGGGGAGGGGGGCGCCCTGCGGGGCCCCCCCACCCCAAAGCACCTTGTCCCCATGTTGATGAGGACAAGGGCCTCTTCCCGACAACCCTGGCCGTTGGTTGTCGGGGTCTGCGGGCGGGGGGCTTATCGGAATCCGGGAGCCCCCTTTAATAAGGGGGCCCCCAGATCCCGGCCCCCCACCCTGTGTGAATGAGTATGGAGTACATGGAACACGGCGCCAAATTTTAAATGAAAAAACCGGCGTGGGTCCCCCCCCCAGGGGCATACCAGGCCCTTAGGTCTGGTATGGATTGTAAGGGGAACCCCCTACGCCAAAAATCTGCGTGGGGGTCCCCCCAAAATCCATACCATACCCTTATCCGAGCATGCAGGCCGGCCAGGAAAGGGGGTGGGGACGAGCGAGCGCTCCTGAGCCGTACCAGGCCGCATGCCCTCAACATGGGGGGGTGGGTGCCTTGGGGGAGGGGGGCGCCCTGCGGGGCCCCCCCACCCCAAAGCACCTTGTCCCCATGTTGATGAGGACAAGGGCCTCTTCCCGACAACCCTGGCCGTTGGTTGTCGGGGTCTGCGGGCGGGGGGCTTATCGGAATCCGGGAGCCCCCTTTAATAAGGGGGCCCCCAGATCCCGGCCCCCCACCCTGTGTGAATGAGTATGGAGTACATGGAACACGGCGCCAAATTTTAAATGAAAAAACCGGCGTGGGTCCCCCCCCCCAGGGGCATACCAGGCCCTTAGGTCTGGTATGGATTGTAAGGGGAACCCCCTACGCCAAAAATCTGCGTGGGGGTCCCCCCAAAATCCATACCATACCCTTATCCGAGCATGCAGGCCGGCCAGGAAAGGGGGTGGGGACGAGCGAGCGCTCCTGAGCCGTACCAGGCCGCATGCCCTCAACATGGGGGGGTGGGTGCCTTGGGGGAGGGGGGGGCCCTGCGGGGCCCCCCCCTCCCCCAGGGCACCTTGTCCCCATGTTGATGAGGACAAGGGCCTCTTCCCCGACAACCCTGGCCGTTGGTTGTCGGGGTCTGCGGGGGGGCTTATCGGAATCCGGCCCCCCACCCTGTGTGAATGAGTATGGGGTACATGGTACCCCTACCCATTCACCTAGGGAAAAGTGTCAATTAAAAAAAAAAAACACAGTACACAGCTTTTAAGAGTAATTTATTAGTCAGCTCCGGGATCTTCTTCCGACTTCGGGGGTCTCCTTCCGACTTCTCCCGGTGTTCTGCCTCTTCTCCCGGTGTCCCGCCTCTTCTCCCGGGCCTCGCCGCTATCTTCTTCCAGCTCTATTGCCAGCGAGGGGCCCGGTCTGCTGCCGCAGTCTCTTCTCTTCTTCTCTTCTTATCTTCTTCCCCCATGTTGACACAACGCTCTCTCCGGCTCGAATGCTGTGTGCGAGCTGTGGAGCCATTTATATAGGCGGTGACCCCGCCCCCTTACGACGTCATGGTCCCAGCATGCGCAGGGACTCTGGCGTCATAAGGGGGCGTGACCCCAGAGTCCCTGCGCATGCTGGGACCATGACGTTACAAGGGGGCGGGGTCACCGCCTATGTAAATGGCTCCGCAGCTCGCACACAGCATTCAAGCCGGAGAGAGCGTCGTGTCAACATCGGGGAAGAAGAGAAGAAGCGGCGAGACAGTGGCGACAAGACAGCGGCAGCAGACCGGGCCCCTCGCTGGCAATAGAGCTGGAAGAAGATAGCGGCGGGGCCCAGGAGAAGAGGCGGAACACCGGGAGAAATCGGAAGGAGACCCCCTGAAGTCGGAAGAAGATCCCGGAGCTGACTAATAAATTACTCTTAAAACCCGTGTTTTTTTTTTTTTTTTTTTTTGACACTTTTCCCTAGGTGAATGGGTAGGGGTACCATGTACCCCATACTCATTCACACAGGGTGGGGGGCTGGGATCTGGGGGCCCCCTTATTAAAGGGGGCTCCCGGATTCCGATAAGCCCCCCGCCCGCAGACCCCGACAACCAACGGCCAGGGTTGTCGGGAAGAGGCCCTTGTCCTCATCAACATGGGGATAAGGTGCTTTGAGGTGGGGGGGCCCCGCAGGGCGCCCCCCTCCCCCAAGGCACCCACCCCCCCATGTTGAGGGCATGCGGCCTGGTACGGCTCAGGAGGGGGGGGCGCTCGCTCGTCCCCACCCCCTTTCCTGGCCGGCTGGGCTGCATGCTCGGATAAGGGTCTGGTATGGATTTTGGGGGGACCCCCATGCCGATTTTTTGGCGTAGGGGGTTCCCCTTACAATCCATACCAGACCTAAGGACCTGGTATGCCCCTGGGGGGGAACCCAAGCCGGTTTTTTCATTTAAGATTTGGCGCGGTGTTCCCGCCTCAGGATTCATACCAGACAGCTGTCAGCATTGCCTGTCACTCATCGCGGAAGGAAAAAAAAGTTTTCCTTTCCCGATGAGTGAGCCATCTCGGCGCTGGCTCCTGCGACGGGGCTCGCAGGTGTCAAATCTCGCCGAGAAATGCGGCGAGATTGACACAATATCGCGGTCACCTACTGTAGCAGCCTCATCTGTGCAGTACCAAAAGGAAAGTGGTGTAAATTGGGAATGAATGATTAAATGCATATTAGTAAATGTAGAGGAAATATAATGGAACGTTCTATTCTTTGTTCGGTAAAACCCATTCGCTATACAAAAATGATGTCGTACTAGTGCCGTTTTGTGTATAACATCGTTACAATGTGAATAAAGTTTGTATACATAGTGGACTGCATATCAAATCTCTTATGATTTACTAGAGGCTTTGGGCCTGCAAACCATACATGAAGCTCAGCAGTTTTGGAGTACAGGCGGTTCCCTAGTTACAAACATTCGACTTACAAACGATTCCTACTTACAGAGGGAGACGACAGGAAGTGAGAGCAAATCTACCCCTAGGAAGGGAAATTCACTCCAGTAAGAGTAGAGGAGTGGGGAAAAGGTGTCTCCACTGATGCTTTATTACTAGGCCATGTTTCCCTAACAACCCAAAATTTTCAAAATCCAATTGTCACAGGGACAGAAAGTGAGGTGAAATCTTCTGAACAGGGGCACACACAGCAAAACAAATGTTAGAGGTGTTAAACTTTCCCTATGCTATCCAAAAGGTTAATTTATTTTTTTGGCTGGAGCTATACTTAAAAAAAATCTACCCGTTCCGACATACAAACAAATTCAACTTAAGAAAAAACCTACAGTCCCTATCTTGTTTGTAACCCGGGGACTGCCTGTAATCTTTTCACACTCATTATTATACCACCTTACTCCTGGAGCTTTTTCAGGTTTTGAAGAGGTCTGTATCATTTAAATATATCATTAAAATATATCCTTCAAAATATGACCGACCAAAGCCTTCTACCCACAAAATATCTAAGTAATCAGTATGTGACATCCTGACATGATGGATCTATTAGTCAAAGTTAAAGTTAACTTCTCAGTTTTTAAGAGATCTTGCTTCCTTTTTTTTTTTTTTTTTTTTTTTTTTTTTAATAAATTTTTATTAAAGACAAGAAGACAAGAAAAACAATGCAGAAGTACTTACATTCAATGTGTAGAAGAGTTTACAATAGTACCACATAATGGATCATGTGTGTCCTTTACTATGTACTAAAATGTATCTCAATAGGGAGTGAGCAGCCATTGTCAATATTGCCGAACATCACAATTATTCCAAATCTTGTCATTTTCATGAATAATAACAGAAACAAGAAGAAATGGAAAAGAAAGACAGGGGGAAAGAGGTGAAAGGAGGGGGGGGGGGGGGGTAGATGTCCGTCTCAGACCCGTCTCTTATACTAAAAGGTTCTTAGAATATTACTTTATGCATTTGAAGCCATGATTTCTGCAAAGGTGGGTGTGTATTTAAAGGCAACCCAACAGGACCACACCTTTTTTATTCAGTTTTGTTTCTAAGAGAGTACGTTAAGTCTTCCATATAGTATATTTGGTCTACCGCTTTTAGCCATTGGCGTAGCAGCGGTGCCATGGTTTTTTTTCCAATACTTGGGTATAAGGGCCTTAGCCGCATTTAATAAGTGTGGGGTAATAGATCTCTTATATGGTCCTATTGGTTTGTCTGTACAGTGCAGTAATACCACCCAAGGGTCATTCAATACCTCCGAACCCTGGATCTCTTTGATCCAATAAAGAATTGTCAGCCAATATGGTCTTATAATTGGGCAAAACCACCATATATGGGCATGGGTGGCTCGTTCCCCACATCCGTGCCAGCAAATTGGGGGGATTGCAGGGAATGACCTGTGAAGAACCTCTGGGGTGTAATGCCACCGTGTCAGCAGTTTATAGTTCACTTCTTCCAGTTTGGAGGACATTGATGATGTATGAGAAAGAATGAGGATTGTGGACTTCTTCGTGTCTGTTTAGAGCTTTATGAAGGTCTTTCTCCCAATTGTTGATGTAGCTAGGGTGGCCAAAAAAGGTTAATGATCGTAAAGCTTGGTAGAAGTATGATAGAGGTTTCTCCACCGGTTGACCCTCTACGAAAGCTGTCTCTATGGGTGTTAAATTGGTTATATCCCGTATGAGTTGTGGGAGAGACTGAACGAAAGTCGACAGCTGATGGTATCTCCATTGCGTCATTAATGGTACCGTTGGTGCAGACACTAACGATGAGAGCGGTACCACTCCAGAGGTAGATGTCACCTGGTGAAGTAGAACTGTGTGTCCAAGATTCCAGGAGTGGGTTTTGGGATCCATATTGCCTGGTGGAAAGTAGTTATGTCCCGTGAGAGGCATCAGAGGAGAATTATATGACCAGTTGTGTGATATACACAGGGAGTCCCAGGCCATTAGAGTGGACCTCGTAAGCGGTGATGTGCTGGCAGCCAGAGATCTATATTTCCTTGGTATCCATAGTAATGTGTACAGATCTGATCCACAGAGATCAGTTTCTAAGGCCACCCAGAGTTTGGAGGCTTGATGATATTTCCAGTCTGATACCCTGTTCAGAATAACCGCCTGGTAGTATCGCCTGATGTCCGGCAAAGCCAGACCTCCTTCTTTTTTGGGTCTAGTAAGTAAACTTCTCGCAAGTCTAGGGCGTTTCCTGTTCCAAACATATCTGGTAATAATAGATCTTACTAGAGTAAAATATCCTATAGGAATTTTATAAGGAATCATTTGAAATAAAAATAGCAGTCTGGGCAGAATGTTCATTTTCACCACACTTATCCTTCCCAACCATGAGTGGGCTAGCTGTGTCCATTTCTGTAGATCAGCTCTGATTGTATTCAGTAATGGGATAAAATTAACGCGAAACAAAGACGCTGGATTAGGTGTGAGAAAAATGCCTAAATATTTCAGTAAGTGAGATTGCCAGCCAAAAGGGAAAGAACCTTTCAATTGAGACGCTCTCTCCTTTGACATGGAAATATTAAGGATTTCAGATTTCGTCATATTTATTTTAAAATTAGAGATCTGGTTAAACTTTGAGAAGGCTGCCATTAGGTTTGGGAGAGTAATTTCCGGTTGCTGGATATAAAAGAGTATGTCATCAGCGTAAGCTGTGTATTTGTGTTCCCTGTTCCCCACTGAGATCCCATGTATGTTGGTATTATGTCTGATGGTTGAGAGGAATGGTTCAAGTGATAAGGCGAACAAAATTGGTGAGAGAGGGCAACCTTGGCGAGTGCCATTATATAGGGTAAATGAATTGGAGTGCCATTTATTCTTAATTGTGCTGTCGGGAAATTATACAGAGCTGATATTTGTTGTAGTAGTATAGGGCCAAGGCCTAAGTGGGATAAAGTTGCCAATAAATATTCCCAGTCCACCCTGTCAAAAGCTTTTTCAGCATCAGTTGACAATAACAGGGTGGGCTGGGACGATCCCCTAACATGAGCAATCAGTGAAAGGGTCCGGAGGGAGTTGTCCCTTGCCTCTCTACCGGGGTTGAATCCCGTTTGATCAGCAGTAACCCATTGTGGAAGCAGGGGAAGGAGCCTGTTTGCAATAGCCTTGGCATATAATTTAGCATCAAGGTTTAAGATAGAGATGGGGCAGTAGCTTCCACATATACTAGGGTCCTTACCAGGTTTCGGTATGATCGTAATATGGGCATGGAGAGTTTCTGGTCGAAAATTGCCACCTGCTGAGATTGCGTTAGCATAATTAGTTAGTCTGGGGATTAGAGTTTCTGTAAAGGCATGATAAAATGCTACTGTAAGACCGTCAGGGCCAGGGGCCTTACCATTGGCCATGGATTTTAATGCCACACGTAACTCAGCAGTTGTGAATTCTCCCTCCAGTGCACTTAGGGCTTCATTTGGAAGTCTTGGGAGATTAGCTTGTAACAGATATTCATGAATGAGTTTCGTTCCAGCTTCTTGGTCTGATGTGTGCTGATGGACGTGGTATAAATGTTGGTAAAACGATATAAATTCTTCTGCTATGGCAGAAGTTTCATGTATTAATACATCTGACCTAGATTTAATTCTGGCAATAAAATTCACCGCTTTTTTCTGTTGTAGGGAACGGGCTAACACCCTACCAGGCTTATTACCCCATTCGTATAATCGTTGAGCGACAACACGGAACTGTCTCTTCCGATCCAAGTGTAGGAGGGCTTTTATTTCCTCTTTTCTTGGATAGAGTATTATATACTGCAAGCGACAGTCCAGACTTGTGCTTTCTCTCAAGATCAGTAATCTCACGTATTAGTTCTGATTGCTGGTGTATTCGTTCCCTTTTTTTCCTAGACCCTAGTTCTATGAGTTTCCCTCTGATAAAGGCCTTATGGGCCTCCCAGAGTGTACCCGGTGAGATCTCTGGGTGTGAATTGTCCCGAAAATAGTGTTGCAGTTCGTCATTTATCATATTTTTTGTCTATTTCCTCTGTGATGAGATAGTCATTAAGCTTCCAACTAGTAATTTTGAGTGGTATGGATGGAATTTTTAGTTTTAGCGTGATTAGGGCATGGTCCAACAAAGTAGATGTTTCAATGCTAGTGTCTACAAGAAGGGAGAGGTGATGATGATTCATAAAGAAATAATCAATACGTGAGTAAGAATGGTGTATATGTGAGTAGTGGGTGAAATCTTTCTCTCTAGGGTGCATTATCCTCCATACATCCATTAATTGCACATCGTGTAACCGCTTGCGTAAGAACGCCAGACGTTTACGTGAAATACAAGATCTACGTGATGTGTCCACTAGGGGGTCCATCGGGGTATTAAAATCTCCTGCAAGGAGTATACAACCATGAGCAAACTCGCTAAGTTTTTTGAGGGTAGTGGTTATGAAGCTCACCTGATCACGGTTGGGAGCGTATAGCGTAGCTAAGGTACATGGCAAACCGCCCAGACTGCCCTTCAAGAACAAAAATCTACCCATTGGGTCACTCAGCATAGATTCCAGCGTGAAAGGAGTACCCCTGCGAAACCCAATGGCCACTCCTTTTGCTTTATGAACATCAAATAGGCTATAGTACCAAGTGGGAAATTGAGGGGAAAAGAGTTTTACAGATGTAGTATGTGTGAGATGGGTCTCCTGAAGGAAGACAATGTCTCCCCCCAAGCGGCCCAGTTCTCTGTATAAATCGTGCCTCTTACCAGGAGCATAGAGACCCCCGCACATTTATGGATACTAGTTTCGTCATGGCCATTGGGTTCGACAGAGGAGGTCCGCTTCCAGCACTCTCCAGAATGAGCTAGTCCAAGACTGAACACCGGGGAGGTAAAGAGACAGAGGGAGGGGCAGGGGGAAGAAAGAGTAAAAAGAAAAAAGAGCATTAACAATGTACGACCTCCAAGCGAGGTGGCGTTTATATGCATGCATAAAACTGCTGTGCACATTTGGGGTAAGCCAGGATCCCCACGTTCCCACGCGTCCTGCCACTTTGGGGATAGACACATGAGAGCACGAGGGCCCGCGGCGCCCCAAAAGAGGTGGGCGTGTGGCCCGAGGCAGCGGACAGTGGATGCCCATAATTAGTTTGGGCACTGTCTCGATGTCCCGGGGCCAACTGCTTAATCTGCCGAGTACAATTAATTGCTCTAGAAACAGCTAGGCTTAACATCCTTACCCTCTAGGAGCTATCAAAGTTAGCATCCCTTTATCCCCTAGATTATTTAGTTACTCAAATAACCGAACTATAGAAAATGTCTCAACAAGGTATTCTGACTACGATAAAAAGGCAGTCATATTATCTAAAGGAACACAAAAATACTTGCAAACGTGAAGAAACTGCCACAAGTCGAAACCTCTGCTGGATCTCAGACCATTCTTTCAGCCAAGTTGAGGGGAAGAGCTTGTGGTATTAGACCGATGTTTTCAGTCCACTTTTTGCCATCGTGGTTCCGAGTGATTGGGAAGCTGTGGGATAGCATCCTGCCATCCAGGTAGCTCTGGCGGGGATATGTTGAGGTCCTGACAGAACTTCTTCAGGTCTTCCGGAAAGCGCAGAGTCGCCGTCTTGCTATCTTTGTGGGCGATGAGGGAGGCTGGGAACCCCCATCGGTAATTGATGATGGTCTAAGAAGCTCAGTCAGGGGCCGTAGAGCCCTGCGACGCTCCAGCGTCTCCCTTGCTAGATCTGGGAAAAATTGCAAGGTGGCTCCGTCAAAATCCATTGGGGCCTTTTCGCGGGCATTCCGCATTATGAGCTCCTTTTCCTCATAGTAGTGGAGCCTGCAAATAATGTCCCGTGGGGTCTCAGACGACAGGTTACATGGCCGCAAAGCTCTATGTGCTCTGTCAATTTTCAAAGGGAAGTCAGCCACACGGCCTAAGAGGCCATTGAAAATACCACAGAGGGAAAGGAGGAGGTCGTCCCACAGTGGTGTAGTGGTTAGCATATTCACCTAGCAGCAATAGGGTCGCTGGTTCAAATCCCGATCACGACACCATCTGCCTGGAGTTTGCATGTTCTCCCTGTGCCTGCGTGGGTTTCCTCCGGGTACTCTGGTTTCCTCTAACACTCCAAAGACATGCTGGTAGGTTAATTAGATCCTGTCAAAAAAAAAAATTGGCCTAATATGTGTATGTTGTATGTGTATGTGTTGTAAGTGTGTCAGGACCCCATGGGGCAAAAGGACCGTGCTATACTGCAGATGGACACCGGCAGCAAAAAAGCGCCCTGAGGCGATTTAGTTCCCATAGGTAGCGCTATACAAGTCACTCATTCATTAATTCAGAAAAGATGAGAATGTCATCCAGATAGATGACAACAAACTGGTACAGTAGATCCCTGAAGATTTCATTGACAAAGTTCTGGAACACAGCTGGAGCATTAAACAAGCCAAAAAAGGCATAACCAGGTATTCGTAATGCCCGTCCCTAGTGTTAAAAAAAAAAAAAAAACAAGAAAATACCACAGAGGGAAGGGAGGAGGTCGTCGTCGCCGGTAGCTTCCGGGAGTCCCCTTACCCTAATATTGTTGCGCCTGCTGTGGTTTTCTTGGTCCTCAATCTTATAGAGGGCCATTCTGTGGGATATAGCAAGGTTGCGAGTGGCGGTTTGGAGGTTTCTTATTGCGACCGTGTGTCGGTCAAGCCTCTGTTCCGATTCCTCGACCCGCTACAACACTTGCGACAGGTCCGATCGGACCGCTGAGATCTCCTTCTTGATGGAGCGTTCCAGTCCCAGGAACAAGGCGGTCAGCTCAGATTTAGTGGGCAAATCATTCACCAGCGACGCTACCCCGGATTGTCTGGATGTGTCGTCTTCACCTTCCGAGCCGGCTGATGAAACGGGAGAGCGTCGTCTGGGATCAGGCCGAGAACGAGGGATGGAGCCTGAGCCTCGTGGAGAGCGGCCTAATCCATCCATGCTAAGATTGTCTTCTGGTTCCACAAGGAATCGCTTTATGGATCCAGCAGTGGGCCCTTTCTTAGGCAGGTATTTGCCGGTCCTCCTCTGCATGTTTTGTTAGACGTTGGTCGGCTAGGGTGACTGGTTAAAGATGCTTAAAACAGCGTCGGCCCCAGAGCTCGAGACAAACACGTCCTCACTGCTGCATGTCGAAACCACGCCCCCATCTTGCTTCCTTTTAACATTAATTTAACATTAAAGTAGAATTTAAGGCAAAACTTTTTTTTTTTACCCTCGGTGTCCTTTTTGTGGAGATTTTTCTTCACCTCCAGTCCCATAGTCAGAATAGGAAATTAGTCAACATCCCTGGTTCTCACCAGAACTAGTGTCCCCATTGGAAGATTTGCTCTCTTTCTGTTGACCACCCAGGATTTAGAAATTTATTTATTTCAGTGATAATGGTAAACAAATAGCGAGGGTGGGTCTCCATAACAGGAACACAAGACATCAATAAAAAACTAACAGGGGTTCTAATCCTTAACTCCCTCAAAACAAAACAAAAAAGTTTTATCTAATTGCAACAAGCAGGAAGAAATCTGCATAAATTTAGTGCAACAATGAGATCAGATCAAATTGGGCTTGTTGGACATTGTCATTATTGGCACCAATTTCACGGGTTTGCATTCACAAAAATCCTGACTGAAGTTGCACATGCTTGTAGAGCAAAAAGAGCGTTCCTTAAGTCAGCTGGAACCAGGATAAAAATGGGGAAGTGCAGATTTTTTTTTATTTTTTACTTTTTGTTAACCACTTAAGAACCGAGCCTTTCTGAGATCTCCTATTTACAAGTTTAAAATAGTTTTTTTTTTCTAGATAATTACTTAGAACCCCCAAACGTTATACATTTTTTTTCTAATACCCTAGAGAATAAAATGGCGGTCGTTGCAATATTTTGTGTCACACCGTATTTGTGCAGAAGTCTTCCAAGCGCACTTTTTTGGAAAAAATACACTTTTTTGAATTCTAAAATAAGACCACAGTAAAGTTATCCCATTTTTTTTAGATTGTGAAAGACGAGTAAATTGATACCCAACATGTCAAGCTTTAAAATTGCGCCCGCTCGTGGAATGGCGACAAACTTTTTTAATCTTAATCTCCATAGGCGATGTTTTAAAAAAAATCTACAGGTTGCATGTTTTGAGTTAGAGGAGGTCTAGGGCTAGAATTATTGCTCTCGCTCTACCGATCGTGGCGATACCTCACGTGTGGGGTTGGAACACCGTTTTCATATGTGGGCACTTCTCACGTATGCTCGGCAGGACGGGGCGCGTTTAAAAAGAAGAAAAAATTTTTTCCTTATTTTACCTTTTTTATTTTTACACTGTTCTTTAAAAAAAAGTCACTTTTATTCATATTACAAGGGATGTAAACATCCCTTGTAATAGAAAAAAAGCTTGACAGGACCTCTTAAATATGAGATCTGGGGTCAAAATGCAATAAAATGCAAAACTAAAATGCAATAAAAAAAAAAAAACATCTGGTGATGTCAAAGTCTGAGTATTTGGGACTCTGTCTGCTATTCAGGTAACCTTATGTCCCCCTTCTTACCCCTCCTCCCAATCTTGAACAATCCTCTCCTCCCACCAGGCCCTGAACAACCGAGAGTTCATGTGGTGGTCGTCCAATTGATTCACGCATGTTCATCGTTTTAGTCGACTCTCAGATGCTGCCGCTGCCATTCCTTGTGAGGGAAACCAGCAGTGAAGCCTTGCAGCTTCACAGCCAGTTCCCTACTGCGCATGTGCGAAGCATGCCGCACTTTGTGAATGGACCCGGTGACAGGGGAAGGAGGAGGGGGTCCGAAAAGAGCTTCCCCTTTTGGGTGGAGCTCCGCTTTAAGATGGTATTGGCCCACATGCAAAACCCCTCCTACAGCGATAGATGTGTTGGAGACTGTGGCCAAAGCGGAGACATCCTCCATAATATAGTGGGTCCTGTCCACGGTTGGTCAGATTTTGGTCCAGGGTCTTTGGACTATTGTATACACTGTTCCACCTACATATCCGCAAAGATTCCAAATTGGTCCTGTTGCACTGCCTGATTCAGGGCTTCATTTCTTTCCTACAGAAGCTGGCAACTTGCCCATTTCTGCCAGCCAAAACAAACCATAGCCAGGGCGTGGGAGAAACCCTCCTTTTCGTTTGCAGTAGTCAAGGACCATATGACCACTTTGTTGGTCATCAAAAGTATGTCTGGCATTTTAAGCCACTCTCATTCTTAATTTCTTTCCTTTTTTTTTTTTTCCCCCCTCCCTCCGCATATTTAGTCTTTCTTTCCTCCCTCTTATTTTTTTTTTTTTTTTTTTTTTTTTTCCAATCCCGCTAGTTGAGCAAAAAAAAAATTAATCATCCATGGCCTGCTTGAGGCTAGTGCTAAGCTGGTTATTTTTATCCTTTTATGAAGGGATTGATACTATTTGCTGGCAGTCACTTAAATAGGCTAGAGCAGGGATATGCAATTAGCGGACCTCCAGCTGTTGCAAAACTAAAAGTCCCATCATGCCTCTGGGTGTCATGCTAGTGGCTGTCAGAATTTTACTATGCCTCATGGGACTTGTAGTTCTGCAACAGCTGGAGGTCCGCTAATTGCATATCCCTGGGCTAGAGCTACACAGGAGATCTTTACTCATTCCTTGTACTAAATTCGCTGACTATTTTATCAGTAGGTGTAGCAAATGATTGTTAAACAAATATCTCCCTTGAAGCATACTGTTTCAATAGAAATCTGAAATGGGGTCATATGGGTGTTTTACCAATGCAGCTGGGATTTTTGAATTAACATGATTCCACATTAGATTATTTGTATAGTGCCTTCATTTTGATGCAATCTAACTTTTAATGTCTGGTGCAGGAACATCTGCAGTTTCCATCTGACATTACTGATGTATCTGAGCATGCAAAGGATCTCATTAAGCGACTCATATGCCGGCAAGAGAAACGCCTTGGAAGAGGAGGTGTCAGTGATTTTAAGAAACACCCATTCTTTAGCGGAGTAGATTGGGATAAATTGCATACTGCTGTTCCACCCCACATCCCTGAGGTTGACAACCCAGCAGACACCTCCAACTTTGATGTGGATGATGATTCTTTAAAAAGTTCGGTTGGTGATGATTTCCTGTTTATATGTTTAATTTCTATGCTAGCTAAAAAACATTTTAAAAAAATATGTAAGCTCATGTTAAGTGTGCCAGGTCTATATTGATATTCCAGATGGCATAGAATATATAAAGGACTTTAATGCAGAATAGAAATGCATGCAACTGATTTTTTCCCTAAAATGTAATGAGGGGCAAAAACTTTTTTTTTTGTTATCCTTCCTGTCAACTTTACAGACAAAAATAAGGGAAGAGAAATTTCCCCAATGAGCCATACATGGTAGTGTTTTTACCCTAGATTATGCAAAACGGTGGTGGTGGTGTGTGTGTGTGGGGGGGGGGATGTTTTGGCATTCAACATAGTTTTTACAGCCATGTGACATTTGTGCTAATTTATATTTATTTATCACTGGATTATATAGCTATGCCTTCTCCAGTGCATTTATATATTGCTGCAAATATTGATATATAAATCAACTAACATTTTATAAATTGGATATGATTTTACATTTCTCCAGGAAACTTTACCTCCAAATAACCTTAATGGGTTTTCTGCTCATCTTCTGCCTTTTGTGGGTTTCACATTTACATCCAACTGGTAAGTATATAAGACTGAATATATGGCTAATCACTGAAGGTAATATTATTTTCTAGGAGAAACATGGGTCTGCCGTTGCAATTTCCACATGGTCTTTTTTTCTGCAAATGCCAGTGGCCTGGCTGTGATGGGCAGTGTAAAGGAGATTTCGTTAATGTCACAGGTGTTTTTCTCCCCATAGTCAATGATGATAAAACAGCAGCATGAGGCAGATTTAAAGAATTAAAGTTCACAAAATCTTTCCTCTGCTTCAACAATCTGAGTCTTTTTTTCTGGTTTCTTCTGGGTGCCAGTCTGTGGCCATCTAGAGTTGTCGGAGTGGGATGGCATAACTCCAGAACTTGCGCCAGAGTTCAGTCATTCCGGCACACGAGCACTGTGCCCCAATGTAAACTGAAATGTGCATACACCGCTTTAAAGAGGACTACGGACAGGCAGGTAAGTAAACTGATGGTCAACAAGCACCCTATGCCCACACTTGAAGTCCCACCACTGCGCCTATAGACTAGAAGTATACCTGTACAATGTAGCTGCCACTTTAAATATGTGAAAAATATTTAAACCTCTAGCAAACATGAGATAAAAATAGTGGCGCTAGAATCCAATATTAAGTGAAACATACATATATATATTGACAAATATGCATCAATGAATGTTCAACACCCAGTGACAAGTGTGAAAATAAGAACAAATTATCTATACTAAAGAGTCCATAAACAGATTCTTCCAGTTTTAAAACTTTGTATAGTGTCTTCACATTTCTTCCACCACACCAGTATGTGAAAGTGATTCCGCTCCCCTCAGAAAACGCACTCGCCAACTTCCAATGCCTTACACTCTCGTGCTTGGCTTAAACGCTTTCAACCACACTCAAAGGGGTTAAGTGAGCACCAGTATCCAACCGTGAACATCAATCAGGATCTCTCCACATGTAAATAACAAAGTGCTCCAAATAGTGTGATAACGTAAAACCAGTTTAATTAAAAAACTCAAATCCTTCAATCATTGCACTCCTATCAAATGAATTCATTATAAGCAAAAGTAAAATCACAGCAGCTCTTCAAACAGGTAATAGCAGCGGTGTATAGTGGTCACATCGGTCCCGAGGAGTGCTGACAAAATATACTCTCACCTGCTGCTCAGGCTCGGAACAGATCTCCACTACCTAGTTCAGTGTGACGCGTCAAAAGTTACACATGATTGCCGTACAGCCACGCACCGCCATGTTTCGTCATACCGACTTTCTACTATTAAATAAAAGTGCTCTGTGCTACATGAAGTACATCAATATGCATATGCTCTATGTAAAACTTCATATATATCTATATATCTATATATATCTATATATATCTATATATATCTATATATATCTATATATATCTATATATATATATATATATATATATATATATATATATATATATATATATATATATATATATATATATATATATATATATATATATATATATATATATACACACACACACACACTATCATGTATCTGAACATAATTCTTTAGGATGCAAAGAAACTCCATTCCTATACCATCTATTTTATGATACACACATCAGTGTTTGAAAGTGCAAACAATCAGTTCAATTAAAATGTGATTGTACCTATATTGCCCCAAAAAGTAGTTGTATAGTTCCAAAAAATATTTTTTTCTTATAATACGGTATCTCCCAAAGTAATGATATCCACTTTGTGTATTCAAATGTGAGGGTGCCAGCTCCCCTCAGGGCTTGATCTTTTTTTCCTATAGCTCAAGCACGCCTGTTGCCACATCTCTCCTCTGTGTTGCTAGGGCCGATGGTCTGCCAGTGTATGTCCTCTCCAATTTGCTCCCACATTAAGTCATATATAGACAGAGAAATCTCCAATATTTTAAAACCATTATTTTATTTAAAAAAAACAATGCATCACTCAATTTGATTCAGAACAATCAGCAAGCTCTGTGTATAAAAACTCCATGACTCGGGGATCAAGCTTCACCCAACTCCTCCCTATGCGTTACAGCAAAGCACACGTGACTTCATCAGGGGTAATGGTCGGGTGAATTCCATTCCTCTGTTTATAACACTCGGTGTCTCCACGAATGCAAATCTGCATTGATATAACTATACATCACCTCGCATATTAATCCCGCCTTCTCTATCGGGTATATCCTTGCTACTCTTCCTCTTCAACGTCAAACAAATAAAACAATTGTGTAAAGGAAACTTTGCATGCATATATAAAGAACTGCTAACCGGCTTGTGGTAACTCTGCTATACCTTGTTAGCACATAGCCTTAACGTATCCAAAATAATATTATGGCAATCAATTAAATATTAGTAACCCCATAAATAAAGTCCCCCCAATCTAATGTTGCTTAATTGCCTAAACTTTAATGGGATAAATGAATGGACTGGAGAAATTGGTCAGTATATTAAATTGATATAGAATGCTGCATCTCCTCTGAAGAGGGATACATTTATATATCCTCTGAAGGGTGATAATGATTCTAAACTTTGGACATTAGTAAATGCCATAAATTAAAATACCTTTTATCATAAAAGTAGTAAAGCAATCACAAATAAGATACAATATTATGTATAAAATTAATATGAAAATTGGAATATATCCATCAAAGGGGTTTATTTACTAAATGGTCCCTATTAGTATGAAATAATGGTGTTTTTGTTTGGGCACTTAATATTCTCTGTATGAATTGTGTCTGTGTGTGTATTCTTTACTGTATTGGAGCTTACTGAGTGGTGCATTGTAGTTTTTAATAAAATAAATAATGGTTTTACTCTATGGGAGATTTCTATCCTATGTATGACCTAATGTGGAGCAGATTGGAGAGAAGTGATCAGAGAGGACATACATGGACCATCTGCACTACCAACATGGAGGAGAGACGTGCTAACAAGTGTGCTTGATCTATATGGGAATATAGATCAAGCCCCGAGGTGAGCTGCCACCCTCACATTTGAATACTCAAGGTGGAAATCATTACTACAGGAGTTTAATGGGGGAGACAGTATTCTAAAAGCAAAAAAGAAAAATATCACTTGATTTTTTTTTTTTTTTTTTCAATGCATTAAGGATTTATTTTTTGGGTCTATATAGTTACACTCACATTTAATTAAACTGATGTTTGCACTTTCAAACACTGATGTGTTTTCACCAAATATATGGTTTATGAATAGTTTCTTTGTATTTTAAACACTTAAATATCTATGTTTGGATACACAATAATACCTGTGTGTGTAATAAATATACATGAATTTCGATGCACTTTATGTAGCACAGAGCACTTTTAATAGTAGGATTACGCATTTTGAGTTGAAAACATACTCACGGAAATAGTTTATTTACTGAAAGATACACACCTATTTACAATTTTTCTCAAGTCGTCTTCCAGGACGGCACCCTGAGAGATGACTGGTCCCACCTGACAGAAAACACAGAGGTTAAAACCCCCGCCTCTCCCTGTGCTCCTCAGTTTTTGATTGTGTTTCCCCACAGCGAAACCTTTTTTTTTTTTTTTTTTTTTCTCCTCTAGGACCCAAAGCCTGGGGCTGGTGGTCTCCCCCTTGGAGCCGGACCACAAGCTTGGGAAGCCTCTGGGTCCGGTAGGATATCGGTATCCTTCTTGGGGGGCTTTCCTTATCCATTTTCCTTAGGGGGGGCAGCATTGGGAATAGAAAGTAGAGGGTATTCCTGCGCTATTGTATATAGGGGAAGGGGAATAAGGAAAGAAAAATTATAAAGTATCTAAAATAAGGAAAAGCGGCCTGCACCGGATGGGGTACAGCCTGCCCCTAGCTGGAAGATGAATGGGTAAGAGTGTGGTGCTGCGCTAATCCTTACCATGTATATGAAAAAATCTCAATCAAATAACTGTGTATGTGGTGGCACAGTGATTATAAGTGCCTCTGGAGTACAAGTGTATATAAATATACCATAGCGTGAATATCTATACGTTACTCTAAAATACAAATAACGTGATCCTTTAACCTATATAAAAAATATATATAGAATAAATAATATTTGGCTAAAGATGATAGCCAGACATATACTAGCATTGGGAATAGCCCCCCTAAGGACTGAAGGACCCTGGGTACAGTGGTGTACCCAGAACTTCAGGGGCCATTTTCCTGTCTCCTCTCCTTACCTGTGCAGGTGCCGTTCAGAAAAGTTCTGGTTATCCTTTGGTCTGTGCAGCATGTTGTCCCCCCTCTCCTCGTGGCTTGCTCGGGCTGTTAGCACGAGACGGCGCCGTTCATTCAAACTGAGGGCGCTCTGCGCCATCTGCTCTGCGTCTGGTGGAGGAATGACATTGTTTCCTTCCCCGGCGCCAGAAGTTAGCTCATCGCATCCCGCGTCATTTCCAGTTCCGGTCTCCAGCAAAATGGCGGCAGCGGTGTCTGTGGAGGAGGACGTTGTCCCCATACAGATAAAAGGATTAAAGCCAGGAGGAGCAGGCGCCCACTTCTCCTGTGCAGCTATCTGTTATACTGACAGCGGCAGCAATGGAGCGTGAGGAGAGGCCCACAGGGGCCACGGCCATGGAAGAGACTACAAGGGGTGAGTCAGACCGGCTGCCAGAGGTTTTGATGGGGGAGGGTACCCCGACTATTTCCTCTGTGTGACACAGTGCCGTTTTTTAACCTTGTGCCTCTGTATGCTTTGTTTCAGGGGAGGACGCCACTGCCCATGGGGTTGCCAGCCATACTGTTAAGTCCTCTGCCCGCTCTAAAAGATGCAGGAATTGCAATGAGAAATTACCCCTGGACCAATCAAAACCCATTTTCCTTTAAATGTATTCAGAAGCTAATAGGGAAGGAAGCATCTCAAGGTATGAGAGAATTTCTTAGTCCAAACTGAGATGCTGTCTACGCTTAAGGCTTTTCAGACCTCCCTCAAATCTAAGGAACCAGAACCGTATACTAGTAAAGAGGGTTCCTCCTCCCAGGAGGGCTTTGCCTCTTCCAGAAGCTTTAAGAGGCGGCCTGAACCTCCGAGATCTCTCCTTTCTCAGGATTCTGAGGAAGAAGAAGAATCTGAAGCTCTGAATTTTTTTTAAAAATACCTAGGTTAGATGCTTCCTTGGTGCAGGTATCCAAGCAGTCCGATCTTTCCTTTGAAAACGCTGGCAACATCAAAGATCAGATGGATCGGCGAGCTGGGACCATTTTGCGCAGAGCTTGGGAAGCTAATGCTGCGGCTATGAGCCCTGCATTGGCTTCAGCCTGTGTAGCGAGAAATGCAGATATGTGGATCTCCAAATTAATGGATCACGTATCCTGGACCTCCAAGTCTAAGGAGGTCCTGGTTTCTTTAGAAGTGATGGGTAGTGCGGTTGCCTACTTAGAAGATGCAGCGGTTGAGACAGTGCGTACAACTGCCAAATCTGGTGCTCTGTTGAATTCAGCAAGGAGAGCCCTGTGGGTCAAGACTTGGGACGAGGATAATTAGTCTAAAACCCGTTTTGTGTGGTCTCCCATTAGAGGGTTCCCTCCTTTTCGGTACTAGTTTAGATCAGGCGCTTGCTAGGTCTAGCGAAAAGGTAAAAAATTTCCCACTAAGCCTAAAAGGGACTAAAGGAAATTTTTTCGAGGCCCCCAGTCGAAGAACTGTTTCCCAGATAAGAAGGGCTCCGTTAACAGACATTGGGGGGTTGGAAGAGACGAGCAGAAGGGAAGTATTCTTTTTTCCAACCAAAAGTCAGCAGACAAAGTCTCTAAGTGACATAAGAGTAGCGGAAGGCTTTCCCACTTTTTCTCAGTGGGAAGGGATTATGCAGAGCCCCCATATTCTCCAGATTATAAGAGAGGGCTACAGGCTGGAGTTTCTCTCATCTCCTCCCCCAAAGTTTTTTAACCCACTTGCCCAGGGACCCCCTCAAGGCAGCAGGTATTTTGCAGAATGTCAGAGAACTAGCAGAACGGGGTGTCTGCCTGTCCCAGAGGGACAAAGGGGTCACATCTTTGTTCCAAAGCCCTCAGGGAAGTATTGCTTCATTATAAATTTGAGGAGTTTGAATGTTTTCCTGCGGTACAAGAAGTTTAAGGTAACAATAGATTTGAAGGATGCCTATCTCCACGTCCCGATCTTTCCAGAACATCAGATTTTACTGAGGTTCGCAATTGTCTCACCGCAGGGAATTCAGCACTGGCAGTTTGCAGCTCTTCCTTTCAGACTGGCATCCAGTCCAAGGGTGTTTATGAAGGTTCTGGCAGAGGTGGTTGCCTTCCTGCATCTTCAGGGGGTAGCGTTGGTCCCTTTTTATCTAGACGACATTCTGATTTACAACCAGAGTCGAGATCAGCTGCTCTCCAACCTAGCCAGTAGTGAGTACCTTGGAATCTCTGGGGTGGATCATCAGCAGGGAGAAATCATCTGTGCCTTCCCAGACAAAGGTCTATCTGGGATTCCTGGTGGATTCCTCAGAACAGAGGCTGGTCCTACCTAGAGATGTGAAGGCCTGGAAAAAAAATGGAAACATTCGGGAAAAAAAAAACATTATTTTTCTGTTTTTTTCCCTGAAGGCTTTTTTGTTTTTCTGAAAAATTAAAAAAAAAATAAAAATTGTGGAATATTTTAACATGATAAAATATTTTAAGACAGGGTGTTCACCTTAAGTTTTTGGAAGTTCCTAATTGTGATGACTGACAAAAAAGAGTAGCTGCAGAAGCAGAGACGGATACTGACAATTTCAGCTCAGAAAATGATTCTGATTAAATGTCCATTGAAACTTAGTCCCACTCTTTTCTTAACACTTCCCCCATCTTCAATTCTTTTTATGAGAATGGGGTTTTTATTTAATACTGTGGAGAGGAAATATGAAAAATTGTTACTTTTTGGTTTTGAAAATTGTTTTGTGGAGGCTTTTTGGCTGTTCCACATAAACTAGTAAGCAGTTCAGGAGATTGTTGCTCCCTTTGTTACAAATAAATATTATAAAAAAAAAAGTAAATTCTGTTTGTGATAATTGTTTGGCTACACTATATTTTTAATATGCTAGTTGTGATAATTTTATGCCAAGTCAAATTGTCCATAGTCCTATTTTATGTTCCTAAAGTAACAGAATGACTTTCAATCTTAAAAAGACAAAGTGCTAATGTAGCATTTTTTTTTTCAATTTTTCCAAAAATTTCATTTTTTTTCCCCAAAAAAAGGTTTTTCTTCCAAGCTTCAAAATTTCTGGAAATTTTACATCTCTAGTCCTACCTCAGGACAAGGTAGAGGGCCTCATTGCAGCAGTTACTTTCCTGTTAGAGGCAGAAAGGGTCTCTTACAGAGGGATCATGAGGGTTCTGGGTTTAATGACATCTTGTATCCCAGCAGTACCGTGGGCTCAGCTCCATTCCATGATTCTCCAGCACTTCTTCCTATCCTCCTGGGACAGGGAGAGAGGAACGCTGGACAACAAAATTCCTAATTCCAGTGGTAGTAGGGGAATCCCTACAATCGTGGCTTCATGCTCCAAAATTGCAGGGGGGGGGTCTCCTTTGGGGCAAACGTCCGCCCCTCAGGATAAAAACAGATACGAGTTCCTGGGGGTGGGGGGCCCACCTAGAGGAACTGCGAGCCCAGGGTTCTTGGGGCCAGGGATTCCCACGAATGGGATTCGGAGGGGAGTTGATGCGTTGGCCCAAGTTTGGAACTTCCACTTGACCTATGCCTTTCCCCCTTGTGTCTAATCCCAGAGTACTGCAGAAGTTGTATCACTCAGAGGGCAGTCTGATCCTAATCGGCCCAAGAGGGCCTGGTTTCCAACCCTGGGGAGTTGGTCGATAGCCCCGCCTCAGCATCTTCCTGTTCGGCAGGACCTTCTCCTTTAGGGTCCAGTCTGCCACCCAGATCCTGGCTTCTTCAAGCTGATGGCCTGGCTCTTGAAAGTCAGAACCTGCGGGAGAAGGGCCTTTCTGAGAGTAGTTGAAACTCTCCTGCTAAGTAGGAAGTCAGTTACCAGGCGTATTTACGCAAAGGCCTGGGGTGTTTTCTCACACTGGTGTCAGGTGAGAGGGACTGACAACAAGAGATTTGGGTACAGGTTGCAGCCTTGTCCTGCTTTTTTGGACAGATTGGCTCTAGACCCCCTGATCAAGAGGTTCTTGTCGGTCAGAGACAGGCTGTCCGCAGTACAGATGTGTAGATTTCCGCCATGGGACCTTACTTTTTGTTTTAGAGGGACTAACCAGGGCTTCATTTGAACCGTTAGATCAGATTCCCCTCAAGTTCCTCACTTTTAAGTTACTGGCGATTACATCAGCCAGGAGGATAAGCGACATTCAGGCTTTTTCAATTAAAGAACCATTTTTTTCGTTTACTTGATGACAGGGTTGTACTTAGGCAGGATCCCTTGTACGTCCCGACAGTAGCCTCGAAGTGTCATAGAACTCAAGAGATTGTGCTTCCTTCTTTTTGCAATAATCCTCAGAACGAAAAGGAAATTTCTTTTCATTGTCTAGATGTCAGACGCTGTCTGTTGATTTATTTAGAGAAAGTTAGAGTTTAGAAGGTCCAGCCATTTATTAGTTCATTTTTTTGGCCAGAAGAAGGGCCACCAGGCATCTATTTCTTTAGCCTATGAACACTTTGGTACGGCAGTCCCAAAGGACCTTAAGGGACATTCCACCCAGTCTCTGGCGACCTATTGGGCAGAAAGGGCCGGAGCATCGGTGGAGCAAATATGTAAGGCAGCTACATGGACAAGCCAGAACACCTTCCTGAGAGGTTATTGAGTGGATTGGTGTCACCTCAGGATCTGGCGTTGGTAGGAAGGTCCTACATGCTGTTGTCCCACCCTAAGGTAGGCTTAAGCTACTTGCTCTTCTCTCAGGCTCAGGGTGCCGTCCTGGAAGACGTCTTGAGAAAATGACCAGTTACACTTACTGGGAAGTCTTCCAGGACGGCAGGCCTACTTCCCACCTGCTCTTTTTAGGTTTATTCATAATGTATAGAGTTTTGTGGTGTGTTTCCATTCTCGTGTACTGGTGTGGGTAAATACTTTTTACAACTGAGGAGGACAGGGAGGGGCGGGGGTTTTAACCTCTGATTGTGTTTCCTGTCAGGTGGGACCAGTCATCTCTCAGGGTGCAGTCCTGGAAGACTTCCCAGAAACATTGTTACCGGTAAGTGTAACTGGTCATTCTTTTGCAACATTGATTTTTGTTTAGAAGTCTCAAGGTTTTGAAGTCAGAACATCAACATGACAGCCAGGCAACAGGCATTTGCAGAATGAAAATCCATCGATGGCAGACATTGAGACATTGTGTCTTTCCTTTCAGTTTAGGTTCCTTGACTCATGTCCTGTGTTGTACGTACTTTTTGATGTGCTGGGTTGAATTCTGCGCTTCTGCTTTGCAATTGTGGTGGAAGATGTTTGGGTGTGTTTATCTTTCAGGACAAGTAATGTTCAACTAATTGCTTAGTTTTTTTTTTTAGTCCATTTCACTTTGTTATTTAAGTGTCTGTTTAAAATACAAATTTAGCTCCTTGTCAGACGCTGGAACACTGATCGAATGTGTCAGTAATGGTGTAGGAACTAAACTGGGGCAAGAAAAAGATCAGTATCAAGGTGAGTACATGTGCATAATGTTACTTCTGAAAAGCCTGTCTGAACCATACTGCATTCTGAACATTCAATGTTTGTTTTTGAAGACCTCTTGCAAAACACAATCAACAAAGACAATGAGATCCGCAGTTTGAAGACCGAAATAGGAGTTCTGCAAAAGAAATTAGCAGGTGAGTACTGAATTCTACACAGACCAAAGAGCTGAATGTAATTTTTTTTTAGAACCATCATGGCAAAGACATGAATGCTTATATACGCCAAGCTTGCATATTGTTTTCTCGCACCATTCTTATTTAGGTAATGGTAGTGAGGCACAGAAAAGTCCCCCTTGACTGTTCTGTTAAGTGGTTGCTTTTATATCCACATTGTAATTTTAAATATGTTTAATCTGTTTTGGAATTTAAAATTTCCACCTCCCCTTTTTTATGATTCTTTGACCATAATACACTGACCAATAAATACTATAATTGTAAAAAATGCTTCTTTGTTCCATAGAAAAGTCCAAGGAGCAAGACTCTATTTCAGGAGCACATATCCAGTCCCTGGAGAAACAAGTGAAAACACTCAAACAAGAAAAAGATCGCTGTACTAAGGTAGACTTTAAAGTGGAACTTCTGTCAAAATAAAATATATAAAGCAGTATGTCACCAGTATTAACACTACAGTGTTTTTTGTTTTGTTTTTTTGTTTTTGAGTCTCCCAGCTGTGATTTTTTTTTTTTTTTTAGATTTTTCATTTGCTTTCCATAGCAGTGCTGTCCCTCTGTGGACAAGGTAGGATTGGAAGGACATGTAGTAGTTTTTAATGGACTGTTTGATCTACAACTGCCATGATGCTGCACATGTGATCAGTTATGACACCAGCCATTGAATGGTTTAACAGTTTGGTTAAGTGCACAACCAATGGGAGTGTTACATTTCCGGCACGTGCTGGAAATGTAACTGTTTTTTGAAACTGTTGAATGGATGGGTTTACTTCTGCTTTAAAGCCCATCCTCCAGATCACACTTTACACGCAGTTTGTTTGTTTTTTTTCCTAGAAAAAAGTTGCCACATAAATAAAATCCCAGCAGTGTTGTATAGTTGTCCACACCTCTGTCACTTTTGCTGAACAACTTGGTCTGCATGTAAATGTGTAGAAAAATTATAAATACCCTTTTTACATCTTTATAAATGCAATCAGTACAGGTTTCAAACCCATACAGTTAGAGTGCAATATTTTTCTCTATAGTGTTCATTTACAGTACATCTGCTTTGATATAAATATGTGAGCTTCCTTTGCCATTTCTTGAAAATGCTAGTGTGTCTTTCACAAACAAAAGTTTTCTGAGCACACTTACCAGCTATCCTGGAAGAAAAAACAAAACGGCACTCTAACCTTTTGTGTTTTAAAAGCAGAGGTTTAAGTTGCACACATTTGCAAATGTATGCGGCAGCTGCATTGCCTCGTCTAGGCCTCTCTGTATAGCAATGCATAAATTCATACTTGACTAGGTGGAAGACTGAGAACCAAGCGATCAAACACCACTGATTGCTCGGTTCTCAGTGCTCTGTGAGCAGAGAGCTGGTGATGGTCAGTCACCGCTGTCACGATTCCCCAGCTTGGATCGGCTCTGCGACATCAGCCGACAGCGGGCTTCAGCTGAAAATGGGTCACAGGAGTGCAGAACGAACTGCACTCCTCTGTTCCACAGGAGAAGTACAGCCAAACAAGGTTTGGCTGTACTTCTCCTTTAAACTTCCCTCAAAAATCCCCCTCATCATAAGTACAGCAGCAGTACAAAAGGCAGATTTAAAAATGTTTAATGCTGGCACTGTACAAGCAGATACTTATACGTAATTGTAGGCTTGCTATTTTTCTTTCCCCACCATTATTCCCACAGTGGCCATTTTTACTAAGGGAGAGATGAGTTTATCTCTTTACTTCCTGGAGCTTTGAACTCCGGGTCTGCCTCCTGGAAGTCTCCTGGTGACAGGAAGCTCCAGGATGCAGCTGTAAAGGCCACGGTGACATCACCAGTGCCTTTAGAAACCAGAAATTAGAAAAAACGTAATTGTAAGTAAAAGCAAAGAATGTTTAGAGAATATAAGATTTCATATCCACATGTTGCTGTGATTTTTTGTGAAATGGGAAGAGGTCCGGGGACACATTAGAAGTCCAGTAAGAACACAGTGGCTGCTGAAGGCGTCCATTGTGTCCCTTCACAAATTCCAGTGAGCAAGCTGTACAAAAATGGCAACCCACCCAATTTTATAACTAGCTTTTGAAGTAAGGTGCACTTGGAAGAGCTTTGCACAGCACAAATAAACAATAAAAAAAAAAAAAAAAAAAAAAAACTGTCTCTCTAACTGTTTGCATTAAAAATGCTATTTGCTTGGCTGTGTCTGGCTTCAGTACTTCTGTCTCTCTCACCTAGGACAAGCATACAGAAAAATATTCATAGAAAAAGTCACAATTTATTTTTTAGGTGTCAGTGTATCGAAGAATATTAAAGTTAAGGATTAGCAGGATAACCAGGTAAATGGTATCTTCAAAATAAGAGGTCATCACAGCATCCTTTATATGTGTCTCATGGCAGGTTCTCTTTAAATTCAATTATTTGAGATGAGGCTACTTACTCTACATATGATCTTGTTCTTTTTCAACTTAGGATCTCTCTGAAATGTTGGAGCAGCTGAAATCTCAAGGAATGGAACTTAGAGCGACTCTAGATAAGCAAAGAAGACTGCAGGAGGAGCTGCATGCACTGGATGAGAAGTGTGAAGGACTGAGTTCCCAAAATGGTCGTCTGTCTCGCAGGCTTAATGAAAAGGAAGATGAGACAGAGGCAGCAGTGGAGAAAGTGAGGCTGTTGAGAAAAGACTTGCAGAAAGCTGAAGCCAGTAGAAGAGAGGTGAGTGGTGTGAACCTAAGTGGCTAGGCTTGTCCTTAAAAAAAAAAATAAAAAAATAAAAAAATTGTGAAGCAATGTATTGGAAGCATATGAACTTGTTTCATGAAAACCATATTAAGACCAAAGTAGAAAATTACATAGGAGTTGGTAGGTCAGCAACGAGTATGTGAGAATTACATTGACACGTAAAGGAGTTGGAGGAGCGCAGGATGGTGCTTAGGAGCTGCTCAAACTGAGTGAATGGATATGCTTATTAACCTAAGTAACTAATCTTGAGTTTTCTTTAACTCTGCCTCAAGCAATGGGCACCACCCTCTCATTTCCATTATTTGATGACCATATCTTTTGACTTGGCCAGAAGCTTTTGCTTTTTTATTTATTTATTTTTTATTAGGCTGAATCATTAGCAGAAGATTTGGCCTTAGAACTGGAGAGGCAGAGGAAGCTGCGAGAGAGGAGTGAAGCTCAGGCTCTAGAGGATCTGGAAAGAGTAAAGGTAAGGAGCATGTGTTCTGATCTGATCTCTTCTGTAACATCCATTTTGTGATAAATGATAAAAGCTATGTACTGCATATCTACATCAACATTTGTTTATAATTCCATTTGCCTGTCTTGGTGTAGACACAGCAGACTGTTGCTTCACCTGTTATCAGTGGCTCAATTCATGTTTCTGAGATGACCCAGCTGAGATTGGAACTTGGAAGGAGGAGCCAACAATTGGAGAGCGACCTTTGCCAGTTGCGGGAAGAGTTTGCACGTCGGGAAGCTGAACATGCAAATGAGACAAAAGTGCTCCGTAGAGAACTGGGGGAGAAGGAAGCAGAACTGATCTCACTAAGACATGAGATGGAAGGAATGCAGGAGTCCATCGGAAAAACCAGACATGACAGGTAGCAGTGTCACTTCTACCTTCTCTTCACCAGAGTATCAATTTGAGCAATTAAAAATGAGAAAAATGTAGAAGTCCTAGGCAATCCGAGCAAGAATGGGGGTGGGTATCTGTCAAAACCAGGTACCAGATTTCCCCCCCAAAAATAAATGTGGCGTAGGGGAGGAGTTGGAAGAGGGGAAGTTCCGCTTTAGGCTAATAAAGAGTTCAGTATTGAACATTATTTGGGTGGGTCAGTTTGTGTCTGGCAGTAAAGAAAAGGTGGGGGGAGGCCTCCGACAACAAGGTAGGAGTTAAGGCGGGAGTGTGATTTAAATTTCAGGGTCTTTAGCTAATAGTCTAGTTGGATATCGTTGGTTATTTCAAAAGCATTGTGCTATTGTGTGTCAACAGACGCTTTGAATAAATGACTCCCAAATGTCACAGAATTGATAAATCTGCTTTTTTTTGTTTTGTAAGGAGGCATCTACCCAGTCCATACAGAACATGTACAATAGTTTTTTGTTTTTTTTTTAAGCAATGAAATGGAAGGGGGGGTTGAGTAAATCCATTTTATGGAGGATGGCTTTCTTTGCCATAAGAGGCATAATGGTGAACAATTGTTTGCAACCTTTGCAGTTTGACTCCAGGGATAAATAAACAATACTTTCGCGCCTGTGGTGCTTAGATGCTGAATACAGTAAGTGTGAAAAAACAAAAAAACACACAAAACCTCAAAAAAATATCAAAAAAATATATACAAATACAAGCAGCTCCCCTAATTTTGAATGGAACAATCAAATAAGTAATGGTATGCAGTAGGGGGCGCTAGAGACCTGAAGAGATGTATGTATTTGCCAATAGGTACACACACTAGCTAAATCAACCGCAGTGAATTAAATAGTGCTAATTGTGCTAAACTAAATTATATCAAATACAAATTGCAGTAATAAATAATAAATCAACAAAATTCTTAGTGCAAGTGAAAAAAATTAAAATCGTGATGTATGATAGTCCCAATCCATTGCAAAAAACCGAGCAAAACAGTTGAAACCAACATCAAAGCAGACACATGGGTCTTCAAAAATGCAACAATTCTTGCGTTGATATATAGATTCCGTCACCCAAGAGGAAAAAACACCTGAAGGTAATAGATATCTGCTTACCAGATACCAATGGCTTCTTTAACTAAAAAGAAAGTCATTAGTGCTTGTACAGGATTGTGCCTGTTCACATGAAGGCTGGAAGGCTGGATGGTGCTTTAGGCATAGATCCCTCCCGTCCCATTCATTCAGGATAGGAAATGTGAAAAACAAAAGGGAATCTTCATAGCGTAAAACCGTTTAATGTATAAAATTGGAGAACAATAAAATAGCCAATTGGCCTCTTACATTGATCGGTGCCTACCCGGCACTGGGACTGCTCGCATGTCAGGGTGAGTGGAGTCAGGAACCCTTCGCATCACATCGCACATGCGGCGTGCGTTCCACCCCGTGCGTCCAGCCAACCAGCCAATCCGGAAGTAGGTGGGACGACTCTGGACATGTGACCACGGTACAATCAAACAATCACCGCATGTGCGGTGATTGTTTGATTGTACCGCATAACCGCATGTGCGATGTGATGCGAAGGGTTCCTGACTCCACTCACCCTGACATGCGAGCAGTCCCAGTGCCGGGTAGGCACCGATCAATGTAAGAGGCCAATTGGCTATTTTATTCTCCAATTTTATACATTAAACGGTTTTACGCTATGAAGATTCCCTTTTGTTTTTCACATTTCCTATCCTGAATGAATGGGACGGGAGGGATCTATGCCTAAAGCACCATCCAGCCTTCCAGCCTTCATGTGAACAGGCACAATCCTGTACAAGCACTAATGACTTTCTTTTTAGTTAAAGAAGTCATTGGTATCTGGTAAGCAGATATCTATTACCTTCAGGTGTTTGTTCCTCTTGGGTGACGGAATCTATATATCAACGCAAGAATTGTTGCATTTTTGAAGACCCATGTGTCTGCTTTGATGTTGGTTTCAACTGTTTTGCTAGGTTTTTTGCAATGGATTGGGACTATCATACATCACGATTTTATTTTTTTCACTTGCACTAAGAATTTTGTTGATTTATTATTTATTACTGCAATTTGTATTTGATATAATTTAGTTTAGCACAATTAGCACTATTTAATTCACTGCGGTTGATTTAGCTAGTGTGTGTACCTATTGGCAAATACATACATCTCTTCAGGTCTCTAGCGCCCCCTACTGCATACCATTGACTCCAGGGATGTCTATGAATTGGAAAAATGCCCACTCTGGGGTTAAGGGGAGATAGTTGATTGGCTCTAAGGTGGCATATCGTGCCACTGCAGTCCAAAATTGTTTGTACACATTTAAGAAACAGGAGGAAGAGGCCCAAGAGGGAGTGATCAGTGTGGGGATGTGTAGGAATGATGTAAGAATCGAAGCATCATAGTTACATCACAGTCTGGTTAAAAAAAAAAAGACCATCCAGTTAAACCAATACAGTACATTGTAGATTTGATTGTTTCCTAGGATAGTCATAGGGATTTTTAGAATGTCATCCATCTGTAGCTGGGGGAAGGATTGTGTCCATTTATTGACTCCGTTTCTTCCACAAATCTCTGGAATATATTTCCTTGACAAATAATCTAAACATAAGACTTCTTTCATTCTTATCTGGGTCAGGGCTAGCTCAGAAGTGTGTCTAAGTAGGTTTTTCCAGTCTTTTGGGGAGAGTTTTTTTAAACCGTCATGGTAAGCGAAGAATTTGCTTTTAGGAAGAGACATTGGTTATTGGAGAAGTTATGGATATACAGCATCTCCATGGCAGCCTTTTGAGGGTATTCATTTTTGTTGTTTACTAGGAATTTGATATAGTCATTGATGGTGTTTCAGGGTGGGGAAGTCCTGTGGATCCTGTGAGGTCCGAGTTTTTCCACAAAGTTAGAAAAACGGACGTATGGTGACTTAACATATTACGGGTATGAATATTATGCCACACAAGCCAGTTAGTATACAAGAGAGGATCCACAGTAACCTCTATAGGCAAAAGCTCTTTATGGATATGCAGGGCGTACACCAGGTTGATGAGAGTTAACATGTACTGATCCCAATTCTGTATCAGTATACACTGAAGTTCTGTGAACCCAGTCTCTTACATATCTGGTGAGGGAAGCCAAGTTGTTCAGTTAGAGATCTGTAAAACTGAGTTCTCCATTATTTGGAATTGTAAAATGCACAGGCCTATAGTCTGCAACTTCCCCAGGCAGATTCTTGAAACATCCTATAGCCGTGGCGGCTGGTCCACAAGTCTGCACAATCCACCCCTAGCCTGCACAATCATACTTGGCCATGCACAGTGTGGTGTGCCAGACTAACAGGTTTCTACCAGATCCATCACCCCCTCACAAGCACGTGATCATAGACTGAGGCCCCAATTGGCATGTTTCATGTTCACTGCGATACCAGCGAATCAACACTCGCCATCGACTTCCCGTACTGGCCAATCAGGACAGGAGGCAGAAGACAAGGAGGCTGTGGTACCAGGGCACCAAGGGAGCTGTGACTGTTGGAGGGCTCCACGCGTAGGGTGAGTGCGGAGTTGTGACACAGCCTGTCAAACGCCTTTCTTTTGTTCTGCATGCTTGCAGGAATATTGCAAAGAGGGTGATCTGTATAGGAGCTGAGCTGGGATTATGGAGCAAACTGTCAGAAAACAATACTCCCGTTATAGGAACTTGTGACAGGCAGGCATGTTTTCTCCAATCACAGGCAGCAGTTAGTGCTGGTCTCTAAGGGAAAGCGTCCTTAGCTGGATAGGCCCGCCCACTCCCCCCCATAATCCTCCAGCACCAGCTGCCACTGTCCTATAGATTTATGATCAGAGTGTTTAAGATAAATAGGGAGGACCTACATAGTGTAAAATAGTTTAGGGAATGCAACCATTTTTATTAAACAGCCTCTGCTCATATTAGAGATATTGAAATGTAACCAGTAGTAGTAATCATAGTTTTAAGGGAGCGCAACAGTTGAGTGGTGATAGGTTTTGCTATGAGGATTTTTAGGGAATAGATACTCCCAGGTATGTAATTTTGTCTCTGCATTAAAGATTACAACATGGGGGATTTGGTGCAGTTGGTTGGGTAAAGTGCTTTGGATTTGTGAAAAGAGATGATGTAACCAGAATTAAAGCCAGAAGATTTAGTAAGTGATATGTTGGGAGGAGAAGATTTAGGGCAAGTGATGCATAAGAGCAGATCATATGTGAAGGCTTCCATTTTACGTTTTTATTACCTATAATTTTATGCCTTTAAAAGTTCGTTGGTTGTTCTAGAAGTGGACCCAGTACTGTGTTGAAAATAATAGGAGATGGGGGGACAGCCCTACCATGGGTATGGGGGATGAGAGTTTGATTATTAATCAGCTTTATATGGGGGGTTGTGATAGATATATTGTATAAAGGAGAAGAATGTTTATCCAAAAGCTCTGGATGAGAGTATGTGATTTAAGAGGGACCATTTTCTTTTATCAAAGGCCTTTTTGGTATCCAGGCTTAAAACAATCAGAGAGAGGAGGAGAATGCAGTTTTGCTTTGACTATAGCTCCAATGGCAGTTGTATACCCAAGGTAGAGTGTTTATTAAGAAGGAAGCACAGTTGAACAGGGGTGAACAGAGTAGTGTTATGAGTTTGAATGCGATCTGACATAATGTTTGCCAATATCTTGTAAACTGTGCTAGGTAGCAAGATAAGGCGGTTGGATTGAATGCGAGTTTTCCCCTTTTTCATTTATTAATTTGATATAGGCTTCGTTAAATTTGAGAAACTGGGTATTAGGGTTATAGAGATCTATTAGCACAGGGGATATTTCAATGGATAGTTTATAAAAAATTGTCTGGATATCCATCCAGTTCTGTTTGCTGAATATCTTATAGCTTGTTGAATTTCCATTGTAGTGATTGGGAAGTTAAGTTGACGTTGTTCAGGAGTTATGGGGCACATTTTTAAAGCAATAAGTGTGACCTTTTGCCAAAAATGACTTTTTTTTTTTTTTTTTATGTAAACTGTATTCAAAGGTTTTTAACAGGACTCCCCAAATTAACTGGGATTACCAGGCACCTAATATCCTGGTGAATGTGTGAATGATTCATAACCAATCAATGTTATGGTGAATGCCATTCACTGCTTTAAAATATGCCTTCATGCAAACCTGTAAATGTTTCCCCCAACTTGTATCCACTCACTGCCTGTAGTAGTGACTGGAGATAGAACCACAACTGTGGCGTACAGCAATAAAGTGATGAGAACTGCTCCCAGTAGGGAAACGGACCACAATTAAAACCTTAAACAGGTTCTAACTTTCAACCCCTTCACTCCTTTTCACCCTATTCAATCCACACTAAAAGGCAGGAGTCTCAAGACTGCGTAAGCAAAAAGCAAGGCATCAAGCTGCTCGATATCAGATATCTAAAGTAGAGGTGACTAAAAGACATTTTGAATAGCCAAGGATGGCAGCATTCATGCATATCTATGCTAGGTCCATGTTCATTTTAGCCTGGCTTTGTAGGCTGTTTCCCACTCCAGGGATGTGTTCTTGGCCCACCATTATCATGAGCTCATGTTTACCTAAATTTTGCTTATACCTTGGAAATGGGATAAAATGTAATTTTTATAGGCAATATTAACTTAATTATTTTGCAATTGAATCAGTGCAAGAGCAAAAGAGGATGAACTTCAGGAAATCAAAAAGACAAATGAACGGGAGAAGAATCAGCTGAAGGAAGAGAACAAGAAACTCAAGGAAGATTTGGAGAGGGTGAGACCTTGGAATTACTTTTATTTAGTTGTCTTTTCCCTGTAGTACTACCTGTTGGTTTTTTATCTGAAATACCCCATGTATCAAGGTATGTTTCCCAGACCCCTACTCTTTTTGCCATTGCTCAGGCAACTACAGCCTTCAGTTAGACCTATCAAGAACCGTTTTCTAGGGAATCAGGGCCTCAGACTGTCAAACTCTCTTATCTGTAGGATTGTTACTGGCATGCAGTAAAAATGACTAGCACAATTTTTTATTTTTTATTTTTTATTTTTTTTTTTGCTTTGCAGATTACTGCCACATCGGAAAGTATGGCTGCTTCTCAAAGAAAACTGGAGGAAGAAATACAGTTATTAGAAGACAAGAAAGAAACGTTAGCCAACTGGGAGGCCCAAATCACAGACGTTCTTCAGTGGTGAGCAGTTTTGTGTGTATGTTCAGCTATCGGCAACTCTGCTTTTCCTCCTTTTCTTTTTCTTTTTAAATATGTGCCGATTTTCTTGTTAAAAAAAAAAAAATGTGCCGATAATATATAGTGTTCAAAATGGAAAAGTAGATTTAAGTTCTTGGCTGATATAACTGACAGATTTTTTTGAGGATTGGTCAATTCTCCAAATCTGATCTTAAAGTAAAAGAAAAAACTCATCTGGACAAAATCTTTTTTGAGATAAAACCTTGAAATTACGAATTCGTTTTTTTGTCTTTGTGTTTCTGCAGCCATGTAGGCTGCTTTTATTTTGTAAGTCACCCAATTAACCTTTTTCATAGAATAGGAAAATGCTATACTGTGCATACAGTATTCCTTTGCATATGAGGCCTAACTGGGTCAGACCTAGTGTGTCATGCCACTCTGGCCACAATTTTTATAGTTCCATTGAAGACCCCTTCTCTGGTTCACATTTTTCTAATCTTCTATTAATATTTTTGATTATCCAATGATATCCCGATTCACCATAGTTGAGGCGAATGTGAATGTCAGAAATGATACTGGTAAAACAATTCAAATAGTGACATAGGTTTCATGAGGCACAAACGACGTACCACTGTGAAAAATGGGGCGTGATCATATAGGTGTAGCACTTTTATTTATTTTTTTTTTTTTTTCTTTTAAGGGTGTGTTACCTGCTGCAAATTTAATAGGAATCCCCTCTGCCACTGTTGCAGCCAATGCATGCTGCAAGTTGTGACTTTGCTGGTTACTTAAAGCTGTTTAAGCATGAATTTTATTTTGATAGTTCAATTGGTTCAGCTTGGGCCATTGTAAGTATGCATATCTTTTTTCTGAACCCTGAGGAAGCTGCAATTCAATGTAGTTATCACCACTACTACAGTGATAGCAGCAGTCTTCCAGGCCTATTGCGAAGCAGCTGCCCTTCTGCAACATGACCACAGGAGGTCACATATTGGGCACTGCCACCGTTAACAGAGCACCTTGTATTTTTTTTCAATTAATGCAAGGTCTTCTCTGATTTCTCTGAGGTGAAAGGGGGGGGGGGGTGGTGTAACTGTTAGCAGCTATCCAGAACAGACTTAAAGGGTAACGCCACTTTCGTGGAAAATAAATAACAAAGAAAAAAATATATAGTGTATACAATTGTGACACAAGTCATATTGTAATTGAATGTTGTTAAAAATTACCTTTCCTTTTTAAATCTGCAGCTCTGTAATTTTCTGTAAAATCTGGCAACCTAGAGGTGTTCTGTACACAGAATGTGTACAGAACGCCCCCCAGAAACCTCACTTCCTGCTTGTGTGATTGGCTCACTGTTTTTTCCAGAAGTCTGCACTAAGTTACAAGTCAGATTTCATGCATCCCATACAACAAAAATGTAATTTTTGGTAAGATACTCCCAATAGGAAATGGCATCTAAAAGGATGCAGGCCCTGCCATTTTCCTCATTAGAGCTTTGCAGGTGAAGCAGCTGGTTGATCATTATTAAACCACTCCCATTAGACTCGCTTTACACATGGACAGACAAATACACAGGGATTTCTTCAGAATAACAAAAGGTAGGAATCTGTAACAAAGTTTGTCAAAATCCTTGCAATGTACATAGATCACCCAGAGGGAATGTCTTTTATTTTTTTTATTTTTTTTCTTGACAAAAGTGGAGTTGCATTTTAAGAGAATACAGCTATGTTCATATTATGAGGCTTGTTTTCTCTTACTGTGTCTGAAGCTGTGTGGCCTGCTCTTGTGTAGTTGAGTTTTTAAGTCACCCAGTAAATATTTTCATAGTATAAAATAAGCTGCAAGTCCAGTTTTCCAGGCTGGATTACAATGGTTTGCTGGCAGGGGTTGTGAAAATGACTCTTGGAGAAAGAGGGGAGGCTCTGAATTGGGGAGTACACATTGTTATATCAGGAGTCCTAATTTAACTTGTTTGGAAATGTTAATTTTGCTAATGTTTTGCTGTTTTTCTACAGAGTTCACTACATAATATTGACCACTATGTCTGTTTTTAGGGTAAATGATGAGAAGCAGTCTCGTATATATCTACAGGCTTTATCTGTCAAAATGACCGACGAGCTTGAGGCATTGAAGAGTTCAGGAAATCAAACGCCATCCGGCAAGACAGGGGTATGATGCAACAAGGGTCAACTTTTAATATATTTTTTAATTAAAATAAAAAAAATCCTAAGCTGTTAACGTTGGATATGTTTGGTGAAAGGCACACTTCAGTTCTCTTTTGGTCTTCCATAAGGGTTTGTAGGCCCATCTGTATCCCATTGTGTTTCTGGTTTTATACGCATGGGAAAAACAAAAAAAGTTTTAGCGGAAATTATTTCTTGGCTGCCATAAAAAGATATCGGTCTTTCAGAAGAGGCACTTGGAGGACTTAGTGAAGCTATGGTATCTATGAGTATCTAGGGGCAAAGTAAGTCCAAATGTATGTGTGGCATAGTAGTTGTACACTGAGAAAGTAAATTGTCTGGTGTAGGGTTGTCGTGCAGGCCCAAAAATATCAGAGAGCATCTTTTGAATTGTCCCTTCAAGCAAAACCAGCTATGCAGCTAATGTGTACAACAGACTTGAAAATTTTGAAGCAAGAAATACAAACAATAAATCAGCAGTTATTTGTATATTTACTTGTGGATTTTCAGCATAAAATGGTTGTGACATGCCTTTGCAAGATGAATGAATCAATGTCATCCATTGCTGACCTCTACAGTTTCTTTTTACACCAGGGCCCCAATAAGACAAGTTTTATTGCGTTGTCTTTTATTGTAGGAAAGCCAGTGGAAAGCACGCAGACTGCATAAATTAGAGGCTTCAGGACGTTTAGAGCTCCAGTCTGCCCTTGATGCAGAGATCCGAGCCAAGCAGACTATTCAGGAGGAGTTGAACAAATTCAAATCTGAGAACCTTGAAACCGATAGGTGGGTTGTCTGAAGTATATGCCGTATGTCTACATCCTGAAAGTCACATAATGGTGCCCCTTTCTTTAGTGGTATTCTGGATTCATCCATAAGTCATAGTCGTTGTCTCTTCCTAGAATAATGCATTTTGTGATTCTTTTATGATGATGTTTAACAATCGAATGTCTTTTGTCTTGGCAGTATGCTGCCAATTGATGTGTCAGCTTCTCATACATAGAAGAATAATACAGTAGGTTGCCTGCTATGCTTTATGATTCAATTTTCTTTATTAAAACAGAAAGCTACACGAGGCAGATGAAGAAAACAAGAAGCTGAAAGCAGAACTAGAGAAACTGCGTGAGGAAGCCAAGTCAAAGGTTACAGCAGGTGATACGTGATCATCATTTGTGATAAAACCTTATGGCAGAAAGCAATGCTAGTTAGTCTGTATTGTCTTCATGATGATGTTTTGTTTTTCAGAAAACAAGCCACAGCGTTCACTTATACCATTTCTGTCATTTCGCTCTGAGGTACAAGCACATTAAATCTTATGCAGATATAATTTCTTATAAGTATTGTGTTGAACTGTGCCCCATTGTCCTAAACAGCGCCAAGAAAGAATATAACAGTTAATATTTTAAGTGAAACCTATAAAAGATTTGGGTGGAGACATTAGGGATGATGACCCTATTATACATCTGCGGATGCAGTTGTGGAGATCTTAATGAGACACATGGCACTTCCCCCCTCCAAGACTTTTATGCTTACTCAACCACACTCCCTCACGGTCTCCCTGCTGCAGCATCCCAGCCTGACTATACTTCAGTTTTGGCTGGTGTTGGAGCTTAGGGGGTTGATATATAACCAGACACTCCACTACATTACCAATGGCTATGGCAGTGAGGAGAAGTGGCATGTGTAAGTAGAACTTCCTGAGTAGATGGGGCTATCTATGGACACTGCCACTTTGATAGTCTTTTTAAGTATTAAGAAATCTTGTGACATTGTGCGCAGGCAATGTGAGTGGGTTGCAGAAGTGCATTATACAAAACCTCATAGGAATGACACCAGAACAAAGAGGGAAAATTCCCTAACATGACAGATGGCGAAAAAAAACCTCACAGATTCAAACCCTTCCCCGTGGTTTTCGAAAAAAAAATATTTTGGCTGGAGACCTATTTTAAATAAGGGTAAACAACTAATCAGCCTTTTTGGACTGTAAGTAACTGTTTAAATGCATGTACCTTTTTGGGTTTTTTTGTTGTCTATTGATGTCCTCATCAAACTCCCTTTTTAGAAATGGTTAATGATGATCTACAGATTTTAATAGATAATTGAAAAGTTTTTATTCTGTGCATACCTACATTTTCTCATTATTCACAATATTTTCATAGTGGCATTTTTCTTTGCGTTCCATCACCAAGATGTCAGAGGAAGGCACAGATGATGTAGCCTTCCAGTATTCAGTTGTGAGGCCAGGGCTACATCATCTGGGCCTCACTAAACCAGGAAGAGGAAAAACAGCAATTGTAAAGAAAAAGCAAACAATGTTTAACGAATGTAAGATTTCATATCGGCATGCAGATCTGACTTTTAGTGGATGTAAACCCTCTCCCATACCCAGTGAAGTGAACAGCCTCAGATGACACACACAGATGAAACAAATCCTGCAACATAAGTTTTACATGTCTATCTGCTGTCTTTCCCTTTCTATATTCATTTTAGAAAAGTGCACATTATGTTACAAATGTTTTTTCCTGTTTCAGCAGTGGGAGGGGAGTCTGGGCATACACTGTGTGTGAGAGCTGATTGGAGGAAAGGCACACGCCCTCCACCTAGGCAGAGGAACAAAGAAACTTGAAGAGCTGTGCTTTGAATAGACCAGCTCTCTGCTAATCTTTTTATAGCACCCTCCCATACATTTTCAGCTGCTTTTATCTTGTGTGTTGGAGAACTTGTCACAAGTTATGCTGATAACAGAGGAACGGAGCAGCAGAAAGGCACAGGACTTGGGGCTTTGGAGAGAGATAAGTAAACACCGCAGCTATATGTGCCCAGCTCAAATTTCATGAATGGGGTTTACATCCACTTTAAAGTAGAATTCCAGCTTTCATTTGACATTAGTTTGCTTTGGCCAAGATGGCCCAAACCAGCTTCTTCCGTTACATTACTGTGTGGCTGATTTGTGTGCTCTTTCTACTATAGTAGCATTAGCTACATGCAGGAAGTTGCTCTTTGTTCTTCAGCAGTATGTGCAAATTTCTGTCTGCTGTCAGAACTAAGCGGAATCAGCCTGAATGCTTCTTTACTATTCAGTAGAAGCCTTGTATTATTATCAATGAATACAAGCATTCCTCTGATTGCCCAAGATGTCGTCTGCCTACCTTTCCACCTCAGCCAATCCAAAGAATCATTGATTAATTACACAGCTTCTCCTGAATGGCAGAGAAGCATTCAAGGCCCACTCGATTTTGTTCTAGCAGCAGACTAGAAGTTAAAGTACAACACTGCAGATTGTATGTAGCTAATGTCACAACAGTATGATAAGACACGCCGCAGCCACATAGTAATGTAATAAAAATAGCTTGGGCCTGCTTGGCCCAAGCCACTTAAAGTCAAATGAAAGCTAGAATTCTACTTTTAAAGGGGGGAAGTTATGTATTAAGGCAATTGTATAAAATGCCATCATAAAGTGTTTAAAAATTCAGGTGTATACTTAACAGGATAGCACAAATTGTGTAAAAATGGTTCTCCAGTCCACAAATGTCTGAATGTTGCTTGTTATGTCTTTTTTTTTTTCTTCAATAGAAGGATCTGGTCAGTACAGAATCCCCTGAGCTGCACCAAACATTCAGCAATGTTATTATGAGACGTGGTGACAGAACTGATGTAAGTATTTGCTGAATAGGACTGCAATCAGTTAGAGAGAAGTGCAAACAGTACCCACATTTTTGGAACTGCACTGCCTATGGCCGCCTCCTTCATTCTCAAACCTTTGAAATGTCAAAATGGGAAGCATCAGCTAGAGAATGTTGCATTTTAAAACTAGTATCTTTTGCAATAAAAGCTATAAAAGGGTTTGATGTCAAATGGTACATCCACTACACTACTGATTTTTCATTTTAATGTTGCAACAGGTAAAACTTTTATCATACTTGATTAGGTTTTAAAAAGTAGTCTTCCTTTTTAAGTTTACCACCTTAAGTGAGATTGCAGCTGTGGGACTTGGTTACTTGGTTGCAAACTGCCGGGCAGTAAAGTGCTTGTTCCATATTACTTCAATCAAGTCGCTTGTTATCTGCCTCTGAGCGGACAGTAAGTGCCTTTGCCTGACTGTAGATCTACCCTCATGTGGTTCTTAAAAATCTGACCTGCTTACCTAGAAGGTAAGTATTGAAAGGATGCCTGGATTTGTTTTGGGAGAAAAAAGTGGCGGGGAAATCGCTAAAGTTTACTTGAGGGTTCTTGTTTTCGGTTTTCAATATAAATGAATGTAGAAATGTGGAGGCTTCCATTGGGCTGCCTCATCTCTCCTTCTGGGAATGCAAGTTTGCTGGGCTGACGGCCTAATCCCTTTTGCCTTGTCACTGACCTGGAGCAAATGTGCAGACAAGGCATGCTGATTATATTGTTCTGTATACCAACGTTGGGTCTGTAACTGAAAATGGTGAAGCCATAATAGCTGTGCAACTAATATATTCACGAAGAAGCCAGCCATGGCAAATCTTGCAAGACTATGCTTCCGCACAGTGCTGTATAGTCGTCTTGTCACATATGGGATATTTTGCATTCCCAGCATCTTCTCCTTTTTTTTTTTTTCTTTTGTAGTTGCTATTAAATGGGAGGGGGCCCTGATGTATTAAGGCTCTATAATGCATTGGAGCCCACCCATTTGAGGAGTGACCTCACCTGAATGTGGTAGTGTTTATTAGTATAAAATGACAATATTCATATCTCTGCTTATTTGTGTTGAATAAATTCTTATTTATATTCTACAGTTGGCATGACATTTGTAAGCCTTTTTCTTTCCCATCTTTGAACTTTAAAAAACAAATTGGGTTAATTTTTCTTAAGGCTGGATAGGCATATACTAATTAGTTAAACTTGGGCGGAACATGGTAAATGAGAAATTAAACAGGGTCCTTAATGGAAAACTAATACTCGACACCCAAACAAGAGAAAACAGCTTTGCGAATACCTTACCTTATTAAAGCAGAGTTCCACCCAAAAATGAAACTGCCACTTTAAGTACAGCTGACCCCCTGTCACGACACATTTGGCATGTCATTTTTTTTTGGGGGGGGGCGGATACCCTCTTTTTAGAGCTCCCACTTCCTCCCGGGCTTTGCGGCTCCAGAAGGAAGTTCACCTCTCTCCCCTCCCTGCAATCTTCTGGGACATGTCACAGGTCCCAGAAGATTGCCCGGCCATTCACAGCGCGGCTTGCGCATGCTCAGTGCGTGCCTGTGGTGCCCACAGTAAGAATACCAGCACTGTGGGGAGAGGAGCGGGGCTTTGTACGCTTGCATCGCTGGACCGTGAGTGTCCAATTATTAAAAGTCAGCAGCTACACTTTTTGTAGCTGTTGACTTTTTTAATTTTTTTTTTTTTTTTTCGGCGGAACTCCGAAAGGTACTTCAAAGGGTATTTTCACACTGCTCTGTAGCAAATGTTTTTGTGATGTTTCACATGCGTTTACTGTGCGTTTTTTGGGTTGCCTGCACCTGTGAAAAATGGACATGTCGCTCAAAAGCACCAAATATGCCAGATCGTGGTGTGTTTTTACAGTGATTTTTGCTGCGATTTGCATTCATTTCATGTTTTTGGTGTGGTTTTCAAAACTGCACTAAAGATGCAGCATGCATAATTTATCAAAACGCACTGCACCTGTAACGCAGTGGTGTGAGAAGTCCCATAGGATTTAAAGGGAAACGTTTTTCTTGTAAGGAAAAAATGCAGGAAAAATCTGTGTGCAAGGGCCCTAACACTCAGATCTCCATTCACAAAGTAATGGTGTTTGACCACTACTAGTGGTGGTCTATCTATATGAAAGAAGGGAACTGTGGAAGGTGCAGATATGCATGAACATGAGAGAAGGATGCTTATGTGGTAATCTACTTTAACCAGCCAACCCCTCAATTGTCCTGGATCATGTGGCCCCGTCCAAGGGAGTGCTGGAAAACTTTTTTGCTGACATCCAAGTCACTGTTGAGTCCTGTACTGATGTAGAAGTTAGTAGGAACCTAAATGCAGCGGTGGACTAATGACATTCAGTCTCAGCAAACTTCACCGGGGATGTTACCTTTTGAGGCATACTTTTATATACTGAAAGGGTTGTTTTACTGGCAAACAGCAGTTTTGGGGCTTTTTATTTTGCTCCTCTTTGCCTAATGTGCACAATGGAAGATCGTAGGGAGAGTTTTTAATTCCTACCTCCCAAATATGGAATTTGAGAAAGTGGGGCACGTTGGTGTGGCGAAGCCATAGCAAAAATGGGTGTGGCTTAATTGCCGTAAAGGGACATAAACTATACTATTTACCTCTTTTGAATCCGTTGTCATGCTTAAGAACAGGCCGAAAAAATGTGGAAATGTTGCCAGACACAGAAAATTAAAATTACTGGGGACTATTTAGCAGCCATGAACTGCTGAGACAATAAATACCTTGGTAAGCAGTGTGTAATATATGGCACAGCCAACAAGTACTGTGGTCAGGAGTATGGCACACACAACATAGTGTATGCGGCGCAAGTTTCAGAGTATATAAGAAGGAATGCACTTATGCTGGTGGCTTAAAGGAAGAAAATAACCTGATATCCATGATCAGTAGGGGGAATGATCCCGGCGTTGGTGAATAAAGTGAAAACAAAGTCCATGTGTTGGGGCATAGAGGAAAGCAAATGTACTTTTTAGGGCTGAAACAACTAATCGATTAATCGACAACTAATCGATTATGAAATTAATCGATTACTATTTTCATAACTGATTAATCGGCCAGTAACATAATGGGGTTAAAAAATAAAATGAGCCCTTTATAGTACAAAAAGAGCAAATAATCACTACTGTAAATATTACTTTCAGTTTTACAGTAAAAAATGAACCCCTTACAGTAGTGATTATTTGCTTTTTTTTGTACTATAAAGGGCTAATTTTAGTTTTTTAACCCCATTATGTTACTAAACGTCTTAGACCTGGTTCACATCTATGTTTTTTGCAGAAACGCACTACAGTTCATTTACATGGTTTCCTATGGAACAATATACTTCAATGGAGAATCTGCAGAAAAGCATGTAATGTGTTTTTGCAGCAATTTGTGTTCTTTAATCTGCCCAACAACAAATTGGCCCAAAAAAAATGCAAAAACACAAATCGCAGCAAAATCATGTGCGCAAAAATCAAAACGCACAGCAAAAAGCACTGCAGAAACAGATCAAAAGCAAACTGCATAGGTGTGTACTGAGCCTTATGCTGGTCACACGGATCAATTTTCAGATGAGAATATTCAGACGAAAAATCTTTGTACATTCACTGAATGAAAGAATTATGTTTGAAATGTTCACTTGTTTTTAACATTCTGTTTTTAAAATGAACGTAATTTCTGATTGAAAACCACATACACTGTCTGAAAATTCCTATCACCAAGACATTTTCTATTATTTCCAAATTTTCCTGTCACTGTGGTTGAAAATGAACGTCGATTTGACCCCACTAACGATTAGAAAAACAAACGAACGTTCTTAAAATTACATTTTTTTTTTAAGGAAGACATTGTTTGTTTTTAGGAAAAAAAAATTGATCTCTGAGTCTGATATTTACCAGATTCACCCTCTAATAGTATATACAGTATATCTCTCCTCTAATAGTATATACAGTATATAACTCCTCTAATAGTATATACATTACATCTCTTCTGTCTGTTATTCTCAGAGTGGATTAGATATTTTGCTCCCTAACCATATAGTTGGTTATTTATATTTACCACTGCATAGAGATATTTAAGAATAAATTATCATTTTTTTTTTTTTAAACTTTACATATTAACTAAATTATACACCACACTTTTTTTTTTTAAGGTTATTAACCGATTAATCGAAACAATAATCGGCCAACTAATCGATTATGAAAATAATCGTTAGTTGCAGCCCTAGTACTTTTATTGATGTGTAGAGGGGGAAAATACCCTGGCATCACTGGGTAAAAGAAATACTGGCACTGGTGAGTAGAGGGAAAACCTGCCCTACTTGTCAGTTAGTGGAGGGAAAAAATTACCTTGCATTGTTAAATGGTGACTGGAAAAAAAAATGCCCTGGTGCTAGTGCCCGTGAAGTCACTCCCTTTCCACCCCCCCCCCCCCATATCAGTTCTCAGAAAATGTATGCCCCGCCTTTGCTAGAATAATGCACTGGTTTAGGTGGGCAGCAATCATCCTTTCCCCAAACCATTGCTAGTCAATGGGTACATATCTCCCTAGCATTGTTACTTAGTGGGGTACAATCTTAGTGGTCAGTAGCGTCCAACTTTTCCATGAATATTTATCATCATTATGGTCAGTGGGGTGCAATGTTCCCCAGCATTGGTGTACCACGTTTCCCACAATATTAGCGGTCAGTGGTGTAAAACTTGTATCCCAATATTAGTAGTCAGTGGGATACCACATGTCTTGCAATATTAGTGGTCAGTGGGATCCAGCTCCTCCCCAATATTAGCAGCCATTGGGATGGGGGAAGGGTGGGGGGGTTCTAGATATAGTGCATAATCACTTTTTTTTTTTTTTGCTGCCACCATTCCCCATACCCAATAGGGCAAGAATGTGTTCCAACCCAACTACACATTTTTCTCCTCCCTTTTCTTTTTTTCATGTGTATTTAATTTTATTATCAGTTTGCTTTTAACACAGTGGTCAACATTATGCCAGTGACTAAACTTAGTCCCTGCACACCTTTCCCGTCTGATGCATTGCATTAAAACACATGAACAATCCCGTTTTTTGTTTCTTTAGGACTGCCAATTAATTTGAATTGGTTGCCAACACATGAGTGCAAACAATAAAAAAAAAATGCACCTGCACCTCTTTTCTGATGCACCGCACCTCAAAACATGGTAGCTCATTACCGTCTGTTACTTTAGTGCTTTGGGGTGCCAATAAAAAGAATGAATTTACAGCAGGTAAATTTGGTATTGAACATGTCACCATTTTTTTTCTAGGTAAATATATTTCTAAATGTGCTATTAACATCAAATTTTCACCACATGTCGGTAACAACAAAGAAACCAAAATAAATAAGTTCCATGTAATAAAATTGAATGACACAGGGAAAAAGCATTGAACACATGAATAAATGGAGGTGCAAAAAGGCATGGAAAACCAAGACACCAGCTGAAATCTATCAGTAATTAGAAAGCAGTCCTGCCCTTTGTCAGTCCAAATTAAAGCGAAGTTCCACCTAAAAGCGGAAGCTCTCCATATCTGCCTCCTTCAGCCCCCCCCTTCCGGTGACACATTTTGCCATCTTTCGGGGGGGAGGGGGTACCTGGTTTTTGACAGGTGACTGTCCCCACTTCCGAGAGATCTCGCCACAGTGAGATCACTCGTAAGTTCGGCCCCCTTCTTCCACCACCGGGCTATTCTAAAAGCGCAGCGCACTTTGCACAGTAGGGAACCGCTGGTTTCCCCTACAGGCAATGGTGACGGCAGCACCCAAGAGCTGATGGAAACATCGGCTGGGGTGCCGACATCGCTCGATTCCAGGACAGGTAAGTGTCCTAATATTAAAAGTCAGCAGCAGGGTGCGGCGGAATGCTGCATTAATATTGGCTGGCTCAGTCCAAACTGATGGCCTATAAAAAGGTGTCTCATTACCAATGTTTCACACAAACATCTCATGATGGGTAACAGCAAAGAGCGCTCTCAAGACCTTCGCAATTTTATTGTTGCAAAACATACTGATGGCATTGGTTACAGGAGGATTTCTAAACTTCCGAATGGTCTAGCACTGTTGGGGCTATAATCCGGAGGTGGAAAGCACATAATTTCACCATAAACCTGCCACAACCAGGTCCTCGCAATATTTCTGACAGGAGTGAAAAGAATTATCAGGAGAGTTTTGTAAGAGCCAACGACTACTTGTGGAGAGCTTCAGAAAGACCTGGAATTGGCAAGTACAATTGTTTCAAAGAAAACAATAAGTAATGCACTCAACCGCCATGACCTGTATGCATGCTCACCACGCAAGACTGCATTGCTGAAGAAACAACATGTTGAAGCTTGTTTAAAGTTTGCTGCACAACATTTAGAGAAGCCTGTGAAATACTGAGAGGATCTAGTCTGGTCAGATGAGACCATAATACACACCATGCTTGGAGTTCAAATGGCAAACTCTCGTTTGGTTTCAAAGAAAGAAAATAAAGCTGATAGAATGGCCCATCCAATAGAAAATCTATGGAGAGAACTTAAGATCAGCGTTCAAAGCAGATGCCCACGAAACCTTCAAGATTAGAAGGCTGTGTGGAAGAATGGGCCAAAAATTACACCTGAGCAATGCATGCGACTAGTTTCTCCATACAGGAAGCATATTGAAGCAGTCATTACCAACAAAGGATTTTGCACAGAGTTTTAAATTAAATTTCAGTTAGCGTGTTTTTTCCCTGTGTCATTTCTTTTGGGCTCTTTGTATGCATTGATTGCATGTGTTACCGACGTGAAGATTTCAGGTCAATGGCGCCTTTAGAAATATATTTACCTAGAAAAATGGGGACATGTTCAATACTTATTTTACCCGCTGTAAGTAGCCTCCAACCTTTGATCAGGGTAATGGCTTTGCTGATTGTCGCTGTCCACAATATTTCAACTGTTTTTGATGTATTTAGTTTGAGTGCTATTTTAATAAACAGGCTTTGCTTTTCTGGTAATTGCTTTTGGCATGAATTATTAAACAGAAACTATATTTCTTTTTCTCTAGTCTGTGAAGAATAAAGTGAACAGAAGGTCTGTTGGAATCATGGAATATACAGAAGAGCCAGCAGACAAAGTAAGTATGTCGTTGCACTTGTTCTTTCATCGTTGAGGATAATCTTCAGGTAAGTGTCTGGTTGGTGCATGGATATCAGATGACTTGTCCCTATTGCCATACACCTCAGAATTTAAAATTTTAATTCATGTCCATTGTTGGCCTAGTCGTGTGAGACACTTTCTCCAGCAATAGGTGTCCTCTGGTGACTGTGGACAATCTCAGTTTGCATTACTGCCAAATTTCTAAATTCTACCACAAGAATATTGATTACAGGGTACTTGTGGAGCCTCATGTTTTCAGATTCAGTCGATTCAGCAAAAAACATTGTTCACTTTGCAAAGGGGAATTTGCGCCAGAGCTTTGTGAATGTGGGTAAATCCACTTTGTAAAGAATACCCAATCAAGCGCAAGGAAAAAAAACATGCATTTGATATGATTTTGTTTTTGGCAAATAGGGCTGTTTCCATTTGCATACATTATTCAGAACTAGAATCCGTATTAGGGGAAATAATATTTATTAACACAGTAACGCATTGCAACCAAACACATTTTTTCACTGATTTGACCTTTGTTGACTCAAGCTTCGGTATATATCCACCTTAATTTCTTACTGCCTATTGAATGTTTATCTCCCTCTGTGCCTTAAAGAAATGTTGCTTTATAATTCGGTGTATTTGAGGGTGAACCTGCCACACCACTGCACCCAGGGGGAATGGAGTTCAACAAATTTATGCCATAGCTCCTTTACTATCGTTACTTTAGCACATCACGCTTCAATTTCAGAAGCCAGCTCTATGCTGATACCTTTCTTGCTTGCTGCTGCAAAGTGCCAGACAGTTCAAGCCCTTTTACTACCAGAGGGCTTAGCTACAAACTTTCAGTATTCTATTCTTTAAAAGTGTTTCCAGAATTTCTCACTTCATGTATGAACATTTTTTGTTACAGCCCAAGGCACATGCTTTTAAAGTGAAAAATTTTACATCTCCAACAAAGTGTCTGCGCTGTACATCTGTTATGGTTGGTGTGGCACGGCAAGGATTGTGCTGTGAAGGTGAGGAATACAACATTGCAAAAATATAAATACAATATCAGGAGAGACCAGTCTAATTTCTTTGTTTTTGTGTGTGTAGTTTGTGGCCACGTGTGCCATGTGTCATGCCGGGAGGGTGCCAATATCTGCCCTTCACCACCTAGTCAGACTAAGAAGATATATGGAGTGGATCCAGTGACTGGAAGTGGAACAGCTCTGGAAGGATACTTATCGGTGTGTATTCTCCACTTCATTCTCATATATTACACATTAAAGTGATATTAAAGTCTTTTGTTAATTAAAAAAAAAAAAAAGTGTCATGCTTACCTGCTCTGTGTAATGGTTTTGCACAGAGCAGCCCGGATCCTCCTCTTCTCGGGTCCCATGCCGGCCCTCCTGGCTCCTCCTTCCTGCTGGGTGCCCCCACAGCAAGCAGCTTGCTGTGGGGGCACCCAAGCAGGCACGCTCTCGACCCGCGGCTCTAAGTGTCCATTCATACACGGAGCCGTGGCTTGGCCCCGCCCCCTCCATCTCCTGATTGGCTAACTGGCTGTGATTGACAGCAGTGGGAGCAAATTTCTCCCGCTGCTGCCAAAAGCCAATCAGCAGTCTCTTGTGGACATGGCTGGATCTAGAGGGGGCTCAGCTAAGTCCTCTGGGCTGCTGTACACAGATTTTTTTACCTTCATGCATGAAGGTAAAAACGCTTGTGCCTTTGCAACTACTTTAATTATTTTTCTGTTTGACCACTAATTTTATACAAAGTTGTATGAAGAGGGCAATATTGCTATCCTTTTCTAGATCACGTATTTCTGCATGTCCTGTATACAAGTGCCTTGTATGTAGGCACCTATTCTAACTATATGATGTGTCTGTTTTGATCTCTTAAGAAAACATTTCAATTAAACAAATGAAAATAGACATCTGGCCAGTGTGTGTGTGCGCGCGCATACATGCATGTATGTTCACACCCTTTACTGCTATAGCCTTTGATTGGCTAAAATAATTGAGACTAGCACAACTCGTAACGAAGCCCTGGATAGGTTGAGGGGTACTTCTTGCTTTTTAACTGCCTTAGCATCCTGTTTGGATAAATGATATCCAATATATCTGGAGATGGAAAATCCTTAATACCCAAGAATGTTCCTGTTGTTCAGAGACATACCACACGTTGTCCACATTGGATATGTTTTTGGTCCCTCCGAAACCACTTGTTTGAACTATGTAAGACTTACTGTTATGTCCCTTCGACACTGGGTCTCTCAGGGTGTTGCTAGCAATGCTGCCAGTATCCGCTCAGGCTGGATGCACTGCTTAACCAGGAAAGGGTTTATTACTCACTCAGAAAGCGATGTGCATTCTTAAATGTAGGAGTCATAATACAACAGGTCTCCCTCTAAGTATCGTGCAGCTGCTTCCAGTCCCACACACACTCGTGACTGACTTCCTGGTACAGCCCCTCCCCCAGCATGCATCAGGAGAAAATGGTTAAGGGTCACAGTGATTCTGCACAAACATTACACTTACCAAGGATTATCTCCAGACTATTTCCCACTTATGCTGTCCCTAGTAGTGGGCACTGAGGTGGGATACCGTATCTGGCAGATGAGCTCACTATGTTTAGATGACCACTGGAGTTATGTTTCAGTGCTTCAGTGATCACTTGTCTCTATATGATCCTGCTATGGCTATTGATGCCGAATCAGAGACTTTCGAGACTGTGTTATGTGGCCCTGTTTCTAGAGCTATAGGTTTGTCCATAAAACTCACTAAATTTAAAAGTGTTTGAAGAGAAGCTGAACTAACCAAGCACCCCACCTTGGTCAATTCAAACCTTGGTAACATTGTGCCAGGGCATATGATTTGTCATTGCTAAAACAGACCACAAAAAATGTATATCCAGAAAATATTGAAATTTAAAGATAAGCAAGTAGTTTACTTTTCTCATCTGTCCAGACCTTCCTAATCGACCTATACTTGAGTTTATTTAACCAAGTACATGGTTATGGTTTCCTAAATGGCTCTGCTATAGGCATTGATACCAGGTGGGAGGCCTTCAAGACTATGCTGTGTGGCTGCTTTTCTAGTGCTATGGGTTTGGCCAGAAAACTCCCTAAATTTTAAATGTTTCTGAAGATAATCTTAGGTATTCTAAATTGAAATATACCAAACATACCACCTCACAGGCAATTCAAACCTGGCCGCATTGTGCCAAAGCATATGATTTGTCATTGCCAGAACAGACCCAAAAAAAACTCATGTATCAAAGCTAGAGAATTATTGAATTTGTAGATAAGCGCGTAGTTAACCAGATCTGCCTAGACAAAATATTCTAGTGCAAGGATCTATAACCCCCAAAGTGTATTGCTAAAACAAACCAAATATCTCACGAATGCTTATTTCAAATTTTATAAACTGTATATCAAACACAGGCCCACTATACTTTGGAAGAATGGGGGGAATATCTAACACAAATGCTTCTGCCCAAACTATCCCTTTAAAAATAGATGTGCATTTATTGCGCCTATGACATTTCAGAAGAGATGGCAATCTTAAAAAATTCCCCATAATAAAACCCTCAGATTAGATGGCTTTACTATAGTGCTGTATAGGCCTTTTAAAGAACTTCTGGTGTCTTATCTCTTAAATATATTCAAGCAATCATTAAAAGATAGCTGCCTTCCTCCATCCTTACATGAGGCTCTAATATTTTCAACCTTGTATATAGAGTTTTAGCTATAGTTGCTGCTGTTATGAGTTATGAGTGACTCATGCATTTTACAACATATTTACATTGTGCATGTTTATCCATGTAATGTGTAACTATTATGCAGTTGCTATGGCAAATAATGGTCATCTTAGGTAAATCCTCTGTATTGAAGGTCTTTACTGGAATGTAAATTTGCCAACACTGTAAAGCACTGGTTAACCTGAAACTATGCAATTAAAGTGCGAAATGAGGAATTGGCATCAGAACATGTAATAAACATTGAAAGTGACCTTTAAAGTGATACTAAAGTCTAGTTATTTTTGTTTTTTATTTCTTTAAAAATAACAAACATGATATACTTACCTGCTCTGCAAAATGGTTTTGCACAGAGCAGCCTGGATCCTCCTCTTCTCGGGTCCCTCTTTGGTGCTCCTGGCCCCTCCCTCCTGCCAAGTGTCCCCATAGCAAGCAGCTAGCTATGGGGGCACCTGAGCCGAGCTGCATAGTGGTTATCTATAAGGATATACATGCCTCCTGCATGTATCCTTACCTGTCAAATGTCTCCCCTCTGCCTGTTATGAGACCCAAAAAACTGCAGATTCTGTGAGTGGGTCTGTTGTCCGGAGCTCGGTGGGTGGAGTCATGATGTCAGTAGACTCCCCGCCCACCTCTACACTCCCCTTGTCAACATGCATTTTCTCCTGTGTATTTCTTACACTGAGCTTCTGCTATGATCACTAACATCCAGTCAAAACCCAGAAAAGTCACCACATGACTTAAGCATGCCCAATCATGCTGAGGTGTGGAGCAGCCAATCATGGGAGAGCTGGAGTTGGAGGGGATCTGAAGTACACAGAATTCCTCTCTCAGGCTCCTGCATGAGACTTAAATCACCTGTCACTCACAGCAAGGGGGAAGATCTGACTCCTATTTCTCTGTCAGTTTTTATCTCCCTGAAAAAAGATAAAAGAACTGCTCAGAGCTGGGTTACCTCTTTGTGGCAAAACTGGGCACATATGACATGAAATCCTTTACTGTACAGGGTGAAAGCCTTCATTAGGAAAACTATTTTCGGGTTTACGTCAACTTGAATGTATCAAGATAAAAAAAAAAACCTGCCTTTGCAACCAAAAAAAATTTTGCGATGCTATTGGTTACATCCTTCTAAAAATGTCCGTTGCCTGGCTGTTCAAATTGCTTCAAAGCATCGAGTCATGGACCAAGAGCAACATGCAAATCTTGGTATACATGTTTGTTCCAGGTCACTGACTGAATTTAAAACGATTGAATCGGCATGGCAGCCAGGTAATTGGTGTTTCCAGTTTAGTTGGCCTACATATTCTTTCAGCACAGCTTTCCTTTTAAGAAAAGCGGATAATTGTACCATAAACATACACCATGTGTAGCTGACATGAAAATCTTTTACAGTATGTTAGGAAAAAGTCACTATGGGGCTTTGAGAGACTTTCGTTAAGCCGTTCCCCCTATATACAAATGTCTGTAGTCTTGTACACGGCTCATCATCCATGGGACTACTATGCTTGCCTGCGAATGTGTTGCTCTGTTAATGCTACAGATATACTGTGTTGCACATCCCCATGTTAACTCTTGTTTAAATCTTAATGATTGAAGACCTGAATTTGACATTCTAGGGTAATTTTTAAAAGGATTGGCTTTGCATGCAATGAAGTATGTTTGTTAGCCTGTTCCAAGGTGTTACTGGTCTTAATCGAATAGTTACAGGGATAAGTCTCCTCTGTGTCTAACTTTTTTGAAAGCCATAGAAGCTGGAGTAGTTTTCCTTGGTGTCGTTTCATAGTTTATAGTACATTGCCAAGGGATGGTCAATCATGGGAATAAAATGATCCTAATACAGAAACAGTGCTTCCATTGGGTCATTTTGCAATTTCTGACTTTTCCAGTAGATTGAGCTGGATGATTGATGTCTGCAGCTATAAATGTTAGAACACCGTAGCCAGTAATATAATTTTCCAGGAAATCTGCTTTGAGTTTCAATACTAAGCAAATGTAAGGGATTGATGCTATATGTCCGATGACCTGTGTCTCTGAAGTCCCACTTTATTATTGTAATTTTTCCAAAAGAGTTGATGTGAGACAATATATAATTAGACCGTAAGTAGTCTGTGTCGGTTACTATAACTAATGTATTCTGTATTTAGATCCCCAAGCCAGCTGGAGTAAAGAAGGGATGGCAAAAATCCTATGTAATCATAAGTGATTTTAAGATCCTCATATATGATGCCAACAGTCAAGCAAATGCAATTCTACAGGCCATTGACATGAGGTTTGTACCAGAGTGCATAATCCTGCTGTCAAATGTGCACACTACCAATTTGTTTTCTGTGTGTGTTTTCCCCGTTTACTTTTCCCCGTTTACTTTTTTTGCTGGGGAGCAATACGTGTTTTTCTTGTATCTTACAAAAATATATGATCTGTAAGCATGTCTGCCTTTAAAATGTCAGAAAGGAAAGTGATAAGCAATGTGAACCACTGCACTACCAATTAAACTATATTGAGTTAAATTATGTGATATCTAACATAAAAAAAAATATATATATATATATATATATATATATATATATATATATATATATATATATATATATATATATATATATATATATATATATATATATATATATATATATATATATATATATATATATACACTACCGTTCAAAAGTTTGGGGTCACCCAAACAATTTTGTGTTTTCCATGAAAAGTCACACTTATTCACCACCATACGTTGTGAAATGAATAGAAAATAGAGTCAAGACATTGACAAGGTTAGAAATAATGATTTGTATTTGAAATAACATTGTTTTTACATCAAACTTTGCTTTCATCAAAGAATCCTCCTTTTGCAGCAATTACAGCATTGCACACCTTTGGCATTCTAGCTGTTAATTTATTGAGGTGAGCTGGAGAAATTGCACCCCACGCTTCTAGAAGCAGCTCCCACAAGTTGGATTGGTTGGATGGGCACTTCTGGCGTACCATACGGTCAAGCTGCTCCCACAACAGCTCAATGGGGTTCAGATCTGGTGACTGTGCTGGCCACTCCATTACCGATAGAATACCAGCTGCCTGCTTCTGCTGTAAATAGTTCTTGCACAATTTGGAGGTGTGTTTAGGGTCATTGTCCGGTTGTAGGATGAAATTGGCTCCAATCAAGCGCTGTCCACTGGGTATGGCATGGCGTTGCAAAATGGAGCTATAGCCTTCCTTATTCAGAATCCCTTTTACCCTGTACAAAGCTCCCACCTTACCAGCACCAAAGCAACCCCAGACCATCACATTACCTCCACCATGCTTAACAGATGGCGTCAGGCATTCTTCCAGCATCTTTTCATTTGTTCTGCGTCTCACAAACGTTCTTCTTTGTGATCCAAACACCTCAAACTTGGATTCATCCGTCCACAACACTTTTTTCCAGTCTTCCTCTGTCCAATGTCTGTGTTCTTTTGCCCATCTTAATCTTTTTCTTTTATTGGCCAGTCTCAGATATGGCTTTTTCTTTGCCACTCTGCCCTGAAGCCCAAAATCCCGCAGCCGCCTCTTCACTGTAGATGTTGACACTGGTGTTTTGCGGGTACTATTTAATGAAGATGCCAGTTGGGGACCTGTGAGGCGTCTGTTTCTCAAACTAGAGACTCTAATGTGCTTATCTTCTTGCTTAGTTGTGCAACGCGGCCTCCCACTTCTTTTTCTACTCTGGTTAGAGCCTGTTTGTGCTGTCCTCTGAAGGGAGTAGTACACACCGTTGTAGGAAATCTTCAATTTCTTTGCAATTTCTCGCATGGAATAGCCTTCATTTCTAAGAACAAGAATAGACTGTCGAGTTTCAGATGAAAGTTCTCTTTTTCTGGCCATTTTGAGCGTTTAATTGACCCCACAAATGTGATGCTCCAGAAACTCAATCTGCTCACAGGAAGGTCAGTTTTGTAGCTTCTGGAAGGAGCTAGACTGTTTTTAGATGTGTGAACATGATTGCACAAGGGTTTGCTAATCACCAATTAGCCTTCTGAGCCAATGAGCAAACACATTGTACCATTAGAACACTGGAGTGATAGTTGCTGGAAATGGGCCTCTATACACCTATGTAGATATTGCACCAAAAACTAGACATTTGCAGTTAGAATAGTCATTTACCACATTAGCAATGTATAGAGTATATTTGTTTAAAGTTAGGACTAGTTTAAAGTTAGCTTCATTTAAAAGTACAGTGCTTTTCCTTCAAAAATAAGGACATTTCAATGTGACCCTAAACTTTTGAACGGTAGTGTATATATATATATATATTACACTATACACACAGTGAATTTAAGTAAAATCATGAAAGCTGCTGCAACCACTTATTTGTGTTCCCACAAATGCAATAATAGTGAATGCTAGTGATAATATCAAACATTTGTGTTGTGAAGCTATAACCAAAATGACAAATGTACACAAATAAATACACCAGGTGTGTGTGTATACCACAGTAGTCAAATTATGGCCTAAATAAAGTCCCACATATATATCATATAGTTCATTCAACATCAATCTCATTACCGTGAGGTGGGAGAAAAGCATTTGATCCCCTGCTGATGTTGTACGTTTGCCCACTGACAAACAAATGATCAGGCTAGGATTTTAATGGTAGGTTTATTTTAACAATGAGAGACAGAAAAACCACAAAACAATCCAGAAAAATGTATTTCAAAAAAGTTTTATAAATTGATTTGCATTTTAAAAGTATTTGACCCCTTCGCAAAACATGACATGGGTGGCAAGACCCTTGTTGGCAATCAGAGGTCAGACGTTTCTTGTAGTTGGCCACCAGGTTTGTATACATCTCAGGTGGAATTTTGTCCCACTCCTCTTTGCAGATCCTCTCCAAGTCATTTAAGGTTTTGAGGCTGATGTTTGGTAACTTGAACCTTCAGCTCCCTCCATATTTTAGGATTAAGGTCGGGAGACTGACTAGGCAGCTCCAGGACCTTAATGTGCTTCTTCTTGAGACACTCCTTTGTTGCCTTGGCTGTGTGTTTTGGGTCACTGTCATGCTGAAATACCCATCTGTGACCCATTTTCAGTGCCCTGGCTCAGAGAAGGACCCAAGATCACCCAAGATTTGATGGTACATGGCCCCGTCCATCGTCCCTTTATTGCAGTGAAGTTGTCTTGTCCCATTAGCAGAAAAACACTCCCAAAGCATTGTTTTCACTTCCATGTTTGACGATGGGGATGGTGTTCTTGGTGTCATAGGCAGCATTCCTCCTCCTTCAAACATGGCAAGTTGAGTTGATGCCAAAGAGCTTGATTTTGGTCTCATCTGACCACAGCACTTTCACCCAGTTCTTCTCTGAATCATTCAGATGTTCATTAACCACTAGGCGTCCGCGCTATAGCCGAAAGACGGCTACAGCGCGGACGCTAATTGCCGGGAGGCCGTCCCTGGACGGCCTCCTGTTTACTTTCGCATTGCGCGCTCCCGCGGGTGCGCATCGAGGAAGTTCTGTGCTGGCCGTGTCCCTTGGACACAGCCAGTCACAGATCGCTGAAAACGGCCAATCCTAGCGGCCGTTTTCAGCGCGATCGGCGGTGCCAATGAGAGATGATCTCATATGTAAACATATGAGATCGTCTCTCATCGCCGGTGTTTTGCGGCTCTGCCTCCTCACACAGAGACAGCGTGTGAGGAGGGAGAGCGAACCGCTGCGGCGGTAAGTGAAAAAAAAAAAAACGAAAAAATAAAGTGTCCTCACTGACATCTATCCCTGTCATCTGTCCCTGCCATCTGTCCCTGTAATCATGTACCTGCCATCTGTCCCTGTAATCATGTCCCTGCCACCTGTCCCTGCCATCATGTCCCTGCCATCATGTCCCTGCTGTCATGTCCCTGCCATCTGTCCCCACTGCCATCTGTCCCCAGTTCCACGTATAAGTGCCATCTGTCATCAGTGCCACATAGTGCCATCTGTCATCAGTGCCACATAGTGCCATCTGTCATCAGTGCCACATAGTGCCATCTGTCATCAGTGCCACCTGTCAGTGTCACGTGCCATCTGTCATTAGTGTCACGTGTCATCAGTGTCATCAGTGCCACGTATTAGTGCCATCTGTCATCAGTGCCACGTATTAGTGCCATCTGTCATCAGTGCCACGTATCAGTGCCACGTATTAGTGCCATCTGTCATCAGTGCCACGTATTAGTGCCATCTGTCATCAGTGCCACGTGTCATCAGTGCCACATATTAGTGCCATCTGTCATCAGTGCCACGTGTCATCAGTGCCACATATTAGTGCCATTTGTCATCAGTGTCACGTGTCATCAGTGCCATGTATTAGTGCCATCTGTTTTCAGTGCCATGTATTAGTGCCATCTGTCATCAGTGCCATGTATTAGTGCCATCTGTCATCAGTGCCACGTATTAGTGCCATCTGTCATCAGTGCCACATCAGTGTCAGTGCCACGTATCAGTGCCATCTGTCATCGGTGCCACATCAGTGCCACGTATCGGTGCCATCTGTCATCAGTGCCACGTCAGTGTCATATGTCATTGTCCTGGTTCTCCAAGGCCTTCAAAAGTGTAATAGGTAGTCAACAAGTTAGATGTGTCATTTATGCTCCTAGAACACGTTTTGACGTTCCCTGCATGTTGGGCCTCTCTATGTGGCCAGGCTGTGAAAAAGTCCCACACATGTGGTATCATAATACTCAGGAGGAGTAGCAGAATGTATTTTGGGGTGTTATTTGTGGTATACACATGCCATGTGAGAGAAATAACCTATTATAATGTCAATTTTGTGGGGGGGGGGGGAGAATCTTCATTTTGCAAAGAATTGTGGGAAAAAATGACAACATCAAAAACCTCACCATACATCTTACTAAATACCTTAGAATGTCTACTTTCAAAAAAGGGGTCATTTGGGGGGTAGTTGTACTTTCCTGACATGTTAGGGTCTCAAGAAATGAGATAGGCTGTCCGTACATCAGGTGTGATCAATTTTTTATGATTTGCACCACAGCTTGTAGACTCTCTAACTTTCACAAAGACCAAATAATATCCACTAATTTTGGTTATTTTTACCAAAGATATGTAGCAGTATAAATTGTGGCCAAAATTTATGAAGAAAAAATATTTTGCAAAATTTTATCACAGAAACGAAGAAAAATGCGTTTTTTTTTCAAAATTTTCGGTCTTTTTTCATTTATAGCGCAAAAAATAAAAAGCCCAGAGGTGATCAAATACCACCAAAAGAAAGCTCTATTTTGTATGAAAAAAAGGACACAAAATTCATTTGGGTACAGTATAACATGACTGAGCAATTGTCATTCAAAGTGTGAGAGCGCTGAAAGCTGAAAATTGGTCTGGTCACGAAGGGGGTTTAAGTGCCCAGTTGTCAAGTGGTTAACAAACTTCAGACGGGACTGTACATGTGCAGTGGGATTGAGCAGGGGAAACTTGCAGGCGCTGCAGGATTTCAGTCCTTCATGGCATAGTGTGTTACCAATTGTTTTCTTGGTGATTATGATCCCAGCTGCCTTGAGATCATTGACCAAATTCTCCTGTGTAGTTCTGGGCTGTTTCCTCACTGTTCTCTTGATCATTGAAACTCCACGAGGTGAGATCTTGCATGGAGCCCCAGACTAAGGGAGGTTGACAGTTATTTTGTGTTTTCTTCCATTAAAATTATAGACTGATCATTTCTTTGTCAGTGGGCAAAACGTACAAAATCAGCAGGGTATCAAATACTTTTTTTCCCTCGCTTTAATGTTTCAAAACGTTAGTAATAGAATATTTCCTTCACCAATGTGGTGGCTGTATTATACATCATGTGCTCCTTTTAGGCTGACAGAACTCTCACCTTCAGTAAATGAAGTATGACATGATATTTGGACACTGCTGTTTCCCCACTCATCGGGTTAGGACCACTTTAGCCTTCTATCTACAGGCAGGGACGTTGATAGGAGGGAGGGGGGTTAGGGGGGGTCCAAACCACCCCAGAGCATCAGTTAATGTCACAGCAGCTAGGCTAGTGTAGCCTATCAGGTGTGGGAGCCACACTGCCACTGGGAAGTTAAAAATGTGTTTGTTCCCAGTCTGCCTGCATTGTAAAACAATGGGTCATTACATGGGAGGTCTTGTATGATGTTAGGAGGGAGGGAGGAAGGCACTTATGATGAGTTTCAGCTACCTATTGGCTAAGGAGGCAGCAGGGGGAAGTGCTGCAGCCTCCTTAGCCAATGGGTACACAAAGTGCATGGTCCTTCCCTCCAAAATTCATCCAACAGCCTTCTTGTCTTAGTGGGTGTGGGAAGAAGCAACTCTGATGCGGGAGAAGGCTGAACAGAAGCTGCAGGATTGCATGAAATGAGTGAACTTCCTGCAGTGATCAGAGATGAGAGAGGAGAAAAGTTACTTTCACATGTTTCCTTTTATTTCATCGGCATCTCTCACCCCCAGCTTAATTTCCCCTCCCTCCGTCTACTACATGGCTGTACATGTGGCTGGTAAGACCATGCAGTAAATCACTCACACCGATCCTCACGCCTCTCCCCTGTTCACTTTCTCCCGTTATTTTCTGCTTTTCACCTCCCATATATCTGCACTGAACACATCCTGCAGCCTCTCACATTTTGACATTCCACTCTAGAAGCCCACACACTGTCTGCGAACACCCTTTCCACTACTAAAGTGAGACTCGGGCTGCACTGTTTGCTCTTCTGTTACTACTTGTGACAGGGGTACTAATAGTATACAATGCAATACTGTCTGCAGCCCTGAATTATACAGCCACAGCACCTGTGATCATCAGCATATATGATCATATGACATTCATGGCTGCAGACAGTATTGCATTGTATACGATTACTCGGGGGTTGCTTTTTTTTTTTTTTTTTTCAGCTGACATGTAGCACACCCTGAACCCTGGACTTTGTGCATGGCACACCCTGGACCCTGTAGGTGGCACACCCTGGACCCTGTAGGTGGCACACCCTGAACCCTGTAGGTGGCACACCCTGAACCCTGTAGGTGGCACACCCTGAACCCTGCACTCTGTTGGTAACTGGGTACTCAAGGCCGAAACCCCCCCCAGGAAAAAAAATTATGTACAGCCCTGATCTACAGGGGTCTCCCTTTTACACGCTCCACAGGAAAGGGATGCGGCTCTTTTTTAAATTCCCATATTTATTTATATGGCCAATCTGCATAACTCTGCTGTCACATGCTAGCACTACCTACAGCCCAGGCTGTAAAGTGGTCCTAGTACTGAATCATGTAGGCCCCTGTACTACATGATGTGAAAAATATAAAGCAAATATACTGCGCTGTCAACCAATGTAAAAAAGAAGCTGGCACAGCAATAAATCAATTGCAGAAAATGAAAACGTGAACAGTAAGTGCAACGCTCAGAATAGATCTCAGAATAAACTGAAAAATTATATATATATATATATATATATATATATATATATATATATATATATATATATATAATGTGTGTATATATATATATATATATAATGTGTGTATATATATATATATGTTAGTCTATTATACACGTATATTTTAGTGTTTATACACATTGTCTGCATACATATATATGTTGTGTGAGCTTCTTAGATCATTTATGTGCACTTATATAATATAATATTTTTCATCTATATAATTTTTCAATATATATATGAAAAATTATATATATTAGTCTATTATACACGTATATTTTAGTGTTTTTTTTTTTTTTGTTAACTACATCAGTGTCTGTTTTCGGGGGCATAAGTTTCAACTTTACCGTTCAATACTTTCCCGATTCGTTACATCATAGTGGCATTTTTTTTTTTTTTTTATATTTACAGATCTCGTTTTATTTTAATTTTCATGCTTGCAACATCGCTGTATCTCTCATCAACCGTATCGGTTGGATCGTATCTAAAGCCTCCCATAACTTAAGCCCCCTTCCCTTCCCTGCCCCACCACCCCCAATCCACCCCACCTCTTTGAAGTCCTACATTTCTTTCGTTAATGGCCTTCCAAACTAGCTAGGTCAACATCCCCGGTGGACACCACTCTTGTTGCATCTTACCCATCTCTGACTATCTACACGGGGACTACTTTAGCTTAAACCTATTAATTTCCCAAGACCTCTACTGCTCTTATTGAGCTTTTAAATTTTTGCCAACCCTGCCATTTTTCCTCGTACTCCTCCATTTCCACTTCCTCAGTATATCTCAGATATTCTAAGTTCTGGATTTCATTTGTTTTATCATACCATTCTTGTAATGTTGGGCCGCTTTTTTTCCTGCCAGTGTCTTACAATGAGACTTTTTGCTGCGTTCAACAGTTGTGGGATAAGTGTTCTCGGATAAGACTCGGTTGGCATTCTGAGACCGTGAAATAGGCATGCCCATGGGTCGTCCGGGACTACTGTTTGAGTTATCTCACTAATAATTTTCCTTGTCTCGTCCCAAAAATCCTTTATTTTTGTGCACTGCCACCAGATGTGTGCCATTGTACCCAGCTCTTTGCATCCCCTCCAGCAGAATTGTGAAGTTTCACTCTGATACTTAGAAGCTCTGTCTGGTGTGATGTACCATCTTGACAAGCATTTATAATTTAACTCAGACACTTTGTAATTTACTGAGGTATTGTGAACTCGCTTTATTAAAATTGTAGCCTCATCGTTTTTGAGTTTTGAATTTAATTCTGTCTCCCATTTTTTAATATATACTGGAGTGTCTATACCCTTCAGATCCATCAATACCCTATAGATCTTGGAAATCCCCTTCTTCCCTACCTGACCGACACAAAGTTTCTCTAACGGCTGTAGGTTGTCCATTGTTCTAATTGGTTGGGGGAGTGTTTCAAAAAAGTGTTTTAGTTGAAAATATCGCCATTTATTAAGGGTCATAAGATCACTTTTGTTTTTTAAATCTTGAAATGAACAAAGTTAGCCATTCTCTATAACATCCTTAAGCTGTGCTCCTTCTTGCAAAATCCATCTCCCACTTAAGATCTCCATACCTGGTGCAAAAAATTCCATGCCCCTCAGAGGGATCAAAGGGGAGTTATACTCCCATTTCTCCATTTTATACAGATTGTCCCATACTTTTAAAGTGTGTCTAGTGATAATATGTGCCTCAGAACTAAGTTTCCTAAAAAGTGGAGGAATCCAAATTACTTTTCTCATATTTACTTTACTAATCGTGTTGTCCATTTTCACCCAACGCTTTTCTTTATTTCCTTTTGCCCAATCAATAATTCTAGCTAAAATAATTGTTTCCTAGTAACATCTTATGTCTGGTGCTCCCCAACCCCCCTTCTCTTTACCCCTAGCCAGTGTTGCATAACTTATACGCGTTTTTTTCCCCCTCCAAATAAATTTTCTAAAAAGTGAGTGCAATTTTTTGAGATATGCTTGTGGTAATGGGATGGGGAGCATTTGCATTTTATATAAAATCTTTGGCAATATTGTCATTTTGATGATATTGATTCTTCCCCCCCATGACAGCTGTCCTCTTGTGATTCTGTCCCTTGACCTCATTAAGGAGAGGAACAAAATTAACCTGGAATAGCATCTCTCTAGTCCCGGTTATCTTTATCCCAAGATAGTTTATCTCCTTTTTTTCCCCACGCAAATGGGAATTCCTTGTGGGCCATATGATCTTTTTTATCCATCTTATTGATTTCTAGAATTTCGGATTTGGCCGGGTTGATCCTAAAGTTTGTTATTTCCCCATATTCTTTCAAGGTTTTAAACAGGTTAGGGAGAGTTATTCTAGGTCTGGTGATATAAAGAAGGATATCGTCTGCGAAGGCAGCCAATTTGTGGTCTTCGTCTCCATCAAATACTCCTGAAATATCCGGGTTCTGCTTTATCCTAGTTAGCAAGGGCTCAAGCGTCAACACAAACAAAAGGGGGGACATTGGGCATCCTTGTCTCGTTCCGTTGGTCATTGCAAACTGCTCAGATAGTGTTCCGTTAACTTTGACCCTTGCTGAAGGACTGGCATACAACGCCTTTATCCATCTGGTCATAGTTGGCCCAAATCCTATCTCCTTCAACATACAGAACATAAAGCCCCAGTCTACCCTGTCAAAAGCTTTCTCAGCGTTGATTGACAGGAGTAGACCTGGGGCTCCACTGTCACTCATTTTTTGGGTTACCATGAGGGTTCTGATCCCATTATCCCGACCCTCCCTACCCGAGGTGAATCCCACCTGATCTGGATGGACCATACTATTCAGAATGTTCTTCACTCTCCCGGCCAGGATTTTCGCAAACAATTTCATGTCCGCATTGAGAAGCGCTATTGGTCTATAACTAGAACAGAGTGAACTGTCCTTGCCCTCTTTCAGTATGATGGTAACAGTCACTTCTAACGCTTCTTTCCCCATATCCCACTTTACGCCTATCCCATTCATGTACGAACATAGTTTAGGGATTAAGAAATCTTGAAATTTTTTATAATACAGTACGGAGAAACCATCCGGCCCCGGGCTTTTCCCCGCTGACGTCTCCCTCAGTGTTTTTTTTACTTCATCTTCTGTAATAGGGCCCTCTAGTAGGTTATATTTGTCTTCTATTTTCTTTAGTCCTAGCTCCTGAAAAAAAACTTTGGTTCTCTCTCCTTTTTTGTCTGCCTCGCTCTTTGAGATCTTATTATTGATAGAGTATAGCCCCTCGTAGTTTTTAAAGGTTTAGGCGATTTCACTAGTTCTATACTTTACCTCCCCGTCTAAAGTCTTAATTTTCTCAATGTAGTTATTGGTCTTTTTTTTTTTTTTTTTTTTTTTTTAGGGTCTTTGCTAGATACTTCCCCGGCTTGTTTCCCCCCACATATCTCTTTCTTTAGTAGGTTGTACGTTGCTCGTGTTTCTTGTTCTATTAAAGTTCTCATGACCTCTCTTTTGTTATGGAGTCTTAAGAGCACCTCCTTCCCCCCATCTAATTTATGCACTTGTTCAAGTTCTAATATCTCGTTCATTGTTTGGAGTTTTTCTTCCCTTCTCTTTCTCTTCTTTTCCGCACCTGCCTTAATCAAGATCCCCCTAATGTAGGCTTTGTGTGCCTCCCATGAGTTTCTGTCTCACTCTATTATTCCAGGCCGTGCTCGTCCCCCGCGCATGGGATGATTTATCCTTTCCTGGCTCCAGGCACAAATTGAAATCGCCAGCCATTATAGCTAAACCTTCCGTAAATTCCAGAAATTCAGCCATCCTCTCGATCAAATATCTGTTTTGATTTTTATTTGGGCCATATATGTTTGCCAGTGAGCATTCGATACCGTTAAGTTTCCCTTTCAGGAACAAAAACCGTCCCTCCGGGTCCGTCATCCTCTGATGTAAGTCGAACCTTACTCCACTGGCAAACCCTATGGCTACACCTTTTGCACGCAATGGTCTCCGTAAAACCAAACTGGAAAATCCCTGGAGAAGACTTTTCTTCTCCAGGAGAAAATGAGTCTCCTGAAGGAATACCACATCAGCTCCAAGAAGTTTTAGTTCCTGCAAGATGTTGGCACACTTTATATGTGAGTTCAAACCGCGTACGTTGTATGATATTATTTTTATGATATTCATCTGTACTTCAGGATGCCTTTCCTAAACCCTGCAACAGAGTGGTGTCCACGAGACCTATAACACACCTTTATTCGTTGGAGGTTCTTACCGGACTTCAGCCCCTGCCTATTCCCCCCCTCCCCTGCCCCCCTTTTCCCTCCTACCCCTCCATCCACCCTCCCTTTCCCCTGTGGAGGTACAAGGCCTTCCCATGACCTGAATAACCGTGGCCCCTCCTACTCCTCCCGGCCCTTCGGTTGTCCCCCTCGAGGTTGAGCTCGGACTTGGCGACCTTAGACCCGATACTCCCCCTGTAGCAGTGGGGTACCCGTGCCTGTCTGTCCCCCCCCCCCCCCGCCTCCACCGTCCCCGTCCCTCGGACCCACCCCCCTGTAGCTCAGCAAATCCTACTTCATTTCAATTACATTAGCTCGTGTATCCACTTATGATTTTTTCATTTTATATACTGGCCTCCAAGCCTGCTGCTCCCCAGCGGTTTCTGTATCCCCAGTCTTTACCCACCAACCCGGGATTTCCACCAGAGGCACCTCTAAACGATTGCAAAATTTTTCTGTTTCTTCTGGGAATCTTAGGGTGGCCGATCGGCCATCTTTACATCCAGTAAGGCAGGCTGGGAAGCCCCAGGAATATTGGACACCGTAAGCTTTTAACTGTTCTAGAAGTGGTTTTAGTATTCTTCTCCTGGCCAGCGTCTCCACAGGAAAGGGATGCGGCTCTTTTTTAAATTCCCATATTTATTCATATGGCCAATCTGTATAACTCTGCTGTCACAGATATATATATATATATATGTATGTGTATATATATTATATATATATATATATATATATATATATATATATATATATATATATATATATATATATAATTTTTCAGTTTATTCTGAGATCTATTCTGAGCGCTGCACTTACTGTTCACGTTTTCATTTTTTGCAATTGATCTATTGCTGAGCTAGCTTCTTTTTTACATTGGTTGACAGCGCAGTATATTTGCTTTATATTTTTCACATCATGTAGTACAGGGGCCTACATGATTCAGTACTAGGACCACTTTACAGCCTGGGCTGTAGGTAGTGCTAGCATGTGACAGCAGAGTTATACAGATTGGCCATATGAATAAATATGGGAATTTAAAAAAGAGCCGCATCCCTTTCCTGTGGAGACGCTGGCCAGGAGAAGAATACTAAAACCACTTCTAGAACAGTTAAAAGCTTACGATGTCCAATGATCCTGGGGCTTCCCAGCCATATTATATGTCTATTATACACGTATATTTTAGTGTTTATACACATTGTCTGCATACATATATATGTTGTGTGAGTTTCTTCTTAGATCATTTATGTGCACTTATATATTATTTTTCATCTATATAATTTTTCAATATATATATGAAAAATTATATATATTAGTCTATTATACACGTATATTTTAGTGTTTACACACATTGCATATGTATGTTTTGAGTTTCTTCTTAGATCATTAGTTGATAGTAAATCTAAAGGTAGTCTTATGATCAGATTGTAAAGCGTATAGTCAGCCTTTTTTTTATTTCTTTAAAGGGACAGTAATTTTTCAGTCAGTTCAGTCTTGGAGTCGGATGTGATTCATGCAAACCCCAAAGACATCCCTTGTATATTCCGGGTAAGAGATGTACATCCCCACTCCTAATTCTTTTTGTCAACACAGATATTGTATTTCACGTTTAAAATTTTGACTTGACAAACCTTTATTGTGCTTATGGGTCATTTTGATTTCTGATTTTTTTTTCTCTCACTATTGGCACATAGTCACTGTTACGTATTGATGATTCTGAATACTCCAGACATTGGTGGCACTCACATGTTTATTTCCATGCATTGCAGGTAACGTTCTTTCAGCTCTCATCCCCACCCACCACATCCACTCAGCTTCTGCTGGCAGACACTGAAGTGGACATGCAGAAATGGGTTCAGGTACTGAAAGAGCTCAAGTCGCTCCTGAGTGAACAGAAGCCACAAGACCGCTCTGTCCGGTTGCTGAAGGAAGCTTATGATAGTGCATTGCCACTAATAAAAACTGCGCAGTGTGCAGCCATCATGGGTAATGTGATCACAATTTTAATGCAGTTTGTTTCTGATCTCCACCAGGCAAATTGGCTAAATACACAGATGAAATGCATACAAGGAAGTTGTTTTACCTGCCAAAGGATTTGTATTTCTGTCCATCCCATTTTGAGACTTGCACAGCTCTATCTGGCAGGGGAGGAAATCAGATTTTTCAGTGCTCCCCAGTTTTTTTGTTTTTATTTATTCAGGAAAAAAGTTTATTGAACAGATCGAAAAATCAGAAGGACAGTCTGCATTCAAAAGAATGCTAGTCTTCCAACATATTCAGTTGTACAGGTCAATTATCACAATCCAGGGAAACTGTACATTAATAGAAAGCAGGTTATCCCTATACATTACCAATATCAGCTGTAATTTTACTACACCAAAAATAATTGCATATAAGCACCTCAAAGCATATCTGTAAACAGGAATCGTAGTTAAACCGCCAATACTCTCACCCCAAAATTCTATCTAGAACAAGGTCAACTGGTGAGAGTCTGGGGACTATAATTCAGTCTCTTCGTAGCTTCCTAACTTTCTCCGGCAACCCTTAATGTTTATGCTTGTTATAACTGTGGAACCCATGGGGTTAATCCTGCGCGTTGTGTAAAAGGGCTTTTTTTTTCTTTTTTTTTTGATGATGTTTATTTTGTTTACTTTCGACATATTACAAGAAGGGGAACATAAAAAAGGGGGGGAAATAGGGGGGTGGGGGAATAAGAGGGGTACATCTGTCATGGTCCCAATGAAAACAATAGTAGAAACAGTGAGACCTATATTAACAGGGGTACCTCCCTTGTCCTGGATATTCGGTCCATGTGGACAAACCTCTCTCCCAAACAGGGAGAGAGAGTAGGGAGATCCCAATCGCAGATAAAGTCAAAAGGTAATGCATGGATGGCTCATAGTGCATTTGTAACATATGATAACTTGAGATACCATGAATTATCAGGAATTGGATAACCGCTCAGATTTCAATAACAAAAATGAAAATGTACCAAAAGGTATAGAAAAGTTCTCACCTGGTTCGTTGGCTGATTAGACGCAATCTATGTAAGGCTGTCAACTGTTTGGTGTTGGTTCCTTTGGACAACTCTCTGAAAAGAAGGATCTGCCAAGGCCAGTAATACAACGTCTAAGCTAGATGACACTGGGATTGTGTCATGTACGTGGTTTTTACCAGGCTGCCTGGGTAAGTTCAAATTGTTCTCGAGTATCTTTACAAGTAGCAAGCCAGTCCTCCGCCTCCAAGATCTCTTTCACCTTCCCAACCCAGTCAAGCTTGCTTGGAATGCACAGGCTTTTCCAGTGTAGTGATATGAGGCATTTAGCGGAATTGAGAAGGTGGGGGAGAGCACTGCGTTTATAACGAGAAATGGGCATGGGGGGGGGGGGGGCGCAATGTGGAGCAAAAAGTGTTTTGCTGAGGCTGGGAGATCTATGCCCAGACCATCAGATATGTGCTTAATGACCAAAAAGGTGTTAATAGTGGGCACTCCCACCATATATGTAGAAGTGTTCCCCTCATTCCACATCCCCTCCAACACCGGTCAGAGGCGGGGGGGATGAATTCTAGCCAAGGATGAGGGTACCCTATACCACCTTGTCAAAAGCTTGTAATTATTCTCTTGGGTCTTTGAGTCCACAGAACTCGTGTGGGTCAGGTGGTATAGGTGATGCAACTGCTCATCGGTGAATTAGCACTGGAGGTCCCGCTCCCATTCTTTTCACAAAAAAGGGCTTGGGGCTAGATTTAGCTGCCTCCAACATCTTGTAGAGGACTAAAATTGTGGGGTAGAGGGTCTTCAGCCGCCCACAGGTGTTCAAATTTGGTGAGATTAGACCTAATCTGTGAATTTCTGTCGTATGGCTACAAAATCTGCTAGTTGACGATACCTCCAGAAATCGAAGGGGAAGCTACCGTTCCTTAAGGGTGGTAAGTGGGACCAGTGTATGGACTTCCACAAAGCGCGCCAGGCTGACAACCACATCACTCTCGCAACTTCCAAGGATGGACAGCCGCTCCCCAGGAGGAAATTGTGGATAACCATCCACGGGCACCAATGGAGACTTCTGTGGTGCCAATGCCAAATGGCTATTTAATCTATCCCAGATCCTCAGAGTGAACAGTTAATGGGGACACCGTCAGAGAAACCGCTGTCCCCGGGGGAACCCAAGGCGCATATGACAGGTCCCGACCAGCCATGGTCTTTTCCAGGGGGGCCCAGAGCTTAAGGGCAGAGTGGAACCTCCAGTTGAGAACACGCTGCAGTGCAAATGCCTGGTAGTATTGGAATGCGTTCGGTACACCTAGGCCTCCTGTTCGCTTAGATCTTTGTAGCAATGCCATGGCAAGGTGTGGTCTCTTACCGGCCCCCACAAAACGAATGAAAAGGCTGCGGAGCTCCATGAAGAAGTGACGAGGTAAGTGCACAGGTACCATCTGCAGGAGAAAGAGTATGCGGGGCAATATTGTCATTTTGATAATTGTGCAGCCAACCCATGTGAAGGATGCTCTATCCCATGACTGCAAATCTTGGTGAATCTTCACAGGCAGAGGGACATAGTTGTGTATGTACAGGGAGTCAGAGCGGTCAGTGAGCTGAACGCCCAGGTATCTCATAAAGGGGGATGTCCATGTGAAAGGGAAATTTCCCTTCAAGGAGGAGGTCAGAGCCGAGGGAATGGTAATCTGCAGAATCTCAGATTTGGCGTAGTTAATCCGAAAGTTGGACACCGCACCTTAAGCGGACAGCTCTCCCATCAGGTTTGGCAACAAGACAAGGAGACCACTACATGAAAAAGTAAATCATCCCTATATTTGGAAAGCTCATGTTCCAAAGAACCTACGTGTACCCCGTTAATGTTCGGGTTAGATCAGAGTTTCCGCAGCAATGGTTCCAAGACCAGTGCGACTAGGTGGTGTGAAAGTAGACATCCTTGTCTCATGCCATTCCGTTTGGGGAACACCGAGGAGAGACCACTATTCACCTTTACCTGAGCAGTAGGGGCTACGTATAACGTTGAGATCCAGTGCAACGTGAGGGCACAAACCCTGCATTAAGGAAATCCTAGTCTACGTGATCGAACATCTTTTCAGCGTCGGTAGATAGGATCAAATAGGGAGGCAGATAGTCGCACGTATGGGCCCAGTGAATGAGTTTAAGCGCCCTGATGGTTATCCTTAGCATCACGTCCCACAATAAAGCCTGTTTGAACAGCATGAATTACTTCAGGAAGGAGGTGTTTGAGGCGATTGGCAAGAATTTTAGAGAATATCTTGAGGTCTGTATTCAGTAAGGAGACAGGGCGATAACTCTGGGGGAGGGTATGGTCCTTCCCCTCCTTTGGGAGGACCGTTATGTGAGCCAGTGAAGCCCCCTGCAGGAGATGCCCAGTGGTAGCTAGAGAATTAAGAAATGTACATAAAGGGGCCTGGAGCTGATCTAAGAACTTTAGATAATAAGCTTTGGTGAAGCCATCAGGCCCAGGACTTTTCCTAGCACGGAGAGTACCTCACAGTGGCTAACAACTCGGTCGTAGATATAGGGAGTTCAAGTCCTGCTTTCTGTGCTAGGGATAAATTGGGCAGCCCAGCTGGAGAAAGGTACATTTCAATACGGAATCGCTTAAGAGCAACGTCCGTCAGAGTAAAGGCGGAGTCCAGACTGTACAGGGCTGCATAAAATTTGCGAATCGTGAAAGCAACTTTTTGAAGTATGCTGGACCGGTGTTCCGCTCGGAGAATGTAACTTATGGACGTGGGTAGAAACGCGTTGCTTGCGTAGCACCCTCGCCAGCAACCTAACGCATTTATTGCCATTCTCATAATACTTGTGAGTAAGATAAAGCAACTGTCGGTAGATTCTGCGGTCCAATAGTTTTGAGAAAAACGCTCGCAGTTCCGCCAGATGCTGAAACTCCTCAGGATCTGATGTTTGTTTATGGCATAACTCTGCTTGTTGCAAAGCCCGGAAAACTCTCTGAAAATCCGCCTTTCTCTCTTCTTCAATTTGGAGCCCAATGCAATAAGGGTACCGCAAACCACCGCCTTCTGTCCTTCCCATAAAATACCATCGCTGACCTCACCATTAGCATTTTCTGCAAAGTAATAGGATAGTCTCCTGAACCCTGAAACCACCCCCCAATTGTCCAATAGGTTCTTGTTTAATTTCCAGGACCATGTTCTGGTCGCCACTTGGGGCAGCGAGAGCGAAAGGGTCACTGGGGCATGATTGGCAATGGTGATCTGGTCAATAGTGGGGTCTATCAACAGGTCTAGGGTACCCTGATCGACTAGCAAAAGATTGATTCTAATGTACACCTTGTGGACAGTAGAGTAATAGCTGCAGTCCTTCTCTGAGGCGTGCAATGCTCTCCAGCAATCCACCAGAGTATGACGCTATAGGGCCTTACGAAAATCTTCTCGCCGAGGTATCCAGGGAAAGGTCAGGGCTAACATTAAAATCCTCCCCTCCAAAGGATTAACCTGCCCTTTCTGGAAATCCACCAAGTTGTTTAGGACCATATCAATAAACGAGAGTTGTTGGGAATTAGGGGCATACATCTGGCCCATTATGGTTCCTTTCAGCCCTGGTGGTAAGCATAGTTGTCAGAAGGTAGAAAGGGACAGTTCTTGTGAATGGCTATAGCTGTGCCTCAGGATTTAGGGTTTGGGGAGTTGCGGGAAGAAGTGGGTGGGCAATTTTGGGAGCGAGGAATCTGTGAAGCGTGTCTCCTGTAGAAACAGCACCTGTGCCCTGAGACACCTCAGCTCAAGCCATAACCTGTTGCGCTTGTTGGGGCAGCACACACATCTTATGACACTACCTTAACCGTTGCCATGTTGCATCAGGAGTGGATTGTCCAAACGACCATCTCGAAACAGCTGAACCAGATGAGAGTATTAGCAGTTCCGAATTCTGAGCAAAGAGGAGGAAAAAAAGGGCTAAGTTAACCAGAACATAAGATAACCACAATAACCAATAAGAGGGGCCAACGGAGGTATCCATGTCCTGCCGTGAGCCTACAGTCAACTGCTTGCTTGACTCAGGCGGTGCACCCAGCAAGGAGGAACTGCCTATGTGAGGCAAGGTGCCCCAAACAGGGCTAATACCCAATACGGTGAAATCCTGTTATGGGGGGAAACGTGATCAGACTTAGTCAGGCAGTTCCTGCTCCTCACAGGATAAGGCGCTATAACTTCCCAGGGGGTTAACGGATGGTGAGATGCAAGGTGGAAGAGGTGCAGGGGGACCATAGCCATCGAGCAGCCACTCAGTCAGGGCACCCAAGGGCAACGGGCGCAGTGTGTCATGCCCTGTCGCAGGAAAGATTGCACCGAAAGTGCATGTATATCTGTAAAGTCACCGTTAAGTAACGGAGAGGGCAGGGGACTCCAGACAGGTTGCAGGAAGAACCATACTTGAATCTGAGAGTGCCTCAGTTATTCTCAGTGGGTGCCTGCTGCGTAGCCGCGAAGGAAGAGCATTTGCGGCCCCGGGAGTGCCGGTTAGATCAAGCCTGTTGCCAAGGTTGAGATGTCGGTGGTAATTGTATATCCAGGGAGTGCCTCCAGTCCGAAAAGTCCACTGGTTCCAAGTCCAGCTGGGACAGGAAGTGCAGGAGATATTTTTTGGAGCGTAGAGTAGCAGATTTGCCATCTCGTCCTGCCTGTAGACTAAAGGGGAACCCCCATGGTGGGTAATACCGGCTTTGCGTAAGGCTTCTAGAAGAGGATGGAGAGCTCTGTGTTGCATTAAGGTGCGGCGGGAGAGATTCTGGTAAAAGGATAGGCGAGCACCATCAAAGTAAAAAACGGGGCGTTTGCGCATATGCTGCATGATTTGCTCCTTGACCGCGTACTTGTGTAGTTTACAGATTATGTCACGGGAATTCTCTGCATCCTGTGAAGGAGGTCGGAGGGCCCTGTGTGCTCTATCAATCTCGACTGCTTCAATAGGGGAGAGGCCCAATATCTCCTTTAAATATGCCTTGCAGTGTGGGGACAAAGTCCTTAGCTGCTGTTGCTTTGGGCAACCCCCGTATGCAGATGTTAGAATGGCGACTGCGGTTTTCGTAGTCATCTAGCTGGGATATAGGAGTCTCAATTCTTTGATCCTGAGCTGAGTGATGGCAGGGATGGTTTCTTCTACCGTCTGCTCTAAAGTATCCAGCCTTGAGCCCAAGTGAGTGGTGTCTGCCTTCAGCTGCTCAATATCTTGCCTGAAGGCCTTCTCTACTCTAGAGGCAAAACGATCCAGGTCATCCCTTGTGGGGAGGGACCATATATGCTGCTTCAGGTCCCAGTCACCCACCAGCTGAGATGTCAGAGCCCTGCTCTTGGGAGGCTGAAGAGCCTGGGGATGCAGGGGGAGCCATGTCTCTTACCAGCAGAGGTGTCAGTATAGGGGACACAGCGAGGTTCTGAGATGATCTGGTCGCCACAGCAGTATCCTTTCCACGACCCTTCTCGGACGTCATCTTGGATATCCCACCACACGGCTGCCCACAGCTACTGAAATAGGAGTTTATGGAGCCCTTTCCTGGCTTGTCAGAGTCCTGCTGCTGCAAGGAGGCTCTCCGGCGCTGGGACATCAGTGATCTCTGTGGATGTGCGGTATTCCCACCCCGGTACATGCTAATTGAGCTGCAGTCTGTGAGGAGCTCTGGAAATCTGCTTCCTCACTTGGCCACGTCCAAGCCACTCCCCTAAAAAGGCTGTTTGATCCTGTCTTCTCTGATCCTCCCCTTCCACAGTCTCCAAACCATCTCCTGATTGAACAGAGCATTGGGGCAAGCTGTGCATGCTCATTTTGTGTGTGTCTTGCTAGAGTTTTTTTTTTTTTTCTTGGAGGGCGCATGTGATCAGTACAGGGCCAGTCAGCACTGTCCAGACAGAGGGTCAGGGGTCCTGCAGCCTCATAGGGCAATCAAGGAGAATAAAAACTCCTGCTACAAGTTTGAACCAGTGCTCTGCTGGACACTGATAGAAGCCACAAGACTACTCTAACTGCTTATGAGAAAAGGTATATTACTAAAACTATTGCTTTTCCATGTTCTGTGTACTGTGGGAGATCAGATATAGTGAATGCAGGGTCCTCCTGGGTTTAAGTAACCTTTGCACAGTATAGTCTTGCTATGTAAGTGCCTTACAGCTGTATAGAACAATTGTGCAAAAAAACAAACCTGAAACTGACCGGTGTGCTGGTAATTTTTATACATAAAATACCTGAATAAAAAAAAGTGGAATATATAAACAGGAAAAAAAACAAAAGATTGAGTACAGCTTGCTTGACAAGTGCCAGTGAATAAAGCCAAAGATGTGAATCCCACGTGCTCCGCCACCATTCACCTTATGCGCTCACCTAGAGATATTAGCCTATATGGAAAAATAGGTCTCACTGTGCATTCCCCCTTAAGGGGTTAAGTACCTCCTGGACACCTCCGAGATGGTCACCATGCCGCCTTCCTGAATGGTTTCTCAGGACCACTAAAGCAACCAGCCTCTTCCCACTGGGTAACTCTCCAACATGGCTCACAAAAAATAAAACCATAATCGCACTTTCCGCTACATTTAAAACAGTTGTGTTTTTTTTTTTTTAAGATGATAAAATTGCACTCATATTCTTGCGTACTTCAAAACGGTGCACCACAGGATATACCATTTTAAAAGCAGTCGCCCCCCTTAAGAGCATTTCAGATCAGCAGCCTCCAGTATTTAGCGGTTCACCCACTTACTTAGTACATGCCCACTGCTTTTAAAGCGGGGGTCCACCTATCTATCGTTTTTTGTTTTTTTTGTTTTTTTTAGTTCATTCACAAACTTTTCTTCTCATCATTACATACACACATATTGTGTGTAATATGTCCGCCTGTGTCAGATTTCGTCGGAAAAAATAACTTATATTATTCACTGCAGGCGGTTTCCATCTTCATTGTGGGCATTTGAAGCCCACAAGCATTTATTTCCTGGATGTGGTGAATGCTGTGCTCCCAGCATTCACCGCTCATTCCCGCACATGCTCAGTGGCATCCTGGGAAGCCTGAGACTAGCTCCCAGGAGTCTGGGAGAGGCTAGAAACACGCCTACTCCCACGGGAGGAGAACCAGGAAGTGCAAAGAAGAATAGAAAAATAAAAGGTAATTAAGGCGATTTAATTTTTTTTAAACGGCATGTCAGCATCTAGGCAAGGAAGAGAATACATACAGATATTGTTCAAAATTTGGGTGGAACCCCGCTTTAATATAGCAGAAAGCATGCTGATGGTCTTTATTATGAACCATTCAGAAAGGAGGCACAGTGACCATTCTGGAGGTGTCCAGAAGGTAATTAACCCATTAGGGCCTCATTCACACCATATGTGCAGAAAAACTGATGGAAAAACTATGCATATTTGACATGCGTAGAATATTTTGCTCTTGTTAACACCATTTGCAGAGATGTGCATTTTTCTTACATACAGTAGTTCTCTGCAAGGGCACAAAGAAAACAATTGTATTCTATGTCCTGTTCACATAACAATGTTGATGTCATGTAAGTTTCTTTCTTGCACAGAAAAAAAATCTGCACAGCTTGCTCCCTACTGGTGGCTTGCATGTGGATTTTGTGAACATAAGTGGAATTTTGAACTAAAGTGGGGAGTTAATAACCAGGAGTTGAAAGCGGGAGTTAAGACAGGTGGAGGTCCCTTAAGAATCAATTTAAAGAACTAGGCTGCAAGTTGAAGCGAAGGACCTCCAAGGTGATATTCTCTGAAATATTACCTGTGCCATGCGCAACACAGGAAAGGCAGGGGGTGATTAGAGAGCTGAATGCATGGCTAAAGACCTGGTGTAGGGAGGAGAGATTTGGGTTTCTAGAGCACTGGGCTGACTTTTCATTGGGGTGCAACCTATATGCTAAAGACGGTTTGCACTTGAATGGAAGGGGGTCTGCTGTGCTTGGGAGAGGTTTATGGGAAGGCTGGAGGAGTATTTAAACTAGGATTGAGGGGGGAGGGTGAACTAGAATTACATCGGGCAGACAGGTCAGTTAGGGGTCAGACATTAATGGAGGGTGGAATGGGGATAGATGGGGGGAGGGTTATGGCAGGTGACAAGAAATTTCCCATGTTGCAAACAGCCATTGGAAACTATAGTGCCATTTGTACTACTAAAAATGATATGAAAAACACCAGAGCAAAATGTAATAATGCATTAAAGTGTTTGTACACCAATGCCAGAAGTCTGCCAAGCAAAATAGGTGAGTTGGAAGCTCTGGTGCATGAGGAGAGCTATGATGTAATCGGTATTGCTGAAACTGGGCTTCAACCCACACATGACTGGGCTATTAATATTCCTGGCTATGCACTCTTTCAGAGAGACAGGGTAAAAAGGAAAGGTGGCGGGGTCTGTCTCTATGTGAGAAGTGATCTCAAAGCAAGTGTGAAAGATGACCTGGTTGATGGAGAGTGTGAGTCTGAAGCATTATGGGTGGAACTGCATATAGATGGGCGTAGTTCAAAGTTAATCATTGGAGTTTGTTATAGACCACCCAATGTTAACGAGGAGGTGGAGACTCAGCTCCTTGCACAGATGGAAAGGGCTGCAAGGGCTGGGACAGTGATAATAATGGGGGATTTTAACTACCCAGAAATTGACAGGAGTAATGGCACTGCTGGGACAGTTAAAGGGCAAAAATGTATAGACCTATTACAGGACAATTTTATGGTCCAGTTTATTTAGGCCCCAACTAGGAATGAAGCTCTGTTGGACCTGATATCAAACCATGCAGAGCTTATTACTAATGTCCAGATAAAGGAACACCTAGGTAGCAGTGATCATAACATGATTTCATTTGATGTTAGCTGTAAACAAGAAATACATACGGGAAAGATAAAAACGCTTTACTTCAAGAGAGCAAATTTTCCAAGGATGAGGGCTGCTCTCCAGGATTTAGACTGGGAGGGAATATTTGCACTGATAAACACAGAACAGAAATGGTAATTCTTCAAAAAGACTGTTTGGGACCTTACTGCAAAGTATATTCCCATGGGCAATAAGTTTAAAAGGCTAAAAACAAAACCTATGTGGCTCATGGCCAAAATTAAAGAAGCTATAAACAATAAGAAAAGAGCTTTTAAAAAATATAAAAATGAAGGAACACTAGTGTTGTTTAAATGTTACAAAGAATTTAACAGAATATGTAAAAAGGAAATCAAGGATTCAAAACGAACGACAGATTGCAAAAGATAGTAGGACAAACCCCAAAAAATTCCTCAAATATATTAATAGTAAAAAGGCCAGGTCTGAGCATGTAGGCCCTTTACAAAATCTAGAGTGGGTGACTGGGGACAAAGAAGGCAAATTTATTAAATACTTTCTTCAGCTCTGTGTATACAAAAGAGCATGGGGGAGCTCATGTCCATAATGGGGGTGGTATTGACACAGCCCGCATGATCCACAATGGCTCAAAAGTGATATGGTCCAGAATTATTTAGACAGAATAAAGGTGGATAAAGCACCTGGACCAGATGGCATCCACCCACGGATCCTAAAAGAATTGAGCTCTGTAATGTCAAAGCCATTGTATCTAATTTTTAGGGACTCATTAATGACGGGAATAGTACCACTGGATTGGCGCAGGGCGAGCGTGGTGCCTAAATTTAAAAAGGGATCAAAGTCTTTACCAAGTAACTATAGACCTGTTAGTTTAACTTCTATAGTCGGAAAGATACTGGAGCGTTTAATAAAAGACCACATAGACGAGTTCTTGCTGGAAAAAAACATTTTAAGCAACAGACAGCATGGATTCATGAAAGACAGAAGTTGTCAGACAAACCTGATTTCTTTTTATGAAGAGGTAAGTAAAACCTTGGACACAGGGGTGGCTGTGGACGTGGTATACTTGGATTTTGCAAAAGCGTTCGACACAGTTCCCCACACGCGGCTCATGTGTAAGGTAAAGTCTACAGGCTTGGAAATATCAGTTTGTAAATGGATTGAAAACTGGCTAAAAGACAGAATTCAGAGAGTAGTGGTTAATGATTCTTACTCTGAATGGTCTAAGGTTGTCAGTAGTGTACCCCAAGATTCAGTGCTGGGACCCTTACCTTTTTAATATCTTTATAAATGATATTGGGTCTGGGATCGAAAGCAACATTTCTGTCTTTGCAGATGACACCAAGCTATGCAGTGGAATAACGTCCTTACAGGATGTCTCCAATTTACAAGCCGACCTTAATGCACTGTCTAATTGGGCGACTGTGACAGATGAGGTTTAAAGTTGAGAAATGTAAAGTTATGCACTTGAGGGCTAAGAATATGCACGCATCATACATGCTAGGGGGAGTACAACTGGGGTAATCTGTGGTGAAGGATCTGGGGATTTTGGTAGATCATAAGCTCAATAACGGCATGCAATGCCAAGCTGCAGTTTCCAAAGCGAGCAAAGTCCTTTCTTGTATTAAGAGAGGTATGGACTCTAGAGAGAGAGATATAATTTTGCCCCTGTTCAAATCATTAGTAAGACCTCATCTGGAATATGCAGTTCAGTTTTGGGCACCAGTTCTCAAAAAGGATATCAGGGAACTGGAGAAAGTGCAGAGAAGGGCAACCAAACTGATCAGAGGCATGGGGGGAGCTCCGCTATGAGGAAAGATTAGAGGAACTGAATTTATTCACTCTTGAGAAGAGGAGAATAAGGGGGGATATGATCAACATGTTCAAATATATAAGGGGTCCATATAGTGAACTTGGTGTTGAGTTATTCTCTGTACGGTCAACTCAGAGGACACGGGGGCACTCTTTACGTCTAGAGGAAAAGAGATTTCATCTCCAAATACGCAAAGGTTTCTTCACAGTAAGAGCTGTGAAAATGTGGAATAGACTCCCGCCAGAGGTGGTTCTGGCCAGCTCAGTAGATTGCTTTAAGAAAGGCCTGGATACTTTCCTAAATGTACATAATATAACTGACTACTAACATTTTATAGGTAAAGTTGATCCAGGGAAAATCCAATTGCCTCTTGGGGGATCAGGAAGGAATTTTTCCCCCTGCTGTAGCAAATTGGAGCATGCTCTGCTGGGGTTTTTTGCCTTCCTCTGGATCAACTGAGGGTATAAAATTGGGTATATTGGATTGTACGATATTTTTTATTTTATTTATTGTTTTTAAGGTTGAACTGGATGGACTTGTCTTTTTTCAGCTTAACTATGTAACATGATACCAGTGTTGATGTGGGAGCAAGGCTTATAGAAAACTATGGTTTTCTTTTCGCTCTTCCAGAGACAGTTGCAGAAAAACTCACATCTGTGCACATAGTGTGAACAAGGCCTAAAAAGACACATTGATACCTATTTTTCCATTTAAGTCAATATCTCCAGGAGACCGCATAAGCGAAAAGTGGCAGAGCATGTGGGATTCACATAAATTTAGATTTATTTGCTGGCACTTGTGATAAACATGCTGGACTGCATTTAGTTTAGTAAATATAAACTGCTAAATACCTTTTCTCATCAGCAGTTAGAGCAGTCTCTTGACTTCTACTAATATCTGGTTAAAGCTTGTAGGAGGACTTTTTTTAATTTTCCTCTGACTGTCCTATGAGGATACAGGAACCCTGACGCTCTGTCTGGACAGTGCTGATTGGCCCCGTGCTGACCACATGCACCCTCCCAAGAAAAAAAAAAAAAACTAGCAATACACACTAAACTGAGCATGTGCTTCCTGATGCCATAAACTATGTTATCAGGAAATTATCAAGGGGCACTGGAAGGAGGGGAAGGATCAAACAGCCTTTGGGTTCCACAGTAAGTATAACCAGCAAGCTTTACTGCATATAAAGACTGATTTTACTGTTGTGGGTTTAGTAATTTAGTTTCTTTTCTGTTGATTTATTCCACTTATTTTTATGTATTGTATGTTTGAAAAAAAAATTCCAACACGCAGCCTATTTTTTGTAAATTTGTGTATTTTTTGGGTGCACAATTGTTATATACAGCTGGGCGGCACTTAAAGTGGATGTAAACCTTCAAAAAAATGTTTTATTTAAGACTAGTATCTGTTGCAGCAGAGGATGTAATTTCATCTGTGCCCAGTCTTGCCACGAAGAGTTAATCCAGCTCTGAGCAATCCTCTTCTCTTTCTTCAGTAAGATGAAAACAGACACACACAGAAATAGGTGTTGGTTTCTTCCCCCTTGCTGTGAGTGACAGGTGATTTCCTTATCTCATGCACAAGCATATGAGAGACATTCTGTGTACTTCACATCCCCCCTCCTTTCTTCTCCAGCTCTCTCAGGATTGGCTACTCCACACCTCAGCATGATTGGGCATACTGAATCATGTGGTGGCTTTCCTGGGTTTTGACTGGATGTTAGTGATCATGGGGCATAATCCACGAGACCAGCAGAAGTTCAGTGTAAGAAATATTGTGGGCGGGGAGTCTACTGACATCACAAATCCACCCACCGAGCCCTGGACAACAGACCTGCCCACAGAATCCATTGCAGGGCTCCAAACAGCTAAAGGGGAGATATTTGACAGGTAAGGATACATGCGGGAGTGATGTATATCCTTATAGATCAGCACTACGGAAGTAATTTAGAAATTATGAGAGTGGGTTTACATCCACTTTTTAAATAGTAAAAATATTTGGTGCAAATGAATTAGAAAATTCTAATGGGCAGCACAGTGGCTACATGGTTAGCACTTCTGCCTACCAGCACTAGGGTCGCTGGTTAAAATCCCAATCACAGCACTACCTGGCTGGAGTTTGCATATTCTCCCTGTGCCTGTAGGGTTTTTTTTTTTGGGGTACTCCGGTTTCCTTCCACACTCCAAACATGCTGGTAGGCAAATTGGCTCTAATATGCATATAAATGAATGTGAGTTGGGGACCTTAGACTGTAATTTCCTTGAGGGCAGGAACTGATGTGAATGTACAATATATATGAAAACTGCTGTGTAAATTGATGGCGCTATAGTTGTTCCTGAAATAAAATAAATGTGTGTTTTGTTTTTAGCAGAGGGTATTCTCTTTATAAACCTTTGCATAGTGATAATAGAATACATATCTGTGTTGAAATTTACAGCATTTGCTTTTATTTTTTATTTTTTTTTTTTTTAGATCGAGAACGAATTGCTTTGGGAACAGAAGAAGGACTTTTCTCACTGCATATGAATAATAATGGTAGGGATGTTTGCAGATAAAAGTTAATATTATAGTTGTGATCTTTAAACACACAACTATATTTTTTGGTGGTACTTCAAATTAATTTATGTTTAAGTATGTTTAAGAGGTTCACTTCCACTTATTTACCTATCAGAAACTAACCTAGATATCTTGGCAGGGTTTAGTATCTTGCACATATTTGTGACATCTTGCTCCCAACTCATCGCATCAAAGACCGCTTTGAAATTGGAATTTAAAGCAGAGGTCCGCCCGCCCCTTTGAAAATCAGCAGCTACACATACTGCAGCTGATGTCTTTTAACATTGGGGCACTTACCTGTCCTGGAGTCCAGCGATGTTGTTGCTGCAGTTCCATCAGCTGTCGGGTGCTGCTGCCGCCATTGCCGGTAAGTGCACCTGGCAGTGAAGACTTTTGGCTTCACGACCGTGTCCCTACTGCCCATTCGCACCAGAGGGGGGGGGGAATCGGATAAGCGCAAGTTCCACTTTTGGGTGGAACTCCGCTTTAAGCATTTTGATTATGGATAATGGCGGTGCTGAGCGGCTGACTTCCTGTGACCAACTGACCTCCGGAAAGCAAGTGGAGATCACTGGAGTAATGGTGTGTACTCCAGTAATTCAAGCTTCAGAGGGTGATTTGGCCAGGTATGCTGTATGCAGAGAATTATGCATAAAGTATTTATACCATGGAATTCTATATGGCTGCTTGAAAATTGCATTGTAGATTAAGACGGAACCAAATTCTGTCAAAAATAGGATACTTGTGTAGGCTCATGGAGTATAAAACAAAAAATATGTAATGGCAGGGCTGATCTGCCAGACAGACTTTATTGTACAAGAGTATAGTTCAGGTATGAACAAATATACGGCCTAAGACTAAATATTCATATGTTTATGTTTTAAATAACCACATGGTATTATAGTAAAGCATCTCTGAGCCCTAGCTTATACCATAGATATGTGAATATGCATTTCCTTACTTCCTTATCCACAATATTGAGCAGCAGCTCTGTTGCTTGCATTTTCTTGTCTTTCTATTTAAGTATGTATATATATATATATATATAATTTAGTCTTTTATTTGGGTTTGACTCTTTGGTGCATGTGTAATAGGCCTTTTTCAGACGGAGCAGAACCCATCAAGTGCATCAGCTTGCTCAGAGGTGAATCTCTCCGCTGATCCCTGCTGAGCAGGAGGATGACAGGTCTACTATGCAGAGCAGACATGGACACAGCCCGAGCCCGCTGTTCTCTATGGGGTGGTCGGATGGAAACGGACTGCTTGTCCATTTCCATCCGACTGTCAACCGATTTGATCAGCCATCCGTCTGTTTTTAGTGGCTCAGATTCCAGTGGGTGTCATCGGACACATGTCTACTGACATCCGCTGCTCCATAGAGAACAATGGATGGTCCGATTAGGTCTGTCTGAAGAACAGGCAGGCGGACCCAATTGGTCCGCAGGTGTGAAAGGGGCTTAAAAGGGTAAGCTCACCTTTCATGACATGTTACACCCAGGTTCAAGGTGTAACATGATATGAAACGACGGCCACCAGCTAGCGGGGATCTTCACCCACCCAGCTGCGTCACTTATTCACAGTGTTCTGTAGATGGAAAACTACAAGTCCGGACAGCCTTAGCAGATCTTGGTTTGTAGTTCTCAATTAACTACCACGGCGCTGTGAGCGCCATAGTGGTTTGATTCTTCCTGTCAGTGTATTGTCTTGCTCATACTTCATACGAGCAAGCAGATACACTGAGAGCTCTACAAGAGACCTGTATGGCATCAGCGATCTGCTTATCGCTGGTGTAACACTTTACATGCTCCTGCAACACAAAATAATAAATGCACATTTTTTTTTACCTGCAAAAGATGAACTTATTTAAATTAGTGAGTGATTCAATACTGGTTAATGCTTGAAAATCACCTTCACAGCTTTGTAAATATGCCCATTTATGTCCTCTTGGTCTATGATAAGTGAGGCTTGCATGTCATTGCATGCGAACATACTTCCTTGTCTCTTAATCTGATTTTACTTGAAAGCAATTCCACCACAGAAATGTAATTTTGTAAAAAAAAAAAAAAAAAATGCCTGAAAAATTTCATACAGTGAAAAACAGTTAAAATAAATTTACAATGTGGGAACTCTTTTACCTGACAAATTTGTATTTTACTTCTTCCAGTCCTATGAAAAACCAAGACCTGTCACATCCCTTTTATGGTTTGTGACCTGACTTTCTCTATTGCAGTTTAGCAATACAGATTGGTCATCTCCCTGTCCCAAGCTTGTGTCCCAAGCTTGTGATTGGACAGTAAAGGAGCATCAGTCCGAGGTCATCATTCTCTCTTCCTGCCAGTATGTTCCTTTACAGCACAGTGCACAGCAGCACATCTAATGGTCTCGTGGAATGGACTCTCCCTAATTCAGTCAGAGTGCTGCTGCTACAGAAGACTAGACTAGTTGCATTTAAAAATACATTTCATGATTTTTAACGAAAACATAACTGCTTTCATTAGTGCGTGTGTATACCAACCCTGTCATATGTTAAAGATACAAAGGACTTGAAATCTGCCACCAGAGCTGGAGATGCAGGGTCCTATTCCCCATAATCAGGTAAAAATCCCTTCCCACTGGGGGAATGGGACTATCCTATAACCCTGAAAAGATAAAACATTTATTAAACAATGAACAATATAAGAGAGACCACTGATAGTAGTGTTTTTAATCCCTTGTTGGGATTTAAGAATAAAGTTTTCCCAAAGTATTATTTAGGTCGACCTTTGCATACCACTCTGAATATTGGAATCTGGACATAAGCTACGTGATCTTGGAAGTATTTAATACCCTGTTTCCCCAAAAATAAGCCCTATCCTGAAAATAAGACCTGGCCTGGTATTCGGGGAGGGCTGCAATATAAGCCCTACCCTGAAAATAAGCCCTGGTAAAGTCCATGTAGAGATATATAATCTGATTCGAAAAAATGTTATATAATGTCCACTGTGTCTCCTTTTTGTAACTTTATTGTCGAAATTACCTTATTTACAGCGTCGCTGGGCGCTCACGTGACCCAAGATATCTTCTCTCCTCCTGGCTGACGTCAGCAGCCCCTCCCTCTGCAGTGCTCGGAGCGGGGCTGACATCCGCAGGCATCTCAGCCCTTCCCTCGGCAGTGCTCGGAGCGGGGCTGACGTCTGCAGGCGTCTCGGCCCTTCCCTCGGCAGTGCTCGGAGCGGGGCTGATGTCAGCCGGCATCTTGGCTCTTCCCTCGGAAGTGCTCGGTGCGGGGCTGATGTCAGCAAGCACCTCAGCCCTTCCCTCAGCAGTGCTCGGAGCAGGGAAGATGAGCTACAACGGATCATGTGAGCGCCCAGCGGTGCTATAAATGAGGTATTTTCAACAATAACGTTACTAAGGGAGACTCACTGGACATTAAAAAATATTTTTACAAAACTGATTACATATTTTTGGGATTAAAGATGTCATAATGATGACAGGGGACATGGATGAGACATCTCCCGAAAATAAGCCCTAGTGTTTCTTTTTTTGTAGCAGAAATTGATATAAGACCTGGTCTTATTTTCCGGAAACATGGTAGGTGTTCAACAAAAGTTCTTCTGACGAATTCTTTGGTATGGGTAGAAATATGCAGTTTAGCATGCAATGGGGTTTATTTACTAAAGCTAGAGAGGGCAAAATGAGTCTAAATTCTTCAGAAAAAAACAGCTTGTTTATTTAAGCTTTATCAATACAACCGGGAAGCTGATTCGTTTCTCTGCAGAATTGTGACTAATTTTGCCCTCTCTAGCTTTAGTAAATAAACCCCAATTTGTCTATGTACAAGGGCATTTTGAGTTATTTTCTAATCTCTGCAATGGTTGGCGGTAAGAGTGAGGTAAATTACCTCATTATAGTCCAGCTCACAGTCAATAGGCATTTGTGTATCTGACATTGAAGATATTTTTATGTTGTGGATATTAGATTCATGGCTGAATAGAAATAACAAAGATATGGTAGGGCTTGTCATACCATACACATCATTTACTACCTGGTCCCAAAAGGTAGAAATTTTGGGGCAGTGATATAGCTGATTGGCTGAAGTCAGTCAATGAAGATCACATTTTGGACATTTTGAAGAAGTGGGAGTGGTATTAGTAAGGAATGGGGCACGCAGGTTTCATGGACAATTTTTTTTTTTTTTTTCCTTTTTTTTTTTTTTATTGGGTTTCCCTTCATATTTCATTGGTAAGTATCCTGTGTATATCTTATTGTAGCATTTTAGTACCTTATCCACCAGCTCAGGAAAGTCCTTATTCCAGATTTTTAGTTTGGTGATCAAGTCTGCTTTTGTGCAATAAATGCTTGGCGTCTTATAGAGATCTAAGATAGATAAGTGCTTTTGTACAACTGATTGACCAATTTAAAAGCCTTCTGCTTATATTAACTGCAGGATTTTGTATAGTCAGTCAAAGATTAATGAAAAATTGTGGTGGTGTTGTGTGGAGCTCTTGGGGGACTTCCTGAAAAGATTTAGGTTTAAATGTGTTGGGAGAGAAAAGAGAAATGTTTGACATTTTTGTTGTCAGATGGTTACACTGCATGCTTCCTACTCTGAGGAAATATAGGGTGGCCATGCATAAGTATATAGATATGCATGGGGGGATTCCAGTTTTTGCATACCTCTTGCAATGCTATAATAGTGACCCAGAAAACAAAGTTGCATTTGACAGTGTCCTATGACTTGCCGGAGCTAAGGAGGAACCTAAGCATTCCTTGGCTTTTTTTAACTGTTGCTGTAATTTGAGGCTGACGGGGAACAGGGTACATTGCTGCTATGCAGAAGTCCCTGCATAGCTGGGTATTAAATTATCTGCAGCAGTAGAAAAATGTGGGGCATCTCTGAACAGAAGTACTGAGAGGGAGACCCAGGGCACATGACCCCAGTGCCTGGCTTTAGTGATGCTCATGTTTGCAGAAATTAAAGATCCAATCTAGGGTAGGTATAGGCAGGCAAAATGATAAACCCTGATATCTGGAAGGTTTATCTTCAACTCCACTCAGGAGACAAGTTTAGAAATAGAAATAAATGTGGGCTTTTATTGTGTAAAAGGATGCCATGGCTTTAGTTTTGCATTTGTAAATCTTTGTATTTTAGTAATACCGGGATGGACAACAGATGGACAAAGCTCATCATTTTAACGAGGTGGCATCTCCTGAAGCGTGAAAGAGGGAGTCGCACCTTACACCTTCAGCTCTCCCCCCAATTCTCCCAATCTGAGGGGGTTAATTCAAAGAATATAGCAAAAATGGGGTTCTTGCCTATCTTCAGCCCTAAAATGGGTAATAGGATCCTTTGCTATATATAGCAAAGGTAGTTGACCGACTAGCTCTTTAGCAAAAAAAGGAAAGTACAACAAGGGGAAAAGGTGGGGGAGGGCAAAAGGGGCACGTGCCCTGTGGATGTGGTGGGCACACTGGGAGCTTTGGTCAAACTATTCTCCTGCTGTCTCACTGATGAGTGAATGCAGCATCGCTCCTGTCAGTAGAAGCAGGGGCCTTGACGGCTGTTGGAGGGGAGGATTCTGCATCCTCCTCCCTCCAATAGCAGCATGCAGTGAGCAGAAGAGAGTGGGCAGTCATTGAGAAAACACCTCAGTGTCAGGACTGTGCCCCTCGGAAGTGAGGGCAGACTTCTGGTCTCTTTGCCATGTGACAGATCACATCACCTGAGATGGTAAGGCGGAGACACTGCCTTCATTGACTAATTGTGCCATTCAGAAGGTGGCCTGAACAGTGAGTATACAATAGGTGTGGGAGCAACTTGGCCTTCTAGGAACCCTCCAGGAGCCCTTTAGCATTCTTCCTCCTTTAGATCCCTTCAGTTCACCTTGCTCATAGCCCCCTCCCAGGACCCATCTCCTTCATCCCACGGACATAGATGCCAAACTAGTCCTGCTCAGACTGACATCACCAATGGAGGGGCATTTTTCTCAGTCGTGCATTGACAGACACAGCCTTCTTTATTCCCAACGATAGGGTTATATCGCCTCTGCAGGGGTAGGACTAGGCAGAACAAAAAAAACAAAACACTTGGCCACTCCCATGGGCCATCCTCAGTCCGTGAATAACCCCCTCCCTGCTCTAGGTATTCAGTTTATTTCTGCCTAGCCAGGAGTAAGGACTTAGTTCCCTGCTGGGATTGCTATTCCTGGGAATTTTTTGTTTGTTGTTTTTCCTGGATTTTTTCCAGTGAGATCTCCAATCAACTGCTGGGCTGGGCGACAGACTGGACACTTGGTCCAGGGGTCACCCCAGTTTGGCCAGCGAGCGCGTGCAGTCCGCAGCTACGCGCTAAGTTGACCGTCACATAGCCCCACTGGACAGGCGCTGGCCCTGCGAGTTAAACGTCTCGCGAGGACGCATACGACCGGGTCTCGGCCTGTGTCGCAATGTTCCTCATGGCCGACAGCCCCCCCCCACTTTTTTGGCGAGGAGGATCTGTCCGGGAGCGTTACCTGCGCATTTCGCTGGAGAGGTAAGTAGTCCCCTCCTCTTGTTCCCTGGAATGGTGTGGGACGCGGGTACTCCCTGGGGTGGTCGGTCCCTCTGGGGTTCTCCTCCACCCCCCCTCCTTCATCCCCCCCTTTTCCTGGGTGAGGCCCAGGCTTCTGGCCTAGGGACTTTTTGGGACACACGGCCCTTTTTTCCACCCTCAGGTTGTATTGGGGGGGTATCTGGTGGTTAGGCCTGGGAGGCGGGTGATCGGGGGTCCTACTGTCTAATTTAGGCTGCGGCTTTGCGGCCTACCAGCTAGGATCGGTTCGGTCATCCCCGCGGGCCACATGAAAAATTTGGGCCGCGGTTTTGCGGCCTACTGGCAGAGTGTCCGTTCAGGGTCGGTCCGGTCCCCCCGCGGGTCGTGTGCTTGCGGCTAAAAATTGAACCCGCAGTTTTTGCAGCCTACCAGCTCTTGTCGGTCCGGTCTCCCCACGGGCTGCGCACTGCAGCCGGCATCCACAAATTTAGGCTGTGGCTTGTGGCCTACCGCAGTCCGGTCGTGCTTGCGGCGGGCGGCCAGAAATTTATCCTGCGGCCCGCTAGGCCGTGTGGTGGCCCCCTTTTCTGAGGGGTGGCACTGCGCATGTCTGTGCCCCCTGTGAGGGGCCCCGGTCTGTACCCCCTGTGAGGGGCCTCGGTCGGCATCCCCTATGTGGACTTCGGAGGGGGGGTCCTGTGGGTGGGACCCCCATACCCCCTCTGACTTTTTGGTGTGGCGCTTAGGCAGATAGCCTAGTATAGGGCACTCCTGCCCTCCCCTACCTCCCCTGTTGAACAAACCTACATCTTTGCAAGAACCTTTCAAGATGGGGGATGCAGCGTTGGCTGCGGGGGTCAGTACCCTCTTTGATAAGTCATCTTGCGTGACGAAAGCGTTCCCTTCGCTCTTATTTTGACAAATGTGTCCATGAAGACTGGGAGTGTCCAAAGTGCCTTTTGTGTTTCCAAAAAACGCTTGCTGGAAGGTAACCCTTTGGGGAGTCCCCCCCTTCAGAAGGGGACTGTTACACCAGTAGTGAACCCCTCTGTCTCTAGGCTGCTCGAGGCAACCATGGCTCCAATGGAGGAATCTCTGGCTTCTATGGGCCCAGCTGGCATACCTGGAGGGGGAGCAGAATCTCTCTGCCTTTGCTGCTTAGGTACCTATTGGGTAGGCGCTGCGGTTTGTCCGCTATGCCTCTTGGCTGCATTTCCCCTGGTTTCTGAGTCTGTTGCCTCAGTGGTGCTTAGACATGTATTGGGGGGGGGGGGGGGGCTACTCTGAATAACTTCATGTCGTGTCTTGAGTTTGTCCAGTTATAAGATAGTTTTCCGGCTGTGTTCCTCCAAACAGTTGCTTCCAATGGTTGTCTGTCTCCAGACTGCTTGCTGTTCTCTGCGGGGGGCTGTGCAAGCCCCGTTGCGGCAGAGTGTGATTGTCCCGGTTCCCGTGCTGGGAACAGTGTCATGGGTTTTATTCTAACCTGTTCTCAGTCTAAAAGATGGAGGGAAGGGTACATCTAATTCTGGACCTTAAGGCCCTGACTTGCCTTGTGTGGGTACAGGAGTTCAAGATGGAGTCCGTCCACGCAGCAGTGGCACTCCATCGTGAGGTCTTTCTGACTTCTAGGACATCACAAATGCTTAAGCATTCTGTTATGTGCCTGACTCCAGCACTTCGTATGTCTTGTTGTGGGTGCGGAGCATTATCGGTGCGTGGTGTGGTCCTTTGATCTGGCCACCACTCTTTGTGTTTTAACGAGGTGTTGGCCCCGGATCTGGCATGGTTACGTCAGTGGGGGTTGGCGGTCCTGGACTGCCTGGGCGATCTTCTGCGCCGACTTCTCGATTACCCTGAGGAGCAATGTAGTCCCTTTACAGACTTTCTCTGATTTCAGTTGGCGTCTATACTATCGGAAGTCTGATTTGGCCCTGGAACATTGGTTTATCTGAGCCTGACCGGGCTTCAGCTCTGGCCAGCGTGTTTCTTCCCCTGGATAGACTCCAGAAGTGGCATGCAGCGTTTTTCCATTATTATCCGGCAGGTGGGCTCCTCTGCGGATCTACATGTGGGTGTTGGGTCTGATTGTATCTACCCTTTTTTTTTTGAGGCAAGGTCAATTGCACCGTTCCATGTGGGCTCCCTTCGGGGAGATCCTGGCATAATGGGACAAATGCCCAGGGTCTCTGAACAATCAGAGTCAGGAAACCAGAGGTTCCCTAGTCCGGTGGCTTCATTCTCCGGTTCTTCAGTAGGGAAGATCCTTTCTCCCCTTGTATTGAACAGGGTGACCACCAATACCAGTCTGTCCAGGTGGGGAGATGTCCTGGGACAGAGCTCGGCTTGGGGTCATTGGACCTTGGTGGAATCCGGGCTACCGTGTAATATCCCGGAACTTCAATTGATCAGACTAGGTCTTGATCACGGACAGCTAGACTGCGGGGACTCACAGTACAGATCCAGTCGGACAAGGCAACAGCGGTGACTTATGTCCCTCACCAGGGTGGGCCAAAAAGGCTGTTGGCGACCCTGGCTGTTGCCAGTATCCTCCTCCGGTGGGCAAAATGTCTAGTTCTGGCCCTTTTCCGACGTACCCATTCCAGGAGTGGAACACTGTCAGACAGATACCTCAGTTGGCTAGGGTTGGGCCACGGGGTGGGACCTTCTCTGGGCCATGATTCATCAGATTTGTCCTCGTTCCTTTTAGGTGGCTCTGTTTCCAAACTCCATTTATGGAGGGATGAGCAGGAATAGGCCTTGAGTACCATACAGGGCCAGGTGTCGGCCTGGGCGGTCTTCTTCAGCATCTCCTGGTCTCGCACTCCCTGGTGCGTGCATTTGTGTTCAAGCGGTTAGAAACCTGTTTCCACCGGGGTGGTTTCTCCCACCGCTGTGGGATCTGAACTTGGTGTTTTCAGTTCTCCAAGGCCTCTCTATCTTTCTCTCGAAATATTCGGGAGGTTTCACTGCTTACTCTGTCTCGTAAGGTGGCCTCTTTGTGGCTATCACCTCGGACAGAATCGGACAGATGTTTCTGGGCTATCCTGTCAGCGATCGGTTTCCTCCTTTCCCGGTTATGGCGTATCCTTCTTCCACTTAATGTTTCTTGGACCTTCTGTCATCAGGCGGCCGTTGCGCAAGTTAGCAAAGCGGCCACTGGTCGTCGAACATGTGAAAATGTACACCGACGAAGTGGATGGTTTGGCATCTGCGGATGCCTCTATTGGCCACAGGTTTTTTTTGCAGGCCGCTGTTTAGAGGGTCTATTCCCTCTTGAAGGGGTATCGTTCAGGTGGGGTTCAAGCTTGTCCTGGGTGAAGCTCCTGTTACCTGGTTGGCTCTTGTATAGCCTCTGGATTTTTCATTTTCCCACCCCTCATGTTGGCACTGCTTTGGGACGTCCCTATCGTTAAGATTAAAGAAGGCTGTGTCTGTCAATGGACAACTGAGAAAATAGGATTTTTTACTTACTGTAAAATCCATTTCTCTGAGTTCATTGACAGAAAAAGCACCCACCCCTCTATGGAGTTTTTTTTTTTTTGATACTTCTATTACTGCTTGCTACTAAACTGAATACCTAGAGCAGGGAGGGGGTTATATACGGACTGAGTTCGGCCCATGGGAGTGGCCAAGTGTTTTTGTTCTGCCTAGTCCTACTCCTGCAGAGGCGATATAACCCTATCGTTGGGAATAAAGAAGGCTGTGTCTGTCAATGAACTTAGAGAAACGGATTTTACGATAAGTAAAAAATCCTATTTTTCCCCACTGACCCTGGGGAAGCGCCATTTTCCCTCTTGGCAACACCACCGACGCAGGAAAGGTTTTTTTTTTTTTTTTTTTGTTTTCCTTCCAGTGACACCACTGACACAGGGACACATATTCCCTTCCAGGGACACTACTGGCACATTTTTTTTTCTTCTAGGGACACCAACAATGCACAGATATTATTTTTTCTTCTTTTTTCTTTTCAAGGACACCAAAGACGCTGGGAATTTTTTTTTCCTTCCAGTTCCGCCACTTACATTTTTTTTTTTCTTCACTACTGTTAGCCCTAGAAGTGTTCACTGATTTTTAAAACTCCTAAAGTGATTGTAAAGTCTTGTTTTTTTTCCTAATAAAATAACGACCATGTTATACTTGCCTGCTCCGTGCAGTGGTTTTGCACAAGGGAGCCCGGATCCTCCTCTTCTCAGGTCTCTGGCTGGAGCTCCTGGCCCCTCCCTCCTGTTGAGTGCCCCCACAGTAAGCAGCTTGCTGTGGGGGCACCTGAGCCGAGCTGCAGCTCCATGTATCCATTCAGACACGGAGCTGCAGTTTGGCCCTGCCCCCTCTCTCTACTGATTGGCTAACTGAGTTTGACAGCAGCAGGAGCCAATGACGCCGCTGTTGTCTCAGCCAATCAGGAGGGGGAGTCCTGGAAGGACGAGACACTCGTGGACATCGCTGGATAGAGATGGGGCTCAGGTAAGTATTGCTGCACACAGAAGGCTTTTTATCTTTATGCATAGAATGTATGAGGATAAAAAGCCTTCTGTCTCTACAATCACTTTAAGTTAGATTCAGTGTACCAGTAGAAATGCATGTTATAACTGTCTGAACTGAAACCTACAGATGAAGTGCTGCCTTTGCTGTACATCAAAATGGATTGACTTCTTTTTCTAAATTTTGTTTTCTTTAGAAATCACTCAGCTAGGAGAGTGTAAGAGAGTAATTTCCTTGCGCTCAATCTCAGAAGTCCAGCAGCTGGTTGTGCTTGGTGGAAAGAGTCACAGTGTTCGCCTCTTCTTTTGGGACCAGATACCAGACTCAACTGGAGTGAAGATCCCTGAGGCAAAGGGATGTCAGGCTATTACATCTGGTCTGGTTTGCCAAGGCTCCACAGCTGTTCTCTGTGCCGCTTCTAAGCGTCAAGTCATCTGCTTCCAGTTGACAAACCGTAAGGGTCCTCCACGGAAGATTAAAGAGTTCCAGGCACCTGGAGTGGTGCAATGCATGGACCTCTTGGGGGAACGAGTTTGTGTTGGTTATTCCTCTGGATTTTCTTTTTACCCTCTCCTAAATGAAGGAGCTCCATTCAACTTACCCCACCCAGATGAACCTAAACTATCTTTCCTGGCCCAGACTGCCCATGATGCTCTTTGTGCGGCAAGGCTTACCCTTAGTGAATACCTACTGTGCTTTTCCACATTTGGAGTCTATGTGAATGCCGATGGTAAAAAGTCTCGATCTCAGGAGATTATGTGGCCTGCACCCCCACTTTCATGCTGTGAGTATTCTATTATGTTGGTGTGGTGTCTGCTGTGGTACTGCTCTCTGTGGTTATCTAATTTTGTGTTTATATAGTGTTTAATGTGGCTCTTGCCTTTATTTTAAGATGTTAAAAATGGCCAAATGAAAAACATTCTTTTCTTCCAAATCCAATAATCCACTTTTGTCTGGTCAGGCATACTATCCAGGATAAAGGGGTCTAGAGAGCCTGTAGGCAGCAAAATCAAGTGGGTGACTTTTCCATGTACATCTGATATTTGCTTATTCACATCAGTTTTTTTTGTAATGGACCAGTAAAGAAGAAAAAAAGAATATGTACAAAAGAGTTGACCCCCTGGCAGAAGGTTGTTGCTTTGTGTCTGTTTGGGTCCATTGATGTAATCCAGCCCTTAATAACACACACTTTTTTTTTTTTTTTTTTTTTTTACCAGCTGTTTAAATATAGTCTTGGACGAAGAACTTGCTCTGGTGTATGCAAACTTTTGTTTGCTTTCTATAGGTGTTACAGTACAGAATGTGAACACAGAACAAAGTATTCATCTGCATCTCATCAATCGATATCCATGTAGTTTGAAACTGTAGCTAAGTGTATGGTAAACTGTTATTTCCAGTGTTGGAGAGCCATCAATTATGGCTCTCCAACACTGTGTGTGTGTGCTAGATAGCAGTTTTTGTGCTTTTATTCCTGTCAAAATTGAAAGACTAGTATGACTAACGCTTTTATTCATCCTAGTAAAGTTTAATATGGCTCTTTAAGTGGGAGTGGAATTATCTGCTGTCATTGGCAGTAGGATGGAAAGAGCCTAATCCTATTACTTTGTGGCCAGGTCGTTTTAGTTTTAAGTATTATCTTGGTAGGTTAAAAAGGTTTTAGTTGACCCATAGCTCATACCACTTTTACCAGCCTGACCTTCCCTCAATTAACTACTTTCTAGTACGTGAAGCTCACTAGTTTTAATTATTCGATCAGCTTTTTCCTTTTTTTTATTTATTTTTTTTTTTGTGAATCCTATTGGGGAAATGTCACTTATTCTTATGAAGATGCAGCAGGAACTGAAAGGAAATTTCTGCAATGTAAAAGGTATTCTCTTTTTAGACATTTTTGACACTTCCAGGTGTCACTGTAGTTTGTGTCCTCTTTGGAAGATTTACCTTGTATTTCTTTTCAGTAACAACTCAAAATTTTGGATTTCTTTTCATTTTCATTGCTGTGGACAATGAACACATTTTTATCTATGTATGTATGTGTGTGTGTATATGTGTGTATGTATGTGTATATATATAATAAAAATGTAGTTTTGGTAAGTGTGAAGTCAGGATGACTGATCATGAATAAATATAACTGATTACCGGTATTTGTCCTGCAGCATACACATCTCCTCACCTGACGGTTTTCAGTGAAAACGCAGTGGATATATTTGATGTACGAAAAAGTGAGTGGATCCAATCTGTTCATCTCAAGAAGGTAAGCTTTGTCAGCATGTACATACATCTGAAGTATTCAATATGATTGAATTTCATGAAGTGCACAGTTTTTGTTCTACAGGAAACCAGAGCAGTGCACATTATTGCTGTTCATGTGCGATAACAAGACATTAGTCCAACATAGTTTGGCAACTTTTGCATTACATGCACAATCGTAGGCTGCTTTTAAGTTTGTAAATCAATAAAAGTTTATAGGCACAGGCAAGTCCCAATGGGTGTTCACTCGTGATGCAAATTTTCATGCAGGTGACAACGTGCAGAACTTTAACCACTGATGACACTAGCCTCTCACCTCATCGACCCCTGAATAAACAGGTCAAATGCGCTTTCCCATACAGGGTTAATGAATGACATTCCATTAGTTCTAGATCACAGGCAACACTGATAAATTCCGCTGGTCTTGATTTCCTTATTGGGATTAGCAAAACTCCACCCAGGTAAGGTACTGCCTGTCAGTGACTGCTCCCGGGGGACATGTACAACGCCTCTACCCCCCCTCCCCCCCGCCGGTCACCCCAACACTCATTGGAGATACAGAACATCTCCAATGAGTGTTGGGGTGACCAGCGGGGGGGGCGTCATACGTGTCCTTCCCCAGTGTCATGTGACTTGTTAGTGTTACAAGGTCTCAGGTGTGAATGGGGAGCAGGTGTGTTAAATATGGTGTTATCCCTCTCACTCATGCTAGTCACTGGAAGTTCAACATGGAACCTCATGGCAAAGAACTCTCTGAGGATCTGAAAAAAAAGAATTGTTGCTCTACATAAAGATGGCCTAGGCTACAACCCCTGGCAAAAATTATGGAATCACCAGTCCCTGAGGATGTTCCTTCAGTTGCTTATTGTTGTAGAAAAAAAGCAGATCACAGACATGGCCAAAAACTAAAGGCATTTCAAATGGCAACTTTCTGGCTTTAAGAAACACTAAAAGAAATCAAGAAAAATAATTGTGGTGGCCAGTAACAGTTAGATTTATAGAACAAGCACAGGGAATAAATTATGGAATCACTCAACTCTGAGGAAAAAATTATGGAATCACCCTGTAAATTTTCATTACAAACACTAACACCTGTATCAGATTAAATCTGCTTGTTAGTATGTAGGTAAAGAGGGTAACTCATCACGCAGTGTTGCACAAGATGTTGGTTGTTCAGTCGGCTGTGTCTAAAACATGGACCAAATACAAACAACATGGGAAGGTGGTTAAAGGCAAGCATACTGGTAGACCAAGGAAGACATCAAAGCGTCAAGACAGAAAACTTAAAGCAATATGCCTTGAAAACAGAAAATGTACAACAAAACAAATGGGAGGAAACTGGAGTCAACATCTGTGACCAAACTGTAAGAAACCGCCTAAAGGAAATGGGATTTACATACAGAAAAGCTAAAAGAAAGCCATCTCTAACACCTAAACACAAAAAAACAAGGTTACAATGGGCTAAGGAAAGGCAATTGTGGACTGTGGATGATTGGATAAAAGTCATATTCAGTGATGAATCTCGAATCTGCATTGGGCAAGGTGATGATGCTGGAACTTTTGTTTGGTGCCGTTCCAATGAGATTTATGCAGACGACTGTCTGAAGAAAACCTGCAAATTTCCACAATCAATTATGATATGGGGATGCATGTCAGGTAAAGGCACTGGGGAGATGGCTGTCATTAAATCTTCAATAAATGCACAGGTTTACATTGAAATTTTGGACACTTTTCTTATCCCATCTATTGAAAGGATGTTTGGGGATGATGAAATCGTTTATCAAGATAATGCATCTTGCCATAGAGCAAAAACTGTGAAAAAATTCCTTGAAGAAAGACACATAAGGTCAATGTCATGGCCTGCAAACAGTCCGGATCTCAATCCAATTGAAAATCTGTGGTGGAAGTTAAAGAAAATGGTCCATGACAAGGCTCTAACCAGCAAAGATGATTTGGCAGCCACAATCAGAGAAGGCTGGAGCCAGATTGAGGAAGAGTACTGTTTATCACTCATTAAGTCAATGCCTCAGAGACGGCAAGCAGTTATAAAAGCCAGAGGTGGTGCAACAAAGTACTAGTGATGTGTTGGAGTGTTATTTTGTTTGTTTTTCATGATTCCATAATAATTTTTTCCTCAGAGTTGAGTGATTCCATAATTTATTCCCTGTGCTTGTTCTATAAACCTAACTGTTACTGGCCACCACAATTATTTTTCTTGTTTTCTTTTAGTGTTTCTTAAAGCCAGAAAGTTGCCATTTGAAATGCCTTTAGTTTTTGGCCATGTCTGTGATCTGCTTTTTTTCTACAACAATAAACAACTGATGGAACATCCTCAGGGACTGGTGATTCCATAATTTTTGCCAGGGGTTGTATAAGAAGATTGGCCAGACCCTGAAACTGAAACTGAGTTGCAGCATGGTGGCCAAGACCATACAGCGGTTTAACAGTACAGGTTCCACTCAGAACAGGCCTTGCCATGGTCAATCAAAGAAGTTGAGTGCACGTGCTCAGCGTCATATCCAGAGGTTGTCTTTGGGATATAGACGTATGAGTGCTGCCAGCGTTGCTGCAGAGGTTGAAGGGGTGGGGGGGGGGGGGGGTCAGCCTGTCAGTGCTCAGACCATACGCCACACACTGCATCAAATTGGTCTGCATGGCTGTCATCCCAGAAGGAAGCCTCTTCTAAGGATGATGCACAAGCAAGCCCGCAAACTGTTTTGCTGAAGACAAGCTGACTAAGAACATGGATTACTGAAACCATGTCCTGTGGTCTGATGAGACCAAGATAAACCTATTTGGTTCAGATGGTGTCAAGCGTGTGTGGCGGCAAACCAGGTGAGGAGTACAAAGACAAGTGTGTCTTGCCTGCAGTCAAGCATGGTGGTGGGAATGTCATGGTCTGGGGTTGCATGAGTGCTGCCAGCACTGGGGAGCTACAGTTCATTGAGGGAACCATGAATGCCAACATGTACTGTGACATACTGAAGCAGAGATGTTCCCCCTCCCTTTGGAGACTGGGCCGCAGGGCAGTATTCCAACATAACGACCCCAAACACACCTCCAAGACGACCACTGCCTTGCTAAAGAAGCTGAGGGTAAAGGTGATGGACTGGCCAAGCATGTCTCCAGACCTAAACCCTATTGAGCATCTGTGGGGCATCCTCAAACAGAAGGTGGAGGAGCGCAAGGTTTATAACATCCACCAGCTCTGTGATGTCATGGAGGAGTGGAAGAGGACTCCAGTGGCAACCTGTGAAGCTCTGGTGAACTCCATGCCCAAGAGGGTTAAGGCAGTGCTGGAAAATAATGGTGGCCACACAAAATATTGACACTTTGGGCCCAATTTGGACATTTTCAATTAGGGGTGTACTCACTTTTGTTGCCAGCAGTTTAGACATTAATGGCTGTGTGAGTTATTTTGAGGGGACAGCAAATGTACACTGTCATACAAGCTGTACACACACTACTTTACATTGTAGCAAAGTGTAACTTCTTCAGTGTTGTCACAAAAGATAGAATACAAAAATGTGAGGGGTGTTCTCACTTTTGTGAGATACTGTATATATACTTTTAAGTTTGAACTTTAGGCAGATATAGTTGACCGGAAACATGCTGACAGGAGGATACCCTGCTGACTGCTCTGTTCTCTCCTTCTGTCAGCATGCTTTCTGTCATTGTACAGTCAGAAGGTTTAGGGTAAAGTGGAGCAGTAAAATCGTCTTTTTTTTTTTTCGGTAAGTGATGTCCTGCAAATGGTTATGCTGTGTAGCAGAGCAGTGTAACTCAGGGATAGAAAAAAAAATACAAATTCTTTTGGAAAATACTGTTCTCCTGAACCTTATTCAGGCCCTTGATTTATTTAAAAGAGAAGTGTGGGAATTAAAAATAACAATCCTACTCCCCTAGATGGCTGCAGCACCGATCCTAGCTACAGCTGCCCCCCACCGCCTCTAGACTAAGAACTGAGTGATCAAAGACCACCGATCGTTCAGGTCTCGGTCTGATGTGAGCAGAGGGCCAGTGACGGCTTCAGCCCAGTGTCGGCTGAAAACTGGTCATAGCAGTGCAGAACTAAGTGCACTCCTGTGACCCACATAAGAAGTAGGGTCAAAAGAGCGTTGGCCCTACTTTTTTCCTTTTTAAAGGTTTCAGGCATGTCTCCCCTTTCCATTCTTTCCTCCAGACTAAACATAAAGTTCCTGAAGTCTCTCCTGTTATGTTTTATCCCTCAGACCTTTCAGTATTCTAAATGAGGTCTAGCTAAAGATCTATATAATGTCATCAGTAGGGTTGTCCCGATACCGATACTAGTATCGGTATCGGCACCGAGCATTTGCCCAAGTACTTGTACTCGGGCAAATGCTCCCGATGCTTCCCCCGATACCTAGGACAGCTGTGATCGGCGCGTGGGGGAGTTACAAGATTCTCCCCCAGCGGCTTTCACCAGCTTTAGTGACATACAGCGGTGATCGCTCACCGCTGACTGTCACTGCATCCTCCTCCGTGCCCCCTCCGTTCCTCTGTGCCTCTCCGCTGTCCCCTGCATTCCTCTCTCCTTATCTGTCCCCCTCCGTTCTCCCCCTCCGTTCCTCTCTCCTTATCTGTCCCCCTCCGTTCTCCCCCTCCGTTCCTCTCTCCTTATCTGTCCCCCTCCGTTCCTCTCTCCTTATCTGTCCCCCTCCGTTCCTCTCTCCTTATCTGTCCCCCTCCGTTCTCCCCCTCCGTTCCTCTCTCCTTATCTGTCCCCCTCCGTTCTCCCCCTCCGTTCCTCTCTCCTTATCTGTCCCCCTCCGTTCTCCCCCCTCAGTTCCTCCGTCCCCCTCCTCCTTCCTTTGTGTATGGATAGAGTCAGCTGACTCTGTCCATTCACATAACTAAAACATTGTAATCTCCTGTGATTACGATGTGTCAGTTTATGAATGGAGAGAAGCTGCTGTCTTCTCTCCATTCATTTTCAGTGCAGCTGAGGCTACAGAGAAAGGGACTGGGGAATCTCTATCCTCTGTCTCTTTCTCTGTCTCAAGGGGGAGATATCAGAGGTCTGTTAAGACCCCTGATATCTCACCAAAGCCCCCCAAAAGGGCTGATTAAAAAAAACAAAAAACAAAAACAAAGAATAAAAAAATATTATTGTAAAAAATAAAAATTCTAAAAAAAAAAAACAAAAAACACACACACATACAACGTTCACCCCCCCCCCCCCAAAAAAAAATAGCAAAAAAAAAAAACCTGTCACGTGACATTAAAAAAAAAGTATCGGTAATCGGTATCGGCGAGTACTTGAAAAAAAGTATCGGTACTTGTACTCGGTCCTAAAAAAAGTGGTATCGGGACAACCCTAGTCATCAGGTCCTCCTTCCCCCTGCTGGTGGTCCCTCTGGTGAGGCATCTTAGAATTCTATTTGCTTGTCCGACTGCATGGCCACACAGTTTGCAGTCACCTGAAATAAGTACTCCCAAATCATTTTTCTCTGTAGTGCTGGTCAACTGTCCCCCAATATTGTACTCCTATCAGGGAATTATTTTCCCTAGGTGCATTCATTTTACATTAAGAAACCTTTAACTGCAGTATTTATCCTGCTGCATATCCACTGGACCACCCAAGGGTTAAGTCCTAACTTTTGTATTGGATCATTATGTGGGATTGTATCAAATGCCTTGCTGAAATCATACCCACAACACCACTCGTCTAAAAGATTACAGATATAGTCAATATTATTCTTATCAGTAGTGATTCCATTAAAGGAGTTATAAAGTTTTATAAAGGCAGAAAGTTTTTTTTATCTTCATGCATTATATGGGGGTGTGCTTTCTTACCAGCTACCATTTTATGCCTGTTCCCATCCCACCTCCTTTGAAGTGACATTATTCTACCAAATGGTCTGAGAAGAGGCTTTTGTCAGATTACTCAAGATAAAATTCCACAGCTGGGTATGGTGTGTCTGTTGCTTCTAAACATGTTCTGAAACTATAGAGTCACTGAAAGATCACTTTAAGTCACATTAATAATAAAGTCCATCACCTTCAGGGCCCAAATCTCCACCACAGTCCCCCCATAAGTTCATTTTTGAACTTATGCCATCCCTCAATTATCCTGTACCCACCCACAACAGTCCAGAAGCCCCGACCCTTCCCCACCACCACTGAGGCCTCCTCTTCCTTTCTTGAACACGCTGGAACCCATCGAGGTAGACTTGAGACAGCAAAGCAATCCTGTTGTCTTTGAGACTTCACATCCGAACCATGAGTGCCTGTACTGCAATGTTTCATCGCTCCCCCCTGCCTTGGAAGAGCGGAACTCCTACGATGGCGGGATCCTGGCATATCTAGTCCTGTAACTAGGGAATATGCTGTAATGATTGTAACGATTGGATCGGACCGCGAGACAGCACTTTTCAGCATGGTGAAGGAAAGTTCAGGAGAGTCTTATTCGTGGCACATTTGTCTCAAGAAATAACTTGGTTGTCATTGCTTCTTCAGGTGGTGGTTGGGCGGGCCTCCAGACAGTCGTGCATGACCCCCACCCCAAAGCACCTTGTCCCCATGTTGATAAGGGCCTCTTCCCAACAACCCTGGCCGCTGGTTGTCCGGGTCTGCGGGCAGGGGCTTATCGGAATGCGGGAGCCCCCTTTAATAAGGGGGCCCCCAGATCCCGGCCCCCCACCCTATGTGAATGAGTATGGGGTACATCGTACCCCTACCCATTCACCTAGGGAAAAAAGTGTCAAAGAAAAACACACTACACAGGTTTTTATAGTAATTTGACAGCTCCGGGGGTCTTCTTCCGACTTCGGGGGTCTTCTTCTGACTTTGCCGCTCTCTCTGGCCTCTTCTCCGTTGTCCGGTTCTTCTCCCGCTCTCCGACCTCTTCTCCCAGTGTCCGGTTCTTCTGCCGGCTCCTCCACTATCTTCTGCCGCTCTTTTTTTCTTCCGATGTTGACACGACGCTCTCTCCCACTGTAATGGTGTGTGAGTGCTGCGCAATGACTTATATAGGTCGTGACCCCGTCCCCTTATGACATCACATGCTGGGACTGTGAAGTCATAAGGGGGCGTGGTCATCGGATGACATGACCATGCCCCCTTATGACCTCACAGTCCCAGCATGCCCCGGGACTGTGACGTCATAAGGGGCGGGGTCACCGCCTATATAAATCATTGCGGAGCGCTCACACACCATTTCAGGGAGAGAGCGTCGTGTCACCATCGGAAGAAGATGACGCAGAAGTCCGGGCCACCGCTAGCAAAAGAGCGGCAGAAGATAGTGGAGGAGCCAGCAAAAGAACAGGACACTGGGAGAAGAGGCCGGAGAGAGCGGCGAAGTCAGGAGAAGAAGACCCCCAAAGTCGGAAGAAGACCCCCGGAGCTGTCTAATAAATTACTATAAAACCTGTATAGTGTGTTTTTTTTTTGGGGGTTTTTTTGACACTTTTTTTCCCCTAGGTGAATGGATAGGGGTACTCATTCACATAGCGTGGGGGGCCGGGATCTGGGGGGCCCCCTTATTAAAGGGGGCTCCAGGATTCCGATAAGCCCCCCCGCCCACAGACCCCAACAACCAACGGCCAGGGTTGTCGGGAAGAGGCCCTTGTCCTCATCAACATGGGGACAGGGTGCTTTGGGGTGGGGGGGCTGCAGGGTGACCCCCTCCCCCAAACCACCCACCACCCCATGTTGAGGGCATGCGGCCTGGTATGGCTCAGGAGGGGGGGCACTCGCTCGTCCCCACCCCCTTTCCTGACTGGCCGGGCTGCGTGCTCGGATAAGGGTCTGGTATGGATTTTGGGGGGACCCCCACGCCGTTTTTTTGGCGTAGGGGTTCCCCTTAAAACCCATACCAGACCTAAGGGCCTGGTATGCCCCTGGAGGGGAACCCATGCCGGTTTATTTAAAATTTGGCATGGAGTTCCCCCTCAAGATTCATACCAAACACAGTGCCTGGCATTGGCGGGGATCCAAGTCGGATCCCCGCACCAGTGTGAACCCGGCTCTCAAGGTGTCAATCTCGCCGATAAAAGCGGCGGGCTTGACACAATATCAGACAACAATACAGAAGTTGACCAAAGAGTGGTGGTAAAGAGCCGAAAAACGTGATTTGGTGAAAGTTGGCTGAAAAAGTTCTGCCGTGTGTATGCAATACAAACTTATGGCCACCGCCCTTTGTACAAAAATCCAAAGGAAAGTTTGTACAAAGTCCTATCGTGTGTATGAGGCTTAAGACTGTACCTAAATAAACTTTTCCCATAGCACAACACCTTCCTTTCTCCAGCACTCAGTACCAGTCATCTGAGGCTGTCCAGACTCAAACCATCAGAATAAGATGGACTCCAGGGTGTAACACAGTAGAGTCTGATAGGATAGTACCCAGATTGACCGTTATATCTGCACAATGTTCCATCCCTGCCATTAGGGATGAGAGGAGTCCAAGTTGGATTTTGACGATCCTGGAACTGGGTCATCCACCAATCTATTACGACTCATAGGCAACCTGTATACTACCCTCACCTGCCTGTCCTTGCAAAGTGAAAATTGACCCACTGAGAAAGTCAGTCACTTCTCCAAGGTCCTGGATGCTGGACAGAGAAAGCTGGCTTTCCTAACCCCTTCCCTGATATGTAGCACAAGGCCTCCCAATGTGGTCTCGAGTATCTCCCGCTCCATAGTGTTTCAAGGTACCCAGTGCCCCACCTCCAGCTCCAACAGCAGTCTCCATTAAGCCTCTCTTTATCCTAAGTATGGGAAATAGTCTGAATACCCAGATTGAAAACCACCTGCCAACAGGTACACTCAATTCTTTATAGAGGCTGCACACCTTCTCCCTCCTTTATCAATTCGGTAATCAGACCATGTTATCCTTCACCCATACAAAATAAAACTCTTCACTATTCAGACCAGACTCACATGAATGACAGGGGCATAGTGCAACACTGGGGCACTGGTCTTCCTGGCATGCAGGACACAAACAACTAGTCAAGGTACACAAGGAGTCTAGGACAGGAAGGACACCTATAGGTATTGACTGAGGAGAATACAGCATTCCCACACATATAACCAAAGTGAGGGTCCTTGGAACAGCCAAGAGCTGGTAACACCCTGCACAACTCTTCTCCAGACTTACCCAAAACTATACAATACGAGGCCAGACCTATACACTCAACTTGTATGCTATCAGGCAGGCCCTCGTACTACACATCTGAAGGTAAATCTAATGCCGCGTACACACGGTCGGACTTTTCGTCTACAAAAGTCCGGACGCCGACGTACTAAAGCTGGCTGACAATCCGATCGTGTGTGGGCTTCCCCGGACTTTCAGCGGACTTTTCCAGCCTCAAATCTGACGGACTTTAGATTCGAAACATGCTTCAAATCTTTACGTCGTAACTACGCTGGACCCAGAAATCTGCTCGTCTGTATGCTAGTCCGACGGACAAAAACCCACGCTAGGGCAGCTATTGGCTACTGGCTATCAACTTCCTTATTTTAGTCCGGTGTACGTCATCACGTACGAATCCGTCAGACTTTTGTGTGATCGTATGTAGGCAAGTCCGTTCGTAAGAAAGTCCGCCGAAAGTCCGCCGGACAGGCTGTCGGACTTTTGTAGCCGGAAAGTCCGACCATGTGTACGCGGCATAAAGGAAACCGAACAACAAAAAATTGCATAATGTGTATCCTGCTTGAGGAACTGCTGCTACCAGACACAACTGGCCAACAGGCAAAGAAAAATCCCTTGCAGCACTGAGGCGCCGGGATCGCTAAACAGTAGGTGGTACAATTCAAGCCGACCGTTGTGCCTTGAAACCCAATTATCGAATCTGAGGGATAAAACGCCAATAAAATTTTAGTAATAAACATTAAATGTTTCCTCCTAGAAACAAAATAAACCAATGGTTATATACTGTGAATAAAGGCTAATTTGCCAAAAAGGGGGGGGAGGGGAAAGAGTTTTCCCCAGGGACTTTTAAGGTGCTATTTAAACCAACAATTTAATCAAAAATTCAAAAAATCTGTACAATCATATTGAATAAAATTTCTGTTTTATTGAATCAAGAGTAAAATATCCATGCCCCACATAAAGGATGAGACATGATTCTAAAAACGCTTTGACATAGACAAATTCACCCAAATTCATTCACATTATAAAGTGCAACAAGAAAAAACTACTTAAAGGTGCCATGACAATCTGCCGCTCGACATGTTTCGCTCTAATACGAGCTTCTTCAGGAGTTTAAAGGCAATGATTGTAGTGGACTCAGGCTGTAGTGCACCAATGCGACGTAAATACTTGAATAAATTGAAAAACTGCTACCAATTTCCAACCGGGGGGTTCTCATATATGAGGGACCTCGCTGCCATAATGTGACCACAGGGGAATACAGAGTCTTAAAGTGGCCCTTAAGTAGAACCAATTATGAATCTTGGCCTGGAGCATAAAAGTCTCACAGCACATGCAAATTATGGGGCATGGATATTTTACTCTTGATTCAATAAAACAGAAATTTTATTCAATATGATTGTACAGATTTTTTTGAATTTTTGATTAAATTGTTGATTTAAATAGCACCTTAAAAGTCCCTGGGGAAAACTCTTTCCCCTCCCCCCCTTTTTGGCAAATTAGCCTTTATTCACAGTTCATAATTAATTATGGGATGTGGTGCTTTCAGATGACTATCTCTGTCCTTTCTAAATTCCAATGGTTATATACCTGTAACAAGACATTAGCATATGAAAAAAATATACATTACATAAACAGTGCACTTTTTTTTAAATACCAAAAATTGTTGAGCTCAACTTATTATGTATTATTACATATTAATACCATGTGGATTTTTGTTTTGATATACCAATAAGTCCCCCCAAAAAAAATGTATTCACCATGGTGAGAAAAAAAAAATTAGCAACTCGTAATAAATCTTTTAGCGGTACCATTTATCAACAAATTATAATACCTCACCACAAACCTCTCACAGAACTGTCTTCTCTGGAAAACAAAAACAATTTAGTAAATGCACCTTTCAGTTCAGTATTACAGATAATTATCTTGGCTCAGGTAATTTGCATGTCAATACAGTTCGCTTTACACTCTCACTGACCTGGTCAGAAAGAAGGGGGGGGGTCATTTGGGTGGGCTGTCAGCAGCTGAGAACAAACCTCACACCACACGACGTGTATTGCATATTCCACACACGCACTCACACAATTAGCTAGGTCAAAGATGACCTCTAGACATCACACATATCAACATGTTTTCTATAATAACCTGTACTTCTTCTTAAACCCATAACATCTGTTTGGTAAGGTTGAAATTCTTTCAGAGATCCATCCCATTTCGTTAGCCCCTTCTCAGTTGGAATGGGACCCATGATGTAGGAGGTTCATACTTCGTACACCTGGGGCCACTTTGCAAAGCACACCGAGTACACTTCATAATCACGTCTTGTGGACCTATATGGATTATGTTTACCAACTTTTTGATTGGAACTGGATAGACAGAATCTCGCGATGTGGCCAAATAAACCACATAAGTGACATTTTATCTTATCTAAAGTGGTACAACATCTCTTAACAAAAGGCTTTGTTTTAGACGACTGAGAATGTGGGATGGCTTTTTCTGGATTAGTAGTTTTTACCTGCGGCTTACAAAATATAGGGGCAATTTTTAAAGAGCTCTTACCTTCCTGGTAATTTTTGTTGGTACATACCTTAGGTGTGGAGGACATCTGTTATCTTCTCTATCTGAAAACTGAGCCCACGGCTCCTGGCAGCTGACAGATAATGGTTTCATTTCACCTTCTGCATCCTTCAGTCTTTTCCCAACTGATGAACATCCTTCTGTAATCTTTTGTTTTCTAGTACTAATTGCTGATGGATAGCCTCAGAATTTGACATCATAGAAGCTTCTAACGTATGGATGTTACCTTTGGTTATTTTTAGCGCTTCTTTTAGGGATGTAATTTGCACTTTCAAATGTTCATACTGTTTTGCTAACCACCTGGCCTCAAAGATTAGCAGCGTTTTTCCCGAGCACTTCAGCTTCTTTCCATGAAATTTAATTTCACATCCTCTCCCGTCAGCGGGACAGAAAGTGTCCCTTCTGCCTGGAGACTTTCTTCCCTTAATGCCAGCATGGCCATTTCCTCTCCATGTTGTTGGCCTACTGTGTCTTGGAGCTGTACACTCCCTCTTGAAGTGTCTGGGTCTGTGGCAGTTAAAGCAAACCGGTTTCCCTTTTGGTTTTTGCCCGAGATCTGCACTGTTCAACTGATCAGTGACAATGCAGGTCCTTTGAGGTTTCCGTGACTCCCAATCTGCTAGATTTCTTTCAATAGCAGTTGCAAATGACAACAAAGAGGAGAGGGGCTTATCTCTCCAGTCTGGATTTGCAGTCATCAATTTTTCTCTGATGTTTCCTCTCAACTCGGTCATGAAGCTATGTATCAATACGGGTGATAGGGCACTGTTAGTAATGTCCTCACCAGCCGATTCCACGGCTTGTTTAAAATGATTGTAGTATGTCATACAATCTTCCTGTGGACCTTCGGATCGCTCCTGACACCTTGGTCCAAGACTGGAGAGGATAGACTGTTTTAATCAACTGCACCAATTTCTTAGTGAGTATATCTCCTAGATGGCTGGAGTCAACATACAGGGTCCGTGGAATATAAGTTTGTATAGATGTGACCTTGGTGGTGTGGATGTGTCATTGCCATCATCCCAGATACAAGTGAAAAAAAATATATAAACCTCTAAGGGGATTTTTAAGACAATGATTTTAAAGTTTGTTTAGAATAAAATCCAATTTATTGAGTATCATTCAACATAAAAAATAAATTTAGAATTATACACATATAGCATAAACCATATAAATACAGATAAGAATTCAGGACATAGAAATGATTCTATATATACATCCGATAGCAGTTGTATAAAGTTTACATATAGAAGAATTTTGTGTGAAACAGAAAGTGATGTCACACTACCCAATACGGTCACCCTAAATGGCCACTCGAATATGGGGTAGTGGAATTTCCACTAGGAAATTCCACTACCCCATATTCGAGTGGCCATTTAGGGTGACCGTATTGTGTAGTGTGACACATCACTTTCTGTTTCACACAAAATTCTTCTATATGTAAACTTTATACTACAACTGCTATCGGATGTATATATAGAATCATTTCTATGTCCTGAATTCTTATCTGTATTTATATGGTTTATGCTATATGTGTATAATTCAAAATTTATGTTTTTATGTTGAATGGAATATAAGTTTTACTGAGGATTTCATCCAAGTCCCCATCTCCACAAACCCTTTATATTATTTGAAGCATATCACCCCAGTTTGCATTGTAGCTTGCCTGGATGTCCAGCAGCTCTTTGGCAAATTTAGTGGGCTCTGTCCTTGGCTGGGGGATAACACTCAGAAATCCCTTCATCTCGGAGGGAGTCTACGGCACATGTCACCTTTGCAGTGGATCTCCCACTGTTATCATGTACCACCTGTTCTCTTACAGGATAGACAGATATGTCATCTGAAAAAGATATCGGTTGTGGATTGGTCTTTTGGGATTCTGTCACAGAATCCCATTAAGACTGGGGAAGATTGTTGCTGCCAGGTGGGGGCACTTTATCCAACTGCAAAGTGCCCTGAAGGGTGGCATTAACTGTCTTATGGTACACAGGTGTGCCCACATTGGGTGATATCCTTTCACCATTAGAGTGACACCACACAGGTCCTTGCTGTGGGGTGCTAGTTACTTGGGGGTATAAAGGTACATAGGCCGTGTACTTTGTAGCATAACTGCCCATATTGCTTACAGCAGCGGAATGGCTAGTAAACTGCCATTTAGGGAAGAATGCTGGCTCGCAGACCGTAATATGGTCTCTGGAACTGGGGAGACTTTTCTCCCTTGATTCCAGCATTCCCTTCCCCTGGCTTGCTGCACTATCTCTTTCCTTTTGTTTCAATTCTTCACATGAAGAGTTTTCTCTTTCGTTCATTGACGGACACCGCTCCATTCTCTTGACCGTAGGGTTATATCTTCCTCCTTTTCATCAGAGACTAGGCAGAACATGCATTGCATGTGAGAAAACCAGAACTTTACAGTTCTGCTCAGGGGGCGGTCCCTCTGATATAACCCCTCAGCCTGCCTCCTGCAGCTCAGTTTTTTCTGCCTAGCAAAGGAGAAGGACCTAGGCTCCCTATCTGGACCATTGGTCCTGGGTTTTTTTTCTGGATTTTGCCACCTTGCGCAAAATTTTAAGATCCTGTGATCTTCTATCAACAGCCGGCTGGGTGACAGGCTGGATAAATATAGATCCTTGTAGTCTCCCCAGCCTGGCCATCGAGCGTGTGCAGGCCCTAGCTATGCGCTGGGTCGGCCATGACATGCCCCTCAGGCTCCAGGGGCGGCCGGTGAGCTCCAAGCTCTGGGGCACACATGTGACCGGACTACGGATGTCTTTGTCAGTGTGCTGTGGCCCGCAGCCACTCCGTACTGCTCGGGTGTGGGTCTGTGATGGGATGTCCCCAGCTCGTCCGGAGGGTAACTACAGCTCTTCCAGTCTCGGCAGGACTGAGCAGCTGGGCATTCCCTGGGAGGTCGATTAGGGGGTCCCTCTTCTCCCTTTCTTCTCTCCGTGTCCCTGCTCCCCCCACCTGTGGGGGATGCTGCAGACTAGCGGTTTGTGTACCTAGGCAGGGGTCCTCCGGGGGGGGGCTCTTATCCCTGATGGGGGGCTGTGCTGGCTGTCTGTGTTTCTGGGTGTCTGTGTGCTGCCGCCATAGCGCTGTTCGGCGCCATTATCTAGGTACATCTCTGTGCACAGTTGTGATGTCGGCCATTTTCTGTTAGCCCTGTGAAAAACGTGGGTGGCGGCCATTTTCCCAGAGCTCGGGGGCCATTTTCCCTGTGTTTTTGTCCTATGTACAGGACGCACGGCAGCCATTTTCTGGTAGCCTGGCGCGCTTTCTCCACACAGCGCTGTTCCCTGGGCTCAGAACAGTGCGGTTTTCGTTCCAGGACACCTGTTCATTCTCACAGGATACAGCCAGCAGCACGGCACAGCTCTCGGTCGGGGTGGTGAGTCCTGTGGTGGGAACCCCAGTCTGTAGCAGCTAGGAGGGTGGGACTATACACCTTGTCCTAAGTCTCCAAGGGTGGCAGACAGGAATGGACAGCATGGCGTCAGAACCTGGTATTTGTTCCCAAGATCTCCCTGCAATTGCAACCAGCTCACCTGAAAATAGTGCGGTGCCTTTGGACGCCTTGTCGGCGGTTCTTAAATCGTTCGTTGACAGGGTGGAGACGGCGTGCGGGCGCAAGGCGGGGGGTAAGAAACTGCCCCTGCCCCCCCCCCCCGTCGTCCTAGGAGAGCTCTGATTCAGACTCGGGCCCCGCAGTGACTGGCGGCCCCTGTTCTGATGTGTCAGAGGACGCTGACCAGGACCGATCGGACAGTGAGGATGATTCCGGATCCGCGCTGGAAGCACTACTAGTTGGAGCACTTATCACCGCTGTACGTGATACCCTGAAAATACAGAATATGGCAGGATACTCTGCTGAAGTGGCGGTCCCTTTTGGGTCCCGTAAGCCAGCCTGTACGCCTAAGGTGTTTCCGTACCTGACTTACTTTGTTCATGTACAAGGAATGGGGTAGCCTGCAACTGACCTTTTCGGTCCCAAAATGAATGGCGGTGCGTTACCCCTTTTGAGGAGAGCCTTCTTAAGAAATGGTCGACTCCCCCGGTCGTGGACCCCGCAGTGTCCAGGTTAAACAAAGTAACCACGATCCCGGTAGAAGGGACTACTGCATTTAAGGATCCTACCGACAGGAGGGCCGAGGCAGTGGCCCGATCCATCTTTACGGTAGCTGGGTCAGCGCTACGACTGGTACTGGCCACGGCATTAGTGTCGCAGACCCTTACTGAATGAGCGAAACTATTGCACCGTGAATAGGACAAACAGCAGTCTCCTCCTGTCTGCGTGGAACTAGCAGACCAATTGGTGCAAGGCCTTAAGTATGTCTGTGATGCGGCCCTGCATACACTTCCTTTGCTCTCCAGAGCATCAGTATCAACAGTGGTGCTGCGGCGCCTGATGTGGCTGAAATGCTGGTCTGCGGACCAGGCATCTAAAAAAAGCTCTGACGGATTTGCCTTTCCTTGGTGAATGGCTTTTTGGTGCCTCGCTAGATGACATTATTAAGAATGTCACGGGTGGGAAGAGCACTTTGCTCCCACAGTCCGGGAAGGGTAAGGAGCCACGCCGCAGGCAAGGTCCCTCCTTTTCCACTCTAGAGGCTTTTTTGTCCGCCCGGGACCTCAGGTAAACGTTCCCTGTCCGTCAGGGCGACTACTGAGGGACAGAAGCGTCCCTGGCTTCACAAGCCCGCGAGCAAAAGTGTTGCCGCATGAAGGTTTGCCCCCGCCCAACACACGGATGGGGGGTCGAATTTGGGAGTTTGCAGTTCGGTGGGCCTCTCGGCTGTCCGACAAATGGGTCTGCGAACCAAGCAGATTTTTTCCCTTCAGCATACCCTTACTCCCGACTCGCCGAGAGGTCCTGTTTGGGGCAGTAAGGGACCTGCTCAGCGGTGGATTGATAGTGCCTGTTCCAAAAACGGAAAGGTTTCAGGGATTTTATTCCAATCTGTAGTCCCCAAAAAGGAAGGGGTACGTCCAATCCTGGACCTAAGAGCCCTCAATTGCTTTGTGAAAGTACAGAGGTTCAGAATGGAATCAGTTCGCTCCGTAGTCGCTGCACCCAATCAGGGGGACTCTCTGGCGTCTCTGGATATCCAGGACGCGTACCTGCACATACCCATATGCCTCAGGCATCAGAGGTTTCTGCGATTTGCAGTAGGGGAAGACCACTACCAGTTTGTGGCTCTCCCTTTTGGTTTGGCTTCAGCACCCCGAGTCTTTACCAAGGTATTGGCTCCAATTTTGGCATTGTTGCGACAACGTGAGATCGCAATTGTGGGTTACCTAGGCGATCTCCTTCTGAGAGCAGCTTCCGTCTCAGAATTAAAGGAGGATGTGGCGATCATCATGCACACTCTAAAAGAGTTTGGATGGGTGTTGAACCTCAAGAAGTCGATGCCAGTGCCGACTCAACGTCTGGAATACCTAGGCTTACTGCTGGACTCCGTGGAAGCGAGAGTGTTTCTCTCTTCAGACAAGCTGCAGACTCTCAGGACTGCAGTGAAGCGGTTGAGGAGCCGCAGGTGGTCGTCACTGCCTTTCTGCATGCGAGTTCTGGGCCTTAATGGTGGCTTCCTTCGAGGCGGTACAGTACGCCCAATTTCACACCAGAGTCTTGCAGAGGGAGATATTGTCGAAATGGAACAAATCTCCACTATCCCTGGATCGACAGGTTCGGGTGAGCCAGTTAGTCAGGGACTCTCTTCTCTAGTGGCTGAGATCTCCTGCCCTTCGGTCTGTGAAATCGTTCCTACCTCTCCATTGGACGGTGATCACGACGGATGCCAGCCTGACCGGCTAGGGTGGAGTATTGGGAGTACAATCGACACAGGGCCTCTGGTCGAGGGAGGTTTCCCAGTTACCGATCAATGTGCTCGAACTTCGGGCGATCAGGCTATGCCTCTCCACATGGTCGATGAGACTACAAGGATGTCAGATCAGGATCCAGTCAGACAACGCCACAGCGGTGGCATATGTCAACCATCAAGGAGGAACAAGAAGCTTGGCCGCAGCACAGGAGGTCGCTCACATCCTTCGGTGGGCAGAGTGACATGTACCGGCCCTGTCGGCTATATACATCCCGGGAGTAGAAAACTGGCAGGCAGACTAACTAAGTCGTCACATGCAGGACCCAGGAGAATGGGCTCTGCATCCGGAGGTGTTCAGGCTTCTTTGCCTGCGGTGGGGCACATCAGATGTGGACCTTCTGGCCTCTCGGCTCAATCGAAAGGTGCGAAGGTTCGTGTCCAGGACAAAAGATCCTTCGGCGGACGTGTTGGTGGTTCCATGGGAGCAGTACCGGCTGATTTACGCCTTTCCTCCACTCAAACTGTTACCACCTCTGCTCCGCAGAGTGGAGGCCGAGGGGATCCCAGTCATACAGATTGGCCTCGACGTCCTTGGTACGCCGACCTGATACACCTGGTGGCGGATGCTCCTTGGCAGTTGCCGGTGCGGGAGGACCTCCTATCGCAAGGTCCGATACTTCATTCTGCTTTAACGGCGTGGCTGCTAAGGAACCGAGGTCTGTCGGACTCTGTCATTTCCACTATGCTGAGGGCAAGAAAATCATCTTCCCGGAAGATATACCATCATACATGGAAGGCTTATATCTCCATCTGTGAGGAGATAGGGTGACGCCCAAGTACTTATTCGGTACCTAGAGTCCTGCTGTTACAGCGAGGAGTGGACCAGAAGTTGGCCTTGAGCACCGTTAAAGTGGGAGTCCGGCGACCAATCTTCTTTTTTTTTTTTTTTTTTTTTTTTAGGTCATTGAGACACTTCCCAAAATAATACAGTTTGGGTGTAATATTTCCACCTCTGTCTGTTTTCGTACTGAAGAATAACTTAAAAAATGTGATGCTGGCTGTTTCCATCTTGCTTGTGGGCACGTGAAGCCCACAAGCATTGATTTCCTGGATGCGGTGAATGCTGTTCATTCACAGCTTGTTCACAAGCATGATCATTGTTCCCACACTGAATCTTCGGAAGCCTGACACCAAGCTCCCAGGAGACAGTGCAGCGCCGGGGAAAGGCAATAAACACGCCTACTCCCATGGGAGGAGAGACAGGAAATGCCACAATAAAGTACAATATAAAGGTAATTACAGCGATAAAAAATTTTTTTCGTGCGGCATTTGAACATCTATGCAATTAACTGAAGGGGGTAAGATTAAGTTAAAAATTTGAGTGGAACTCCGCTTTAAGGGACAGATTTCAGCTTTGGCTGTTTTCTTCCAACGACCCCTGGCGTCTCACTCGTTGTTTTGTGCAAGGGGTTCAGCATGTAGTTCCTCTGGTGTGTCCACCTCTACCTCTGTGGGATCTGAACCTGGTGCTGTCGGCGCTTTAGAAACCACCGTTTGAGAACATCAGGGAAATTCCCTTCTTGACCCTGTCTCAGAAAGTGGTCTTAGTGGCTATTACCTCTGCCAGGAGGGTTTCGGGGCGACTTGCAAGACAAGGCCGCCAGCTCTATCTGATTATCCACAGGGATAAGGTGGTGTTGCGTCCGCAACCTTCATTTTTGCTGAAGGTGGTTTCGGCCTTCCACCTCAATGAAGACATTGTGTTACCATCTCTGTCCTAAGCCGACACATCCTAAGGAGGTGGCCCTCCATTCCCTGGACGTGGTCCGGGCTCTAAGAGTATATCTGTCTGCCACGGCTCCCTTCCGGAAGTCAGATTCACTGTTTGTTTCGGTGGCTGGTCCGAAAAAAGGGCTAGCGGTCTCGTCGACTACCATTTCCAGGTGGATCAGACAGATCGTGGTCCAGGTTTACGCCTTGAAGGGGCAGGTGCGCCCCTTTCCTGTCACAACCCATTCCACTAGGGCAATTGGGACTTCCTGGGCTTTCCGACATCAAGCGTCAGTTTCCCAAGTGTGTAAGGCGGCGACTTGGTCGTCCGTTCACACCTTTACCAAGTTCTACAAGGTTGATGTAAGCGCATCTTCGGATGCTTGCTTTGGCCGCAAACTTCTGCAGGCGGTCGTGTAATGTTGCAATTTACATTCTTTTCTTTTGTTGGACAAAGTTCATGTTGTTGTCCATGCAGTTTGATGCATTTGTCGCCCGCAGATTCTACTGCAGTTGATTCAGAAGGTAACTTTTCCGTTTGGGGAGCACTTCTGGTTGTGGGTGAACTTCTGTTTTGCTGTTCCCACCCCTCGTTATGACACTGCTTAGGGACATCCCTACGGTCAAGAGAATGGAGCTGTGTCCGTTAATGAACGAAAGAGAAAATAGGATTTTTGTACTCACCGTAAAATACTTTTCTCTGGAGTTCATTGACGAACACAGCACTCACCCCTCCTTCTAATTACGTTATACTGCTTGTTGACGTACTGAGCTGCAGGAGGCAGGCTGAGGGGTTATATCAGAGGGACCGCCCCCTGGGCGGGACTGTATAGTTCTGTTTTTTTTCACATGCAATGCATGTTCTGCCTAGTCTCTCCTGAAAAGAGGAAGATATAACCCTACGGTCAAGAGAATGGAGCTGTGTCCGTCAATGAACTCCAGAGAAAAGGATTTTACGGTGAGTAAAAAAATCCTATTTTTCTGTGATTTATTGGGGATTTTAAATGGGGTGTTAAACTTGGCAGCAAGTTGTGGCTTCCCCTTTTTGTCATCTGTTGATGGATGACAATTCCTATCAGCTTCTGAGTATTTTGCCACCAAGGACTGGGCGATTTGTATAAGGCCCCAATCCTGACAATTCCTCATCGTCCCCCTGTTTATCACTGTCACTAGAAAAGAACACAAGGGAAGGGGAGGCGCCTCTAAGTGCAGTATTAAAACAAATTTATTAAAAAGATCACTATACAAGCAACTCACATTTTGTAGGATAAAAAACAGCATGTAATGTGGTAAAATCCATGGAAGGAGTCCATCAGGTCGGTCACAAAAGTCCCTGCTGCCTGCTGTGCGTTCGGCTTTGTTAAAACACCGCTCGAGCCGGCCGCGGTGATGTTGGATTCCAAAGCGAGGCCTGGGACGCTGGTGGAGGGCAGGCGCGGAGCTGTGACGTCACTGGAATGCGACGCGTTTCATGAGCGTACGGGCTACGATGACTCGGTAGCCGCACTCTTTCATCAAGCTACACATGGATAGTGAGGAGCGGCTTAAGAAGGGGTAGGGGGAGGGAAAAAAGAAGGGGAGGAAAGAAAGTAAACAAAGGCTGGATTGGAGAGGTGGAAAGTGATGGACATATGAGAACACTCTGGGAGATAAAAAGGAATTTTCCAAAGCTAAGGAACAATCTCAATAGTAGCAAACTAACAGATAATGGATGTTATTAGAAATTCCCATGCAAAAACAATATGAAAAATATTAAAAAGGTGATAATGATAAATGATGAAAATATGGAATTAATGAATAATCGTAAGTAATAAAAAAATAATAATAATAAAAAATTATACTAATGAAAATAATGAAGTAATATATGAGGTGGATAATTGGGTTATTAACTAAAAAATTAATTAAAAAATTAATCAATTGGAGAGGTCTCAATAATGTAGTCAGAGGTATTGGTATATATGTGTATGCATATACGCACATACGCACCAATGTATATCTGACTGTAAACACACACACCCACGGTCACCTCTATTGTAAAGCCCCTACAACCTATGTGAGCGGGGAGCTGGGGCCCTCTTATGTAAAGGGACCGATACATGTATGTGGGTCCAATACATTTGGAATTACAAATGTTGTATTGGAGGTTTTGGATGTATTTGGAAACGTTTGACCTATAGGAAACGACATGATTATCAATTGAGACCACCAATACATTGAGTTAATAAATGTAACAAGGGAAAACAGTATATGGTTTATAGAATGGTAGCAATTTCTATACTTTCATTGATTCCTCTTGGCGAGAGTACATCTAAGGTGTAAATCCAAAAGGTCTCACGTGCACAGAGCTTCTTGAACCTCTCAGCCGCTGGGAGGGACCTCGGGATCTGCTCGATAACCCATATCTCAAGGCCATCTGTGGAACCTTGGTGGGCTGAGGCAAAATGTTTTGGAACACTATGGGGATCTGTTCCACCCTCTAAGAGCCTTCTATGTTCACCGAATCTTCGTCTTAGGGCTCTAATTGTCCGGCCCACATACATTAGGCCACATGGACACTTTAGGCCGTAAATGACGTAGTCAGACTAACAGTTTGAGAATTCTTTTAACATGTAGGTCTTGCCTTTAGTAGTGAAGGATTTTCGTCCATGTTGGACGAAATTACAGGTCTTACATAAGGCCTTACGGCATTGATACATACCCACCAGGGGGATCAATGTAAGTACCGGTGGTGAGGTTGAAATGGATTTGAACTTGCTAGGTGCAATCTTATTCTTAAGATTGGGGGCCCTGCGGTAGATCACCTTGGGATGGGGTGGGAGTAATGTTTTTAAGTGAGGGTCTTGATGTAGAATACCCCAGTGTTTTTCTAGGATCTTCTCCATACCTTTATGCTTGTTATGAAAGGTGGTTATAAACCTGCTGGAGCCCTCATATGTAGGTTGATTAGTTTTTGGTTTTGATGGTTTACCATGCAGGTAATGTTTGAAAGCGTCTTCCACTAGGGTTTCGGGGTATTTTTTGTCATGAAACTTTCTTTTGAGAGTTTTACTTAATTCAACATAATCTGCGTCCCTAGTGCAGTTCTGCCAGAGGCGGCAGAACTGTCCTTTGGGAATGTTTGTGACCCATTTTGGAAGATGACAACTTTCAAAGTGCAAATAAGAGTTACCTGCTGTAGGTTTAGTATAATTTTTTGAAGTGATAATGGGGCCATCATGTCCCAATTCTAAATCTAAGAAAGCAATAGTGGCTGAATCAGTGGCTGACGTGAAAGACAGCCCATAGGGATTGGTGTTGCAATGTTGGACAAAAGGAGTTATCAGGTCAGTATCGCCATCCCAGATGATGATTAGGTCATCAATGTATCTTCCAAAAAATATGATGTTGGCCGTAAAAGGGTTTTTATTGAAAATGAAATTGTTTTCCCATAGACCCATCGCCAGGTTTGTGTAAGAGGGTGCGAAGTTCGCTGCCATTGCTGTACCTTGTATCTGTTGGTAGTATTCTTCGTTAAAGGAGAAGTAGTTATGTGTCAAGCAAAATCTTGTTGCCTCCACTATAAAGCCTGCCTGGTGCATGTTGATGAGGGGTTCTGTGGACAAAAATTGTTCTAATGCCATCAGTCCGAAGTCATGTGGAATAGAGGTGTATAGCGAACACACATCTCATGAGAGCCAGACATAGGTGGGTTCCCACTTATATAAGGATAACATTTCCAAGAGGTGAGTACCATCTCGGATATATGATGGTAATTGGCCAACTATGGGCTGTAAGAAATGGTCTATATATAGACTGAAGCCCGTGGTGACACTGTCCATGGCTGCCACGATAGGTCTGCCTGGGGGATTCTCTAAGCTTTTGTGGATCTGCACTAGAGACGCAGATTATGTTGAATTAAGTAAAACTCTCAAAAGAAAGTTCCATGACAAAAAATACCCCGAAACCCTAGTGGAAGACTCTTTCAAACATTACCTGCATGGTAAACCATCAAAACCAAAAACTAATCAACCTACATATGAGGGCTCCAGCAGGTTTATAACCACCTTTCATAACAAGCATAAAGGTATGGAGAAGATCCTAGAAAAACACTGGGGTATTCTACATCAAGACCCCCACTTAAAAACATTACTCCCACCCCGTCCCAAGGTGATCTACCGCAGGGCCCCCAATCTTAAGAATAAGATTGCACCTAGCAAGTTCAAATCCATTTCAACCTCACCACCGGTACTTACATTGATCCCCCTGGTGGGTATGTATCAATGCCGTAAGGCCTTATGTAAGACCTGTAATTTCGTCCAACATGGACGAAAATCCTTCACTACTAACGGCAAGACCTACATGTTAAAAGAATTCTCAAACTGTTCGTCTGACTTCGTCATTTACGGCCTAAAGTGTCCATGTGGCCTAATGTATGTGGGCCGGACAATTAGAGCCCTAAGACGAAGATTCGGCGAACATTAAAAGGCTCATAGAGGGTGGAACAGATCCCCATAGTGTTCCAAAACATTTTGCCTCAGCCCACCAAGGTTCCACAGACGGCCTTGAGGTATGGGTTATCGAGCAGATCCCGAGGTCCCTCCCAGCGGCTGAGAGGTTCAAGAAGCTCTGTGCACGTGAGACCTTTTGGATTTACACCTTAGATGTACTCTCGCCAGGAGGAATCAATGAAAGTATAGAAATTGCTACCATTCTATAAACCATATACTGTTTTCCCTTGTTACATTTATTAACTCAATGTATTGGTGGTCTCAATTGATAATCATATTGTTTCCTATAGGTCAAACGTTTCCAAATACATCCAAAACCTCCAATACAACATTTGTAATTCCAAATGTATTGGACCCACATACATGTATCGGTCCCTTTACATAAGAGGGCCCCAGCTCCCCGCTCACATAGGTTGTAGGGGCTTTACAATAGAGGTGACTGTGGGTGTGTGTGTTTACAGTCAGATATACATTGGTGCGTATGTGCGTATATGCATACACATATATACCAATACCTCTGACTACATTATTGAGACCTCTCCAATTGATTAATTAATTTTTTAATTAATTAATAACCCAATTATCCACCTCATATATTACTTCATTATTTTCATTAGTATAATTTTTTTATTATTATTTTTTTATTACTTACGATTATTCATTAATTCCATATTTTCATCATTTATCATTATCACCTTTTTAATATTTTTCATATTGTTTTTGCATGGGAATTTCTAATAATAACATCCATTATCTGTTAGTTTGCTACTATTGAGATTGTTCCTTAGCTTTGAAAAATTCCTTTTTATCTCCCAGAGAGTGTTCTCATATGTCCATCACTTTCCACCTCTCCAAGCCAGCCTTTGTTTTCTTTCCTCCCCTTCTTCTTTTTTCCCTCCCCCTACCCCTTCTTAAGCCGCTCCTCACTATCCATGTGTAGCTTGATGAAAGAGCGCGGCTACCGTGTCATCGTAGCCCGTACGCTCATGAAACGCGTCGCATTCCAGTGACGTCACTAGGGCTGCAACTAACGATTATTTTCATAATCGATTAGTTGGCCGATTTATTGTTTAGATTAATCGATTAATCAGTTAATAACCTTAAAAAAAAAGTGTGGTGTATAATTTAGTTAATACGTAAAGTTTTTAAAAAAAGGCAATTTATTCTTCAATATCTCTATGCAGTGGTAAATATATATAACCAACTATATGGTTAGGGAGCAAAATATCTAATCCACTCTGAGAATAACAGATAGAAGAGAAATACTGTTTATACTATAAGAGGAGAGATATCCTGTATATACTATTAGAGGAGAGATATACTGTAATATACTATTAGAGGAGAGATATGCTGTATATACTATTAAAGGGTGAATCTGGTAAATATCATCAGACTCGGAGATCAAATTTTTTTATTTAAAAAACAAACCAAAACAAATGTCTTCCCTCAAAAATGTAATTTTAAGAATGTTTGTTCGATTTTCTAATCGTTAGTGGGGTCAAATCTATGTTCATTTTCAACCACAGTGATGGGAAAATTTGGAAATAGAAAACTTCTTGGTGAAAGGAATTTTCAGAGAGTGTATGTGTTTTTTGTTCAGAAATTACATTCATTTTAAAAACAGAATGTTAAAAACAAATGAAAATTTCAAACAACATTCTTTCATTCAGCGAATGTACAAAGATTTTTCATCTGAATATTCTCGTCTGAAAATTGATCCGTGTGGCCAGCACAAGGCTCGGTACACACATATGCAGTTTACTTTTGATCTGTTTCTGCAGTGCTTCTGCTGTGTGTTTTGATTTTTGCGCACGTGATTTTGCTGCAATTTGCGTTTTAGCATTTTTTTTGGCCAATTTGTTGTTGGGCAGATTAAAAAAACACAAATTGCTGCAAAAAAGCATTACATGCTTTTCTGCAGATTCTCCATTGAAGTATATTGAACCAAAAAAGCACTGTTTTGCGATTATAAAAAAAAAAAAAAGTCCCCTGACCTTTTCCAAATACGCAGCAGCTGAAAAAAGCATAGATGTGAACGTGTCTCATAGGAAACCATGTAAATTAACTGTAGTGCGTTTCTGCAAAAAGCACATAGGTGTGAACCAGGCCTAAGACGTTTAACATAATGGGGTTAAAAAAACTAAAATTAGCCCTTTATAGTACAGAAAAAGCAGATAATCACTACTGTATGGGGTTCATTTTTTTATTGTAGAACTGTGAAAATATTTACACTAGCTATTTGCTCTTTTTGTACTATAAAGGGCTCATTTTAGTTTTTTTTTTAACCCCATTATGTTACTGGCCGATTAATCGATTATGAAAATAGTAATCGATTAATTTCATAATCGATTAGTTGTCGATTAATCGATTAGGTGTTTCAGCCTAGACGTCACAGCTCCGCGCCTGCCCTCCACCAGCGTCCCAGGCCTCGCTTTGGAATCAAACATCACCGCGGCCGGCTCGAGCGGTGTTTTAACAAAGCCGAACGCACAGCAGGCAGCAGGGACTTTTGTGACCGACCTGATGGACTCCTTCCATGGATTTTACCACATTACATGCTGTTTTTTATCCTACAAAATGTGAGTTGCTTGTATAGTGATCTTTTTAATAAATTTGTTTTAATACTGCACTTAGAGGCGCCTCCCCTTCCCTTGTGTTCTTTTCTGCAGATTCAGGAGCTTGGTTTCAGCTCTCCCTGGAAGGCAGCCCTCTGTGTGGACTTTTTCATATACCATTTTGCCTGTGTTTACATAGACTCTGTGGACTATATCAATTTCAATTTTTTGTATCAATTTTTATTCATCATTTAGCCTCTCACTGACATAATGGTATCATGAGGTTTCCGTTTTTTGCGCCTCCACTTGCATAGTTATCACTGTCACTACTCTGGGGATGTGGGTCTAGTGGCTGTCCCTGCTTGTTCCTACGACTCAGCATCATTTGGTGTGTTTTCTCCTTAACTCCCACTGTAAAAACATTAATTTCCTCCGTCTTTTTCACAGACTCCAGCATCCATATAGCCCAAATATCTTTTTCATATGGCCATGTCATCTTTTTGTGGTGAGCACGGTACAGATTTTCCCATACTTTAAGTTTAAATGTGCCTTTCTTAGAAAACCTTTTTTGTCCACCTATCCCATTCACGAATATATTTTACAACCCAGGGCCCATATTTATCATCTCTTCCCTTGGGGTCAATTGATAGGGTTTACCCCATTCAGACCCCCTCTTTGAAGCGATTTGATTACCCATCCTTACGGACACTTGGACCCTGACCTGATTTCCCAACCTTTTATAGGTTTCTCCTCCAGAGGTAGCTACTCTCCGGACCGTGATTGGGTTGACAGGTACCGCCCCTGTCACCGTTGCTGCTTTTCACTACTTGAAAGAACAATATTTTCCCTGCTCGTGACGATAGTCCTTCAAGTCAGCCTGGACTTTAGTTCAATCTTCCCCGTGGATTTTTTCAAAGAATTCTAAAAATGGCTTATAGTAGGGCTATTACTTTTGTTATCTCAAGAATGATTAGGGCAAACTTGGATAATCAAGAAAATATATGCCTGTTTGGAGTACAAAAAGCAGTTAACCAAGGCACACATTTACAATATGATTTGTATCTGTTACAGTATAGCCAATGCTCCCAGGTCTACTTACAAAGCTTACAATCCCCAGTTAGTAATTGCAAAGAAGAAAGTTTCATACCCAAGATCATTCAGTGTGATTTAGTCTCCGTTTCCACTGATGCAATTTGTCATGCGAATTTGGACACAGTCGCATTACAAGTCGCAGCCCATTGATTTAAATAGCACCCGTTCCAATCTATGCAACTCAAAGCTGCAGCGACTCTGAAAAGGTACCTGCACCACTCTGATGCGACTCTGGATCAAAGTCACATTCAAAGCCACACCACAGTCGCACTAAAGCTGCATCTCACAGTCACACTCTAAATCATGTGACATTGGAGATGCGCCAATAGAAACACTGCTCTATACCCACAGGTGTGTTTCAATCACAAAGATTGGCCTAATCTCATTCAAAGGGTCAACTGAAATTGCTTTTTGGCAGAGAGAGACACATATTCTTTTCCACTGCCTCCAAGATTCCAAATGGAGCCCTCATCATTTTCACTTACAATTTAATTTCTTCTATACATTATTCAAAATCAGTCTCATAAAAGTATTAGTATAGACAAAAGGTAAACAGGAAAGTTCTGGTAAGTTTTTTTTAGTCTGGGTATTCAGATGGGAGACAGGTAAACAAAACCAGCTCTGTCTTCCGTACAAGAAATCGCATTCACCCCAACATTAAACTTCCTCACACGGGGCACCATCTGATAAGGCTATATTTACCTACCTCACTTATATGGAGTGATTAAACCTTTGTCTATGTAAGAATTAAAAACAAATAACAGTGCAAAAAGATAAACAATTACATTTATTTATACAAAAAAGAAACGTTAGAATGATTAGAAATTACCAAATATCTCTAGTGAGGTTACAGGTACAGTGTTGCTTAGGCTGCAAAGATAACGAAGGCTAAACTCCGATATGGTTACAATGGACATACACAGGCTGTTACTTGAATCTTAGGCAAAATCTTAACATAGAAGAAAAGTAGGGAAAAGTAAAGAGAGATAAGGGAATACAATACACAGAGATCTTACGTGTCCAGTCCATGAGGCTTAAGAGAAAGGACAGTGAACTGTGTCCCATTATATACACACTTGTAACCCCCCCCCCCCTTCCATATGCTAATACTGCTACATTGAGTCAATGGGGGTGGAGTGCTCTCTTACCAGCTACCATTTTATGGCTGTTCCCTTCTCACCTCCTTTCCACTCTTTTGTTTATAGCGCAAAAAATAAAAACCGCAGAGGTGATCAAATACCACCAAAAGAAAGCTCTATTTGTGGGGAAAAAAACAATTTCATTTGGGTACAGTGTTGCATGACCGCGCAATTGTCATTCAAAGTGTGACAGCGCTGAAAGCTGAAAAATTGCTTGGGCAGGAAGGGGGTGAAAGTGCACTGTATTGAGATGGTTAAATTGTAATGCTTTAGTTAACATTTCTCTACAATTTCCAAGCTCATTATATACTGCTGGAGTGAAAAATATAATCTGTTATTTATTATGGTATTGAGGTATATGCACTACAGACCAGTTTTAATTTTGAAGTCAAATTTCAATTTAGTTTTAGTTTTTTGACTAAAATGGCATTTTAGTTTGTCGTATTTTAGTCGACTAATAATCATTTAGTCGACTAAAATGTTTTAGTTGACGAAATTAACACTGGTGGGAAGCCAGCTATGACTCATTACGGTTTCACCGCCAGCTTCCCATTTTACATGCACAAGCTGCACTGCACTTTGTGAATGGTCCCGCAGCCTTCTGGGAGGAACGGGATCTGAGGGACCTAGTGGGAGTGGGGTACCTGTAAAACCTGGTACCTGCTCTCTTCCCCCCCCCCCCCCCCCTCCCCCCCCCAAAAAAACAAAACTTTATCCAAAAGTGGTAGAGGAGGTGGAAAAGTGGAACTTTCCCTTTTGGGTGAAGTTCCGCTTTAATAGATTTAGCCATTTTCTTCTCTTTCTGTGCTTTGACAGCACTGATAATGTGTTTGGCTCTTTTTTTGTCTACACGCTTTTCTGTCAGCTAGACTTTGTTTCCTTGAATTCTCTATATGTTACCTCTTTAGTGAGCTATATTGTGTTTTCTTCCATTTACTCTGGCTAGTTTGCCTGGCATCTAATTGTCTCCAGGTAGACTTCATGTCCATTAATAACTGACATCTGTCATTTTACTTCAACTTTTTTTTTTTTTAAAACTACTTCAGCAAGTTCTTTTGGGATACTTAATTCACCATTAAAGTTCATTTTTGTCCCATCACATGTCACATCATAGTAGCTTTTATCTTTTCTTTCCCCTTTTTATCCCCCCCCCCCCATTTAATCTTTATTCAATCTTTCTTTCCCTTCCCCTTCGCTTCCTCCAAGAGTTAACAAATTAGTTAAAAAGTGAATACACAAAACGTTCTCTTACATAATAAAATTGATAAGTACATCATCAAGAAGTGAAGGCACATTATACTAAAAGACAGTAAGATGAGTAGTAGAAACCAAAGTGATCAAAAGACATCCTCCATCCCACTCACTTCACCTATTTCCAGTGTTACAAACCAAGCGTTGCCCCTTAATCCCTCCCTCTTTCCTACCCCTCCCATTCATTTATCACTCTATAGGGGGGAACCCATTTTTTCCAACCATCTCCTCCACATCGCATCAAATTCTTTAACCACTTCAATACCAGGCACTTAGACACCTTCCCGCCCAGGCCAATGTTCAGCTTTCAGCGCTGTCGCAATTTGAATGACAATTGCGCGGTCATGCTACACTGTACTCAAACAAATTTTTTATCATTTTGTTCCCACAAATAGAGCTTTCTTTTGGTGGTATTTGATCACCTCTGCGATGAAGACCGAAAATTTCGAAAAAAAAGTTTTTTTTTTGTTTCTGTTAAAGTTTTTTGTAAATAAGTACGTTTTCTCCTTCAATGACGGGAACTGATATGGCTGCACTGGCGGGTCCTGATACGGCGGCACTGATGGGCACCGATGAGGTGGCACTGACGGGCACTGATGGGCGGCACTGACGGGCACTGATGGGCGGCACTGACGGGCGGCACTGACGGGCACTGACGGGCGGCACTGACGGGCACTGACGGGCACTGACGGGCGGCACTGACGGGCACTGACGGGCGGCACTGACGGGCACTGACGGGCGGCACTGACGGGCACTGACGGGCACTGACGGGCGGCACTGACGGGCGGCACTGACGGGCGGCACTGACGGGCACTGACGGGCTGCACTGACGGGCTGCACTGACGGGCACTGACGGGCTGCACTGACGGGCACTGACGGGCTGCACTGATGGGCACTGACGGGCGGCACTGACGGGCACTGACGGGCGGCACTGACGGGCACTGACGGGCGGCACTGACGGGCACTGACGGGCGGCACTGACGGGCACTGATGGGCGGCACTGACGGGCACTCATGGGCGGCACTGACGGGCACTCATGGGCGGCACTGACGGGCACTGATGGGCGGCACTGACGGGCACTGATGGGCGACACTGACGGGCACTGATGGGCGGCACTGACGGGCACTGATGGGCGGCACTGACGGGCACTGATGGGCGGCACTGACGGGCACTGATGGGCGGCACTGGTATGTGGCACCGATGGGCACTCGTAAGGCGGCATTGATGGGTGCATATGGGTGGCACTGATGGGTACTTATGGGTAGCACTAAAGGGCACAGATGGGCAATGACAGGTGGCACTAATAAAACGTATTGGGGGCATTGCTGGGCAGATCTGGAACATGGTGCCAATCAGTGCCCATTTGTGGGCACTGATTGGCACAGATTGGGCAAATGTGGATGGCCATGGGGTACATACCTGGCCATCCACATGTTGCCCCTACCCTGGTGGTCCTAGTGGCGATCCCTGGTGGTCCAGTGTGGTGATCTGAGGGGGGGCTGCACTGATAAACAATCAGCACAGACCCCCTCCCCGTCAGGAGAACCGCCGATCGGCTCTCATCTACTCGCGTCTGTCAGACGCGAGTGAGGAAAAGCCGATCAATGGCTCTTCCCATTGACCGCGTGATCAGCCGTTATTGGACACGGCTGATCACGTGGTAAAGAGCCTCCGCCGGAGGCTCTTTACCAAGATCGGTGGAGCGGTGTGTCAGGCTGACACACCGATCGCCGCGATGCGCGCCCCCGGGGGCGCGCAGGGGCTTTTTATCCTGCTGGACGTCATATGACGCCCAGTCAGGATAACTGAACTACCGCCCGGCCGTCATCTGCTATGGGCCGGGCGGGAAGTGGTTAAGGTGGTTATACACTGCTCTTTCTTTACATATAGTCTCATTCACTTCCCGAATCCAATCTCTCACTGTAGGGGTTGTTCTAGATTGCCGCCTGGTTGCGATAATTTTTCTGGCTTGGAACAAACACCTTAATATTGCAATTGTGGTACTATTCCTTTTTACTATTTCTCAGTACTAGTCTAAAACATGAACTCTTCAGATTGGGCTTTTTACTAACCATTTCAAAGATACCCTATTTAGTGCCTCCATTACATCCCTGATCCTGACTAATTGTATTTTGAGAATTCCAGTTAATATCAGGTGTGTTGAAGTCACCCATAATTAAAACCTCTCCTTTCATTGCCATTTCAGGTATCATCAATTAACACCTGCACATAACACAGATATTGATATTTTTATTGCTGTCTGAGTCCTTGTTTGGAAGAGTTACCATGTTTGTCCAGGTGACTGTTATCACCAAAAGTGAAAGAAAAGCACAAATGTGAGTGGTCACCAGAATATTGGGAAAATCCTCCAGTGGGGACGGGGATTTTCCTTGTTTTGGGAGGAAATATTCTCACTTGGCTATGGGACAGAAAGAGAAGGTAAATCTCCCCAATGGGGCACAGATGGCAAAAAAAAAACAAAAAAAACTGACAGGGGTTATGACCATCCTTGTTTCCAAAATAGAAAAATAAAGTTTGCCCATTATTTCTACTTAAACATTTGAGTGCAATTTTGGCAGATAAACAGGTATTTTTCTGTACTTGCAGGGTATTTTTTTTTTCTCATTGAGATACTATACACTAACATTCATTGCATGCACTGGGACATAGTTTAGCTTACCCAATGCTTAAGTCGCATCCTCAATGGGGGTGACTATGATATGTTCATTGGTATGTGATATTTAGCCTTGATACTATATCCTTATTATATTAATTCCATGCTAAACCTGTAAACTTGCTGTTTTAACTTCACTGTAATCCTTGCCTGGCATGTTCAAGACAGCATTTTATATATTATACACCTCTGGTATAAGTGTTTATAAAATACTGCTGGACAAATGTAATTATTGTTAGAGAAATTATAGTTGTATGAGGATTTAAAAGCACAGTTCTCAATGAGTCCATAGGAAATTTACAACTCCGTAATCTAGCAACTGATCAGTTTAGTCTAGATTAAATGGCATTCATTGGTTTTATTTGTTATATATGTAATGTATATACATTCACTTTACCAATAGGTTCGACCCTTAAATCAGGAGGGATCTCTCTGTGTTTTTGGAACAGAGAAAATCCGCTTGGTGTATCTGCGTAATAAATTAGCAGGTTAGTATGGACATTTTCCTTTTCTGTATTTGCTTTTTATTTTCTTAAAACATAAAATGTGGTATCTTTAAGAGAACAATTGTGGCATATCACAGAACATGTTTAGAGAATGAATAAAGCCACACACTATTCAAGAAAAAAAAAGTGTGACTCAAATATTCAAGACACTTGGCCTCCTATTCATGGGTCAGCCGCTGCTGAAAGTGATTTACTGCGGATGGTGAGTTGGCAGCATTGCTCATGTGAAAGGGGCCTCGCTGCTTATTGTATTTTTTTTAAGAATACGTACCAATGCTCAAGGTAGGTTTGTTAGCATTGTGAATTACAATCATCATGTACTACTTCTGGAAATGTAAAATTGTCTAATGTTTTACCTGTTCCCCGCAGATCAAGATGAGTTTGAAGTGCCTCAGACATCAGACAACAGTCGGCGGCAGCTGCTTAAGACTAAAAGCAAGGGGCATTTCACTTTCCGGACTACAGAGGAGGAGAGGCAGCAGCAGATAAGGTTGTGTTCATAGTTGTGTTATAACTTGTACTGTTGAATAATGGTAGTTCCTTACCAAAGGAGAATATGCAAATCCAGAGGCGTAAATAGAACCTTCAGGGTCCCAGTGGAAGAAACCATAGAGAGCCCCCCTGACCCAGCCAGGGTCCTTCCGCCAAGCCCAGTCACAGGTGGAACCTTTGCGACCCTGGACGTTCCTCCACTGGTGTCAGGTTTTTTTTTTTTTCTTTTTTAAGCCCTTTTGGGGGGCTTTGGTGAAATATCAGGGGTCTAAACAGTACTCTGATATTTCACCTTTGAGACAAAGAAAAGAGATTGAGGACACAGCCCTTAATCTCCATCTCTGCAGCCTCAGCTGCACAGAATGAATGAACAGAAATAGCTCTGTACAGAGCTTACATTTGATTCACAAACTGAAGCATAATAAACAGTTTACTATGCCTCAGTTACGAATGCAAAGAGTCAGTGAACAGTACCAATGCCCTAGGATGGAATAGGGAAGGCAAACTATAAGCCAATTTAAACTTCAGCCTCAAAGAAAAACTCCAGCTAAACTTTATTTTCTTTGGACAGAGTGATAAAATGAAAACAGCCAAAGACTGAAATGTGATCGCAGAATTTCATGGACTTTGGAAAACAATGAAAACATTTGATTGGTTACCAAGGATTCTTTGGCCTGTGAAGGCTTACTGACTCTCCTTGGCTGTGGTCAAGGGACGTTCGGGCCTGCTGAAAAGCTGCCATATACTGGCCCTTAGAACAAACCTTTCAACGGCTGAAGAATAAGCAGTTTAAGTGTAGCTAAAGCTTTATTTGTTTTTGTTTGTGATGTGCTTTGCTTTTAATTGCTGTGTGTACCTGTTGGTGAAAAGGGTGTAGGAAGGTCAATAAAGTAGATTAAGGTTCTAGATTTTATTCTGAAAGAAAAAGCGTTTTTTGAAATTTGTGCCCTTTTGGGAGACCTATCCGTTTCTGCTCTAATGACAAAGGATGTGCAGAAAAATACCTCCAGTGGTGACACAGGAACCAATAAAAACCTTGCAGTGGTTTTAACCGTTTCCTAATTTATACAAAACGTGAAAAAAATTTGGGCTTCCTATTTTTGTTTTACTGGGTCTACCCTCTTCTGGCTGCCACCTTGTTCCCTACACATGCTGAAATGAACAGTAAAGTTGGTGGTGTTTACATATTCTCAGTTACCTTTTCTCACAACAGTCATTCATTTTTTTGCAACAGAAACCCTTGACTTGTTTAGCATAGAGCGTTGGCCAATCTGACATCACCAATCTTTTATCATGAAATCAAGCTAGTAAACAATTGTGGTTTTGTAGACTTATTTGTGCACATGTAGCAGCGGTTTTGTAAAAAGGTTCTCTTTAGAAAGGTTTCTTTTGGAATAGTGGTGCTGAAGATGGTTTTCTACAAAATGTTGCTACTTTGGTAAATATCTAATTGCAAATATAATGGTTTTCTTCTGGTGTCATGCAGGGTTATGAAGAGAGATCCTGAAATTAGAAAAACGCTAATCTCCAAGCCTAAGAACTTTAGTCATTTGGTACATGTTGGTCCTGGAGATGGGAAGCATCAGTTGAAAGACTTGCCAATAGTAAGTACTCATTTGAGCTGACAGTGGGCTAGAACCTCATTAAATTATCCAGCAGAATGTGGGATGGATTGATTTTCTCCTGGTCGTTTTCCACAACAGTAATTCACTTTACAGTTTATATAAGGGAGATAGATAGCAATGAATAGTGTGTAATGCTGGGCTTAAAGTGGTTTTAAAGTCATAGTGTTTTTTACACTTATGCAGTCCCTGCATTTAAGTGGAAGTTCACCCTAACACTAAAATCTCTAAATCTACAAGCATCCATCATCTAACACTAACCTATCTAGCCTTGTAAAGAAGAAATCAGTATACGTACCTTTTTGAAGCCGGTCCAGTCTCCAGCGGCGGAAGCTCTGCAGAAGAGACAGCTGGGAAGTGAGGTCCCCCATAGAGTTACTATGGGGCTTCCATTGTCGGTTGCCTCCTCTACACCCGCCTCTATAGAGAATCCACCGCTGACAGCTCGGCATGGGACTGGACCGGATCCACTTCAAAAAAGGTATGTATAGCAATTTCTTCTTTACAGGGATAGGTTAGTCTTGGATTGTGGATGCAAGTAGATTTAGAGATTTTACTATTGGGGTGGACTTCTACTGTAAGGCAAAAACACCCTACTAACTCTCCCCCCCTCCCCCCTTAAAACTCTTACCTGAGACTGTCAGAGATCCAGTGCTCTGCCTGGCTGCAGTCTTCTCTCCCCTTCTTCTCACAGAGACTTGGGCAGAAGCCACTGAATCCTACTGCTGTCAGTCAAATCCTGTGAGCACAGTTTTTAATAGCGTATGCAGTCAAGGGGCCTCAGCAGATATTTTCCAGTAAAGGACAACTTAGCCTTTAAACCAGCACAAAGTATTTGGACACACCCAGAAGAGGGCTTTAATGTGCAAGGAAGGAGGGGGCTGTACTAGGGAATTGACTAGTCGGTTTTTCTAGCAAATGCAAGGCGCATTGCAAGTGAATTTAAAAAAATGTATGGAAAAGGAAAGTCATTGCAAGTAAGCATTTAAAACACGTTTCTCATTCAATCATTGACAGACACAGCGCTTCCTTATTCAGAACCATAGGGTTATATCGCCCCCTACAGGAGTAGGACACTAGGCAGAAAAAAGACTTAGCTACGCCCATAGGCAATCCTAGCTAATATACACCCCCCTCTCTGCTATAGGCCTTCAGTTTTTTTTCTGCCTAGTCAGGTGTAAGGACCTAGGTCCCAGCTGGAAACTCTAGTCCTGGCATTTTTTTTGTTTTTGCTTTTTAAGCTACTTTTTTTTCTCTTGGATTTTTTCCCGTGAGATCTACAATCAACTGCCGGACTGGGTAATGGGTTGGACATTAGGATCCAGTGGTCTCCCCAGTCTGGCCAGCGAGCGTGTGCAGACCGCAGCATTCGTCATGGGTGACAGCCCCCCCCACATCGCTGGCGAGGAGGATCTGTCTGGGAGCATTACCCGCGCACTCGCTGGAGTGGTATGTAAGGGGCCCCCTCCTCTCCTTCCCTGGAGTAGTGTGGGCGCATGTACTCCCTGGGGTGGTCGGTCTCTCTGGGGTTCTCCTCCACATCCCCCCTTCCCTGGGTGAGGCCCAGGCCTCTGGCTTGGGTACTTCAGACACTCTGTCCACCCCCCCATCCCCTCCAGGGTTGTCACTATGGGGGAAGGGGGAAACCTTGGCACCTGATGGGTGGGTGACCAGGCATTCGCAGGCCCTCCATTAATTTAGGTGTGGCTTTGCGGCCTACTGAGCACTTGCGGCGGGCGGCCTACCGACTGGGCGACGTGCGAGGCGGCCCTAGAGCGGGCAGGGGGGGTTCTGCTTTCTGTTGCAGGCATCCGTCCTCCTTCCTCGGCTCTAGCCTGGTCCGGTCCCCCTGCGGACCTGTGCACTCGCGGCTGGCCGAAAATTTAGGCCAAGGCTCTTGCGGCCTGCTAGTCCGCACAGCCACGCCGGACGCTTTCTTCCAGAGGGACGGCGCTGTGGGGGCTCTGAGGGCGACCTCCTTTTGGGGGCGTTCTTTAAGTGGCCCCATTGTAGGCTCCCCCTGTGAGGGGCCTTAGTGGATGCCCCGTGAAGGGGTTCAGTGGTGCCCCTGTTCGGGTTTTCCATAGGCGCCCCTTGTGCGGGGCCTCAGCCAGTGCCCCCTGTTAGGGGTCCAATGGTGCCCCCTGTGCGGGGTATCAGTAGGCGCCCCAGTGCGGGGTCTCAGCCGGTGCTGCTTGTGAGGAGCCTTGGTCAGCGCCCCCTGTGCGGGGCCTCGGCTGACATCCCCCGTGTGGGACCTTGGTGACGCCCCTCAGTCGGCGGCCCCCCTGTGGTGTTTGCGTGTTTACAAGTGGCGCCTCATTGGTCTCGACTGATCCTATGTCTGCCTCTGCCGTCGTGGATGTGGCCCACCTTGCAGGGTTGGTGGCCACACTCCCTGTCCTGTCAGTGAGGTTGTTCCTCCACAACTGCAGTGGCGCACAAAAAGGTGCTGGTTGTCTCCCTTATTACATCTGTGTGGGAAACTTTAAACATGGAGGATGCAGCTGTGGCGGAGGTGCCGGTCCCCTTGGCACCCATAAACCGTCTCGCACGGCAAAAGAGTTTTCTTCTCCCTCCTATTTTGGGATATTTGTTCGTAAAGACTAAAAGTATCCAAAGCGTCCCTTTTGTGGTTCCAAAGATGCTTTGCAGTGAGGTACCCCTTTGTGGGTCCTTCCTTAAAGAGTGGACCAGTAGTGGATCCCCCTGTCTCTAGGGTGCGCCAGGTGACCATGATTCTGGGAGGAGTCTCTGACTTTTAAGGATCCGGCTGATATACCTGAGGGGAGCAGATTCCCCTCACTGAGTTGGTGGACCAGTTGGTCTGGGGGCTGCAGTTTGTATGCAATGCCTCTTGGACGCAGTTCCCTTGGTTGCTAAGCTCTCTGTTTCTGTAGTGGTGCTTAGACCTGTATTGGGGCTTAAGAGTTGGTCTGCGGACTGGGCTTCCAAAAAAGCTCTGGTCTCACAGGAGGAACATGTAAATGTCTCCCACAGTCTGAAATGGGGGGGGGGGGGCCTCGTAGCGGATGCGGTCCTTTTCGGCACGCAATGGACCTGGTCTGGCGAGCTGAGAGCGGGGCTCCCTAGACCCACGGACAAGGCCCCTTCAGCATGAAGGTGTGCCCACACCTACGTCCTAGTGTTCCGGCCTTGCACCCCAAAAAAGGGTTTTTTCCTTCCATTTGGTGCCTGTCACCAGACTGTTGGCAGTTCTCATTGGGGCTGTGCAAGCCCTATTGTTTCAGGGTGTGCTTGTTCCGGTTCCAGTGGGTACAGAATTGAGTCCAGCCACACGGTGGTGGCATCCCTTCATCATTGGGACTTTCGGGATTCTGTCGACATCACGGATGCTTATTTACGCACTCCAATATGTGCCCAACACCAACACTTCCTCCTTTTTTCTGTGGGAAAAGAGCCTTTTCAGCTCACGGTGTTGACTTTTGGTATCTCTTCCACCCCTCGCGTATTCGCAAAGGTGTTGGCCCCAGTTCTGGCGTGGTTACACGGGGGATTGTGGTCCTGGGCTGCTTGGACAATCTTCTGCGAGCAGAGTCCTCGGCTACCCTGAGGGCTCTCTATACAGACCTCAGTTTTCTGTTGGCTTTTGTACTACCTGAAGTCTGCTCCGGCTCCTTCCAGAAAATTGGATTATCTGGGCCTGACTCTGGTTTCATTTCTGGCCAGAGTGTTTCTTCCTCTGGACAAACTCCAGAAGTTGCATGCTGCATTTCAACTACTGTTGTCTCGCAGGTGGGCCTCCCTGCGGTCCTGCAGGCTAGTGTTGGTCCATGAGCCAGGTGCTGAAGTTACGATGCTGCTGAAGCGTAGAAAGCCTTTCTCCTGGGAAGATTTACCGCTGGACATGGATAGCATACATATCCCGGTGTGAGGCACTTGCCATTTACCTTCGATCTCTCTCGGTGGCTCGGATTTCGACCTTCCTTCACGGGGGGGGGTTGGCGTAACTTGGCCTTGTGTACCATCAAGGGCCAGGTGTCAGCCTTGGCGGTTTTCTTCGGCGTCCCCTGGTCTTGCACTCCTGGTGCCTACTCTTAATCAAGGGGTTCGACATCTGCCTCCTCTACCGCTGTGGAATCTACTCTTGGTGCGTTCGGTTCTACAGGAGCCTCCCTTTGAAAATATTCGGGAGGTTCTCCTGCTTGCTCTGTCTCAGAAGGTGGCTTTTTTGTTAGCTATCGCCCCTGTTCGCAGAGTGTCGGAACTGTAGGCGTTACCATGTCATACTTCTCACCTGGTGATCCACAAAGATGAAGTGGTTCTTCACACTTGTCCGTGGTTCCCTCCTCTGATTCCTTTTGATTAAGGACGTTGTATTGCCTTCCCTGTGTTGCAGGTCAAAATGTCCTAAGGGATTTACCTTACATGCCCTGGATGTGTTCGGGTGATACTGGTGTATTTGGAAGTCACTGGGCCTTTTCGGAGATCAGACTCACGGTCTGTGATCACGGACGGGCCAAATAGGGGGCTGTCTGCTTCTTCTGTGACCTTTCTAGATGGCTCACAGACGATGACTCTAGTCTATTCTATCAAGGGTTGTGTTCCCCCTTTCCCTGTTATGGCCCATTCTACTTGGCTGCTTATTGCTTCTGGGACCTTCCATCATCAGGTGTCAGCTGCGATGGTTTGCAAGGCATCCACTTTCACAAAATTCTACAACGTGGCTGTGCTGGCATCTAAGGGTGCTTCTTTTGGCTGTAAGGTGTTCCAGGCTGCTGTTTAGAGGTCTATTCCCTCTTGAAGGGGTATTGTTCTGGTTGGGCTCCAGTTTGTTTCTGTGTTGAGCTCCTGTTACCTGGTTGGCTCTTGTGTTAGCCTTGGGATTTTTCATATTTTCATTGTCCCACCCCTCATGTTTGGCACTGCTTTGAGATGACCCTATGGTTCTTAATAAGGAAGCGCTGTCTGTCAATGAACGAATGAGAAAATAAGATTTTTGACTTGCCATAAAATCAGTTTCTCTGAGTTCATTGACAAACACAGCACCCACCCCTCTATGGAGTTTTTAATGCTTCTGACACTGCTTGGGACAAAACTGATGGCCTATAGCAGAGAGGGGGGTGTATATCACCTAGGACTGCCCATGGGCATAGAAAAGTCTTTTTTTTTTTCTGCCTAGTGTCCTACTCCTGTAGGGGGCGATATAACCCTATGGTTCTGAATAAGGAAGCGCTGTCTGTCAATGAACTCAAAATATTTTACAGCGCACACATACAAGAATGACATTTCCTGCAGGGCTAGTTAAAAACACCTGAACACCTGAACATATTCAAAAATACGGGGGTTTGGTCACACTATATGGTCATATAGTGCTAAGCCCACTTACTGCGACAAAGTACCCTGAATTAGTGGGTCCTACACTAGTAATAGAATGGAAGATCCTTTGTCTCAACCATGGGAGCTGAACTCCTCTATGTGGGAGAACTGAAAGGGATACATCCTAAACACTGGTGGCCACTAAATAGGAGGTAATGAGGATTTTACGGCAAGTCAAAAATCCTGTTTTCCTGTGCTTTTTTTCTCTTTAAATGCTGTTGATTTCTGTTCTGATATATGATCTGAATCTGATTCTTTCATCACAATAACAAAATAGTTTATAATTATGTAGTCAATGTACAAATTAAAAGTTGTATATGACCACTAACCACAGTCGTAAAAATCTATTTTTCAGTATATTTGGTATCATGTTTCACTGTAAACAGTTTTCCTAATACCTAATTTTATTTGCTGGCTCACAAGGACAAGCCATTGCCTCACAATTAGCAGTAACGTTCTCAGCTTGGTGCTTGGGCTACCTGTTGGATAGGCAACCCAATGAGCAACTAAAGGAGCTTGCTTGGCAGGCTAATAACACTGTTCATTGTAAGGCAATTGCTGAGGAAATCTGTATACAAGGAAACCATGCCAAACATACTGAAATTCAGATTTAGGGTTTGCATACACTTTACTCGTTTTATATGTGCAGAGGCCGGGTGGGACAAGTGGTCTGAGAGGACGTTTAGATGCATCTTCCCAGAAGTGCGCCTCATGCACAAAAGCAGTGGATCACCGATCCGAGTACCAGGTGGTGGTGTTCCACCTTGGTACTATGATCACTGTGACCAATCGCAACAATTACAAGTCCAGTAGTAAACAATGGCTGTCATTCATAACGCCATTGCTTACAACTGTGATCTCTGTGATTGGTCACAGTGATCATATGCTACAGGGCCAGTCAGTGTACCATGTGATAGCTGTGGCCAATGACGACTAGCACAGTAGTACCTAGTGGCTGCATGAATACAGTAGTAGAGTGTCAGAAATTGATTTTACAACCATAATGGCTGTGAGATCAATCAAAAGTTTAATAAAACAAATCCTCATCACCTGCGTACAGTAGAACACTATGGGAACACTGCACTGCTCTGCACTGCTCTGGTGACAGTATGTAAAAAAAAAAAAAACACGGAAAAAGGGTGTGTTTTTTTTTTTTTTTTTTTTTTTTTTTAACTTCACATACTGTCACTAGAACAAGTGCTGCGTCAGTACGGTGGCATTGTACTGCTGTGATCATGTACAATGGCTGGCTGCTCTGATATCACTTCATGTCATTGCTGCCATCCATTATCTCTGATCACCGCCACAGCAGTACAATGTCACCAGACCAGTGCTAGTTTTCCTAACCGCCACCGTTCACTCACAGTACAGTGTCCTTGATCACTGCCACCAGACCAGTGTATGCCAGCAACGGTGATCCTTATCACCACCACGCCAGTTGCAGTGTCACCAAATCAGTGCATGTCAGCAAGTGTTCCTTTTTACCACGACACCAGTGCAGTGTTGCCTCTGCCTGCCGCCTGTACTAACCCTGGCCTGTTTATTGATCACATTTCTGCCTGCTGTCTAGACTTAGCCTTTGCCTGTTTGCTGACCATGTCTCTACCTGTGGCCTGAACTATCCCATCTGCATGGCCAGCTGACTATGTTCCTTGCTCCTCCAAAATATCATTTTATGGGTGTTTCCACTATCCTGGTGCTCCAGAGCCTCCAAAAATTTGATCGGTATTTAGGAAATTAGTTGTGTGATGTATGCCCCTAGAAAGCCTGAAGGTGTTCCTTTGAATTTTGAGCCCCTCTGGTTAAGCTGTGAAAAAGTATCATGCCTGTTGTATTGCCACACGCGAGAGGAGTAGCAGAATGTTTTGGAGTGCATTTCTAAGCATGCCTATGATGCGAGATTGACAACTCTGCGTAAAAAAAATAAAATAAAAATACATTTTCATTTTCTTTCCTAGATTTTCCAAATTAGTGTGGCAAAAAAGACACTGCCCTTCAGAAAATATTTTGGAGAGTTTTTGTGGGTGTTTCCACTATCTTGGAGTTCCAGGGCATACATAAATGTGATGGGTGGTTAGGAAGTTAGGATATTCCTTGAAAGCCCAAAGGTGCGCCCTAGATATTGGGTGCCTCTATGCATCTAGGCTGTGCATCTAGCAGAATGTGTTTTGGGGTGTATGTGAGAGTTTTACAAATAATTGTGACAAAATTTCAACTTCAAAAAACTCTTCATGCCTCTTCCTAAATACCTTGGACTGTCCACTTTTCAGAAAGAATTCTTTGGGGGGGCCTGGCATTTTAGGGCCTCAAGAAATGAGGCATCAGGACTGCTCAATTTTCAAATAAACAGGTGCATCTCATAAAATTTAGAACATCATCAAAAATATAATTTAAGTACCGTAATTCAATTAAAGTGAAACTCCTATATTATATAGATTCAAATCATTACACACAGTGATATATTTCAAGCATTTCTTTCTTTTAATTTTGATGATTATAGCTTACAGCTAGTGAAAACCCAAAATTCAGTATTTTAGAAAATAAGAATATTACATAAGGCCAATAAAAAAAAGGATTTTTAATACAGAAATGTTGGCTTACTGAAAAGTATGTCCATGTACAGTATACATTTAAAGGGGTTGTAAAGTCAGAAGTATTTTTTCTTCATGCATTCTATGCATTAAGATAAAACGCCTTCCGTGTGCAGCAATCCCCTCAGCCCCCCCTACCAGGTACCTGAGGTCCCTCTCTGTCCAGCGATGTCCATGGGTGTGTCAGCCATCCAAGATTCTCCTGCTGCTCTCAAAGTCAGCTAGCCAATCAGGAGAGAGAGTGGGCGGGGCCGGATTGGGGCTCCGTGTCTGAGTGGACACGGGGAGCTGCTTGCTGTGGGAGCACTCAATAGGAGGAAGGGGCCAGGATCACAGAAGAGGGACCCGAGAAGAGGAGGATCTGGGCTGCTCTGTGCAAAACCACTGCAAAAGAGCAGGCAAGTATAACATGTTTGTTGTTTTTTTTAGTGGAAAAGAGGAGGAGACGTTACAATCACTTTAATACTTGGTCGGGGGCTCCTTTTGCATTATTTACTGCATCAATACAGTGTGGCATGGAGAGGCTATCAGCCTGTGGCACTGCTGAGGTGTTATGGAAGCCCAGGTTGCTTTGATAGCGGCCTTCAGCAAGTCTGAATTGTTGGGTCTGATGTCTCATCTTCCTCTTGAAAATACCCCACAGATTCTCTTTGGGGTCTAGGTCAGGCGAGTTTGATGGCCAATCAAGCATAGTGATACCATGATCATTAAACCAGGTATTAGTACTTTTGGCAGTGTGGGCAGATGCCAAGTCCTTCACATCTTTGATGTGAAAATTGTTAGATAATAATCAAGTACTAGCCCTTGCTGCTTAAGATGAACATTAGTTTCCCACAAATTTCTTTACAATACTGGAAGGGATTCATTTATTTCTCTTCCGTTCACTGACTAACACAGCTTCTCTTCATTCTTGACCATAGGGTTTATAGCGCCACCTACAGAAGTAGCCAGAAAAACGCAGTATATGGGCAGTCCCAGCTGGGATAAACCTCCTCTCTGCTATAGGAAAGCCAGTTATTTCTGCCTAGTGTTTCAGGAGCAAGGACTTGGTTCCCTGCTGGGACATGTGGTTCCATAGCCTTTATTTTTTGGGGATTTTTTTTTCTGTGGAGATCCTCAATCCACAGCCAGGCTGGGTGACAGGCTGGATAATCTAGACGCAGTGGTCCAGTCTGGCCAACATTCGCATGCAGACCTTTAGCTATTCGCTGGGTTGGCCTCTCATGGGGGCACACATGACCAGGCATCTATGTCAGTGTCACCCTGGCTCGACAGCCCCCTCCCCCTTTTGATGATAGCAGCCCGGATGAACCTGCCCACCTTGGGATTGCTCCCCCCCCCCCCCATGTCCCTGGGAATTCTGCACATTTTAAGGCACCAGTGATCACACATATTATCCCAGTGTAGCAGTCTGAGGATACCTCTGGGGCTGCGGTGAATTTCCCCTTTGTAACTCCCTAGCTGGTTTGTTCTGCCAAGAAATTTCCCTATCACACCTATTTAATGGATTTATTTCCTAGGCTGGGGGGAGCCTGAACTATCTGTTAGGGCCACGGAGCGCTTTTAGTACATTCTTCCTGTGAGGAGGCCCATCTGAAGGTGGACCTTGCTTCCCTGTCGTGGACCGTCCCGTTTCCCAAGCAGACTCTGCATTCGGCCTAGCGTTGGTGCAATTTTGGTGCACCACTGACTGGGTGTGCTGGACTGCTGCACCAAGGACTGGGTAAGGAACAGGGGTTCCCCGGTCTTGGTGAACTGCAGGACCACCTGGTCCAGGGCCTTCAGTCCAGTGTGATACATCTTTAGATAAGACTCTTGTCTTCCTAGCTCCTCATCTTGTTAGTACTTCGCTGGCTTAGTGTTGGTGTGCAGAATGGGAAGTCTGAACAGGCCCTGGCAGACTTTCCTTCCATGGTACCACCTTGGTTGGCATTATCAGTCTTTCACGTGGTAGAGTACTTTTTGTCCTTTAACAAGAAAAGGGAAGGCGTTGCACCGCTGGTGTCTTATCCTCTGCACACATACAGCTTCTTTGTCCCCCGGGTTCACTGGTCAGCTTCAAATCCTTCAGCCTCCCCTTGGGTGCTCCAAACGCGCTGGGCCTTATAAGCTAAGCCTGCAGACACTCCCCACTCGGTATGTATGCTGCTCAGACAAGACTAGGGTGAGGGGGTTGGCCGCATTGGTTTGCGGTCTCGGGAACCTCCCTACCTTCGGACAGGGGGCCCACGTTCTAATCCTGTTGTATTATGAGCTAGATAACTTTTATATATTCACCAGACAAGTTCTTTTCTTCTTGTCTTCACTCCTTGTTTGCAGGCTTTTGATGGGATAGTGCAGTATCGTGCCTTACGATCTGTCATCAGGGATGCACATTACCAGTTTACACACTCCTTTCTGGTCTGGCCATCTCTTCCACGCGTATTTACCATGGTGTTAGCTCCGGTCCTGGCGTTGCTGGCACAAGGGGGGATTGCCGGATCTGGTTATCTGGAATCTCACACTGCGCTGATGGATTATGTTCTGATTATGATGCGCACCCTGCAGGAGTTGAATGGGTCCTGTGTGCAAGAGCGGACTGCTAGTGGCAATCGAGAGGCTGGAGTATTTGGGTGTGATGGACTCGGTGCGGGCCAAAGTGCTCCTTCCACTCGGTAAGCTTCGGAAGCTTCAGTCCACAATTCAGCTACTGTTGTCCTGCAGGTGGGTTTACCTGTAATCCTGCATGCGGGTTCTGGGTCTCATGGTATCCATCCTCGAGGTGGTCCTGGATGTGAAGTCATGGGGGGGGGGTGTCTGCAGAGGGAAATTCTTTCCAAGTGGGAGGAGTCTCTCCATGTTCCTGGACAATCGGATTTGGCTGGTCCAGGGGGCCAGAGCTTCTTTGTGGATGCCCGGGCAGGTTTTGAACGTCCGTGGCTTATGTTGACCATCAGGGTGGCATTAGGAGTGCGGCATTGGTGTTTAAATCTCCTGGTAGCTAGGGTTCCATGCACCAGCTCTCTCCCCTGTGTACATTCTGGGCATGTACAACTGGCAGGTGGATTACCTGAGTCGCCAGGCGTTGGATCGGGGAGAGCGGTCTTTACACCTGGAAGTGTTTAGACAGCTCTGTCTACGGTGGGGCAACGCTGGCCATGGATCTGCTGATGTCCTGTTTCAACAGGAAAGTGCCATAGTTTGTGGTGAGAAAGTGAGGGATCATCTGAGGGATGCGATGGACATTCTGGTGACGCCGTGGAGCCATTATCTCATTTATGCATCTCCTTTTTAGCTTCCCCCTCTTCTGCTGCATAGGATGGAGGGAAGATCTTTTGTCTCGAAGGCTGATCTTCCACCCTGCTTTACCATCGCCGGCTTGGTTTTTTGAAAGCTAGGTTCTAGGAGATGGTGTTGTCAGGCTCAGTCATTACTGCCATACATAAGACCTGTACATGTACTACTTGGAGAGTTATCAAACTTGACTGGCTTTGGGTTTGGCTTGAGCCTTTTCAATGGCTCGGATCTTGGCCTTCTCTAACGCAGCAGTTGAGCACAAGCTTGCTTTTAGTACAATTAAGGGTCAGGTGTGGGCTTGTTTCAAAACTCCTTGGCCACGCACTCCTTGGTTTATGATTTTCTCTGAGGGATACGTCATGTGGCACCCCTTGGTGTGTTCACAGTTGCCATCGTAGGACCTGAACTTGGTTCCTTTGGTCCTTCAGGAGCCTCAGTTTGAGAATATTGTGGCGATTCCCTTGCTCACGCTCTCTCATTAGGTTGCCTTTTTTTTGTTTAGACACCATGCATCCAGTCTGGGAGCTGGTGGCCTTGTCCTGTATATGGGGACATGGTTGTAAATGCAGGTCCTTGATTCCCTCCGAGGTTCGTATCAATTTCTCTTCTAAATGAGAACATTGATCTACTTTCACTGTGTCCACATCCTTTGCACCCTGGCAACCCTGCAGCCTCCTCTGTCTCCTTTTCTGAATGGATCCGGCAGACGAGGTCTGGCACAGCCTCCTCTGTCTCCTTTTCTGAATGGATACGGCAGACAGTGGTTCATGCTTGCCATTAAGGGTTGGGCCCCTATTTTTCTAGTTATGGTACACTTGTCAGAAAACTCACTGCTTCTTGGGTGTTCTGACATCAGGCTTCTGCTACTCACATTTTCGAGGCTGCTACCTACCTGGATGTCTGTGCATACCTTTTACAAATTTGATGGGGTTTGTTTTTTTTTTTTTTTTGTTATACCAGCTGGGACTGCCCATAGACAATGCTGTGTTCTTTTTCTGCCTAGTGTCTTTCTTGACCATGGTGTTTATAGCGCCATTTACAGGAGTAGAAGCTGTGCCTGTCAATTAACTCAGAGAAAAGGGATTTTATGGCGAGTAACAAAAATAAAAATCCAATTTTTCCATGTATTTTGCAACCACAAAGGCTGGCTGTAAAAAAAAAAAAAAAAAAAATGCTTATACATACCTAGTCTGAAGCCGCTCTGGTCACGATTGAGTCACAGTGCTGACTTCAGTGTAGAGGAGGGACAACAGACAATGAATGTCCCATAGTGAGGCTATGGGTAATGTCATCACCCAGGCTCTACAGCCATTGCCACTGCCTCTTTTCTACATTGAATCCGCCGCTTGCCTAGAGCAAAAAGCAGTCAGATCCTGATAGAAGTGTAAGAAGAAAAAAGGAATGGTTTAGGTGGAAAAACTTCTCCAAAGGAGGAGAGGTCATCGCCTAAGAGCACCAACAAAAAACTGGTGTCTAATGGAGTGGGTGGCATTATAAGAGTGTGCATTACGGGAGGCCCTAGCAAGTGTTTCTAAGGGTGGCCATTCAGATCTTATTTTTTGCAAACTGATTTAAATATCGGACCTCGGGGCGTGGTCTGGACATGGCCGAGTAGAGACGTGCTACCGCAGAGCTCCCGGCCGTCTCTCGCCCTTCCTGGCATCTATAAACTGCCTAAACACAGAATGCTATCTGCTAAGAAGCGGGCTAACAGGAGGAACAAGAAGAAAGCCAGCCCGACCATTAACACCCCTGTTGCCGGTGATTTCCAGAGACTATTTGGAAGATCGCAGTCCGGCTCCCCGGATCTCAAGATGGCGGGTCCTCGTGACTCTTTCACAGACCCCAGACCTCATGGTGGATCCGGAATCGTCGGAGGGTTCCCGAAGCCCAATAATTTACTCTAGCTCCCCTGGACTGTTTGCTGGGACTCCGGGAGCCGCTGCACCCCCGCCAGTTACTAACAGGGCAGATGCGGAACTGAGAGCTATTTTACAGGCCCTACCGACGCGAGCAGATATAGAGGCGTTGGTGGGGAAGGTGGAGGCCGCACACAGAAAAGAGATCCGGGCGATCAAGCAAGACGTGCAAGTTCTAACTTCACGCCTCACGACGGGTGAATCTTCTTTGGCGTCCCTTGAACAGAGAGTTACATCGATAGAATCCCGACAACGAGACCAGGCCAGTGCAGCCGTGGACACCCAACTACGCCTGGAGGAAATGGAGGACCGGAGCCGTAGGAACAACCTGCGGCTCCGGGGCCTCCCAGAAGCAACAGGCCCATCGGACTTACTGGCCACGGTCACGGACATTTTCAAGCGGGTGGCGGGCGATCATCTCCCTGAGCGTGTGGAGGTTGATCGGGTCCACAGAGCTTTGGGCCCCCGCCCATCTGACCCTACCAGACCGCGGGATGTCATCTGTCGGTTACATCATTATATCCACAAGGAAGCCATAGCCCGTGGGGCCTGGGAGTCGGGAGATGTGGAATTCGATGGAGCAACTATTAAGATCCTACCCGATATCTCCAGGCCGACACTGCACCGTCGCTCCCTTTTGAAACCCCTGTTAGACCTAGCCAGACGCTGCAACGCCACTTATCGATGGGGCTTCCCGCTGTCGGTCACCTTCCTCAAGGAACAGAAATCCTTCCTCCTGCGGTCCCCGGATTCCCTACCGGCTCTCTTCGATTTCCTCGCTTCGGACCCGATCATCATCCCCAATTGGCTGGACTATCTTCCTCGTGCTCCGGGACGTCTAAGCGCATCGAGGGGACAAGTTCCACAGCCTCAGAGGCCGCAGAGAAATGGTCGTCGATCCCGCTCTCTATCCCAGGATGAACACCGGGAATCGTGAGTAATGACACCAAAGTCCCTTGCACTTCTGATGAGACCTCTATACCTGTTTTGACCGAGCCTCACCCTCAGCAGTCTCCACCTTAAAGTAACCCGGACGGCTACCTTAGACTCTGGCACCCATTCATGTTATACAGACAACCACCGAAGTCCTCCTCCACCACGGCTATTATATATCCCAGTTTTGTTGCCATTCCCCCTATCCTACAGTTGAATAAAGATGAGGTGCTTTGGGAAAAGACATGGAACAATGTTTACCCCTCATCCTTGAAGGAGATCCCTCCCCCCCCCCCCCCCCCCTCAGGAACAGAAACTGTACAGGAGCCACCGCAGGGAATGATCTCTGTCGGGGAACAATACTAATATCGCCCTTCAGAGTAATGTTGGTTATCCCAAGGCTCCCGTTCTGACAGACCCTCAGGATTGACGTGGAGGAGCAGGATGAGAAGACCGGCTGGTATTGTGCCATGTACAAAAGATTAGGTTTTCCCTGTTACTTAAATTTACTCCCTGTCTTAACATGCTTGACTAGAGACCTCGGGATGACAAACCAGTCTTTTGGGAAAAGCTTTGGTAACATGAGCTGATACGTCCCGGGAAGTAGATATCGAGGTCAGCCCATGTTGGGGGTGGGGCTTGAGCTAAAATTACATCATGTGAAGTGTATGGACTCATTGTTTAGTTGCATATCTCCGGGTGGCTGCTGGTGAGCGCGGAGCGTGGGGGCGGGTAGCCAGCCGGGGATTGTCTGGCAAAATTTATCCATTGCTGACATCTGTTACTATTTTAGTTATCACTTTGCATTCTGTGTTTTATTGTTGTTTGTTTTTTTTGTTTTTTTTCTTTTGAAAGAGAGAAAATTACTGTTGATGTGATGTCGGGATGGGTGGGAGACCTGGACACTCACTTACAGGTTACAGGTTACTGACCACCCACACCCCAAATAGGCCATTGTATATATCCGGGGCTCCGGTTTTGTATACATAAGTTGATAAAACTTATACATTTAGTTGACGCTAGGTCAGACTTCTCTGACTTGAAACCCTTCCTTCGCTTCCCCCCTCCTCTCCCCCCCATCTTCCACCTCTTCCCGCTTTCTCCCTCCCTCCCTTTTTTTTTTTTTTTTTTTTTTTACTACACTTTTTCCTCATTCTCGAGACATGGCGGTAGATTCCCTTAAAGTAACATCTCTCAATGTTAAAGGCCTAAATACGCCTGAAAAGAGACGTATGTTACTTCATGACCTCAAAAAATCACATACTGACGTTGCCTTCATTCAGGAGACCCACTTTAAAACTGATAAGTCACCGATACTACAGAACAGCGCTTTTTCCCGAGCCTATCATTCAACTAACTCCCACTCTAAGTCCAAAGGGGCCTCTATTTTGATCTCCAGCAGACTGCCATGGCAATTTCAGGTGATGCTGGTAGACCCTGAGGGGCGTTACATATTCCTTAAAGGCTTAATAGGAGGGTTACAATTCACATTGGCCACACTTTACGCCCCTAACGAATGCCAGGATAAATTTTTGAGACACTTAATAGACAAACTCATGACATTTAAGCAGGGTCAACTGATTCAAGGGGGTGATCTTAATGTCCCTCTGACTCCCTCAGGGGACACATCCTCAGGTAGTTCCTCCACATCCCCAACCTCCAGGAAGCGTATAGCGCAGGCCCTTCACGGTGCGCAGCTGACAGATGTATGGCATCTCCAGCACTCGGGAAAGAGATTACTCGTTTTTCTCTCCCCCGCACAAGGTCTACTCTAGGATCGACATGTTTCTGATACCCCATGACCAATTGCACCTTGTGAGCTCCTCATCAATAGGTCTGATTACATGGTCAGACCACGCTCCTGTCTCTATCACATATAGACTCACGGAGAGACCCTCGCCCAGATCCCTATTCTGGCGTCTGAACGAGAGTCTCCTGCAAAACCCTGAGGTGATGGAGGACGTAACTAAAGAACTAGAGCTCTATTTCAGGGAAAACGATATACAGGGATGCGACCCTGGAATACTATGGGAAGCTCACAAGTGTGTCCTCCGGGGGGTCCTCATCAAACATGGGACGACAATAAAAAGGAAAAGAAACTAACAACTCACTAAACTACTGTCCACATTAGCCTCAGTAGAAATACAACATAAGCAGACACCCACTCCAGACCTTGAGACGCAGCTGACGACACTGCGCACCCAAATCGTAGACTTACTACAGTACAGGGCAAAGGCAGCCTTACAGTATTGCCATAAAATGTCATGAGTCAGGAGACAAGTGCGGGAAACTACTAGCCAGATCCGTAAAAGAAATCAGATCAGCCGCTTATATTCCACAGATCACTTGCCCTAACGGCCAAAGAGCCACCATCCCGACACAAATCTCTAAGGGTTTTGAGGACTTCTTCTCTGACTTATATAATCTTCCCGACTCGCCTCCTGCCCAGACAGACATAACCAAATATATCTCAGATTCGAAACTCCCGTCCCTACCAGCTGAAACCAAGGCAATCTTAGACAAACCAATAACTTTGGAAGAGTTACAGGTAGCAGTAAGCACTATGAAACTAGGCAAAGCCCCAGGACCAGATGGCTACACAGTCCAGTATTATAAAGCCTTTCTTCCCATTTTAGGCCCACGATTGGTTGCGCTTTTCAATGCACTGGGGGCAGAGGTTGGCTTCCCGAGAGAGACCCTAAAAGCCCATATCTCCTTGATTTACAAAGAGGGGAAAGATCCAGGGGCCTGTGGTAGCTACAGACCTATTTCTCTCTTAAATTTGGATCTAAAGTTATTCTCAAAGATTATTGCCACCAGATTAGCACAACACCTTGTCCACCTTGACCAGGTCGGTTTTATCCCCACCAGAGAGGCGAGGGATAACACCATTAAGGCCCTCAACCTCCTACATGTAGCAAACGCCAATAAGACCCCCTGCGTATTCGTGAATACCGATGCTGAAAAGGCCTTCGACAGGGTCAACTGGAACTATATGTTCTCAGTTCTCCGTCATATAGGACTTGGGGATAAGATGTTGAAATGGATATACAGCATCTATTCCAATCCCTCAGCCCAAGTAAAAGTAAATGGTGTACTGTCGAACCCCTTCGCTATTACTAATGGCACCAGGCAAGGTTGCCCCCTTTCCCCTCTACTCTTTGCCCTCTCCCTGGAACCGTTCCTCTGCACTATCAGAAATAACCCAGATATATCTGGACTTCGGATAAGAGATTCCCAATGTAAAATTTTGGCGTATGCCGATGACCTCTTATTCTCCCTCACCAACCCCAGAATATCTCTACCAAATCTTATGCGAGAATTTAAAATATATGGAGCAATCTCTCACCTAAAAATTAACTTCTCCAAATCAGAAGCAATGGGCATCGCCGTACCCCCTAATGCGTTACTAGAACTGCAATCTTATTTTAACTTTAAGTGGACTAATACAGCCCTAACATACCTAGGCACGAAAATCCCCTCTGACTTGACACACACATTTGCTCTAAATTTTCCGCCCCTGCTAACAAACACCCGGATCTTACTAGAAAAATGGAACACAGGTTTTCACTCCTGGTTCGGGAGATGTAATCTCCTGAAAATGTGTATACTCCCTAAATTTATCTACCTCATACAAGCATTACCTGTTCATATCCCACCTGCCTTTTTCAAATAGACCCAATCTCTTTTCACAAGATTTGTGTGGGCCCACAAAAAACCCCGACTACGACGTTCACAATTAACGCTTCCCAAAAGCGAGGGGGGACTAGCTTTACCTGACAATCGACAGTACTACCTAGCCTCACATCTGGGGCGCATCCTTGACTGGAGGAGGAATGGTGAGTCCAAACTCTGGGTTCAACTTAAACAATCCCAAACCCTCATACCCCTGAAAAGTGCGTTGTGGTGCTATGATGACCTTCCTCATGGAATGAAGTCGCACCCCTTAATTGGCACCACCTTAAGACATAGCCACCAAATCGCCATACAGGCTTCCATTACATCTAAAAACTCCTCTTTGTTCCCTATTCTGGGTTACCCAAACTTTACCCCTGGTTTACAGACAACGGATTACTCCACTCTAAGAGACACGGGCAAGGACCATGTAGCCAAATTCTCCATTGGAGGAACCTGGCCATCCATATCAGAACTGACTAATCCTACAGGAGACTTCCAACTTACCTTCTGGAAGGCAGCTCAGCTGCATCACTTCCTTCATTCCCTCCCAAAACCACAAACCTTTTCCCAACAGCAAACATCGTTTGAGGATCTTTGTACAGGAGAGGGCCCATTGGCCCACATTCTGTCCCAAACATATTCACTAATAAACACGCCAAAAGAACGAACACCTCTACTCAGTTTGACCAGATGGGAGAGAGACCTTAACTGTACATTCACAGCAGCACAGCGCCAACGCATAATCATACTAGCTCTTAAATCCTCGTCTTGTACTAGAGTACAGGAAACTAACTTCAAGCTACTTAACTGTTGGTACCTGACCCCCTCCCGGTTGCAAAGATGCTTTCCATCTTCTTCGAATCGGTGCTGGCGCTGTGACGAGGAGGAGGGAACCCTGATTCATATTTTTTGGTCTTGCTCTAAGTTGCGGGACTTTTGGGGAGAGGTCAGGCGCATAACGCAAAAGTTCACAGAATATAATATCCCTGATGAGGCCGCTTTTTTCCTCCTACATCTTTCTTCCATCCCCATCAAAAAATATAAGAAGTCCCTCACACGTCATTTGCTCAATGCAGCAAGGGCGTGTATCCCACTTTGCTGGAAACAACCTCTCCCTCCTGCCACTTCATTATGGCTACCGAGGGTAGAGGAAATAAAGACAATGGAAGACCTGATCCTCACCGCACAACATAAACAAGAAATACATAAAAAGACCTGGGACATCTGGAACGCATTTATCTACTCCGAAGAAGGCCAGCGCTTACTTGGGTCATGATAACATCTCCACAATTATAAGAATCATACTATCAAACAATAAGTCTTAAATCATGAATAAACGAGCCAAGTCTCTGATTTGTTGTGCTTATTGAAGCAGTGCTAAGTGTCCGATGTCATAAAACACTTTATATAGAACAGATGTTGGAGAAACAGGAAAGTTCAAAATAAAGCTGTGGTCTGTGGATATGAAGATATACGTAGAAATCCTTCCACCAATAGTGATCACCGTGTGAGGGGGTCACCCCCCGTGAGATTGCACTCACCACAATTTCAGTAACCACAAGCCTTTGGAAAATGATCTTTAAAAACTCTCCGTCTCCTTAGTTCAACCACCAGGTGGCGCAAAACCCTCTCGGTAAGTGTAACATAGGGAAAAAATGAAATGCCATATAGCGTAATATTGCTTAAGGATGTTTATTAAATATTTCAAAAAAACACACTCCCCCTTTAAAATATGCGTACCAAATACAATAGTATAATAGAGCATTGGAAAAGTGCACTGTGCCTGTATTATTCGCCCCCCGGGAGGTGTTCCGGAATGCGCGCTGTATGCAGCTAATCTTTCGCTTCCTGGTTGCCTTCCGGTGCGTGGAGCACACACGTCACTTCCGGTAGATTACGACCCTGACGCGTTTCGTCACTTCCGGACGTCGTCTGAGGGCGTAATCTACCAATCGTGAGGCCGGCTTTAAATAACAGTGATGGGTTTAAGCAGCGAATGAGGGAGGCAGATCTGCCAGCCACTCCCACTTAATAATCAATGCTCCCGGAGCTGTCAGCAAAGGAAGACTCCGACTCAATTACTTATAATACGCTGAAACTGTTTTAAACCCAATCCTGCCGACTTCGCTGGGAAAATTGTGACTCATATGTCTTGCTCAGAAATATCTCTTATAAACTTTTTACCTTGCACACTTATATCATATATAGCGTTTCTATACATTTTCTACGCATGGATGAGGTACAATAAAGAATATAAAAAATATATATACCAGACATATGTATATTCTTATTGGTGAGAATAAAATAAGAAGCATCCTCCCTTGTATTTACCCTATACAATTACAATCTGCTGTCACCCATCAAGGGTGCAAGCCCTCAACCTAGATATGAATAGATATGAGTAATTAAAAAGAGTAGTAATAAATTCGATGCATTGATGGATTAATCTAATCTTAAAATAAATTGAATAAAATTATATTATACATGGAGGATGCGTTAAAATGGCTTTATATTCATTTGTAAGAATCAGAATTAAATCATTACACCTACTATTCAAAAACCGAATATAATCTAATAAAATTGTAAAAATGTGTATATATATAAAAAATATATAAAGTGATTATGTGGTAATAGATGTCCAAATATATAAAAATATGGGAATGATATTAATTCAAGGGAAATTTAAAAATTACTAAATTCATTATTGGTATGATATTTAAAATTTATATGATTAAAAAATTAAAAATTAAAAAATTAGATATATCAAACAGGGACTGTATACACCTACACTTTAAGATAACGGAGTGTATGTTATGTATCACTAATAAAGCAATTTATATCTAGCTCTATGTTTAGGCCTCGGGGGGGGAAAGAACATCTACGGAATATATCCACCGGGTTTCGTGTTTCGCTAGTTCACGAATACGGTTAATACCTCTCCAGTGGGTTTGGAGATGCTCTACCCCCCAGAATTCCAACCCCTTGGGATCCCTGTTGTGTTTCAACCTGAAATGCAGAGACACATTATGGTCTTTGTAACCATTTTTAATGTTGTTAATGTGCTCTGCAATCCTAATCCGTAACAACCTTTTGGTACGGCCTATATACATCAGGCCGCAGGGACACCTTAGAGCGTAAACTACATAAGTGCTGTTGCACGTGATAAATTGCTTTATATCAAAAGAGCGATTGTTGACTGGAGATATAAAGTTGTTAATGCCCCTCAGAGGTCTGGTGACTTCTCTGCATGCTTTGCACTTTCTGCACGCAAAGAAACCGTTACGGTCCCAGAACGTCTGGTTTTAAGGGGGGATCTATGACTTTTTTAACTATTTTATCTCCAAAATTCGTAGATTTTCTATAGATGAACTGAGGTACAGGTGGAAGAACATTTGTCATTTTTTTGTCCATTAGAAGGATGTGCCAGTATTCTCTAAAGATATCTTCAACTTCTTTATACTGGGAATGAAATTGTGAAACAAATCCCCATTCGTTGTTTCGTTCATTTCCTTTCTTAGAGAGCCTCTCCTGGCTTGGTTCTTGTAGGCACTTTGTTCTAGGTAAAGCTGCCACTTCTTCTACCACTTTCTGTAGCGTCTCTGATTTGTATCCTCTAGCCTCGAACCTTTCTACAAGTATTTTTGATTGTAGAAAGAATTCAGTGTCTTCGGAGCAGTTTCTTCTCACCCTCATGAGCTGTCCTTTCGAAATATTTTTAAGCCATAGAGGGTGGTGGCCACTAGTGATAGGTAGATAACTATTCCTATCGGTTTTTTTAAAAAATACCTTGGTCTCCAATTTGTCATTCTTTCTATATATAGTGACATCTAAAAAATTAATCGTTTCATTGTGCCAGTTGGAAGTCAATCTAATATTGTTATCATTGCAATTTAAAACTTGTAAAAACTGTTCAAGTGACTCTGTCGATCCGGCCCAGATAAAAAACAGATCATCAATAAAACGTTTGTAAAAGATTAGTTCCGGACGTTGTTCTTTAAAAATGGTCTTGTCTTCCCACTCTGCCATAAAGAGGTTTGCAATGCTCGGCGCAAATTTAGCGCCCATCGCTACGCCTCTCTGTTGTGTATAAAAATTGTTGTCATACCAAAAATAATTATGACCGAGGCAAAAGTCGAGAGCATTCCTTAAAAAAGCTTTTTGGTTAAAAGGCAAATCATCTCTTTGGCAGAGGGCCCAATTCAGTGCCAATAAAGCATCGTCATGCTGTATAATAGAATACAACGATGCTACATCGGCTGTTACCAACAGAACTTGTGGTTTGTCCGTTAAATCAACCGCCTGCAAAAAATTCAAGAAGCTTTTTGTATCTCTCAAATACGAACGAGTGTTCACTACACTCTTTTGCAGGAAGCAATCCAGATACTGACCCATTCTTGCAGAGACTGATTCTATACTATTTACTATAGGTCTTGCAGGGGGATTACTGGGGTGTTTATGGATCATACTGTCTAAAAGGAACATGGATCTAGATATCGCCATGTCTCTATCTTTGTCCCCCCCCCTTTTTTTTTTTTTTTTCTCTCTCCTAACTCCCTCTTCTTCTTTCTTGCCCCCCCCCCCCCTCTTCTATATCCCTTCTCCCTACCCTTACCCCTCTACCTACCCAGGGAATTTAATTCCCATTTTCTAAAAGAAAAGTTGAAAAAGTAGGTGGGGGGACACCCTGATGCTGTAAAACTTTGCATAAAGATATTTTACACTAATAAAGTGTCACACCAAAGATATTCACATGCTTCAAAGGTTCATGCTCACATATACATGGTATATTGTCTTGAATTTGTGTGACCTCTGTATAAGCAAATGTAACAAAACACCAGTACTCATTTATATTTGTATCGCGGGGCCCTCACCCCTGTTTGGAGTCGAATAAAGTTTATATTTGAAAAAAAAAAAAAAAATATCGGACCTCTATAAGAGCTACTGCCTGACTCATGATTTTGCATAAGAACTGGAAATTATTTATTCTCATACACAGAAATCGTGCAAAATGCTGAAAGATTATATATTAGCATGTACAGTGGTGAAAATTATTTGATCCCTTGCAGATTTTGTAAGTTTGCCCACTTACAAAAGAATGAGGGGTCTAGAATTATCATGGGTGTATTTTAAAATGATATACACAGATTAACCAACAATCCAGAAAAAAAAACGCATGATACAAAAATGTTCTAAATGGAGTTGCAGTTCAGTGAGTAAAAGAAGTATTTGATCCCCTACCAATCAACAATAATTCTGGCTCCCACAGACTGTTTACCAAATGAGCACATACTGTAGCCAGATTAGTCAATTTAGGAAGGTGCTCCTAACATCAACTTATGTGTATAAAAGACACCTGTCCACAATCTTTCTTTCATGCAAACCTCACCTTCATTGGCAAGACCAGAGTTGTCAAAGGATGTCGGAGACAAGAGTGTAGACCTACACAAGGCTGGAATGGGCTACAAGACGATCAGCAAAAAGCTTGGTGAAAGACAACTGTCTTCAATCACCCTCCGGTCTGAAGCTTCATGCAAGATTTCGCCTCATGGTGCAAGGATGATAAGAAAAGTGAGGGCTCGGCCCAGAAAATACAGGGAAGGAGCTTGTGAATGATCTCAAGGCAGTTAGGACCACAGTCACCAAACAAACCATTGGTAACACAATACGCTACCATGGATTGAAATCCTGCAGCACCCGCAAGGTCCCCCTCCTCAAGAAGGCACATGTACTGGCCCATCTGAAGTTTGCCAGTGAACATCTAAATGAGTCGGAGAAGGATTGGGAGAAAGTGCTGTGGTCAGATGAGACCAAAATTGAGCTCTTTGGCATTACCTTGACTCGCTGTGTTTGGAGGAAGAAAGATGCTATAACCCTAAGAATACCATCCCTACAGGCAAGCATTGAGCTGGAAACATGGTTTGGGGCTGTTTTCTCTGCTAAAGGTACAGGCCGACTTTGCCGCATTGAGGAGGTCATGTATTGTAAAATCTTGGATGAGAACCTTTTTTTTTTTCCCTCTGCCAGAACACTGAAGATGACTTCCAGCATGATAATGACCCAAAACATACTTCCAAGGCAACAAAGTGGCTCAAGAAGAAGCATATTATGGTCATGGAGTGGCCTAGCCAGTCTCCAGACCTTAATCCTATAAATTTCTAGAGGGAGCTGAAACTTCGAGTTGCCAAGCGACAGCCAAGAAACCTTAACGATTTAGAGAAGATCTGTAAAGAAGAGTGGACCAAAATGCCTCCTGAGATGTGTGCAAACCTGGTAACCAACAAAACGTCTTACCTCTGTGCTTGCCGGCAATGTAAAATACATGTAAAATACACCTACGATAAAAATTATGGACCCTTCATTTCTTTGCAAGTGAGCAAACTTACAAAATCTGCAGGGGATCAAATAATTTCACCACCGTCTGGCATTTAAATATCAAGTGATGGACAAGTCCTAAAAGTGTGGCATTCCATACAAGGACTAGCAGAACTGGTAGCAATCTGTACATGCACTAACAATCTTGTATATTACAAAAAAAAAATATATCTATATTTTATTTATTTTAGTGTGTGTATACAAACATCACATCCTGCCTGCTTTTGTTATTGACCATAATCTTGAAATAATTGGCGTGTTCGTATTAGTGAAATGTCATTTTAAATATTAAAGTTGGCTGCACAGAAAGGCTGCAGCCAACTTTAATATTTAAAATTTTCAGTTTTGTATACCACGCTAATTGATTGTAACATGCTTCCAAATCTTTACAGAAACAGCAATGCACTAGGTGGCTAGTAGATTTGTTTCTTCTATATGGTTGAAAACTGCAGTTTTTATAAGTGGCCTGCATAACTTCAAATTGTTGTGATTACCTTAAATGATCACAACAATAGAAAGTAATATTACATGGGGCACCAACAGTACCAGTGAAATTGTAATTTTGCTCTATCCCTGCTAGGCACAAGAAGAGAAGAGAAACAGTAGTGGACATGATGCAGTTGGGACAGAAAGGCCTTTATCTTCCAGTAGTGATACTGGTAAGTCCACCTCATGTCACCACTATAATATAGATTTTCTTTCATACACACATAACAGTATATTGCTTTTATATGGCCCCAGTTGCAATTTCATTGTTTGAATCTTCCTATGTTTTTTTTCTTTTTAGTAAAACGAAGCTCCTGCAGCTCCCAGTCAGAGGATTCTCTTTCCTCACCTCTCAGCCCCATCCCCTCGTCTGATAATGTAAGTGAGGTAAAACTATTTAGTTTGACATTTTCAAGTAACCAGATCTGTTTACTCATCAACTTTCATTACTTGGCATTACATAATAATTACCAAAGTGCCACCATATTGTTGTTCTCTGATATAATTTTATTTGTTGTTCTTCGTTTTTTTTTTTGTTTGTTTGTTTTTGTGGGTTTGATGAACTTCTGTGCAAAGGCACCATTAGCATTCATGTGCCAACTGCTATGCAATATTGCAGGCCTGCTTGTGTGCCTAGACCCAGGTCTAGAGAGAACCCCCCCCCAGCATGCAGGTCAGGAATTCAGACCTTATACCTCACTTATTGCATGTTTGTTCTGGATCAATGACTCACTAGTGAAACCAGGTGTTAGGATGGCATCTCTGGCTGGTCCTGTGTTATTTAGATCTACTCCATTCGAATGGCAGATCTTGCCTGCATACAGTCCAGTTTAAAGCACAACCCTGTTGGTTATCTCAGTGGAGGGAATGGCCAGGAAATCACAATGTCCTAATTATTATTATTTTTTTCAAAGACACGATGATCTTCTTTTAAAGCGGTGTTTCACTGTCTCCACATTATTTTATTTTTTTCTAAGACTGACAATGTTTAATCTATTGTAATCTTGAACTTACTTGTTCCGTTTCTGCAGCGTACTGCTCTGTTTTCTGTAGTAAAAATAACTTTTAAAAGTTCATGTTGTCGGTTTTCATCTTGCCTGTGGGCACGTGAAGCCCACAGGCATCCTCTTCCGGGATGCGGTGCTGCTGATCGACCAGCATGCACTGCCCATTCTAGCCCCGATCTCGCGCATGCGCAGTAAACACAAATCGGAGCGCCGTCAAGAGCTCAGGTTGCCATCAGTCCTGGTTAAGTCTCACGAGATTTCACGGCGGCTCTCCGCAATGTCTCCTGGGATGAATGACAATGAGATCCCAGGAGACAGTGCGCCGACCCAGGAGATAGTGCGCCGAAGACAGGATATGACGCTAATACCCGCAAAGTCCACAGCCGCAGGGACAGAACAAAGGGAAAGAGAGATAACGAAAGGTAGGGAAAAGAAAAAAAAAAGCTCCATATGGCACTCTGTGTTGCCTTTAGAAGCCACCGAGATGCTGTTTTAAAAAATGGGTGAAGATCCGCTTTAAAGTAGTTTAAACCAGAATGAAGGAAACCTGCCCCAGAATATGTAACCAGCAAGTAAAGTCAAAACTCCTGAATTGTTTTTGTCATGGGTCAGAGAGCATAAAACTCATTCAGTTCTAGACATACAGCTCAGGGAAAAAAGTAGTGGACAGGTTAGTGGGCAGTTTGGGGATGGGATATTCAGAGTCTGTCAGCCCCCTTCAGAGCACAGTCCCCCTTTTATATCTATTGTCCACAGTCCCCCTTTTTAAAGCAGTCCCACAGTGTCCTCAGCCCCCTTCACATCACAGCACCCCTTTACATTATAGTGCCCCTTTACAGTGGCTGTTAGAGGCTGTTAAGTCTCTACCCTGTAGGTAGGAGTCCTGAGCAGGGGAGGCAGAGATTGATGTTCGAGAGGAAAGGAGGGGAGGAGGCAGACTGCAGGGCGCTGTGATGTAAAGGGGGGACTGCACTGTAAAGGGGCAATGTTACACTGCCCCTTAATATTGTCCACAGTTCCCCCTTTAAGGCAGTCCCACAGTGACTGCCTTTTTTTTTTGTTAAAAAGAACAAACCTGTTATACTTACCTGCTCTTTGCAGTAGATTTGCACAGTGCAGCCTGGATCCTCCTCTTCTCGGGTCGATCTTTGGCACTCCTGGCCCCTCCTGTTGAGTGCCCCCACAGCAAGCAGCTTGCTAATGGGGCACCTAAGCCGAGGCTCCCTGTGTCCATTCAGATATGGAGCTGTGGTCCCCCTCTCTCCTCATTGGCTCAGCAAAATGCCATTGGCTCCCACTGCTGTCAGTCTCAGCCAATGAGGATGGAGAATGCTGGACAGCCGAGTCTTTTGTGCAACATCACTTGATCGAAATGGGGCTCAAGTATGTATTAGGGGGGCTGCTGCACACAGAAGGCTTTTTATCTTAAAGTAGAACAATATGAAAACATTCATTTATTTTTCATTTCGGATAGAGCAAGGGAGGGTTATAACACCCCTCAGATTTTTTTTTTTTTTTGTGTGTCCAATTTCTGAGATTTCCCTTCACTTCCTGTCCCATAGCCAAACAGGAAGTGGGAGGAAATCCCTGAAAATTAAGGGAATTCCTTGGGGACCCCCAGGTCACCAGAACTAGTGTCCTTATTGGAATATTTCCCTACTACTACTTTTCTGGGGATAACACAATTTGGGGTTTTATTTTACTTTCTACTATGTGTCCTATTTAGCATTATCAAAAGTGAGAGGGTGAATCTCCCTAATAGGCGTTCTAATCCATCTCCACTCTATCCAAAAACAAAAAAAATTTTGCCTTTCGTTATACTTGAATGCATTAGGATCAAAAACCTTCTACCTTTACAACTACTTTAATCCAGGTTAGGCTGGAGGGAACATTTTTGGGAACAGATATAGTTAAGCTTTTCAGCACTTTAAGGTCAGCCCAGTTTTTTTTTTCCCTGGGCATTCCTTGCAGCGTTTGTCAGGGCCAGAGATGTGGCACCATTTGTCTTTGTTGCTATGGACTTTGTGAGTAGCTGCAGCAAGCTATGAGTGGTGCACTTTTTACTAACTTGAATGCTGCTAGTGGTGCCTTGTGTACTGGGTGGCCAGGCACGCTGTATACCCAAACATCACTGTTTGTTCGACAGCTTTCTTTACATTTACTCTAGCCAGGTTAATGGATGACATCATGGGGTTAGGACTTGTGTGTGCACAAACTGAACTCTGCCTTTCTCTTGCAGCTGCTGTCCCTCCTCACATTGCCTTGTGGCTGGCGTGCTCGAGCCTTGCAGCAGCAGTAATATTCAGCACCCAGGGTTCCTGTCCTCTGTCTGCAGTGACTTTTGGTCAAGCAACCTTAACTCTGTGCACATACCAGACTAAAGCTCATCTAGTCTGTAAGGACTCCTGAGGAGTAGGGGCCATATTTCTTGGCTTCTGCAGTATGTTATCCTAAATATCTTAAAAGATGCCCTATGGTGCAAATAGTAAGGTAGCTGCTGAACAGCCTTATTCACCAGGTGAGCCCTCAGACGGGGGGGGGGGGGGGTCACACCTGGGGTCTGTGCGACGGATCTGGAAAGTGCTCTTTGGCTAACATAGTACACTCTGGCCCAGAAAGTTTTACAAGTTAGAGCCCACTGCCCAAAGGTCACAGTCCAGTTCAGTGGGATCTGGGTGTGGCAGCCAAAGCTAGGCTAAGGAAACACAGCTGCAGAAAACTGCTATATAGAGACAAGCTCAAGCAATGATGTTGGTAGCCGAAGTTTGCCTAACCACTTGCCGCCCGCAATATAACAAAATGACGGTGGCAAATTGGTTTCAATATCCTGACTGGGTGTCATATGATGTCCTCAGGATATTAAGCCGCTGCGCGCCCCCGGGGGCGTGCATCGCAGGGATCGTTGTTGCGGTGTGTCAGTCTGACACACCGCAACTACTATCTCGTTAAAGAGTCTCTGACGGAGACACTTTACCACGTGATCAGCCATGTCCAATCACAGCTGATCACGATGTAAACAGGAAGAGCCGGTGATCAGCTTTTCCTCACTCGCGTCTGTCAGACGCGAGTAGAGGAGAGCCGATCGGCTGCTCCTCTGACAGGGGGGGTCTGTGCTGATCAATTATCAGCACAGCCCCCCCCCCCCCCCCGAGGATGCCCACACTGGATCACCAGGGATGCCACTAGGACCACCAGGGATGTCATCACAAGGATGCCAATCAGTGCCCACAATGGGCATCACTGATTGGCATCCATCAGTACCATACATAACAGTACATCCGTGCCGCCTATTAGTGCCCATCAGTGCCGCCTCATTGGTGCCCGTCAGTTCAGCACCATCAGTGGAGGAAAAAATTTACTTATTTACAAAGTTTTGTAAATGAAACAAAAAAACATTTTTTTTTTTTTTTTTAATTTTCAGTCTTTTATTTGTTTAGCAGAAAATAAAAATCCCAGAGGTGATCAAATACCACCAAAATAAAACTCTATTTGTGGTAGCAAAATGATTAAAATTTAGTTTGGGTACAGTGTAGACTATATTGAATATGGGTACATGTTGCATGTCCGCAATTGTCATTAAAAGTGCGACAGCGCTGAAAGCTGGTCTGGGCAGGAAGGTGTATAAGTGCCCTGTATTGAAGTGGTTAAAGTGTCCAGGAGAAAAAAAATCCACAATAGAATGCCCAACCTTCTAAGACGCAAGAAAACACATACTTGATATGGGAGGGGGTTGTACAGGGGCTGGTTTATGATTTTCAGGTTTGCTAGTACCCCTCCTGTAGATGGCAGTATAACCTGATCATTTCTGAATGCCTGTTTCCCCCCATGGGGGGGGGGGGAGAAATAGGATTTTGTACTACCTGTAAAATCCTTTTCTCAGTCCATTTTAGGAGCACAGCTCCCCCTTTCAGATTGCGTTTTCTTGGACTGATTCCTACAACTGAGAAGGTGTGGCATGGAAGGTTATATAGATCCAAGGGGGTTGGTATTCAATTTATGCCTAGTGTCAACTCTTCTGTAGGCACCAGTATATGGCTTCTTTCTATTAAGCTGTGTGCCTCAATAGACTCTGAGAAAAGGTTTTTACAGTGAGCATAAAAATTCTATTTTTCCCACAAACAATAGTATGTCCTTTTACATTATTCTTGTGAAAGTAGGACATCACTCTGTCAACCTTGACTCATTTTAATCCTTATGCTGGTAGCATTAGTAAATGGATAGGAAAGTATATCCTATTTACTTAAACTTTTATATTTCTTCATTACTTCCTGGATTCCAGGCCATAGGCAAATGGGTGTCATACATTCCAGGAGTCTTTGAGGGGTTTTCTCAGCAAAGCACAAAATTCTGCCTGGGCTAAGGGCAGGTGGATTCAAGGACGTTAATGCTTCATGAATAATCTACTCTCACTCAAGCTACAGTCAGAAATGCTAGGAGGTGATTTTCAAAGTGAATTCTCAGCAAAATGGATGGATGCTGGAGTTTACTTTGAATATTAAATATTAATTAAATCATGTTTTTGATGCTCAGATGCAGCGTAGTTCTACTTTAGGTTTTGAAGATTAGTTCTACTTTAGGTTTTGAAGATTAGGCCTAAATTGGGTGGGCTGATTAGAAAACATCTACACTTTGCATATTTCTTCTGCATCCTCCATAGCATGCTGCACATTTGTGCTAGTTGGTGTTGTAAACAGAAAAATATTGCATTCATTTTTTTTTCCAGTATGCATGAGTTATATCCAAAATAGATTGCCAATATATGTGAATCGATAAACTGGGTAAAAGGTGACATCGAAGAATGTTATCTTTGCTCCTGAGGGAAACATGATGTGATGGATATGCTATGCTTTGCTTTATAAGAAGCCTGCATTGCAAATCATTCCAAATATAATGAGAGCACTACAACTATTATGTATAAAATGTAAATCTCCTAAACTACTCATACCTGCAGCAAACCAAAAGAATTTCCATTCTAATGCTAGGCTGTTTGGATGAGGATTAAGCTCCAGCCTTTCCTGGAAATTGACGCATACCTGCCCAAGCTGTACAATCCTATAGACAGACCATCAAAGTGTTGGGAAAGTAGAAATGTGTGGGAGCTTCAGCAACATTAGCATGCCTGGTAGAAGGGCCCAGGATTCTGATTTAAAGCCCCTGAAGGTATATGCAGGTTGTTTCTGGTTTCAGTATTCTCTGAGTCACTTGTAAGTAAAGTGAGCACTGGCATTTTCAGGAAATGTTTCATAAATTGTATCCTACCTATTTCCTCAGTATAGGTTTCCTTTTAAATTGGAAAGTCATTTTTCACCTTTTACGGATTCTTTTTTTTTTTTTTTTTTTTTTTTTTTGCAGATTTATGACCACACCAGCTTTTTAAACCTTTCTAATACCTCATCCTAAAAGGATTTGTGTACTCTTGTATCCAGTGAGGTCCGTTCTAGTCACTGCCAAATCCAGGAAATGCATGCTTGACCTATCAGCCAAATGATGGAAGAAGTAACTCTAACCAAAGCCATTCTGGATGTGACAATAGAAGATCCTGCATGTAAACGTTGAACAGACTTCTTAAAGAAGTGGTGCCAAGTAATACAGATTTGTATCATCGCTAGAGATTATTGAAGAGTTTCATTTTATAGTGTCTGTTTTATAAGTGTAATTTTTGTTAAATTTTATAAAGCCTGACCCTTGCTGGGGATCCCATGTCAAGTCCTATAAATAAGAGAGAACCCCTGCAAGTATTGTAATTACTTTTTTTAGAAATTCACCTGATAACTAATATACTTTTTTTCCCCTCCTATGACTTGCATTTGTACACAACTATTATTACTTCCTGCCCATTCAGGCAAATAGAACTATACTTGAATTTGCCTTAAAAAAAATCCAGGTCTTTGTTAAAACACAACACCAGCCAATGTTCTTTTTAAATGCAATTAAGAAATGTTAGCCCGCATTAATAAAAAAAAAAAAAAGTTTGTATGTCCAGCCTATTGTGTCCAAACTATTTGGCTGAAGATGGTTTCTAATGTTAAGTATTTTGTATACCAATGGTCCCCTACTTGGCGGTAATAGATTGCAAGTAAGATGGTCAAAATCAAGCTTCAGTATAACTCAAATCTGTATTTTGTTCCAGTCCATCACATACAAATCAATGTCTTTCAATAACTGAATTGCAAAATACATATGTTTTTATGGAGTTTATTATATTATGTACAAGGGAAAAAAAGAAATCGTAAATAAATTCTGACTTGGAAAGTGTCATTTCCTTCTTGCTGTGAATATACAGCATTGTATGCAAGATAAAATTATACACCATAAATATTATGAAATATCTGACCATGTCCATATATTTCCAGAAAATGTCACAGCTTCCACTTTCTATGTCCTGTCAAAGATACAGAAGAATAAATCTGTTAGAAATTGATTCCCTGTAAAACAAACCCATTCAGTTCAGTTTCAAAATGAAAGTATATATATATATATATATATATACACATTAAATACACCCCCCCCCTTTTTTTTTTTAAATAAGTGATTACATACCCTCTGTTCTAAGCTGCATAAGTAGCTGGGGGTGGAGAAAAAAACAGCATTACACTGGTCTTCTCAGTGAATGGTTGTGCGGGGGTGGGTGCTGTTGGGACAGATCTGATCATTTGGAGGAGAGCAGGCTGAGTTCTGAGCACATCTAGACTGACCACACTGCTCCCATGCCTAGTGTGATCAGTTTTTAATAGGAAAGCCAAGGGGCTGGCAGGAACATCACGGATTTCACATATAGGAAGCAATACAAAGAACAGGATACTTTTTCGTGTATGTGCATGTCAATCAAGACTGCCGGGTAAGGCCTGATTCACACCTATGTATTTTTAGTGTTTTTTGCATTTTTCAGACTTAGACTACAGAACATGTTCCATAGGAAACCATGTTAAATAGACTGTAGTGCAAATCTGCAAAAAGCACAAAAAAATACATAGGTGTGAATCAGGCCTTAAAGAAGATGCTGACTACAGTCTGTGACCTTTGTGGATATCAGCCTGTTGGAGAGGAGTATCCCTTACTGTAGTTCCACCTTTACACACAGGACTTCATATCTAGTGTCTGTTAACCATAGCAATTGGATACTGACTGTTGCTGTGGTCACACTACATTGTAAAACACCTGTCACCACAAGGAAACACAGTTGACCATGGACAGGTAAAGTGCAGCAACTGTCTGTTACTGTGTGACAAAAAGGACCTTAAAATTCTAGAATTGAAATCCTGACACAAGTCCTGTCTTGACAACAGGTCTGCATATTCAATGTGTTTCAGGGTCTTACAACTTGAATCCCCCCCCCCCCCCCCCCCCCCAATCAGTGCTGGTGGTGAATATATAAAGGACAGTGAAAAGAGTAAAGGAAGATTAGAGAGCACACAGGTTGCCAGCGTGACTGAGATGCTTTGGGAGATAGTCCTTAAACCTGTCACTTAATGTCAGGTCCATCATTTCAAAACTTACACCAACTAGCCCTAGATTTCCAATAAAGGTCAATTGCACTAAAGGAAATCATTCCTGGCTTTTCATACCAAGGGCTCCAGTACTACTGCCTCCAAATTGTCCAACTTTGCAACTGCTGTAACCTTTACAAAGATGATACCATCATACTAAAGTAGGCTCTCCACAATGCATAACTAAAGTGTCCACATTATAAGAGACCTCTTGGACAAAAAGACATACCAACTAGTACAGGGGGAACCTGCTAATTTAAGAAGCTGGTGGATGTCTCTGCTCACAAGCACCTAACCAAAACATAAATTTGTAGTGGGTCTGGCCTGTAAACAGTCATTATAAGCCTGTACAGGATGAAAAGGCATGTGTTATGGGCCCGGGAGGGAGAAGCTATAGGCAAGTCACCGCACATCTGAGGGTTAGCAATTGTACAGGGATGGTTAAACAGACCTAGACACCGAGAGTTGGCATGCATAGAGGAGAGGATAAGTGACCCTGGATGCAAACAACTCTCTCTCTCCTAGCTGCATAAATGCATCTTTTCATGCCGTCTGGGTTCTCCGCATCTGAAGCTTCATTCATATGGATGCATTTTTCTTGCGTTACCATTCTATCCCCTATGCAAGGTGTGTTTGTTTTTTTGGAAACCATACCAAAATGCAGCACTTATTTTTAAGCTGTAAAATCCAGTAAAAGGTATAAATGTGCAACAAAGTAGAAAAGCACTCTGGAAGCCCCTGACCAGTGGCACAAAAGTACATGGATTTTGACTTTGTTCAATTGAAGGGTTGCAATGTCTGCTCTCCAGCAAGCATGCCCAAGCTCATGAGCTCCCAAAGTGTAAATGAGGGGAATGAAGACAAATGGAATGCACTGGCATTTTTTTTTTTTTTAATGGCTTTTTTTATACTTACAACTTCACACGGTCTTCAGCTTGCATAAGCACGATGTGTACATCAAGCTTTTTGCAAACTTTGTTAAAGCGGTATTAAACCCAAAGGCAAACATTTATTGTATTGTAGCTCACCAATTCTTAGGTGTGATGGCTGCATTAGTTATTTTAGGCTTGCTTTGTTTTTTCATCTGGTGACCCGGTCAGGAATTTTTTATATATAAAAATAATGAATTTGTAATAAAGATGTCATTTTTTAAGAATGCAAGTGTTTTTGGTAGAAGGCTCAAGACCTAAAAAAATGTTTATAGGAGGATGAGATTTTTAATATCTATAAATCCTAAAAAAAAACAAAAACATTGGCTTCAGCCAAACTCCAGCTCACACTGCAGTTACAGCAAATTGCTAGTATGTCTAACTTTTGAATGTTAGTGCACACAATATAATACTCAATTGTATTTTTTAGGTAATAGATGTTATACCGAGCAAATGGATACCAGACATGTTACGCTTTAAAACTGCCTATGCTCATAACAGCACAAAACTACAGTACCCCAAAAAAAAAAAAATCTACATCGGTGAGGATTTAAAAGAAGCCTTTATGGGTTACACAGGAAGTGTGGCACTGAAATTTATTTCTCAGTCAAACATTCAATACCTCACTTGTAATGTGATCATCATTTACATATGCGTGCGGTGACCTACATGTGTTTGCATCTAGGCGCTTTAACTTTTTTATTTTTTGCACGGTAACTTTTCTTTTTTTTGACTAAAATGTATTGCAATCACAAGGGATGAACAGCATCACTTGTAAGCATGGGCTGTGACAGATCTGGGGGTCTGTTGGAATCCATCTGTCTTCTTCCAAAGCATCTGATCAACCCTTGATCAGATGCTTTACAAGCAAGAAGTGATGAAATCCTTTGTTGCTTCCGGTTTCTTACATCACAAAGGGGAGGCTGGTATGGATGTACAGTTGTGCTCATAAGTTTACATACACTGGCAGAATTTGATTTCTTGGCCATTTTTCCAGAGAATATGAATGATAAAACAAACCTTTCTTTCACTCATGATTAGTGTTTGGCTGAAGCCATTTATTATCAACTGTGTTTACTTTTTTTAAATCATAATGACAGCAGAAACTACCCTGATACATACCCTGGTGATAATGACCTAATAACATGCACACAGGTTGACCCAAAGGGGTTTGAATGGCTATTAAAAGGTAACCATCTTCACCTGTGATCTGTTTCCTTGTAATTAGTGTGTGTATAAAAGGTCAATGACTTGCTGGACTCCTGACAGACCCTTGCATCTTTCATCCAGTGCTGCACTGACATTTCTGGATTGTGAGTCATGGGGAAAGCAAAAGAATGGTCAAAGGATCTGTAGGAAAAGGTAGTTGAACTGTATGAAACAGGAAAGGGATATAAAAAGATATCCAAGGAATTGAGAATGCCAATCAGCAGTGTTCAAACTCTAATCAAGAAGTGGAAAATGAGAGGTTCTGTTGCAACCAAACTCCGGTCAGGTAGACCAATTAAAATTTCAGCCACACCTGCCAGGAAAATTGTTTGGGATGCAAAGAAAAACCCACAAAACTTCAGGTCTCTCTGAAAACATGTGGTGTGGCTGTTTCAAGATGCACAATAAGGAGGCATGTGAAAAAAGATGGGCTGCATGGTCGAGTCACCAGAAGAAAGCAATTTCTATGCAAATGCCACAAAGTATCCTGCTTACAATACGCCAAACAGCACCGAGACAAGCCACAAGCCTCAAACCACCTGCCACAAAGTAATTTGGAGTGATGAGACAAAAATTGAGCTTTTTGGCCACAACCATAAACGCTTCATTTGGAGAGGAGTCAACAAGGCCTATGATGAAAGCTACACCATTCTTACTGTAAAAAAAACTGAGGTGAATCACTGATGTTTTGGGGATGTGTGAGCTACAAAGACACAGGAAATTTGGTCAAAACTGATGGCAAGATGAATGTAGTATGTTATCAAAAAATACTAGAGGAACATTTGCATTCATCAGCCAGGATGCTGCGCATGGGACATACTTGGACATTCCAACATGGCAATGACCAAAACACAAGGCCAAGTTGACCTGTCACTGGCTACAGCAGAAAAAAGTGAAGGTTTTGGAGTGGCCACCTCAGTCTCCTGACCTCAACATCATTGAGGCACTCTAGGGAGATCTCAAATGTGCAGTTCATGAAAGACAGCCCGAGAATTTACAGGAACTGGAGGCTTTTTACCAAGGGGAATGGGCAGCTTTACCATCTGAGAAGATAAAGAGCCTCATCCACAAATACCACAAAAGCCTTCAAGCGGTCAGTAATTTTAAAGGGGGCAATGTACGGTATTAAGAACTGAGGTATGTAAAATCAGGGTCATTTGGGTAGGTTCTGTTGTCCTTATGATTTAAAGTGGTTGTACGCCCTGTGCAACCACTTTTACCTAGAGGTAAGCCTATATTAAGGTGTAGGTGCTTGAAATTTCTCCTAAACCGCCATGGTTTAGGAGATATTTACAAAAGACCCAAGCGCCGATGTCATTGGCGCATGTGCCCTTTCTAATAGGGTGTCCATTCTAATAGGCCCCCGAGCGCATGCGCAGGAGTGACATCACGCGACTCCAGCCAGTCACAGAGCCGGAGTTCACTACCCCGGAAGCAAGAGGGGCGAAGATGAAAGCTTCCTGCTAGTGGGGACAACTGTGACATTGCAGGCTTTGATTTCAGGTAAGTGACACATAATGGGCTACTATGCGATGCATAGTAGCCCATTATGCTTTACCTATGTAGGGACATAAAGAGGAAGTAGAACCCACCAGGGTTTACTTCCTCTATAAAAAAGAGTAAACACAGTTGAATGATAATAAGGACCCTTTCACACTGAGGCGATTTGCGGGCACTAAAGTGCTAAAAATAACGCCAGCAAAGGGCCCTGAAAGAGCTGCTCAATGCACTCCAATGTGAAAGCCCAGAGGGCTTTCACATTGGAGCAGTGCGCTTGCAAGGCGGTCTAAAAAGTCCTACAAGCCGCATCTTTGGAGCGGTGTATTTACCCATCCTAAAGCGCTCCTTCCCATTGAAAACAATGGGGCTGCGCTCCAAACCCGCCTGCAAAGTGCCGCTGCAGCAGCGCTTTGCAGGCAGTTTTAACCCTTTTTTTGGCCGCTAACGGGGGTTAAAACCCCCGAGGGCTTTCACATTGGAGCAAGGCGGTCTAAAAAGTCGTACAAGCTCCATCTTTGGAGCGCTGTAGGAGCGGTGTATTTACCACTGCTAAAGCGCCCCTTCCCATTGAAAACAATGGGGCTGCGCTCCAAACCCGCCTGCAAAGTGCCGCTGCAGCGGCGCTTTGCAGGCAGTTTTAACCCTTTTTCGGCCGCTAGCGGGGGTTAAAACTGCCCCGCTAGCGGCCGAATAGCGCCGCTAAATATAGCGCTGTTTTATGCCTGCAACGCTTCAGTGTGAAAGTAGTCTAAATAGCTTCAGCCAAACACTAACCACGAGTGAAAGAAAAGTTTTCGTGTTATTCATATTCTCTGAAAAATGGCCAAGAAATCATAAATTTGCGTAGGGTATGTAAACTTAAGAGCACAACTGTACCTTTCTCCCCCCTTAGCACACTAAGCGGGAGCAGTACCGGGCTCCCCAATTGCCTTGTTAGAGCCCAGTAAAGGTGCCGCCTGTAAAAGGTGATATGGCTGTGTATCTGCTCAGATCACTTATCTTGTACACAATCGGTGGCCCAAAAAAAAAAATAAAACTGTCAATCACTGCTGCAGCTACAGGGATCCAAAGATGCATATTACATACAGTGGACGGGAAGTGCTTACCACCATTCTACTGCTGTGTTGTTAAGAAAAATACATGGCGGAGAGGTGGACATCTATTTCTGGAGTGCCGTTTTTATAAACGTCTCTCGTCAATGGTATATTAACCTTTCACCTCTATTACACCACATCTAAACATTAACCCCTTTATCACCCTCCACCACATTGTACATTATGTGTAAGTCTTTTTGCCTTTTATAGAGTAATAAATATAGGGGTTTATTAACCACTTCAGTACCAGACACTTTCACCACCTTCCTGCCCAGGCCAATTTTCAGCTGTCACACTTTGAATGACAATTGCACGTTCGTGCAACACTGTACCCAAATTACATTTATCTCTTTTCACACAGTTTTGTTTTTTTTTTCTAAATATAACAATTTTGTTTCTGTTATAAATTTGTACAAAAAAAAAATCCTCTTTCTTCATAAATTTAGGCCAAAATGTATTCTGCTACATTTCTTTGGTAAAAAATAACCCAAATCGGTTTATATTATTTAGTCTGTAGGAGAGTTAGAGTCCACAAACTATGTATTATATCTGAAAATTGATCAATCCTGATGTACTGAAGGTCTATCCTTTCTTGAGGCCCGAAAATACCAGGATAGTACAAATTCCAAAAAGGGGTCATTTGGGTGGTAAGTAGACAGACCAAGCTATTTAGTAAGGGGCCTGGTGAGTTTTTATAAGTTGTAATTTGTTTGTCACAATTTTTTGGAAAATTAAGAACTTTTTCGCAGTACAGCATCATCTAACTGGTGTGGCGGTGATCAGGGACACTGGTGACAGTATGTTGAATTTTTTTTTTTTCATACCATAGCAACACTGTACTACTTTTTGGGAAGTGAGCAGGATTTTTTTTTTTTTCTTTTTTTTTTACACGTGAATTTCACTGTTCTAAGCAACCGTTTTTTTACTGAATGAAATTGATTAATTTAGTGTTGATTATTGTGGTTAGCTGTGATTTACCACAGCTAATCACATGGTAGAGATGGCCTGTGATTAGCCCTGTATGTACCATGTGATCACTGTGACCAATTACAGAGATCAACGCAATAGTACACAATGGATGGTATGAATGAAAATCATCCAATATGACAGTATACAATTGTCATATGATCTGCTGTGGCTGACACCATCATATCATATATGGTATCGGCAGCAGCCAGTACACTGATCAGTCATCGGCTGCGTCCAATCGTGCTGCAGCACGGCCTGTGGGCGCATTCCAGCAGGACATTATATGTTGTATATGAGTCTAAAAAAAATATACAAACTGTATTTAGATACACTAATGCATCTCAGAGTAACTGTCACTCAAGCTATAGCCGCGCTAAAAAAATGCCTGGCAAGATACAGGCTGGTGCGGAAGTCATTAAAGCTCCCCTCCTCAAATACTTACCTGAGCTCAATCTCAATCCAGGTTGGCACACAGAAGAGGGGGGGGGTGAGCCCTAAGAGCACCAGCAGGGGACCCCAGAATTGGGGTCCGTGCAAAGAGCAGCCCCAAAGAAATTGCACAGAGCAAGTATAATGTTTTTTGTTTTTTAACACAAACCTTTACTATGACTTTAATGGGAGTTTTAGTGGGGCCTTGAACCTGCTTCTAGAAATAATAAAGTTTACTGAAGCCTTTCCAGCAGCTGCTTTTTTTTTTTTTTTTTTTAAGTGACAGTCTGGATTACTATTAGGATTTGTGTTTTAACATTCTCAAACTGAAAAGTTTCAACAAAGCTTGCCAAAAACTGTAAAAGCTTGCTGTACCAACTGCTCTCACAAGCTAAAAACAGTGTGAACATGCATTTAGGTAGGTAGATTCAGCCCAGGTGCTGTAAACAGTGTGCACAAATAGGCTTTAACTCCCTGTGCAGTTCAGTGAAGTAATTCTAGTGTACCAGCTCAGCTTTGTTCTTTACAATGGACTGACTGCATATGGGACTCTATTCACTTATTTAAATCTAACAATTAATGTTGTATTACATACTGTTCATACTCGGTCACTATGGGATTCAGTTTCTGCAAAAAAAAACACTCCCTCTCTCCTCCTCCATGCCCACTAACCAGCTAAACACAATGGGGGCAGGATTTTACATCTCGACTTATGGGGACTTCACCTCCCTGTAATTCTAACACACAGGCTGGAGGGGTGTGCCACCTCCTGTGACTGGCAGAAATCTGCCCACACCACGTTTTACTAAAAATAATAGATTTGATTTCAAATATATATTTTGTATGAGAATTTAAAACAGTTTATTGATATTCGTTAATTTTATAGTCTGTATCCCAAAGGCTGTTTTTTATTTTGTTTTTAATTATGAACATGTGACCAGCAGCAGAGGAATAGACAGGCTGGCAAAGAGCCGAGTCATGTGACAGCTGTGAAGGTACTTGTGCATGTTTTTTTTTTTTTTTAAATAATTACAGTGCCATCATCTACATACAGAAAGAGAAGGGCTAATGTAAATTAATAGAGTGTGTTTAGTATTTTAAATGAACTCTAGATTATTTTGTATATGCGCAAATCTTTGTAAAAATAGCACATTTCCCAGCACAAATAAAGAAGCACCATTGTACATACCATCATCTTCTAATATTCGCTGCTGTCCCTCTACTTTCCCTAATCCAGCTTCCGTACGCCTAGTTTTAGGGGTCCTTTGGCCGCTCTCCTCTCTGCTCGTTTAGCTTCCATCTCTCGCTGCCGTTCTTCTCTTTTCTTTCTTGCCATTTCAGCTTTGCTCATGCCTGTCATGTATAACAATCACCACACATAGGTAATGTAGCATAGCAAAACCAGCAATAGTACCAAACAAACTTTCCTTCACCAGGGGAGTCTTTCTGGTGTCTGCGGATTTAAAGGGCTCATACTTGCATGTCACTATCCAATGCATGTGTTTCCCAAGTTTTGCTGAGGGCCCATACATTACCAGTTGTGGCAGGTACTTTGGAACTGCACCAAAGATGTTCATCAAGGTGCTGGCCCCAATATTGGCCCTGTTTATACCCTTGTGGGATACTTGGATAACCTCCTGTCTAGACATTATAGTTTGCATGGATCCTGAACATCCAGAAATGACACTAAAACCGACTCATCAGTTTGAGTAACTGGGCCTAGTTTTGGACACATCTCAGGCAAGAGTGTGTCTTCCACAGACTTTACAATTGCAGGTTCAAGCTCTCTCCAGTCTAGGAGCTGTCTGACTCTACATATTCCCTGAGAATCCAAGGTCTGATGGTTAGCCTCCTCAGAGGCAGTTCCTTTGCCCAGTTTCACCCCAGAACTCTACATCATAAAATTCTTTTGTGACAAAGTCAATCAAGTCTGTGGACAGACCGATTTGTTTGGCACTGAGAACCGGGTAGTTCTTGGCTTGATGCATCAGGAAAGTTCTTCCTTACAGTCTTTTGGAAGATTTTTATGAAGGACGCCAGCCTGCCGGCCTGTAGGGAAGTCTAGAGCAGCTGTCAGTGCAGGGAACTTGGTAATCAGAGTCTCGTCTCACAATCAACAACTTGGAACTTTGGGAGATAGTGCCGTTTCTGAAGCATTGGGACCTGTTCCAGGACCTGTGTCACAGATAGGGGACACTAAATGTAGACATCCTGCCTCAACAGCAAACTGGACAGAATAGTCTCCAAGCATAGAGATCCTATACCCGAGGTACTGGATGGCCTGATGGCTTTATAGGATCAGTAAACCCTGCTCTACACCTTTCTTTCACCGTTTTGTAGGATTGAGATAGGGGCACTTGGGTGTTTCACATTGCTCCAGACTAGTCCATATAGCTGGGATAGGTCAACCTGGTAAGACTTCTGGTGGACCCTGTGTGAGCTTCTCCATATCATCGGGATCTTTTATCTCCAGGAACAATTAACCACCATGCTTAACGAGGGCTGGCTTTAATAGCATGGATATTACCTGATTTTGAGAGAAGGGTGTGTCTAAGGTATGGAATTTACAAGCAAGTCCAAATTCATTTTATTCAGAGTACAGTACAGGCACAGGTGTAATTCAATCACCCTGTGTTATAGGCTGGTACTTTCAGGTGATTGTACACTAGCACACCACCTGGGTGTCCCCCTATAACCCTACCCCACTCCTTGAGTCTTTAGTATTATAGCAAGCATTACAGAGTAACACAGCAATAGAGGGGAGGTTGTCCTGTACGCTTTTCCAAGATGTGGAATTTACAGGTAGGTGTGTGTGTGTGTGTACTTCAGGCTCAGATTGCTGTGGCGAACTGAGACGGAAGTGGGAGCAGGTACCTGTTCTAGCGCCCCCCCCCCCAAAAAAAGTGCCAAATGTGGCAGTGGCAACAAGCAGGGCTTCCCCGTTTTGGTGGAGCGCTGCTTTAAATGGTCTCTAAGAAAAGGATTTTGAGCCAGTCATTTAGCAAGTACACAGCTTTTTTATTTTTTAAATATAGACTTGTGTGTATGAGTGTCAAAATAGGCTCTTCTGCACAGGAGGCTTGAAATGATGCAAGGAATGGAATGCCTCAAAAAAAAAACAGGCATTAATGCTGGCCATACACCGTTAGATTTTCTTGCTTCAGCCCCAACAGATTCCTCCATAAACGCTATACAGCACTGATGGACCAATCTTCCTCTGTGTTGCCTAGTATTCTGATGGCCAGCACCAACTAAATTTGAAGCAGCTGCTATTCGCCTAGCAGTTTTCTAGCCGGCTCCATGGATTTTTTAAGTCAAAGGATGTCAGCGGAAACAGCCCAAGGCAGACACCCAATGTGTTAATTTTGTCTGGCTCATCAGGAAAACACCTGAAATTTGAGCTTGAGTAAGGGGTTAGCTTTCCATAATGATGCATACTCAGAAATGCTGCCGATAGAATCAATACTTCCACCTGGTGCTACAGGACCATTCATACTGATGACTATGGGGAACCATAGTTTAAGGCTGGTTAGACAAAGACAAGAAATGGAAGCGCTTGCCCCTGGTTTGACACCCACATCTCTGATTATCTGTCAACATATTGGTTTTCATAGAACTTATCAAATGTAATGTAATAAGAAAACATAACTTTGTGGCTTTCCATTGCTATTTTGGGACATTTAAAACTAAACTCCAGGGGAAATAAAAATAGTCTCCACACTGCAGGGGGTTAAATGCTCGTTGCAAGGGTAAAAGAAAAAGCACTTTTGTTTACTTTGATCCTCCATTCCCACAGCCTTCTCTTTCCAGCGGTTACAGGCCCTCTGGCATCAAATATAATGCAGGGTCCATAGCACTGCACTGAATGTGAGGACACCAAGGGACATTCCACAGCCGAACCATGCAAACTGCCAAGGGAGCAGGGATCAAGTCAGTAAAAATGAAAAATGTGAAGCTTTCCTCCAGGGATTACATAACGCTGAGCAAAAACTGTAATTCTTACTGGTAATCAGTCATACAAAACTACAACTTGCTGCCTCTTAACTAATGATTGTTGAATGATCTTTTATGTGATTACTCACATACAATGGCAGCAACACAAAGAATCAAGGGATCAATTACTATAGGAGGTATAGTCTGGAGCAACCAATTTTGGAAATCTATAACCAGGGACAATTTCTGGCTTTAGAATTGAATACTGCCTAGTGATGCCTGCTTAGTACAGACCTTGTGAAAACAAACAAGGCAGATGCCCTTAGAGTTCAGGTTTAGTTTTACAGCACAAATTATAAAAAGAGGGTTGCATTGCTATGGGTAACAATTTTGGGCTCTTCATTGATCAGCAGAAACAGCTAGCTTGGTTGAGCACTACTTTCTCTCACCTTGATCTGCTTCCACAGATTCCCAGTTGTCATCTCCTCCCCAGTCCCCCATAGCATCCGAACTGTGACTTTCATCCTGTTTCTGCATCACAAAAAAAATGTGTGATCAGTATACATTCCAAAGAGCTAACATCCTAATACTCAATCTAAAATGATCACTGGATGACAATGCTGCAGAATGCACAGAGCCTTTTCTTAGTCCATTCAGACATTTGTTATCCATTTATAAATAAAATTATCTTTTGTCATTCCAGAATGTCACAAGTATCTAACAAATGATGTTTCTTTCTCATCCATTGAGGGATGCAGGAAGTGATCAACTGTTGGGTTATACTGTCACCTACTAGAAGATTTGAAAGTGAGAAAAAACAAAAAAGGGGCCAGCCCTTCTACCTCAGTATTTTTCTAGTGTCCAAGGAAGATGGCTGCTTTTTTTCAGCTTAGCTAGGAAAAGTCTGTTTTCTAGTTTTTCTAGTTTTTTCCTTCTCTATACCACTGCTAGAGCTGGTCTCTACAACTGCAGCTATTCAGAGCATCCTATCCTCAGCGTGACTTTTGAGGTGCCATGACTATACAGGAAACTGCACATCTAGCCTGGAAGTGACCTTCTGGTAGGTCCAGAGCCATTGGCATTGACTCAGTGCCTGCCATCTCAAATGACTCATTCTGTGGGTAAGCTGTCTATGTACCGGTAGCTACTTCATTGTTTGGATCGCTGGGCGCCTACAAAATTCCTGCTCTCTGATGTGCCAACATAATTCAGCGCCACTCATACTCTTTCCTGCCATTCCCATGCCATGCCGAGGAAGCATTTCACCATCCGTTCCTACTGCCCATCTAGTGCCTAATCTGGAATTTTGCTACCCTGTGATTATAGGGTCTACCCCACCAGTCTCCCTAGCTCTGCTGGGTCAGGCCGAGTTCCTTGCCCTATCAACCGGGTCTCTACTATATTCACTCCTGACTCTGTGGCCACATTCACCTAGCCCCTCGCTGATCCTGCCCGCAGAGGGCCTAAGTGTGCTCACATGCCCTCCTCCGCAGAGTCTACTGTTGATCTGCCTGTGGCCATAGAGGCAGCCGGACAATCAGTCATAGCACCATTTCTGACAGATTCTGTGTCATCTTAGTCTTTCACTGAAGAGCGCATCTTGCAGTCTTTTATTGCCCCAGATATAAAAGAGACCATTTTGGCTTTAAGTGCTGCAGTACATATTAGCCTCTATGGGAAATAGACCTGATAGGCCTTGGATGCCCCCTGTGCGATGGCTGGATCTTGCTAAATAGTGGTTTATACCAACTGTGGATCAGCTAGTTACCCACCTTAACAGGGATAACATTAGGTTAGTGGAGGGCGTGCTCTCTTTTAAGGATTCTACTGACCAACAATTAGAACACCTCTTTAGAATCAAATTCTCATAGGCAGGGCTTGCCCTCTGCCCTATTCTGGCTGTGTCCCTAATCTTCTAACTGTGGCAGAATGGTGTAAATCCCTCAAAAGGGATCTCTCCACTGCAGCAGTGCATGCTGTCCTGATTGAGCGTGCAAAGCAGATGACTAGAGTTCTACGTTTTAGATGTGATGGCGTGCTGAAAGGGTTTTGGCTTGTCTCCCGTATGGATCTGTTGATATAAAACATACAGAACACTCTTTTCAGGGTGCTGGGAGAAAAACCCTGGATCCAAGGCTTGGCAGACCCCTCTGGTAGAGAGAGATGACATCTCTTTGCACTTTCCCTGGACAATATCATAAAGGACATCACTAGACACCAGATGTCAGGAACATTGTAACAGCTACCAATTTTATATGCTGTAAACACCTGCATGCGCATTAGCTCAACTACATGTGCGTTGTCGCACAAACGTACGCGCAGATATGTGGCCATGTCTACTGTCAAACAGGCTATTTAAAGCGGTTGTATAGTCTTTTTTAACTTTTACCTACAGGTAAGCCTATAATAAGGCTTACCTGTAGGTAAAAAAAATATCTCCTAAACCTGTACGGTTTAGGAAATATTTCCCTTGTTTTGAGCCGCTGACTGCAGCGGCGCATGCGCACAGGGGATTCTCGGCTGAAGGCCCGGCAACTGCCGGACCTTGCCGGGAAAGAAATCTCCCGTGCGCATGCGCGGCAGTGATGACATCGCGGGTCCAGCCACTCACGGCGCTGGAACCGCGATACCCGGAAGACATGCCGAGGCAACATGTCAGTTACCTCGGCGTGGACCAGGTAAGATACCGACGCCTCGTTCTAAGGTAAGTATTTCATAATGAGCTAGTATGCGGTGCATACTAGCTCATTATGCCTTTTGCTTTACAGGGGTAAAAAAAAACAAAAAAAACAACACATTTTCAGCGGGTATACAACCGCTTTAAACCAGAGTTCTGAATGACCTTCAGTCTCGCTTCTGTGTTCCTGATCCTCATACTGATCCTGTTATTGACCCAGCTTCCACCTGGCCTGCATTTGGATTACCCTTGTCTGCTTATGTTTGCTGCCCATCTCAGTTACCGACCTCGGCCTGGACTTCTGACCAAGAATCTGAGGATCCGCTTTGTACATTGCTGACCTCTGCTTATTCCTGACTCTGATTTAGTGTCTTCTTGCTTAGCTGTTACTGGACTCCGATTGTGGCTCAACTCCGCTTATAACTGAACTTGAAGCATCCAGGGATACTCTGACAGGAACTGTGCAAGGGGTCACCCTCATCTTGGGCTCTGCATACGTCTACATTTCCAGCACCATTCAGCCATGTGGAACCTGAATGAGGGGGTCTCGCCTATGGACACTGACAGAAAATAGTGGCAAGCTGGTAAACAATTTATCAGGTCTAAATTACCTGGTTGGTTTTCTGTGAAGCCACTGAGAATAAATCCACATGTTTCTCACCACCTTCACTGTCCCAGTTGTATTCACTGGCCGGTCTTGTGCCCTCTGGCAGGGAGAAGGAAGACGGTATTTGGTTTTTAGGATTGGAGACAGGCTGAAAAGAATCTTCCCAGCCCCAACTTTCATCAGCAGCAGATATTCTGCTATCCATAAGCCTCTGGTCACTCCCAGTATTTGGTTGAGATTTGGAAGATGAATGTGTAGCCTAAAAAGGGAAATAAATCCAACTATTACAATTTATACAGGTGCATCTCAAAAAATTTGAATATCATCAAAAAGTGAATTAAATTAAATTCAAAAAGTGAAACTCATATAGGATTCATTACACAAAGAGTGATATATTGCAAGCATGTATTTCTTTTAATTTTGAGGATTATGGCTTACACCTAGTGAAAACCCAAAATTCAGTATTTTGGAAAATTAGAATAGTGTGAAAAAGTTATTATTGTAGACTCATGGCCTCTCAGTCTGGTTCAGTAGGTTACACAATCATGAGAGAGACTGCTTACTTGACAGTTGTCCAGAAGACAGTCATTGACACCCTCTACAAGAGGTACGTCACAAAAGGTCATTGCTAAACAAGCTGGTTGCTCACAGCATGCTGTATCCAAGCATATTAATGGAGAGGTGAGTGGAAGGAAAAAGCGTGGTAGAAAAAAGGTGCACACGCAACAGTGATAAATAACCGCAGCCTTAAGAGGATTGTGAAGCACACTCCAAAGACATGCTGGTAGGTTAATTGGATCCTGTCTAAATTGTCCCTAGTATGTATGAATGTGAGTTAGGGACCTTAGATTGTAAGCTCCTTGAGGGTAGGGACTGATGTGAATGTACAATGTATATGTAAAGTGCTGCGTAAACTGACGGCGCTATATAACTACCTGAAATAAATAAAAATAAATAGGCAAAGGCCATTCAAGAATTTGGGGGAGATTCACAAGGGGTGGACTACGGCTGGTGTCAGTGCTTCAAGAGCCACTGCACACAGACGTATCCAGGACATGGGCTAAAACTGTCGCATTCCTTGTGTCAAGCCACTCCTGAACCAGAGACAACATCAGAAACGTTTTACCTGTGCCAAGGAGAAAAAAAAGAGTGGACTGTTGCTCAGTGGTCCAAAGTCCCCTTACATTTTGTATTTCATTTGGAAATCAAGGTCCCAGAGTCTGGAGGAAGAGTGGAGAGGCACAGAATCCAAGTTGCATGAGGTCCAGTGTGAAGTTGTCACAGTCAGTGATGATTTGGGGAGCCATGTCTTCTGCTGGTGTTGGTCCACTGTGTTTTATCAAGTCGAAAGTCAGCACAAGCTCTCTACCAGGAAATTCTAGAGTACTTCATGATTCCCTCAGCTGACCAGCTTTATGGAGATGCCGATTTCATTTTCTAGCAGGACTTGGCACCTGCCCACACTGCCAAAAGTACCAATACCTGGTTTAATGATTATGGTAACACTGCGCTTGATTGACCAGCAAACTCGCTTGACTTATACACTATAGAGAACCTGTGGGGTATTGTCAAGAGGAAGATGAGAGACACCAGACCCAACAATGCAGATGAGCTATCAAAAGCAACCTGGGCTTCCATAACACCTCAGCAGTGCCACAGGCTGATCGCCTCCATGCCACTCCGCATTGATGCAGTAATTCATGCAAAAGGAGCCCCAACTAAGTATTGAGTGTATACTATACATGAACATACTGTGCAGTAAGCCAATATTTCTGTATTAAAAATCCTTTATTGTTCTTATGTAATATTCTAATTTTCTGTGATTTCTGACTAGCTGTAAACCATAATCATCAAAATTAAAAGAAAAATGCTTGAAACATATCCACTCTTTGTGTAATGAATCTATATAAAATAAGAGTTTCACTTTTTAAATTGAATTATTGAAATAAATTCACTTATTGATGATATTCAAATTTTTGAGATGCACCTGTATAGTTAGTAAAAAACACTCTGCACACCATTTGTAACTTTAAATCTGATCTTTGAAGTACCAAGACACACAGCATTCATGGCTGATGTGCAAAAGAAGAGGAATAGCTGACACTGCTGAATGACATTATATTACAAACACTGGTGTTCTCTGAAATATGTATATCGACAACATACCAAAGGTCCGGCACACGTGCCAAGTGTAAAGACCTATGGGAAAAGGCTTAAAGAGGGAACAGGATGGGAGGTGAGCTCTTGTTACTGTGATCTCTTATAAAGAACTTTAGAGTAGTGATAGTAATCATCACGCTGTGGACATCATGGTTGTGTGGGACAGCAAGAGCTAAAGCTGCTGTAAAGGATCTTATTGAACATCAACTAACACAAGCAATGGCAGCAGTTGTTACACAAGCAGACACATTCAGGTGAGCTGGAAAAGCAAGAAACCCCCTTTTGACCAATGTCATTTTTTATGCCTGGTAATGTATTTTAAAGAGACCCTGAAAGGTTTTTTTAAACAATCAAAAACGGAAGCTCCTTGTAAGGGAAAATGTAGTAAACTCACCAATCTCCTAGCTCCCCTTCGATGCAGTTCTGCTGTCCCCGCCATTCTCTTTATCATGCAACACTTCAGGAAACTGTGCATTGTTCTTCAATCCTCTGACCTTTATGTCCATGCAGTGCCTTGTAATGAAGTAGTGGTCAGAGGATTGGACCACAGTGTGGGCAGAGGACACAGGCATCAGACACTACTGCTAGTGTTTAATATCTAAGCGACTGACAGACTGCAGCTCTGGAATAGTAGGAAAAGTAGCAGACATGCAAGTATAATACCCCTTCGCTTGCAGGGAATTGATGTTTTGATTTGTTTAAGCCCTTCATGCCTAAGCCTTTTTCTGGCACTTGTTGCTTACAAGTTAAAATAAGTATTTCTTGCTATAAAATTACTTAGAACCCCCAGACATCATAATATATATATTAGCAGGGGCCCTAGAGGATAAAATGGAAATCGTTGCAATAGTTTATGTCACACTGTATTTGCGCAGCGGTCTTTCAAATGCAATTTTTGTGAAAGAAATACACTTTCATGAGTTAAAAAACAAAACAGTAAAGTTAGACTAATTTTTTTGTATAATGCGGAAGATGATGTTACGCCGAGTAAATAGATACTCAACATGTCATGCTTTCAAATTGCGCACACTCATGGAATAGCAACAAACTACAGTACTTAAAAATCTCCATAGGTGACGCTTTAAACATTTTTTACAGGTTACCTGTTTAGAGTTACAGAGGAGCTCTTGCGCTAGAATTATTGCTCTCGCTCTAACGATCGTGTGATACCTCACATGTGTGGTATGAACACTGTTTACATTTGTTGGTGCGACTTATGTATGAGTTTGCTTCTGCTCACATCCCCTCCCTCTGCTTGTTATTACAAGAAAAGCCGACTGTCCACTCAAAAAAAAAACGGTACCGGGGTGAACAAAATGATTTTAAATTTTTCTTACGCATTTACTTCTGTGCATACAACCTACTAATCCCAACTACGAAAAGTAAAACCCTGTCACCTACAGGGCCTCTGTTAATAATCAAGACGGTGAAAAGTGTTGGAGGATGTGTTACTGCTCTTACCATCTTTTCCTGTGTCTTTTTACTACTGCTCTGGCCCCATGTGTCCCAGTCATCACTTTCTGTTTGTCCCTTGTTCTGATCTCCATCCTGTGCACAAAGTTATTGGATGCATTGGCTATTGGCAAAAAAAACCCTGCATTCCAAGCAAGCAAATTCAGTTGTGTGAAAAAATCTGTCTCCCCCTGGTCAATCATTTGTTTTGTTGATTTTTAATAAAATGTCCAGTCAGAGAAACAACTTAAATATTACATGTTTCTGCAAAGTTTATTGCACTAGTTACAAATGATTTTCTAGGTGCATCAGTCACAAAAATGTATATGAAGATATGAAACATACTCCCATACATAGCAAAATACGCCCAGTGGTGGCCATACACTATGCAATCTGATTGCGCAGTCTTTGGTGTCACCTTTGGCTGTATGATGCAGGGGTCTACCTCAATAGATGCAGATTGGGTGCATTGCTCAGTTGTGTACTCCTGTTGTATGGTTTAGGGGAGATTGTACAAAGATATTATGGTTCGATGTTATAGTTTATTGCCTAGTTGTGCCTTTAACCAGAGATTTTTTTTATGTACAGTGGGGACGGAAAGTATTCAGACCCCCTTAAATTTTTCACTCTTTGTTATATTGCAGCCATTTGCTAAAATCATTTAAGTTCATTTTTTTTCCCTCATTAATATACACACAGCACCTCATATTGACAGAAAAACACAGAATTGTTGACATTTTTGCAGATTTATTAAAAAAGAAAAACTGAAATATCACATGGTCCTAAGTATTCAGACCCTTTGCTCAGTATTTAGTAGAAGCACCCTTTTGATCTAATGCAGCCATGAGTCTTTTTGGGAAAGATGCAACAAGTTTTTCACACCTGGATTTGGGGATCCTCTGCCATTCCTCCTTGCAGATCCTCTCCAGTTCGGTCAGGTTGGATGATAAACGTTGGTGGACAGCCATTTTTAGGTCTCTCCAGAGATGCTCAATTGGGTTTAAGTCAGGGCTCTGGCTGGGCCATTCAAGAACAGTCACGGAGTTGTTGTGAAGCCACTCCATTATTTTAGCTGTGTGCTTAGGGTCATTGTCTTGTTGGAAGGTAAACCTTCGGCCCAGTCTGAGGTCCTGAGCACTCTGGAGAAGGTTTTTGACCAGGATATCCCTGTAATTGGCCGCATTCATCTTTCCCTCGATTGCAACCAGTCGTCCTGTCCCTGCAGCTGAAAAACACCCCCACAGCATGATGCTGCCACCACCATGCTTCACTGTTGGGACTGTATTGGACAGGTGATGAGCAGTGCCTTGTTTTCGCCACACGTACCGCTTAGAATTAAAGCGAAACAGTTCTATCTTGGTCTCATCAGACCAAAGAATCTTATTTCTCACCATCTTGGAGTCCTTCAGGTGTTTTTTTAGCAAACTCCATGCAGGCTTTCATGTGTCTTGCACGGAGGAAAGGCTTCCGTTGGGCCACTCTGCCTTAAAGGCCCGACTGCTGGAGGGCTGCAGTGATGGTTGACTTTCTACAACTTTCTCCCATCTTCATCTCTGGAGCTCAGCCACAATGATCTTTGGGTTCTTTTTTACCTCTCCCACCAAGGCTCTTCTCCCCCGATAGCTCAGTTTGGCCGAACGGCCAGCTCTAGGAAGGGTTCTGGTCGTCCCAAACGTCTTGCATTTAAGGATTATGGAGGTCACTATGCTCTTAGGAACCTTAAGTGCAGCAGAATTTTTTTTGTAACCTTGGCCAGATCTGTGCCTTGCCACAATTCTGTCTCTGAGCTCTTCAGGCAGTTCCTTTGACCTCATAAATCTCATTTGCTCTGACATGCACTGTGAGCTGTAAGGTCTTGTATAGACAGGTGTGTGGCTTTCCTAATCAAGTCCAATCAGTATAATCAAACACAGCTGGACTCAAATGAAGTTGTAGAACCATCTCAAGGATGATCTGAAGAAATGGACAGCACCTGAGTTAAATATAGGAGTGTCACAGCAAAGGGTCTGAATATTTAGGACCATGTGATATTTCAGTTTTTCTTTTTTAATAAATCTGCAAAAATGTCAACAATTGTGTTTTTCTGTCAACATGGGGTGCTGTGTGTACATTAATGAGGAAAAAAATGAACTTAAATGATTTTAGCAAATGGCTGCAATATAACAGAGTGAAAAATTTAAGGGGGTCTGAATACTTTCCATCCCCACTGTATATATTTTTATCTTTTTTCTATCTACTAGTGCTGTTAGACCTAGGTGTAGGTTTTGTGTGGAATAATCATGATTTTTTTATTAATATTAGTTCTTGTTATTAATAATGTTTGATAGTATTATTTATAATACCCTTTTTATAAACCAGTTGGAAATAAAAATTATGTTTTATGATGAAGGGAATAAATGATTGGTGAATTACTGATTACTGAATGGAAAAACAAACAAAAAAAAAAACACACTGCAAGTCATTTCCACCATCACTACAGGAGTTAATAAGGAAGCTAAAACTTAAACCAGAGTGCCAAATCTCACCACAGGATGGACTGTGAAGATTTCATAGGTAGAGCAGTGCCAACGTCCTAAGTCTACAAATTCTCAACGATACACCAAAGGAAGTGGAAAAATGGACTTTATATGCACCAATCATAAAATTAAATATGAATATTTTATTATACAAAGCATATAGAGGGGTAACCCTTGAAACAGGGGGAAAAAACACCACCCTCTATTAAGCATATGAGACATCAAACTGGCTGGCCGGTAGGTCCATTAGCTGGCCCCCTATTGGTGCTCACAGGTACTGACTGAGACGTGTTACTAATATGGTTTCAAATGTATAGTAACTTTATGTACTTTGGTGTTTGTCCTCTCTCTCTTTCCCTTTTACAGATGACTCAAACAGGCTCCTGAAGAAGCATTCAATTGCGAAACATGTAGAGTTATACCAGTTTGATGTCTCATATGCTTAATAGAGGGTGGTGTTTTTTTCCCCCTGTTTCAAGGGTTACCCCTCTATATGCTTTGATGTATATGTGAGAGAGTATTAGTCATTGCTTTGCAATACACGGCAAGGTTTTAAAATGTGTATGTTTTTGATTTTTTGTATTCCTTATATTATAAAATATTTATATTTAATTTTATGATTGGTGCATACAAAGTCCATTTTTCCACTCCCTTTGGTGTATCGTTGAGAATTAATAAGGAAGCTACACAGTTAATCATGGAGCTGACATATAGAGGACCAGACATGCTGACATCCCGAGGAAGGGACCGTAGATTTCCAAAAGCAGTAGCTGAGCATAGCAATCAGAAACATTGTTGCATGCACTTGAACTCTCATTGCTGTCTGGCTGGCCACTGGACAAGCAGCACCATTTTTAAAGCTCCTGAGCCATGGATATTTCAAATGACTTCTTAAAACCATATCAATCCTGGACAAAGCTACTGCAAAGCTGAAAACACACTACTCTGAACACTCCTGTGCTATTCCCTAAGTCAGTGGCTCTCAACTCCTGTCCTCAGGACCCACTAACAGGCCAGGTTTGCAAGATGACCAAAATACATCACAGGTGTTATTTGCTACTCAGTAATTGCAGTATTCTAGTCTGCATCTCCCCATGGTAATACTTAAAATCTGGCCTGTTAGTGCGTCCTGAGGACAGGAGTTGAGAACCATTGCTTTAAGGTAATCGGCCATTAACTGCACACACTCCTTTCTGTGTCCTGCGGTAGCACATGATTCAGTGAATGAATGAATGATTTATAAAGCGCTGCAAATGCGAACTGAATCGGCTCAAGGCGCTGGATGCATTCTCTGATGTCAGCTTCTCAGAAAAGGAAGGTCTTTAGTTTTTTTCTGAAGGCCTGGTGGTTTTCTTCCATGCGGATGTTGGTAGGAAGAGCGTTCCATAGTCGAGGTCCTTGGACTGCGAATCTTCGTTCTCCCTTTGCTTTGTAGCGGTATTTGGGAATGGTAAGGAGGTTTTGGTTAGCTGATCGAAGACTGCGATTCGGTGTGTAGTGTTTTATTTTCTCGTGGAGATATGGTGGGGCGTTTCCTTGTACGCATTTGTGGGTGAGGCAGAGGGTCTTGAATGTGATCCGATTCTTCACGGTTAGCCAGTGTAGGCTCTTTAGGGAGGGGGAGATGGATTCCCAGGGTTTTTTTCCTGTTAAGTCTTGCCGCCGTGTTTTGGATGAGTTGTAAGCGCGCAAGCCGATATTGGGGTAGTCCTACGTAGAGCGAATTTGCGTAGTCGAGTCGGGAATTGATGATTGTTCCCACAACTGCCGCTTTGTCCTCTTCTGGGATGAAGGGGATGAGTCTACGTAGTTGGCGGAGGAGATGGGATCCGCTCACCACTGATCCTATTTGTGCATCCATTGTCATTCCTGAGTCAAAAATGACTCCGAGACTCTTGGCTTTGGTGCTTGGGGAGATGGTCTGTCCAAGGATGGTGGGAGGTGTCCATGTAGTCTTTATTTTGGAATTTTTGTTAGCTTGTAGAAGAAGTTCTGTTTTTGATCCGTTGAGTTTGAGGGAGCTAGTGGTCATCCAGTCGTCTATTAAGGTGAGGCATTTCTGTAATTGCTGATGAAGGTCTTTTTGTCCGTTGATGCGAAGGTAGAGTTGGGTGTCGTCAGCGTATGAATGGAAGCAAAGATCGGTTTTCCTGATGATATTGAGAAGTGGGCGGATGTATATGTTTAATAGTACTGGTGACAAGGGTGATCCTTGAGGGACTCCGCAGGAGACTGCCCGGGTTTCCGAGGTGAATGTTCCTAGTTTCACTGCCTGGGAGCGATTCTCTAGGAAGGATGTAAACCATTTTAGAGCAGAACCTGTAGCTCCTGCTACTTCAGCGAGGTGGACAAGTAAAGTATTGTGGTCCACTGTGTCGAATGCTGCGCTGAGGTCCAACAGTACCAGGAGACTCTGTTCTCCGTCGTCTGCTGCTTCAAGGGCGTCGTCCCATATTTTGAGAAGTGCTGTTTCTGTGCCATGGCCTGGGCGGAAGCCTGATTGGAGAGGGTCCAGGAGGAGGTGTGTGTCCAGGTGGCGTTGTAGCTGTTGTACTACCGCTTTCTCCATAATCTTGGAGATGGCGTTGAGGCTAGTTATTGGTCTGCGGCAGTTAGGGTCCTTAGGGTCGAGATTGGCTTTCTTTAGCAGAAGTTTGACGATGCCTTGCTTGAGAGAGGTTGGCACAGTCCCTTCTTTGAATGATTGATTTATGAGCTGTGTTAGGATAGGGGCCAAGATGTCGGAACATTCTTTAAGCAGTTTAGTTGGGATGATGTCGTTCAGTGATGTGCTGTCTCGAAGGCTTCTGATGATGTTTTTGGTTGTGTCTATGGTGATTGGGGACAAAAAGAAATTCGGTGGTTGAGTGATGTTTGTGTCGATATCCTCTTTTTGCTTCGGTTCAGTGAGGGTGATCGTTGTTTTCTGATGGATTGATTTCCGAATGTTGTCGATTTTGTCGATGAAGAAATCTGATAGCTCATTGCAGAATTCTTGAGTATCGTTTCCTGGGGGCTCTAAGCAGGTCGGGTTCATAGACTGAGCCACTATTTTGAAAAGTTCTCGCGGACGGTTTAAGGCGGATGAGATGGTGTCTGAGAAATGTTCTTTTTTGGCTTTGAAGATTGCCTTGTGGTATTTCCCCGTGAGTCCTTTGTAGTTAGCATGGTTTTCCTTGGTAGGATTTCTTCTCCATGCTCTTTCAGCTCTTCTACGTTCTTGCTTGAGTAGGGTGAGAGTACCATTGAACCAGCTTGAGTTTTTTTTGCGGATGAGTGTTCTACGTTTTGGCGCCACGAAGTCTGCTGTTTGTAGTAATACATTGTTTAGGGAGTTGAGCGTTTGTTCTGTTGAGAGGTTTGAGTTTAGCAAAAGAATTTTGCTCGATAATGTAGTTTTGAAGAGATCAGAGTGAAGTTTCTTCTGAGATCTATTCCAGTGTGTTGCTGTTACAGTAGGTGACCGAGATATTGTGTCAATCTCGCCGCATTTCTCGGCGAGATTTGACACCTGCGAGCCCCGTCGCAGTAGCCAGCGCCGAGATGGCTCACTCATCGGGAAAGGAAAACTTTGTTTTCCTTCCGCGATGAGTGACAGGCAGTGCTGACAGCTGTCTGGTATGAATTCTGAGGCGGGAACACCGCGCCAAATTTTAAATGAAAAAACCGGCGTGGGTTCCCCCCCCAGGGGCATACCAGGCCCTTAGGTCTGGCATGGATTGAAAGGGGAACCCCCTACGCCGAAAAATCGGCGTGGGGGTCCCCCCCAAATCCATACCAGACCCTTATCCGAGCATGCAGCCCGGCCGGCCAGGAAAGGGGGTGGGAACGAGCGTGCGCCCCCCCCCTCCTGAGCCGTACCAGGCGGCATGCCCTCAACATGGGGGGGTGGGTGCCTTGGGGGAGGGGGGCGCCCTGTGGGGCCCCCACCCCAAAGCACCTTGTCCCCATGTTGATGAGGACAAGGGCCTCTTCCCGACAACCCTGGCCGTTGGTTGTCGGGGTCTGCGGGCGGGCGGGCGGCTTATCGGAATCCGGGAGCCCCCTTTAATAAGGGGGCACCCAGATCCCAGCCCCCCCACCCTGTGTGAATGAGTATGGGGTACATGGTACCCCTACCCATTCACCTGGGGAAAAGTGTCAATATAAAAAAAAAAACACAGTACACAGGTTTTAAGAGTCATTTATTAGTCAGCTCCGGGATCTTGTTCCGACTTCGGGGGGTCTCCTTCCGACTTCTCCCGGTGTTCGGCCTCTTCTCCCGGGCCCCGCCGCTATCTTCTTCCAGCTCTATTGCCAGCGAGGGGCCCAGTCTGCTGCCGCTGTCTTGCCGCCGCTGTCTCGCCGCTTCTTCTCTTCTTCCCCGATGTTGACACGACGCTCTCTCCGATCGAATGCTGTGTGCAAGCTGCGGAGCCATTTATATAGGCGGTGACCCCGCCCCCTTACGACGTCATTGTCGCAGCATGCGCAGGGACTCTGGCGTCATAAGGGGGCGTGACCCCAGAGTCCCTGCGCATGCTGGGACAATGACGTCGTAAGGGGGCGGGGCCACCGCCTATATAAATGGCTCCGCAGCTCGCACACAGCATTCGAGCCGGAGAGAGCGTCGTGTCAACATCGGGGAAGAAGAGAAGAAGCGGCGAGACAGCGGCGACAAGACAGCGGCGGCAAGACAGCGGCGGCAGACCGGGCCCCTCGCTGGCAATAGAGCTGGAAGAAGATAGCTGCGGGGCCCGGGAGAAGAGGCCGAACACCGGGAGAAGTCGGAAGGAGACCCCCCGAAGTCGGAAGAAGATCCCGGAGCTGACTAATAAATGACTCTTAAAACCTGTGTACTGGGTTTTTTTTATATTGACACTTTTCCCCAGGTGAATGGGTAGGGGTACCATGTACCCCATACTCATTCACACAGGGTGGGGGGGCCGGGATCTGGGTGCCCCCTTATTAAAAGGGGCTCCCGGATTCCGATAAGCCCCCCGCCCGCAGACCCCGACAACCAACGGCCAGGGTTGTCAGGAAGAGGCCCTTGTCCTCATCAACATGGGGACATGGTGCTTTGGGGTGGGGGCCCCACAGGGCGCCCCCCTCCCCCAAGGCACCCACCCCCCCATGTTGAGGGCATGCCGCCTGGTACAGCTCAGGAGGGGGGGGGGGGGAGCACGCTCGTCCCCACCCCCTTTCCTGGCCGGCCGGGCTGCATGCTCGGATAAGGGTCTGGTATGGATTTGGGGGGGACCCCCACGCCGATTTTTCGGCGTAGGGGGTTCCCCTTGCAATCCATGCCAGACCTAAGGGCCTGGTATGCCCCTGGGGGGGAACCCACGCCGTTTTTTTCATTTAAAATTTGGCGCGGTGTTCCCGCCTCAGGATTCATACCAGACAGCTGTCAGCACTGCCTGTCACTCATCGCGGAAGGGAAACAAAGTTTTCCTTTCCCGATGAGTGAGCCAGCGTGACATACACAGTACCCTGTGGCCGAGAACCAGCGCGATGCTATCGCGCTGGAAACACAATCTCGCGGTCAGGTACTGTACGTGTTTCTGTTTTTGGAGGATGGTGTTAGTGGTGATTTTAAATTTGATAGCATGGTGGTCCGTCCATGGTAGTGGAGTGTTGTCAAATACGTTGATGTCCATATTCTGTTTGAAGATGAGATCTAGAGTGTGTCCTGAACCATGCGTGGGAGAGTTTATCAGTTGTTGAAGGCCAAGTTCTTCCATTTGGTTGACGCAGGCGGTTGCGGTGGGGTCTTGGGCAGAGTTTGCCCACAGGTTAAAATCCCCAAGTACCAGCAGGTTTTTGGTTTTCAAGGTGTGCATTGAGAAGAATTCAGTGAGCGGTGTGAGGAGATTGGTCTTTGGTCCTGGTGGTCTGTAGCATAGTAGTATGTGAATGGTGTCTTGAGGTGTTGTTTGGCGGTGCAGTGAGAGTGTTTCCATGAAAGGCACTGAGTTCTGTACGTTAGGTTTGGTGAACCCAAGATGAGATTTGAAGATCACTGCTAGGCCTCCTCCTTTTTTTCCGATTCTATGCTCGGTTAGGATACTGTAGTTCTCGGGCACCAGTTCAGTTAGGATGGTGTTGCAGTCAGGTGTTAGCCAGCTTTCTGTAATGAAGAGGCAATCTAAGTTGTTTTCGATGACGAAATCGTGGATTTCCAGCCTGTGCTTGACTGCAGATCTGGTGTTGATCAGGGCGCATGCTAGTTGTTGCGGTTGGATCGGTGTCTCCTTGCATTTCCTGGTTGATTGTGGGTTGGTTCTTAGTAATTGTTCTTTTTTTAGTTTTAGAGTGGCGATCGGTAAAGTTGCGGCGGTGTTTCTTAGCCTGTGGATGGTTTCTGCTGTGTATTTAAAGTTGCACATGATGAGGAGGATGGTGTTGCTAGTAGGATGTTCTGATGGTGGTACTGATGATCCACTTGCGGGGAGATGGAGGGGTCTGATGGCTACCCGCTGCTTCTGGAGTGGTGTGGCGATGGGCTGGTGTGGGTGCGGAGGTACTTGAGGAGGTACGGCTACCTACCCCCCTGTCGTTGATCCAGAGGAAGGCGAAAAACCCCTAGCTGCGAGGGCCAATAATGCAGCAGAGGAAAAAATTCCTTCCTGACCCCCCAAGGGGCGATCGAACTGGCCCCTGGATCAACTGATGAAGTACCCCTGGTGGCTTACCTGTAGGATGGTCCGGTGGACGACGGGGGGGGGGGGGGGGGGGGGATCAGACACTACTTACTGGTAGGTGGTGCGGTGGCTGCGTCTAGGATGATTGAGTTGGAGTAGCCTCTGGTGAGATACCGGAGCCCTTGCGATGATGTTCAGTGATGGCGTGAGGGGTGATTCGGGTGTGGAGGGGTGCAGGCTCTGTTGGACAAAAAGGGAGGGGGGGGGGGAATGAGTGGCTGGCTGCCGGAAACTAAGCCGCAGCCGTGGTCTGTCCCACAGAATTTAGCAGCTAGCCTATGGTGATTAGACTGCGGCTGCGGTGGTGTCCCGGGGGGGGGTGCCAGAAGGAGGGATCAGGGATGGTGGGTCCAACCGGGGGGGGGGACCCTGCTGGGGGCTGGTGGCCTCAGATGCTGCACCGGGGGTCTTCAGTTGCTGCACTGACGGCCTGGGTGTGCCAATATGGCCGCCGGCTAGGCCTGGGCGGCGGTGGGTGTATCAAGATGGCCGCCGATACTTTCCGCGGACTTTCCTGCGGTGTTCCCGGACGTCCAGCGGAGGTGTGCGGGATAATCCGGTGGGGAGGTAAGCAAGGAGGTGGGGGAGCGCCCGCCGGGCGGGCAGACCGGTCGATGAAGGGGGGCAGTGAATTGCCGCCTGTTAGCAGCCGAGCTAGGCCGGAGCCGCGGAGTATCCTGTGCGGCCGGCCGGCTGGCTGAGGGCGGCGTCAGGGAGGGAGGTCCGGTGGTAGTGCGAGGGGGGCCAAGCCGGACCACGGAGCTGCCTGGCGGCCGGCCGGTTGGCAGGACGGGGCGGGGATCCGAATGGAGGACCGACAAGAGCGGGGAGGGGGGGTCCCGGATGCAGCTACAAGGGGAGCCGCTCGGACCCGCAGAGAGCCCCGAGCGGCCGGCCTGCTGCTATGTGGCGTGGGGATGGGAAGGTGACAGATGGAGGGGAGGGGAGCAGGTGAGCTACCGCAGGGGGAGTCGGGATGAGTCAGGACCCAAGGATGGGAGGCAGAGTGGCCGGAGTGGCCGGAGCTGCTTCCGAGCCGCTGCAGCAGGCTACAGCAGAGGTCTGCTCTCCACAGTGTCAGCACTTAGACTGACTCAGTAGTGTCAGTGTCTGTTATCTATAACAGTAAGCTGTCAGTTTGTAACCAGAAACAGTCCAACTGCTTCTCTCCGCATTCATCTCCCACAGGCAAGTGCAATTCTATGTATATAGGAGGGGTGTTGGAAGTAATCGTTGAATCGCGATTCAGCCGTGAACAATTCTGCATCGATGCAGAGAACGGCTTGCGATTCAACAATTGACATCATCCCGGCCGCCCCATCTCTCCTAGGACAGCCTGCCAGTGTACGCTAAAGTAAAAAAAAAAAAAAAAACATATCACTGCCAGCCCCTTCTCATAGATCCTTCCTACATGGTGTCATTGTAAACCGAAGCATTAAATACCTTATTAGCTCCATTCTTTCTGGCCGCTCTCCTTCTCAGGGGGGCTGTGCAATGTAAAAGGGGCTGCGCAATATAAAGGGGGCTGTATAATGAAAGGGGTTGTGTAAAGTGCACAAGGGGGGCTGCGGAATGTAAAGGGGGGTGGTTTAATATGCAGGGGGCTGTGAAATATAAAGGGGGATGACTGTGGAATGTAAAGGGGAGGGGCTGTGGAATGTAAAGGGGAGGGGCTGTGGAATGTAAGGGGGGGGGGGGGGGGGGCTGTGCTATTTAGTATTTACTGTTCTAAATAAATACTGTTGTCTGCTGTGTTCAGACTTTGCTACATGCAGGGAGTGTTTTTTTTCATTTAAGAGCAGATAAAATAAAAAAATGGAATTATTTATATGCTTGAATTTTTTGATGAAAACCATAGGCAGTAATCGTTATGCATCGTGGAATCGAATCGTTGACAGGCTAATCGTAATTGAATCAAGTTGTGAGACCAGTGAAGATGTGCACCTCTAATATATAGTTATTTTAGATATCAAACATGTTATGCTTGCAAGGTAACCAAAGCATTTAAAAAAAATGACGCCTTACCTCAAGGCTTCCCCAGTCTTCATCATCCCATCGATCCAAAGTATTATCATCAACCTCATTGTCCTCTTCTTCAGGCTCAGAATGAGAAGCTAAGGATGAGGCAGCAGGAGGCACCGATGCAGGAACGGCATCTAAACCAATACATAGCATATAACACAATGTAAAAATTGGATTTTTGTACTCACGTGTAAAATCCATTTCTTGGACTACATGACGGGACACTGAACAGGCTATAAATCATGACTACCTGGGTTATGGGCCACCTATAGGTGAATGGACACTGAAAAAGAGAGACAGGAAGTCCTCCCCTATATAACCCCTCCCACACAGGAAGTACCCCAGGTTTATAGCAAGCACTGAATGCCAAAAAGAGGGGTGGGACCTCTGTGATCTGTGATTTAGTCAAAGAAATGGATTTTATAGATAACAAAAATCCAATTTTCTTTTTCATGCATCACAGGACACAGAACACGCTATAAAGCAGGGGTGCTCAACCTTCTGAAGAGCGAAGGACACTTAAGTCTTTTGGTAACCGGCCTCAATCAACCATGGGGTTTTACCGCCCCCCAAACGGCTAATGTAAATGAGCTCTTACTGAGCCCCGAATAAGACTGCTTTTACACGGATCTGCTGCGGTTTACCCATACCTTCTATTACGCCTTGCGGGTGTGGTGCACTTTCTGAAAGCGCTCCAAAACTCCTGCATTCAGGAATTTTGGTGCACTTTCAGAAAGCGCACAAAAAACACACGATATAAGTAAAGTCTATGGCTTAGTGCAGCTAAGCCACAAGAAAGTCGCAGGTGCATCACAGTGTACCCGCAGATCACAGGTGAAAGCAGCCGAATAGTTATTATTAGGTGCACCGTGCTACTATGCCCATTGTAAAAGCACAGCGCGTGTGATTTTTTTTTTTTTTAATACACTGATCTTTTCCTCTTCCAGCTTTTGCTGACATCGCTCTCCAGGTTGCTAAAAAGGTCCCAGGCACTTGGTATCGCTCTGCCTGGGACAGGAGCCAGTGATATAGAGGGAGCATCTGCTTATGTGGCTCCTGCTCCCTCTGCAGCCACCTTCTTCCTCCTCTGCCGGAATCGGCTCCATGCACTATGGTGTTGTGGGATGGCGGGTCGGCACCTGCGAATTGTAATCTGGGCTTGCTGACCCCGCCATCCCAGAGCATGAGAATGCGCTTCCCTGGATTGAGACAGCGGGCCACAGGTTGAGCACCCCTGCTATAAAGCATGACTACCTGGGATGTCCCAAAGCAATGCAAATGAGAGGAGGGAAACACAGAAGCCACCGTCAAGCCCAAGAAATCTACTCCACAGCCCGCATTACAAAAGCCAAAAGCAGCATTCCTTGGGGCCCCTTCATCCACATGGTAAAACCTTGTAAAAAAGGTATTGAAGACCAGATTGCGGCCTTGCAAACCTGACCACTGACGCCTGATGATGGATAGCCCAACAGGCCCCCCACACTCCTAGTAGACTGAGCATTTACTTGAAAAGACCAAGTCTTACCCATCAAGCTATAGGCTTCGCCAATAAGCTGACAGATCCACCAAGGACCTTCTGGAAGGATGAACAATGAATGAATACAACTGCCTGATTGCTGCGGACATCTTCAAATAAACCTTAACAGCCCCTACCACCTCCAATGTGTGCAAGGCTTTCCCTCCCGGCGACAAAGGACTGGAAAAAGAATGAAGTTAAGACAATGTCTTGATTAAATAAATACTTAAAACCGCCTGCAGCAAGACGGGTGAGGACACAGTACTACCTTGTTATGGTGGAGAATTAAAAACGGCTCCTTACAGGAAAATGGCCGCCAATTCACTCTCCTTGCCAAAGTGATTTTCACCATAAAAACAAACTTGAGTCAATAGGGCTAATGAAATCTCACAAATTGGCTCAAAAGATGTTTTTAATAAAATGGGCAAGACCAAATTCAAGTTCCATGTACACTGGGTAGATTTAATAGGCGGAATCATATGGGTCACCCCCAGAACAAAAGTGCACATCAATGAGTGAGCAGAAGTTGGTCTTTGGGGGAAAACAAAAAAACACAACCTGCCAGGGCTGATAAATGGCCTTTAAAGCAGCGTTCCACCTATTTAAAAGCCAGCATCTACAAAAAGTGTAGCTGCTGACTTTTAATAAAGAGACACTCCCCTGTCCCATGGTCCAGCAATGCAGCCGCCCGAAGCCTCGCTCCTCTCCAAGCACAGCGCCAGCATTGCAAGTGTGGGCTCTCAGCTGTGACAGCTTGCAGCTTTCACAGTCGGGCACGCACTGCGAATGCGTGAGTCACACTGCGCTGTCTTGACTGGCCGGGCAATATTCTGGGACCTGTGACATATCCCAGAAGATTGCAGGGAGGGAGGTGGGAGAGGTGAACTTACCTTCTGCACTGCGGTGCCTGGAGAGGAAGTGGGAGCTGGGTGCCTGTCAAAACCAGGTACCCGCTCCCCCCCCCCCCTCCAAAAAAAAAAAACATGCCAAATGAGGCATGTCAGGGGGTCACGAATACCCCATTTTCCATTTTTGGGTGGAACTCCACTTTAATGGTACTCAAGGCCAAATTAAATTCCACTTCCGATTAAAGAAATGTCAAAATGAGACCAATCATTTATTTACAGGGATGAAACTTCCTGGCCTCCCAGGAAACATAAGACCTCCAAGTCCTAGGATATATCTTTCTAGAGGAAGGCTTTCTGGCCTTCAGTAATGTAGGCATGACTGCATCAAAGACTCAAATATTCAGCACCTGGATTTCAATAGCCAAGTCGTTAAACCTAGCGACTGTAAAGGGGGATGCAATAATGGACCCTGAGACAGAAGGTCTGGCCGACCTGGAAGTACCCATGGATCGTCCACCACCAAAGTTCACAATGACCACATACTATGCCCTCCGGTACCAAGCTGATGTAACTAAAATTACCGGCAGTTTATCCTCCCAGATCCTGTGTAACAGACACAGAAGCAGCAGAGTCCCTCGTTCTGGAGACTAACCTATCCAGCATTGTATTGAACCTGGACACTAGAAGATCCTTATCTGGTGTGTCCCAGCACCTGCCAATTCTCCACACTTGGGATATGCACCGCTGCTAGAGCTGGAACATGACAGTCTGCCCAAGTCAGAATACGATCTACCACGATATAGTTTGATTGAACTCTGACTGGAAGCCCCCCGCAGCTGCTCAAAGTGTACTGGGGCCTAGGGACATTTAGCAGACCAATGTCTAAACTCTTCTGTTCCACTTCAGCAGGATATTTCTCTGTAATGGTTTGGAATAGAACTGTGCGCATGAAACTGCCTTGAATGTGGCAACCATATTCCACAGCAGTCTCATACAAAGACAAATCAAAAGGAGACTTGTGACTTCTCAGTACGGTGTCAGCGTTTTTTTTATTTTTTATTATTTTTACAGATTTAACCTTTAACTACATTTATTACAATTCTTTTTTTTATTATTACTTTTATTAGCCCTGTGGGGGGTGGCTTTGGTGAGATATCAGGGGTCTAAACAGACCCCTGACATCCCCCCCTTAGACACAGGATTCCCCAGTCCCTTTTTTTCAGCAGCCTCAGCTGCACTGAAGATAAATGGACAGGAGACAGCAGCTCCTGTTCAGTCATAAACGGAAGCATTGTAAACACAGTTTACGATGCTCAGTTATAAATGGACAGTCAGTGATCACTGACTGCTCCTTTATAAAAGGAAGAAGCCAGTAAATTACATATTTACCGGCTCCTTCCTCCGCTCTCCATCCTGACAGATCTGGGATGAGGGGGGGACCCGGAGGAGGACACGGAGTACCTAGGGGGGAACTGGAGGACCCGGAAGAGGACACTGGAAGCCAGGGGAGGACCCGGGGGACAGTCAGGGGTGATCGGTGCGGCGATGGGGGCAGTTATAAGCACCAATCTCCCCGTTTAGCTTTCAATAAATACTCGTGCAAATGCTCGGTATCGGTGCAACCCTAGTTCCAACGTGGATTTCTTCAGATAAGGAATCCAGCCCAGACCTTCCTGCATCCACATTGTGAGAGACATTTTGCTTTAACTGATAGTTTAATCGTTCTCTGAGCAACAGATCGTCTAGATACTCCAGGATTCAGACTCCCTGAACCCTTAACAACCTCAGCACCGGGACTAACAATTTTGTGAATACCTGAGGAGCTGTGGCCACCCCAACAAGCAAACTAAATGTGGCGGTCCTCCACTGCAAACTGTAAGAATCTTTGATGCACTGGGAAAATTGGAACATGGAGATATGCATCCCTTATATCCACTGATGCAAAAAAAAAAAAAGCCTCCCTGCTGGAGCAAGACTAATACTGAACAAACTGACTCCATACGAAATGTCCAAATCTTGAGAAACGGATTTAGACCTTTGAGGTTCAAAATAGGCCACAAATACCTGTTTGGCTTATGGACCGTGAAGAGATTGGAGTAAAAGACAAAGAATCATTCAGTCACTGGAACCAACCTGATCAACCCCTGAGCTAGCAGATGATCGGAAGCCTGAAAACAATAATGCCCTTTTCCGCTGATCTACAAGTAGATTTGATTTTATTTGAGTTCATAAATCGTGTAGGAGGAAATGTCCAAAATTCCAACCTGTACCCATCAGAGATTGTGGAAAGGGCCCAATTGTCCTTTCCTGCCAGGCCTGTGAAAAAGCCAGAACGAGTGGATGTAGCACAAATTTTTCCTCTACTGGATAAAGTTCAGAAAACCTTTTTTGGCAGCACAACATCCTATCTGGGTGATCCCATTCAGCTACATCTCTAAGAGAGATTGCTAAGGAAAAGCTTGTGAACTCTGAGGAGAGTGTAAAGACGCAGAAGGGGAATATTGATTGACGAGGATTCAGCAGGAGGCAACCTGAAATCAGACCAAGCCATCTCAGAGAGGGACTGCATGAACACGCTATGAGTATGAGCAACAGAGTCCTCCAAAGCAAAATCCACCATCTGACCCTCTTCAAGTTCTACCCTGGCCACCTCCTCATCAATATCCACCCACAACCTAAGGAGGATCTGGTGAAGGGGAATGTTCCTGCTTTTTACCGCCTTGTCCCACAGAGACGAGCATGCCCGCAATTTTTCCTTCCAGGTCAGCCAAAGCAGCAGCCAAGTCGCCCTTAGTGACATAAGCTAAAGTTGGTGCTTCTGCAGTGGCTACAATGCTAGACATAGTGGCTTAGGCACACCTGTCACATCTGGTCTCTTGGTAAACAAACTCAGTGGGGCTAAGGCCAGCAAACTCAGGGCCCAACAGTGGCACACCTGCACCCTTCCTAGCTGTGCTACCCCCTCCTCATTATCTGGAAGACATACGAAGCTTGCTGAAGGATAATGGGGTTTGTGCCCGCCCTGCAACCCCACTCACCTGAGAGAATGAGAGAATACACGTGTACCACATACAGCAATGAATAGACAAACTATGTGAAAATATCCTAGAATGGACTTCTGCGCTACTAAAATAAAACCGTGTGAAAATAATAATATTGATGCTGCAAAATCAATGCACACAGGCACTTTTATTGTGTCACTGAGGTGAGAGTTCTGGGAGCCCCTAGTGGGCATCCATTGCCACGAATAGTCACCAGATCACCCATCAACACATGTTCACTGAATCAATCACAGTTTATGTATGTTTTTTGTATGCGATTTATGTGATTGAGCAGCACTGAAGTCACTTTGATTCACGTTTTTTATGTTTTTTGCTTATTATTGAAGGACATTCACGTTTGATTTATATTTTATTTACTTTGGTTCCATACTTTGAGGAACTTTATTAGGTGTCCAGTTTTATGCATTAGCACGATTTATGGAGAAGTTGTTGCGCAGAATCACATACACAATTTATCTTTATTGTGCATCTTTTTAATGAATAGCTGCCAGTACCTTTTCCCAGTGGAGTACGCACATGCCCCACAGAAAAAACAGGTAGCCTGCCCTTTGCCCCCCCTAGCTGCCTGACCACAGCCGAAGCCGCCAGAGGAAAGCCTGGGAGGACGCTGGCCTTAATCCTTTAGTAAGATAGCTGCTGACTCCACCCCATGACATATTTCTTCTTCCACACATGTGCACAGGCGCCTGCCTTGACGGCTGCTGTACACTTGAATACAGAAAGAACACCAAAGTAGCAGTACAGGGGAACAACAGACCTGACCACCACTGCCCCTAGAACATAAAGCTTGGAAAGACACTTTAGACCGCTTAACCCATGATCCCCCCAAAGAGCCCTGACACTGCAGGAACACTCACCATGTCTCCTTGCAGGATGCTATACATAGATGAGGTTCCAACCTTCACCCATCGCCGTGGGCACAACTGACCCTCAGGGATTCTATCCCCCTTTCCTTTGGGGTCCAATGTCCAGGACCAGTACAGCAGCCTACCGGAAACACCCTGGTCAGTAAAAACAGCGCAGGGTTTCATATACCGTATATATATATATACACACACACACACACACACACACACACACCTATAGCAGCGAAGCCCAGGAACCATCCATCTTAGTTCCCCAGCTATAGGAATGGATCCAATTGTCCAATCCAGTTGTACTTCAGTGAACGTCACCTTAAGACACTGATGAAAAAACTGAGGTACTTCCTGTATGGGAGGGGTTATATAGGGGAGGACTTCCAGTCTTTTTTCTGCCAGTGTCCATTCGCCTATAGGTGGCGCATAATCAAGGTAGTCATGATTTATTGTCTGCTCTGTGTCCTGTGATGTACGCCAAGAAATGTATTTTACAGGCAAGTTCAAAAATTGTATTTTTACATTGTGTTATATAGGTTATATGTTATACGAAAAAGAAAATTCTTCAGTCCTGCTACTGTAGCTCAAACACTAACCAAAGGTAATCTGTTAAAAGTTTTCTGTATAAAAAAATACATGGGATTTCTTAAAATACAATGCAGTACCTGCCCTGTGGGGGGGGGGGGGGGGGTAGAGTGCTGTTACAAAGTAGTCTACATAGAGCTTGTGCACTTGAGGGGGAAGAATTTCTCATTCTTCCACCTCATCTCATACAGAGGCTGCTGAAATCACAGTATGTGAAAGTGGCTCTCCTGACACTTACAGGATCAGTCAGTGCATGCCCATACTACCTAGTAAACGTAGTGGAGCGAGGGTGTTTTGTACCCTATGTAGTAAAGATGCAGTAAAAAGACCTTCTAAAATGTTCTACATTGCTGCACGAGGTATTATAAGGAAAAGTGTGTTTTGACGTGACCAGCGTCTACAGGTGATGTAATAAAAAGGTTTACTTTACTGATTTATAAATAAGAGAAGTCTTCAGTGGTATTTAAAAGGGTAAACTTTAACATGAATGTGAACTGATAAACCAACGCACCAAAAATCACTTCTGCACAAGATTTGGTAAGTGCAGTGCACTGCAACATTAGTGCATTACAGTATGTTGCAGTGCACTAGGTAGATGCACTGTGGTGCTATTCGTAATGAATGGCATCTCAGAGCTCAAACCCTTTACGCTGGTGGTCAAAAAAAGTGAATGCGAGGAGATCTTTTTATATGTCAGTCCATATGTTCATGGTTTGAACTTGATGTCTGAACCCCAGCAGCTCTATCTCAAAGTAAATATTTTATCAGGGCACAAATAGCCTGTTTTTGCAATAGATGACAAATACATTGTCGTGATAAAGGAGTGTCATCTTCCCTAATTATGCTGTAACAGACAATAATCCACTCTGTGTGCAAAAGCTAAACAGTCTGTGTGTGCCTTGGAGCTGCATAGGACACTCACCTGGCTTGCTGGCTCCTGCTGGTGCTGTAGCTGAGGATACTGATGGCCCTGGTGCTGCTGCCTGTGCAGGAGCCACATCCTGTCCTCCTGCTGCACTGGTCCGGATAAATTTGGAGGTCAAGGAGGAGACTCCGGTGACAGCCCAACCAGCCCAGCCACCTACAACACCTGGGCTCGTTGATGCTGCATGTACATCTTTTTCTGTGAAAAGAGCCAGACACATATAAAATGCATAATACATAAACATCCACTTAGAGGGAAAAACATCTAAAATTGCTAATTATTCCTTTCCATTACCATTTACAACAAACCCATCTTTCACTTACCAAGCTCTGCTAACTGTGCTGGATCCTCCGACAAAGACTCCAGTTTATCCAAAAAGCTGCGTATTGCTTTGAAGGCCTGAAGGATGAATAAAGAAATGTGACACGGCAACAGAGAATGATATCCATCTTCATCGGTGCTTTGTCACAGTGGGCATTAAAAAAAAAAACGCAATTTCTTTCATTTCTCTCACCTGATCTCTGACACTCTTTTCTGGATCCATTGTGACACCACAAAGGCCTGGTAGGATCTTACCAGCACAGTCATTCATTGAGTAAAAGTTGTGTGTAGCAGCAAAACCAAGAACGCCAGCAGCACGCGATGGGGAAAAGGGATCTTTTGTAGCTCTACTAAATGCCGATATCAGGACCCTCTGCCGTGTCTGTGAGGAAAATGTGACCTTAGTATGTCATTTGTATAATTGTATAAAGAGTCAACAACGCATTGCAGGTTGTATTTTGAAGATATTCCATCTTCTTTCTTATAGTCAGCAGGTGTGCACTGATCCGATTCCAGTACTTGCTATTAAAGCGGGGTTCCAAGTGGAACTTCCACTTATCTGCTTCCTTCCCCCCTCCGGTCCCACATTTGACATGATTTTGACAGGTACCCTTCCCCACTTCCGGGAGACTGCGCCGCAGCGCAGAAAGGCTTCACTGCTGGGTTCCTTTAGCACAAATGGCAGCGGCAGAATCCGAGAGCCGATCCGAAAATCGCCTGGGGTGCCCACATCGCGGGAACCCTGGACAGGTAAGTGTCCTAATATTAAAAGTCAGCATCTACAGTATGTAGGAGCGAAGCTCTTTAAAGTCTTGTAATCTTTAGTAAGAAAACCTGACAGCCATTTTAAGCTTTTAGCAGAGAGGAGGCTTTTCAGACTAATAATCAGTAATAGCTGGATTCTTGCGATACCTGCCTTAAGCAAATGCTTTGTTTCAAATATTTAAATGGCTGCCAGATTCCCCTTTAGGCTGCCCATACATAAAGCAGAAGATTCAGCTGACTGAAGTGACTGGTGGCTGAACATACTGTACATATTTTGGACTTTATATTATAAAGGTTTATATACAAAAAATTCACACAATTCCAGAGAAGGGCAGCAAAACTAATAAAGGAACTGGAGGACCTTAGTTATGAGTGAAGGTTATGAGCACTGAATTTGTTCTCACTGGAGAAGAGACGCTTGAGAAGGGATGAGATGAGATTTCAATGTACAAATACCAGGTGACCCCACAATAGGGATAAAGCTTTTCCACGAAAGGGAATTTAACCACTTGCCTACCAGGCACTTACACCCCCTTCCTACCCCAGCCATTTTTCAGCTTTCAGCCCTGTCGCACTTTGAATGACAATTGCGTGGTCGTGCTACACTGTACCCAAACACATTTTTTATAATTTTCTTCACGCAAATAGAGCTTTCTTTTGGTGGTATTTAATCACTGCTGGGTTTTTTATTTTTTACAAAAAAAAAATTGACAAAAAAATGTTTTTTACTTTTTTTTCTGTCAGTAAATTTTGTACCCACGTAATTTTTCACCTTCGCTGATGTGCGCTGATGAGGCGGCACTGATAGGCTGAACTGGTGGGCATTAATGAGATGGCACTGATGGGGAGGCACTAATATGCCGCATTTATGGGCACTGATATGTGGCACGGATAGGCGGTACTGATGGGTGGCACTGATTGGCATTACTGATGGGCATTGATTGACAGCAGTGATGGGCATTGATGGGCAGCACTGATTGCCAGCACTGACTGGCATCGCTAAAGGGGGACTGATTGGTGGCACTTGTGGGCAGTGGTGGACACTGATGGGCACCGATAGCTGGCATTGGTGGGCGCTGATTTGTGACACTATTTTACAATATTGTAATCAGGGCACTGATGATCAGTGCCCTGATTACATTCTTAGCTGTCCCCTGTGAGGAGATGCCGCTGATCGGCTCTCCTCTCCTCACACTCTGTCAGTGTGAGGCGAGGAGTGGCGATTACCGGCACTTCCTTGTTTACATGTGACCACAGCCGATCACATGGTTAAAGAGCCGCAGACGTGGCTCTTTCCAGAGAACGGGACACGGCGCGGGAGCAGCCGTTCTGGGTCACCGTTATATGACGTCATCCCAGAACGAGAGCCGCACCGCCCCGCCATCATTTGATGGTGGGCGGGCAGCAAGCAGTTAAGACGCATGGTCATTCACCAAAATTAGAAGCAAAGCGGTGTAACTTTAACTGCGTAGAGGGTTCTTTACTGTAAGAGCGGTTAGGATGTGAATTCCCTTCCACAGGCGGTGGTCCTAGCGGGGAGCATTGATAGTTTAAAAAACTATTAGATAAGCACCTGAAAGACCACAACATACAGGGATATACAATGTAATACTGACATATAATGACACACATAGGTTGGACTTGGTGGATTGTGTCTTTTTTCAACCTTACTATAACAATTCTCACTTAGGAGCCACACGTTTATTCAGAATAAATTGTGTTAAACTTGGGTGAAAGTTGTGTGAATTTACAATTAAACCCCATTATGTCGGCAGTAGTAACTTGATCTAGAAATCCATGAACAAAACCTTAAAATGTATAAAATAAAAATACATACAGTAGAATAGGAAAAATTTTACTTACAGTGGGATTGAGGTAGGAAGCAATCTTGCCTAAACACACAGTTGTGTTGCACCGGATTGGCCCCTGATCATCCCGCGCCTGAAGCCGAGCAAAATGCTTCATCAACTCTACATTTAAATTGTTTTCATTTAATTTGGGAGCCAGAAGCAACATGGACTAAATAAAAGGGGAAAAAAAAAAAAAAAGAAGGGGGATCAGCTCTAATGGATAATGTTACGTTACAACACCGCAAAGATATACAAGACTGCTATAGATTAACCATTTAAGGACCCAGCCTTTTGCTGACATTTGTTGCTTACAAGTAAAAATCAGTATTTTTTGCTAGACAATTACTTAGAACCCCAAACATTATATATATGTATATATATATATATTTTTATATTTTATTTTTTATTTTTTTATTTTTTATTTTTTTTGGAGACACCCTAGAGCAGTGATGGCGAACCTTTTTGAGCCCCAGTGCCCAAACTGCAACACAAAACCAACGTATTTTTTTCAAAGTGCTGAGCGGCGCTATGAAAGTGTATACACTGGTCAGTGCAGGGATAGGCACGGACCAAGGCTGTGGCGGACATTTTCCAAAGTACAGACCTCAGTGAAGGACACCAAGGTACATTTCAAATTAAAACCATCAAAAAACACTCTCTCTACTCTCTGGCCTAATCCTACTAGAACAAATATGTTTAAAATAACATTTATATAAAGACTGCTTGTGGTATACTGTTAGACAGCATCTATCACCTCAAGCGCAGCCTACATGCCTTGTTTTACCTCAAAGGGAGCCTCCATCTCCTCACACTCAGCCTCCTTTCCCCTGACAGAACTTTTCCCCACCGTCTTTGAGCAGGGTTGCTGCTCTCCTATTAGACATAGTACAGGAGATGGTCAGAGACTGCCGACATAGTACAGGAGATGGTCAGAGACCGCAGACATAGTACAGGAGATGGTCAGAGACCGCAGACATAGTACAAGAGTGGATCAGAGACTGCAGACATAGTACAAGAGTGGATCAGAGACTGCAGACATAGTACAAGAGTGGATCAGAGACTGCAGACATAGTACAAGAGTGGATCAGAGACTGCAGACATAGTACAAGAGTGGATCAGAGACAGCAGACAGTACAAGAGTGGATCAGAGACCGCAGACATAGTACAAGAGTGGATCAGAGACCGCAGACATAGTACAAGAGTGGATCAGAGACTGCAGACATACTGCTTTGCTTGGCACTGCATCAAACAGACCTGCAGCTTCTGCAAATCTGCACTAGTGATGCAGCAGCCCGTGTTTTCCTGAATGAGTTGATGCAATCATTAATATCTCACATGCTAAAACACCTAGGCAGGTACCCAGGCCAGCAGCACCTTCTTTCCTTGTTTCCTGCTCAGCTCTATGCTTTTTCTCCTGCGCTGTGGCGGCCCCTGCACTGACCCCCAGGGAGGTCCCAGTCCCAGGCCAGACCACCCAGTCCCTCCCTCCTGGGACTGTCCCTGGCTATTCCTGAGGTGCCAAGTCCACTCCAGTGACCAGTGAGTCCACACTGTGCATAACAAGTTAACTTACTCTGCTCCACAGTCTCACTCTCAGCAGACACTGACAGACTCAGTCGGCTCCTTGGGCTTGAGGCGAGCTGCCTTGCAGTTGGTTCCTCTGGAGTGTGTCCTCCAGTTCTCCTGCCGTGACACGCGCTGCCTGGCACTCCACAGAGACTCCCAGCCCCTCCCACAGAGATGACTCCGCACTGCACTGCAGGAGTCAGGACGAGTGGGTGGTGCCGCGCCCCAGCCAGACCTCCAGTGTCACATACAGCCTAGGTAGGAGGCGAGACTGAGCAGTGGTGACGAGCGGAGTCAGACTCATCAATATTATGAAAAAAAAAAAAAGTCAGTGGGGGGCGTGAACATTGCGTCCTGGTGTGCCCACAGAGAGGGCTCTGCGTGCCTGCTGTGGCACGCGCGTGCCACAGATTCGCCATCACTACCCTAGAGAATAAAATGGCAGTCATTCAAATTTTTAATGTTTTTGCAGAGCGGTTTTTCAAACACAATTTTTTTTGAAAATAATACACTTTCATGAATTAGAAAAAAAACCAAAAACATAGTATATACCCCAATTTCTTTGTATAATATGAAAGATGAGGTTACACCAAGTAAATAGACACCTAACATGTCATGCTTTAAAATTGTGCACACTCATGGAATAGCACCAAACTACGGTACTTAAAAATCTCCATAGGCGATGCTTTAAAAAGGTCTTCAGGATTACCAATTTAGAGTTACAGAGTTGGTCTAGTGCTAGATACCTCACATGTGTGGTGCAAACACCATTTACATATGTAGGTGTGACCTACGTATGTGTTCACTACTGCACGTGAGCACACGGGGAGCTTTACACTCTCCTTAAAAAACATTTTATGACTTTTATTGTTATATCGCAAATAATGTAAACATCCCTTGCGATAACAATACAGCAAGACAGGTCTTCTTTCTGGAGAGATCTGGGGACCCCAAATCTGTCCTCTACCCTTAAAAGCAAAATATCAAAGACCTTAAGAAAAAAAAAATCTGAAAGTGGGTGAGGTATATTAGGCAGCAAGTTGTCGTTGTCCCTGAAGAAAAAAAAAAAGGGCAAGTGTAAAGCCTAGTATACAACAGAAGTTATTTTTCGTTCAACCGAGCAGGGCTGAACAAAAAAAAAACTGACAGCTCTGGAGGAGCCGCTGTACTAACTATCCGATGTTAGTACATCAACCTCCCCCCACTGTGATATTGTGTTCCGACAGGGGGGACTCGGGACTCGGGACTCCCCCCCCCCCCCCCCCACTAGAACACTCCGGTCAGTGCTCTCAGCTGGCTTCTGTCCGACTGGCTGTAGCGCGCACGGGTCAAACGCCGGCCGGTTGCCACCCGACATTCAGCCAGTGTGTACTAGGCTTAAGGATTTGAGTTACTTTGTCAAGGACCAAATTGTAACAGCTAGACGACTGGGTCAGAGCATCTCCAAAACTGCAGCTCTTGTGGGATGTTATCAGTCTGCAGTGATCGGGACCTACCAAAAGTGGCCCAAGGAAGGAAAACCGGTGAACTGGCAATGGGGTCATGGGCGACTAAGGCTCATTGATGCAAAAGGGGAACGAAGGCTGGGCCATGTAGTCAGATTTAACAGAAAAGCTACTGTAACCCAAACTGCTGAAAAAGTTAAATGCTGTTCCAAATGACAGGTGTCTAAACACACAGTGTATTGCAGTCTGCTGGGTATGGGGCTGCCTAGCCACAAATCAGAATGAGTTTGCGGTGTTGAATTGGCCTTCAAATTCTCCATATCTCGATCTAATTGAGAACCTCTGAGATGGGCTGGAAAAAAATTGAAGCCATGGAGGCCCCACCTCGCAACTTACAAGGCTTGAAGGATCTGCTACTGACGGCTTGATGCTAGATACCACAACATAACTTCAGAGGTCTAGTGGAGTCCATGCCTCAACAGGTGGTGGGTGTTAATAATGTAATAGATGATTGTCTATAACCGTCTCTTTAAGCCATCTAAAAATGGTACATTTCTGAAAACTCCACCCTGTGACCCTGGCTACCCCTTTGTCTGCCTGAGAATATGATCCAGCCTAATGACAATGTAAAACGTCCTGACATCAACATGAAAATTTGATGCCAATCTTCTTTGGATGGGAGTTCTCCTTTCAACTCTTCACACTATCACTTGACAGGGAGAATATCAAAAGAAACATTTAGAATTATTCTATTCTTATTAGCTGAATAGTGAACAGACCGATCCACAATTGTGCATAAATGAGCAAAGCAGTAATGTTGAATATAAACATGTTGCTTAAAGCGGTTGTAAACCCCCCTTTATGATTTTTACCTACAGGCAAGCCTATAATAAGGCTTACCTGTAGGTAAAATGAATATCTCCTAAAACTTGCACGGTTTAGGAGATATTCACGGCGCATGCGCTCTGAAGTTCTGCCATATCATGCTGGAACTTCAGAGCTTCTTGGAGGAACAGAGGGCTCCCGCATGCATGCGCAGGAGTGATGTCATCGCAGCTCCGGAGCTCACGATCCTGAAGAAAGAACGGGAGAAGATCTCTTCCCTCTCAGTGGTGACCGGATGGTTTTTCAACTGCTTTAAATTTACTGTAAGCCTAAAGTAACTGTTTTAAGTAGTGTCTGCTTATAGAACATGCAATACAAAGAGCAAATAACATCAACATATTGCCATTACCTTTACTGTCTGTTCCCTTATTGCAGGATTAGTATCCATAAAGCCATGGACCACATGGGGGAAGATCTGTGCATTGACTGTTGGTTCATTTAAGTACTGGATGAAATTCTCCATCTGCCTCAAGCAAAAAAAAAGTAAGAAAAAAGATCAAATGCAAATCAGCAACATTACACTATGCCAAGTTGCTTTGTTAATGCCAGTCACCAAGAAACATAAAATATATATTTAGTTTGGAAAAAAGTGCTAACTTCTCTCTACAGACACAGAGCTAGCACTGTCATAACAGTTTGTGTGAAGTACCTGATTAAATTAGGCCAGCAAGAGCTGGCATTTATCACTATATTGGTGCATCCCATTTTGTCTGATATCCAATAGTGAACACACTGAAATAACAAACAATAGTGAACCACCAACACCCCCCCCCCACACCCCCACCCCGCAGAGTCCTTTATATATATTAGTCCATGTGTACACTGCTTCCCTAATTACTTGTTTTCCCATGTTATATGTTCTATAATGTTTATATTCTATAAGGTTGTGCTCTCATCTGCTCAATATGACAATACTTCTCAGTATAGGTCAAATAACACTATTTGAATATGTGTTTCTTCAATGCTCCACATCCATCATCTCCTAGGTGTTCAGTATGTCATGTAAAAAGAAAAAAACTATATAGTGGCTTATTCTTATATACTGGATTAGCCTCTTAAAGAAAAAAATAAACAAATCGATTCCACCATGCACAAATAGATCTCAAAATATGTGCCCTCACCTGGTCACTATGGTATTTTCAACTTTAAAGCGGTAGTAAACCGCTGGATTTATTTTTTATATACCCTGCAAGGTAAAGGCATAATGTGCTAGTATGCATTGCATACTAGCACATTATGTTAAACATACCTTAAAACAAAGCCCTTCCAGCGCCGAGATATCAGAGCTGCAGGCGCTCCCATCTTCACGTCTTGGTTCCGGGTTCTCACATGTCAGCTGGTGCCGCAGTTTACAGCACAGGGCTCTGAAGGAACGGCCCGGGTGGTCGTTCCTTTAGAGTGCATGCACCAGTAATGTCACTGGCTGCATGTACAGTAATATATCTCCTAAACAGTGCACATTAGGCTTACATTTGCTTCAGAATACATATGCCTTTCAAATGTTAACTCAAACCGCCATGGTATGTTGTAAATTCGGCTTTGTGCATCGCCTCAAACAACCTACTCAACTTAGACTGTCCTCCCAGCGTCATCCATTAGGTCCCCCTAGGAATTTAACTCTCAATTATCTCCCTATTTTTACTAAACTACAAGTCAAATGCACTGCCTGGTGTAAGCTGCCTATTTCAGTCACCGATAGAGCCAACATTATAAAGATGGTGTGAGCACCTCAGCTACTGTACATACTCCATAATTCCCAGCAATGGATTCCCTGAAGATGGTTTGCACGCATTGACACTCTATTTAGAAGTCTTATTTGGATAAAAAATATTGCTAGAATCAAACTCTCCATGTTGCAGAACAGTAAGGACCAGGGTGGCCTGGCAATGCCTAACATCAGATTCTATTTCCTGGCTTCACAGCTTCAACACCTGGGCGGCTGGGAGGAGGTAGATATGGAGGATTCTATCCAAAGTATGCTATTCTCTAGCACGCAAAGTCTCCCCGCTGTTTTTCAACTTAAGGCCGATTTGCCCCAGTACCCTAAATCTATGCCCACCATACTTTTACTGACAAATCTATGGGCCCTTATCAAACACAGTGTGGGTATAACGGGCTTCATGGTACATGCTCCATTTTGGCGTAACCCTCGCTACATGGAACTACATAAACTAGAGGGGTTTCAGTCCTGGGAGGCCAAGGGTATTCGCTACAATTCCTAACTCTTTAATCAGACCATTTTTAAATCCTTCATGGACTTACAGGAGGAGTTTGGGCTGCCAAAACAACATTTTTATAGATATCTCCAAATTCGGCATGCCTTACAATCACAGGTACAGCAGTCCAGGTTAGAACTCATTGACCATGTTTTAACTGACATACTCACCACACAAAATAAAAAGGGGCATGATTTCACAGATATATAGTACTCTCTCCTCAAAGACACGGAATGCAGCTAGACTACTGTGTAGACAGAGGTGGGAACAAGACCTGGGCGAGATTGGGGGTGAGGACTTGGAATTATGTTTGCAGTCTATGCCAGCCATCTCAGTCTCACCCTTGTACAGCCTCTCAGCTATTCATCCTGCACAGAACTTACCATACTTCGGTGATGCTTCACAGATGGGGTGGGACGGAGTCCCCTCTGTGTGCCAAATGTGAGGGGGCTAACAGGGACCTGATACATTTGCTGTGGCGCTGCCCCAAACTCTTCAGACATTGGAAAGCTGTAACCGATATTATATCTTCTGTTTATAAAACCACTGTTCCATTACATCCAGTTACCTGTTTACTAGGCGCGGTTTTGAGATTACTGTATATTGCCCGCAAGCAGATCGCTCGTTTATGGCCATCACCGCATAGTCCAACAACGAAACAGTGGATTGAGCAGGTAAATACCATTCTTAAAGAAAAGCTAAGCTATCAACACAGAAACGCTGCTAATAAGTTTTATAAAATATGGCAACCTCGGCTAGACACCCCAGGCTTAGCAGCCTCCCAACTAGTCCTCAGTCGACTTCTTCAAATGTAACCTCTTAGCTCCTCAAAACCATTGCTAATTAATCTCACCATAGCACAACAATTTATAGGCTTTGGGTTTGATCGCGGAATTAAAGTTCAATCTAAGTATCCCCTCTATCACTGGCCGGCTAACGGAGATAACTGATGTAATCCCTTGGGTCTTTGTTATGATAGAATTTCCAGTTAGTATACCTTCTAATTGGAAGGTAGTTAGTTCATCTACAGTACCTTTGCTTATTTGACTATGATTGTGTCCGCTAATCTGTTGTCCGCTCATCATTAGAGTGTACGGTGATAAAATCTGGGAAGGGGTACGTCTGTCATAAGTATTCTCTGCTGTGACTGGAAATGACATATCTTAGCTTTACGTACCCTGAACCATTTCATGTATAATATACTTTTTTAATGTATACGCTGATGATATTTTCTTGTGTGCTATTTTTTTTTGTGCATCTAACTTTGTGACACAATAAAAGCTTTTTTCTGATTTAAAAAAAAAAAAAAAAAGTTGAAAATACCATAGTGACCAGGTGAGGGCACATCTGGTGAAGGTGGCACATATTTTGAGATATATTTGAGCATTCATCAGAAGAGAGCATAACCTTAGGATATATAACACAGGAGGGACTATTGCAAGGATTCTGGAGGTTTTTTTTTTTTTGGTGCTTCACTAATTATTTCAGTGTGTTCACTTTTGGATACAAGACAAAACTGGGGAAAAAGCGCTGCACCAATATAGTGATTGGCATTGTTACACATACGGATGGTAGCGTGTAAGGGTTCTGGCAGCTGTTTATTAGAGTAAGAATACATAGCAGCTCACAGGATACATTGATGATAAGAGCTGGTATTTACCTGCTGCAGGAGTCGTATCCTCATGGCCCTATCCGTGGAGGAGAACATTTTAACAATGATAGGAATGATTTTTTGTTGATATTCATCTGCATTCAAAAACTTTCCAATCTGTAAGAGGAGGATGATAATAAGATACACAGTATCACACGTCCACACATTTAGATTTCCAGGCATTGTTTAAGATAAACTTACAGTGGATTTCCAAGATTACAATAAGAGGGCTAGAAAAGCTTTATCCCAAAGTCAAAGTAGGAATAAATTCACACCATAAGTCCCAAATTTTACGAAATTTAAGGAGACTATTTATTCTCCAATACATAACCTTCTCGTAAGGGATAATCTGATTTCTTAAAAAGATCTTTTAGAATACGATAGGGGAGATGGGTTCATCCACCTAATAGCAATGGCCTTGCAAACAATTAACAGTGTCTACTGCAGCGTAATGTGGGCAGCATCCTGCAGCCAATAAACCAAATACGTGAATTGTGCATGCATGAAACTGAAGATTTAGTAAAGTAGCAAGGAAAGTAATCACTTGCTTCCAGAAATTAACTATGACTGGACAACCCCATAATAAAGTGCAAAAAAATCAGCTTGCATACGTGGTATACAGTAATAGGTGGTCCATACATCCCATTTTATCCAAACAGCCTAGGAATAGAAAAGTCTAGGCAAACTTTTTTTTAAATTTTAGATAGAGGAAGGGAGGGGTTAAACCCCTGCCAGTTTTTTTTGCCATCTGTGTCGAACCGGGGAGATTTGCCCTCACTTCCTGTTCCATAGCCAAAACAAGAAGGGAGATGAAATATCCCCAAAGTGAGGGAATCCTTGGTTGTCTTTTGGGCCACCAAAATCAGTGTCCCTATTGGAAGATTTGCCCTCTGTTACTGTTCCAAATTTCAAAAATAGATTAATATACTCCATGCTAACCCCTATTAATCTGAACAATCTTGAAGTTTGTAAACGTACCTTGTGAAGATCCCTACACATTTACTTCCTTGAATTCTGTGATATGTATTCACTATGCACTCTGGGTAGAAACTGCAGTGTCACAGAATTGACATAGCCTGTACTCTGAACTACAGAGGTGCTGAGAGTAGGAGTTTGAGAAGGCACAGCCAGTACAGAAATGACAGCTTGCAGACAGCAAGGTACCATGGGATATGTATTTCTTAAAACTTGAAAATAAACAGCAGAGGAGTAGCTGCAAAGCATACAAGAAATTCAGAAAGAAACAGTAGCAAGAAAAAGTATGTGCACCCCTTGGAAATAAAAGAAGTATATAGCCAAAGCTTTTTTTGGGCTGCACTTCTCCTATGGATCACAATAGTGCAGTTCACTCTTCACTCCTGTGACTCGTTTTCAGCTGACAGTCCACTGTCCGTTGACATCACAGAGCCGGTCCAGGCTCTGAAAAGATCCCGACCATATGGTCAGGATCCACACAGATGATACGCAAACAAGTCTAAATTTCTCATGTCTTTATTAAGCACACCCATTAAACATTCACAGTGATGAAGGAAAAAAGTGAACCCTTGGACTAAATAGCTGGTCACTCCTTTGACTTCAACAAGATCTTTCGGTAGGTCGCTCTGGATCAGACCTGCACAACATTCAGAAGGGATTTTTGACAATTCCTCTTTACAAAACTGCTTTAGCTCAGACACAACTGTAGGATGTCTGTTGTGAATGGCTCTCGAGGTAATTATACAACATCTCTCTGGGGTCAAGTTCTGACCTTTGCCTGGGCCACTCCAAAAGGAGTATTTTCCTTTTCTGAAGCCAGTCTGTGGTGGATTTACTTTGATGCTCATTGCTGCATCACCCTTCACCCTACTAAACTTCAGCTTAGTATTCTTCCCAAACAATTCAACTCTTATTTCATCAGTCCACAAAACATTTTGAACATACTGCCTGTTCAAAGGTTTTTGGAGAAAGGGTATGACGGTGACCCGCTAGACACCATCATAAAAGAAGTTGAAAGGCGCAATAGATCTGAACTTCTGGACATGGCACCTATTAAAAAAAGGGATAGTCCAGCTATTCCTTTCATCACGGGCTACTCAACCCAACATTATCAGGTTAAGAAAATCATTGCCAAACACTGGCATTTGTTGGGCAACGATACACTGATTAAAACCTTTCTGCCCAAGAAACCCCAGGTGATATTTAGAGGGGCTCCCTCACTAAGAAATATCATTGCTCCCAATGTAGTAGACCCTCCTGGCAAAAGATTGTCCTTCTTTCAGGGCCTTTCGGGTTATCACCAATGTCGCAGATGTCAAATTTGCACTTTGAATTACATCAAAACGAGAAAAACATTGTCATTTGTTTCAACTAATACCTCTATAGAGCACAGAATAGAACCTTTTATCACATGTAGTTCCACAGGGGTAGTATACCTGCTTCAATGCCCGTGCGGTCTCCAATACATAGGTCGGACCAAGCGGGCCATGCAGGTACGGTTAGGGGAACACATTACGAATATCAAAACGGGTTTTAAGTACCATTCTGTCTCCAAACACTATGATAAGGTCCATGATCGGAACCCAGCCAACACAATTTTTTTAGCTATTGACAAATATAATGCCCATTGGAGAGGCGGATCTCTGGTCAGAGAACTATCCAAGATGGAAATGGCGTGGATCCATAGGGTACGTTGCTATAGCCCCTATGGCCTTAATATAAACACAGATGTCAATTCTTTTATTGATAATAGTTAGGGTGATTATATGTGAACCAGTCCTGAGTCCCCAGTAGTTCATTTGGGGGGAAGGATGGGGATGGTATGTACACATACCCACCATTTCTCAGCCAATTTTTAACATTGGATCTTTGAGTTGCCCTATTTGGTATCAATTAACGTATATTATCCAATAACATGACATAGTGATCTGACATGTTTGTACCTATTTGTGATTCATCTATATTTTTTTAGATGAATTGCAGTACAATTGTTATTTTTATATAACCTGGTCCAATATGAATATATTATTTTTAATTTGAACACTATCCTCTTTTCCTTTTCCTTTTTCTCTATTTTCCTTTTTTTTGCCCTTCCCTCTTATAAGGGAATTGATATTATTTTTTAACAATTTTTTGCTTATTGGGATTTTACTTGATGTATTTAGGGTACTCCACAAATTGACCATATGATTTAGGCCAGGCTATATAAATTTTGGCCACTAGATGCCGCCACTATGGTCTGTGTGGTACGCCTAATCCTAATATAAACGACTAAATGTACAATATTTATATATACTTCTTCATATTACTGATGGTGTACATATAAATTACATCTTAACACATAGTCTAAACTAAGGGCGGATACTGATTGCTATCAGCGCTTTTTTTGAGACTGTACTGGCGTTTGCCCCATTGCAATATGGCGGCAACAGTTCCACTTACTGCTCGGACCTCAGGACTGGGCGGTGCTTCTAGAAATTAACTGGCATATAATAGGTGGCGTTCAGCACGCCGCCCGTGCCCCTGGACGACGTCAGGTTTGACGAAACGGAGTAGGGAGAGCGGCGTGCTGACGCTACCACAACACACACGCAGTCCCGGAAGCTACGGGTGCTTTGTAGAGAGAGCCGGCCGGCTCCATCTGTTTTTGCCTGAACGATTTCGTTTACATGTGAGTGCAATACTGTTTTATTAATAAACATTATATACGTTTTTACACTATGGAGGCTTCTTTTCTCCTTTTATGATGGGCCATTGGACAAGTTGTGTATGGGCTGTTTAGGATAACAGGAGGAGTCGACCTGACCTTATATCCATCCCTATCTGAGACTGTGGCTGGGTTATAAGCCAAAAGGCGTTATTGATCTCCTGACCAGAGATCAAGGGAGCTGGTAAGAGGCAGTTGTTTTGAAGGTGGAGGACTGTCCTATCTCTAACACTACTTCCAATGGTGAACTGAGTGTGATGTCACTAATTATGTGGATGAAGAGTTATATCCCTTGGTGATCTTTTGTCGGACATTTGTTGACATTATCTTCAGATGGACTCAGTTTTTTGATGTGCATAGTTCATTATTTTTAAATTTTTCATTTTTTAGTTCATATAGCGCGGTTTCTTATACAATTCTATTATTCATAGTGTGGGTATCTCGCATTTTTGTAACCGCAGCTTATTATTCAATTTGGAGTCTATTTATTGGATCAATTTATGTATGTCATGTTATGGTTTTTCTGACAGCGCTGTATTCTTTTACATTTTGGCAAAGACCTACATATGGTAGACTCATTAATGGGAATTTTTGCCGGTTCCAGTGATGCCTTTAGCTGTTACTTGTGGGTTCTTCTTTACCTCAGCAAGAATTCTGGGTTGTGTCCCGAGAGTTATCTTGGCTGGGCACCCACTTTATTGCCTTCGATCCCTTTCCAGCCTTATGCAGATCAACTACTCTTGATCGTATGTCTTTAGACCCCCTTTATACTGTGGCGCTTTTCAGGTGTTCTAGTGCTAAACATTGCGCCTCTCAAGCCACCCCAGTGTGAAAGCCCGAATGCTTTCACACTGGGGCGGTGTGCTTACAGAACGGGAAAAAAAAAGTCCTGCAAGCAGCATCTTTGGGGCGGTGCGGGTATACACCGCTCCTAAAACGCCCTGCCCGTTGAAATGAATGGGCAGCGCTGCAACACAGGCGCTTTTAACCCTTTCTTTGGCCGCTGGGGGGATTAAAAGGGCCCGCTAGCAGTCAAAAAGCATCGCTATAACAGTGGTAAAGTGCTGCTAAAACTAGCGGCACTTTACCACTAATGCCGACACCGCCCCAGTGTGAAAGTACCCTTGGATAACTAATTTTCACTAGGCATGGTTCACATCAGCTGGTGCTTCTTAGAAACAGCAAAGGTTTAAATGTTTTTTTTTTTGTTTTTTTTTAATTAATTAAAGAAGCTCTAAACTACACCTCTAAAAAACGAAATTTCATTTTTTGGACTCCAGGTGTACAAACTACTGACTCCAATTAGCTTTCATTGAAGTAATTAGCCTAGGGGTTCACTTACTTTTGCCTCCATCGCTGAGTATTTAATAAAAGTGTTTTCAATAAAGACACAAGAAATTAGAATTGTTTCTGTGTTACTGTGTTTGTCTATTGTTGTGACTTTAATGAGGATTTTCTTGCCGCTGCATTTAAAGAGATGGCCAATGGACAGGCAGCACTTACAGCAGCAAAGGAGATTTTTCAGGTAAGCTCATATTGTATTAAAAGAACTATTGTTTGTATTGCTACGCTGATATTAAAAAATGAAATAGTATGTCGTGACCATAGAGCTCAAAACTAAAAAGAGAAAGAGAAAAAGAATGAGAAAAGGAAAAACCGAAAAACAAGAACGCTGCAAGGTTCAGAATATGAATGAATACATAAAAAAAAATCAAGCATGGACATATGTAAAAAAAATAAATAAAAAAAACATGAGTAAGGTTTTACATATAACAAAACTTACATGAATGCTATAAAAAAGGTTTGAGTACACAGTATTAACTCTTAGAGCAGATGAAATGCATAAAGATATACCAAGATGAAAATGGATAAACTTATATGCACACTTAAACGTCAATGCTCATATGACTCTTATGCCCCGTACACACGGTCGGACTTTGTTCGGACATTCCGACAACAAAATCCTAGGATTTTTTCCGACGGATGTTGGCTCAAACTTGTCTTGCATACACACGGTCACACAAAGTTGTCGGAAAATCCGATCGTTCTAAACGCGGTGACGTAAAACACGTACGTCGGGACTATAAACGGGGCAGTGGCCAATAGCTTTCATCTCTTTATTTATTCTGAGCATGCGTAGCACTTTGTCCGTCGGATTTGTGTACACACGATCGGAATTTCCGACAACGGATTTTGTTGTCGGAAAATTTTATATACTGCTCTCAAACTTTGTGTGTCGGAAAATCCGATGGAAAATGTCCGATGGAGCCCACACACGGTCGGAAATTTCCGACAACACGCTCCGATCGGACATTTTCCATCAGAAAATCCGACCGTGTGTACGGGGCATAACTGTAATTAAGGTTGACATGTTACCAATTTCTTGTAAAAAAAAAAAAAAAGGTTGACATGTTACTGGATCCAGATATCACATTGTTAACAAAGCATGCCACTTACCTGTTAGCAAAATGGCTGCCAGTTTGTTTTTATTCTGCCAGAAACACAATTTTACTAGAGGAGCCACACTGCCAGAAGAATACTCTTTCCTCTGTACTGGTGCAGTACAATGATTTACACGATTAACAGGATGTGCATTATCCATCACCAAAAGCTTTTGACTGGTTGACTTCAACAGTCAAAGTACTTGAGGATAAAAAAAAACCAGTGCACATCCTGTCAATCAGGCAACATTTTGCAAAAGGCTCACCTTAAATAAGGGCGTTAGGATAACAGCGCCAGCGCTGCCAAATTCAAAAGCTGTAAGAAGCTGTGGAAGGATTTTATGGCGACAGAAATCTTCAGGAAAAGAGTCTAGATTTTCACTCAGCTGCTCAAAAAAGGTCTGTCGTTCAGCTGGGTCTTTAATCTGGTCAAAATAATGTGTGAAACAAACAATTACGAACAATCAAATTTACATTTAAAAAGGTACATTAAAAAACACTTAAACAAGGCCAATCAACTGATGCTACAAAATAATAACTGAAGAATAAATTAAAGCAGACCGTGAACCTAAGCAGCAAGGGCTGAATATTCAAATTTCTGCCTCTCCCCCTCCTTAAAATACTTGGAAGTGCAAATAAAACAAACCCATGGGAACGAGGGGAGAAGGTTTGGGATTTGTTCAGCCTTGGTGTTAATGGGCTGATCATCAATGGCAATATATAGAAGATAGGAATACCAAGCCCTATTTGTCCATGAGCCCACCAAGGAGACTGAGAAATGGCTTTCAACTTCTTGTCAGAAGGGTCCTTAATTCTGTCGCTGCCAAACCTTTTTGCATTTTTTTGCACACATTTAAAAAATTGTTTTAGCTCAGGAGATTACGTAAAATCCCCAAAAATGTTTTATGAAAGCAGAGACCCTGGAAAATAAAATGGTAGTTCCAATTTTTAATGTCACATGACATTAGCGTAAAAGCTTATCAATTGTACAATTTCTGTAAAAATACCATAAAGCTATTATCCAATTTCATTGGTAAATAAAAAGATGGGGTAAAAAAAAAGCTCAACAGGTTAGGCCTTAAAATTTCCCCCACACCCTTGAAACGATGACAAACTCAGTACCCTTAATGTTGCACGTATTATGCCATAGTTATTTATTATTATACACGATTTATATAGCACCAACAGTGTAAGCAGCGTTTTACAACATGAGGGCAGACAATACAATTACAATTAAATACAATAGGAATCAGAACCTACTCATTAGATGCCATGGAAGGTATTTTATTTATTTATTACATGTACTTATATAGCACCATCAATTTACGCAGGAAGATATATTTACTTGTTTTAAACTTTTTTTTTTTTACATTTCTTCGGCTTTTTTTTACATTTCTTCGGCTGCTTCCTGGCCTAGGCCAAATAATGTCATACATCCCACGAGTCTTAATAGGCATCTTTATTTCTTTCATCTGAGGGAGGGGGTGAAAAGACTTTCTCAGATAAGCACACCCTTCTGCATGCATGCCTGGCCTAAGGGCAGATGGATTCCAGAAAGTAAACGCTACATAAATCATCTCTTACTCATGATGGCAGAGGCTGGAAATGCTTGGTGGGGCAGGGCAGAAACGGCCAACGCAGGCAGCTCTAAAGTGTAAAAAAAATAGGATTTTTTATAACAGCTTACCTGTAAAATCCTTTTCTTTTGATGTACATCACGGGACACAGAGCCTCAGTAATAACTGATGGGTTATATAGGGTATCACTAGGTGATTGGACACTGGTCACACCCTAAACAGGAAGTTCAACCCCCTATATAATCCCTCCCCTTGCAGGGATACCTCAGTTTTGTAGCAAAGCAATATAAGTTTATTAGAAGAGGGGCGGGACCTCTGTGTCCCGTGATGTACATCAAAAGAAAAGGATTTTACAGGTAAGCTGTTATAAAAAAATCCTATTTTCTTTTTCATACATCACGGGACACAGAGCCTCAGTAATAACTGATGGGATGTCCCAGAGCAATGCTACCTGAGGGGAGGGGAACCAAAACCAAGTAGGGTGCAATCAGACCTGAGGACCCTGTACCGCTGCCTGCAGACATGAGGCGATATCCTCATGTCTTCTCACACCCATCTGTTAAAATCTGGTGAATGTATGAACTGAAGACCAGGTTGCGGCCTTGCAGATTTGAGCCATAGAGGCCCGGTGATGCACTGCCCAAGAGGCACCAATAGCCCTTGTGGAATGTGCCTTGATCTGAAACGGAGGAATTTTCTGTTTCAAACCGTAAGCTTGAATAACCAATTGTCAAATCCATTTAGAAATGGTAGCTTTTGACGCTGCCTGTCCTCTATTGGGACCCTCTGGCAGCACAAACAAAACATCTGTTTTGCGAATTTGAGCAGTTGCTTCCAGATAGGCCTTGATTGCTCTTACTACATCCAAAGAATGTAGTGATCTTTCTTCCGAAGAACAGGGATCTGGGAAAAAAGGAAGGCAGAACAATGTCTTGGCTTAGATGAAAATCTGAAACCGCCTTCGGTAAAAAAACTAGGATGATGGCGCAATACCACTCTATCCTTGTGTATAATCAAATAAGGCTCTTTACATGAAAGAGCTACTAATTCTGATACTCTTCTAGCAGAAGAGATGGCTATGAGAAAAATTAACTTCCTTGTCAACAAGACCAAAGGAATTTGACGTATTGGTTCAAAAGGCTGTTTCTGTAAAACAGACAGAACCAAGTTAGTCCCAGGGGTTTAGGGGCGCCTTAACCGGAGGATTAAGACGCGTCACCCCCTGCATAAAGATTCAGACCAAAGAATGCGAAGCAAGTGGCCATTGAAATAATATTGATAAGGCCGAGACCTGGCCCTTGATGGTACTCAAGGCCAGCTTCATCTCTAATCCCAACTGTAGAAAATCAAGAATTCTACCTATGACATATTTTCTGGGATGCCAACCCCTGGATTCACACCAGGATACATAAGCTTTCCAGACTCTATAATTAATTAGTCTGGAAGCTGGTTTCCTTGCATTGATCAAGGTAGATATCACAGGACCTGAAAGCCCACAATTCTTCAGAATGTGGGTTTCAATAGCCAAACCGTCAAATTTAGCGTTTGTAAGGCAGGATGGAACACTGGACCTTGAGATAACAGGTCTGGGCGTAACGGTAGGGTCCAAGGGAAACCCACCGTCATCCTTACTATTTCTGCATACCAGGTCCTCCTAGGCCAAGCGGGGGCTACCAGATGTACCGACTTCCTTTCCTGTCTGATCCTGCAAAGGAGTTGTGGCAGTAGCGGAATAGGCAGGAATGCATAAATCAGTGAGAACCGATGCCACGGAATCACCAACGCATCTGTCCCGCATGCAAGAGGATCCTTTGTCCTTGCCACAAATATGTCTATCTTTTTGTTGAATCGGGATGCAAAGAGATCTACATCTGGAACCCTACCATCTTTGGCATATGGCCCAAAAGACGTCAGGATGCAGAGACCATTCCCCTGGGAGTAACTGCTGGCGACTTAAATAGTCCACCTGCCAGTTCTCTATCCCTGGAATGAAGACTGCCGATATGCATAGCACCTGCTTCTCTGCCCAGACTAAGATCTGGTTCACCTCTCTTTGAGCAGCTCGGCTACTGGTGTCTCCCTGATGACTGACATAAGCCACTGCTGTGGCATTGTCGGACTAGATCCTGACTGGGCAACCCTGTAGCCTGAGAGTCCAGGCCTTTAGAGCTAGATATGCCACACGGATTTCCAGAATGTTGATGGGTAGAGTCCTCTCAGTTTTGGACCATACCCCTTGGACCGCAGACTGTTCCAGAACTGCTCCCCAACCCGAAAGATTGGCATCCGTTGTTACTACCGTCCAGGTGACCGGTAGAAAGGACTTCCCCTTCTGCAAGCTTTCGGGTATTAGCCACCAATTGAGGCTCTGACTCACTGCCTGAGACAGGTGCATCGGAAGATGTAATGCCTAAACCCTCTTGTTCCAGGCCGACAGGATACTGTGTTGCAGCAGTCCTGAATGAAACTGAGCATAGGGAACTGCTTCGAACGAAGCTACCCTCTTTTCCAGCAGCCTCATACAAAGGTGGACAGAAGGACCCATCTTGGTCCTGACTACCAGAATCAGCTCCCTTAAGGCAGTAATCTTTGCCTGAGGTAAAAATACCTTCTTCCTGGCTTGTATCTATGATCAGACCCAAATACTCCAGTCTTCTTACTGGTTTTTAGGAAAGATCTTTCTAGGTTGAGGATGCAACCTAGGTGTTCCAGATACTTGACAGTGGTCCTCAAGTTTCCGTTCAAACAGGCTACCGACCGGTCTATCAAGAGTCTAGGTATGCTATGACAGTTATACCTTGAGCCCTTAATCTGGCCAGAGGAGGAGCCAAGATTTTTGTAATTACTCGAGGTACAGTGGCTATCCTGAAAAGCAGAGCCACAAACTGGAAATGACGCTCTCCTATCTCGAAGCGCAGAAACTTCTGATGAGGAAAAATGGGCACATGCAGATATACCTCTCTGATGTCTATCGATGCCAGAAATTCTCCTCCCTGCAGGATGGAGATTACTGTCCGAATTGATTCCATGCAGAAGGACTGAATCCTTAGGAAACAATTCAGATCCCTTAGATCCAGAATGGGTCTGACATCCCCATTTGGCTTTTGGATCGTAAAAAAGGTTGGAATAGAAGCCCAATCCTTGATCCTTCATGGGAACCACATAATGACCTCTTGCGACAAAAGCCGCTCTAACGCTAGAAGGAGCGACTGCTTCTTCTCTGGATCCCTGGAGACATTTGCGAGGAGAGGATAATTTTTGGAACTCTAGTTTGTACCCCAAGGTTACCGTGGAGATTACCCATCTGTCCTGGAAGTCCTCCTGCCAGAGCCTTGAGAACTGTAGCAGTCTTCCCCCCACTCGAGCGAGCGGGGGCGCCCCTTTATAAAGAGGCCTTAGTGTTTCTTGACCCAGACGGAGGAGGCCATCGCGACTGCCTGGAGGCTGATGCCCCTGGCGCTGGGCAAAGAGTCCGTTTGAAAGAGGGACGCTTACTCTTTTTCTTAACAGGTAAGAGAGTGCTTTTCCCACAAGAGAAGCCAGAAGCTTCTTACTTGGTGCTTCAGCTGTCCAATTTCTCAACCATAAGATTCTATGCATATGCACCAACCCAAAGTGAAAGACGAGAGGTTTGGATGATAGAGTCTCTGATGGCGTCAACAACAAAACATAAGGCCGCTGGAAGGTTAGTCAACCCCAGGGCCTGCTGTTCAGGTAGAACTTTGATGACCAGCTTAACATGGTTTCTTAAGTATTGACAGACTCCAATCGCTGCTACTGCAGGTTGAGCCACTGACCCTGCTAAGGAGAAAATATCCTTCAACAGGGACTCCATCTTTTTATCCACAGGATCCCTGAGCATCTGAGCATTGTCTACAGGACAAGTCAGATCTTTATTTACGTTTACATTTACGTTTACATTAGGAAATGGCGGCGTCAACGGCCGGTATTCCCCACATTTTAATAAACTTTTCTTTCATAGGATAAAGTGTTGAAAACTTTTTCGGCGGAAAAAACATTTATCTGGGTGATCCCACTCAGAATAAATGAGCTTTTCAAGTAAATTATGAACAGGAAAAGCATGTGTTTGAAGAGGTTTCAGTGACCCCAAAGAAGAAGAGGGTTCTTTAACTGATTCAGATACGGGCAACTTAAATGTGGAGCGGACCAATCCAGCAAGGATCTGACCTGGGAAGCCAAAGAGGGCCCTTCTCCACCCGATTCCCCAGAAGAGGAATCAACCGTCCCATCCCGATCCTCTGAAAGGGATTCTTCTCCTCTATCCCAGCGCTCCTCTGCCTGAGGGTCCTGGGAAACAGAGGAAGACCTAGTGCATTTTTCTTTCACTGAGTGAAGATGCAACTACGGCCATTAATCTTTCCTCTAAACCCTTAATGGTTGAGGAAAAAACTTCCTGTGTAATGTATACAGGGGCTGAAGTGCCAGAAGCAGGTGTAGCCCCTGACCCCAACAGCTCTCCCTGGCTAGCCGTCCCTGGCCCCTTGGGGGGGGGATGCTGCAGAAAGGGGGTCCTCAGAACCTGAAGGAGATCCCCTAGAGCCTCTGGTTCTTGGGGTATTTGAACCTCTTCTACCCAACGTGCAAAGCAACAAGGTGGAGGTATCACAAAATGAACCCTGTCTGCTGAAAGATGTAGTCCGGCAAAAGCCCTGCTACCAAATGCCCAGTCTAGTGTTTCCTTAGTAAATGCTGCCTGGGAGAATGTCTGTGTCCCACCTTACATGCGACCGTCAGCTCTGTGTCCCTCCAAAGGCTATGTGCACCTGTAAAGTGTGCCCCTAATAGCCTTGCAGCCGGAAATGTGGGCGTCTGAGCACGCTGGACCGTGCTGACGCTCCCCCCCCCCCCACTCTACCGCCCCCCCTTCGTTTTTCAAAAAAAGTGCGCTTCCCGCGTGAGCCGACCCTCCTGGACAAGCGTGGAGGAAAGGCTGGGGGTGGGGAAGGAAGGAGAGAGGCCGGCAGTGGTGGGGCCTGCACGTGGCAATGGCGGCGGCGACAGTGCGGTATATTACCGCCTCAGAGACCACCTGTAGCCCCCCCTATTCTTGGGGGGAATCACCCGGAGGAGAGCCCCCCATCCCATCCTACCTGGAGCTCGGCTGGAGGAGCTTGTGCAGCGTGAAACACTGAGACAGACATCAGCATGAGAAGGTATGTGCTCTTGGCAGCCCCCGGTGGCGACAATAGGCATAACATGCATTTACTTTAAAGGAGAAACCTACTAGAATTAAAAAATTCTGTGGAATCTCCCTTACCTTATCCAGCCGCAGGGTTCTGTTATACAGACCCAATCTTCACCTCTCACGTTGGGCTCCGTTTGGCAAAACCTTCAGAGACTGGGGCCCCCTACGGATAGGGGGATCCACAGTTCTGGGCCTGTAAAGCACCCGGCCAGAAAGAAGGCTAGAAAAAAACATTTTCTGAAATGCGGGGTCCAGCTCTCTAAAAAGAGGAAGCGTTACAGGTAAAACCTTGTTTCTTCGGACACGAGGCCCGGGTACCATCCAATTCGGCCTAGAAAAGACACTTTGAAATGGATCCGGTTCGCCTGGCTTGCCCCAGGATATAGGATATTCCCTTTGGAGCTCAGCACAGGACATCTTTACACGTCCAACACCTAAGACACTGGCTAAAAAAACGGAGGTATCCCTGCAAGGGGAGGGATTATATAGGGGGTTGAACTTCCTGTTTAGGGTGTGACCAGTGTCCAATCCCCTAGTGATACCCTGTATAACCCATCAGTTATTACTGAGGCTCTGTGTCCCGTGATGTATGAAAAAGAAATGTGATTTTTATAACAGCTTACCTGTAAAATCCTTTTCTTGATCGGACATTATGGGACACAGAGCCTTAAGTAATTAATGGGAGGTCCCATAGCAATGCTACTTGAGGGGAGGGAGACACAACCCGGAGGGTACCCCCAAACTCGAGGATCTATACTGCTGCCTGCAGTGCACTGCGCCCAAAGGCGATATCCTCATACCTCCTTACATTCAGCTGATAAAATTTTGTGAATGTATGCACTGAAGACCAAGTTGTGGCCTTACAGATCTGAGCCACGGAGGCCTGATGACGCACTGCCCAAGAAGCACTAACTGCCCTGGTAGAGTGTGTCTTAACTTGAAAAGGGGGAATCTAAGTTTGAATTATAACTTGCCGAATCCACCTGTCCTTTCTTAGGACCCCCTGGCAGAATAAATAAGACATCAGTCTTACGAATCTGAGCAGTTGCCTTTAAATAGATTTTCACTGCTCTCACCACATCAAGACAATGTAGTGACTTTTCTTCCCTGGAACATGGTTTTGGAAAAAACGATGGCAGGACAACATCTTGGTTCAGGTGAAAACCTAAAACCACTTTTGGCAAAAAGTCTGGAGGAGGGCATAACAGCACTCTGTCCTCATGACAAATCAAATATGGCTCTTTACAAGAAAGAGCAGCCAATTCCGAAACCCTCCTTGCTGAGGATATAGCAACCAAAAATACCAACTTCCTTGTCAGGACTAGGGGAATATGTTGTATCAGTTCAAATGGCTGTTTTTGTAACACAGACAAAACGAAGTTCAAGTCCCAAGGGTTAAAGGGAGGTTTGACGGGAGGATTAGGCCGAGTCACCCCTTCTATAAAACCCCAGACTGAAGAATGAGTAGCAAGTGGTCTTTGAAATAAGACCAATAAAGTTGAGACTTGGCCTTTAATAGTACTCAAGGCCAATTTCATTTCTACCCCCAATTGTAGAAAGGCAAGAATTCTGCCTATGATATATCTCCGAGGGTGCAAACCCTTGGATTCACACCAGGAAACATAAGCCCTCCAGACTCTATAATATATAGTTCTGGAAGCTGGCTTCTTTGCATTAATCAGGGTAGAGATAACTGACCCTGAAAGCCCACGTTTCTTCAGAATGTGGGTTTCAATAGCCAAGCCGTTAAATTTACAGTATATAGAAAAGGCTGCGCTGCTACCATTAAGTGAGTGCAATCGTGAATCACTTAAATGACCACAAGTACTGTACCCACATGTGATAAAGAAACAGTGAAGAAAAAACTATATTGTTGACAAAAATTTGAACTCAATTCACACAAATTAAACATAAAAAGTTGATCATTAAATATGAGAACTGAATAAAATAAGCAAAGTCTATATAGAAAGTTTCTTGCTGGGAAAGTCTTTCAAAAAGAGAGAAAAAAAACAAAAAAACAACCAATCATCCAAACGGTGTGAGGCATGCAATGTTGTCACCCTGAGGAGCGTGATGATAGGAAAATTCCTCCACCTCAAAACAAGCTGCCCCTTACCAGATCGATTGATCTCTTGTTAGGGAGATCGTATGAGCAAGTGGCTGTGTCCCCCAGCTACTGGGTCTCTGCTGGAAAAGAGTCTCCAAGGGTCACCGCTCAAGGGGTCCACTGGATGGTACATGAACGCCCAATTCCCATAGATAAATACAAAAGAGAAAGCTCCATAGCGTAACACAATTACCATTTATTAAAAAATGTAAGAAACACACTTACAATGTAGTAGCTTCAAATCGCGTGTAAAAACATATGCCGGCCGGCTCACAGCTGCTGCCCGTAGCTTCCGGGATCAGCGATGGATGGTGGTGACGTCAACACGTCGCTCCTCCCTACGCAGTTTAAATTTACAGACCGCAAGGAAGGATAGAATATCGGTCCCTGTGAGAGCAGATCTAGCCGTAGTGGGAGGGGCCATGGGCCCTCCACTGCCATCTTTACGATTTTTGCATACCATGACCTTCTGGGCTATGCTGGTGCCACCAGAATTACTGGCTTTCTTGCTACCTTGATTCTGCAAAGAAGTCGAGGCAGCAACTGAATAGGGGGAAATGCATAGATCAGTGAGAACTAATCCCATGGGGTCACCAACGCATCCATTCCACATGCGAGTGGATCCCTTGTTCTGGCCACAAAGTTGACTAACTTCATGTTGAACCTGGATGCTAGAAGATCTACGTCCGGAGTCCCCCATCTTTGGCAAACAGCCCGAAATATGTCGGAGTGAAGAGACCATTCCCCTGGGAATAACTGCTGGCGATTCAAGTAGTCCGCCTGCCAATTCTCTACTACCGGAATGAAGACTGCCGATGGGCAGAAAGGAATGTTCCATGCCTAAGTTAGAATATGGTTCGCCTCTCTCTGCGCTGAGAGACTTTTGGTGCCCCCTTGGTGATTGATATAGGCCACAGCTGTGGCATTCTCGTATTGAATCCTGACAGGACAATCCCGTAACCTGAAAGTCCAGGCCTTTAGAGCCAGACGCACTGCCCGAATCTCTAGGATATTGATGGGCAAGGTTCTTTTGGTGGGCAAGGTTCTCCCTGGACAGTTGTCTTTTCTAGTACTGCTCCCCAGTCTGAAAGGCTGGCATCCGTCGTTATCACTTTCCAGATAACTGGTCTGAAGGATTTTCCTTTCAACAGATTCTGGGTTAGTAAGCACCACGTGAGGCTTTGGGACACTCTTGGGGACAGCTGCATTGGCAAGTCCAAAGCTTGAATTGTTTTGTTCCAAGCAGACAGGATACTGTTTTGCAAGTCTTGAATGAAACTGGGCATAGGGAACCTAATCATATTCCTGACATTTATCATTTTTTATCGAGTTTTTTTCTCATTTCATATGCGATTTTGATTGGCGATTTTAATTCATGTATTTCTGTTATGAATTGCATATGTATGTCCATTGATTTGTTTGCACTACTGAGTCTTCAATGATTGTTACTGCTAAATATGCTTATATATCAATTCATGCGACTATGTCTGTATCTATACTACTTTATTGGTACTGTATGCATCAAAATCATGGACTACCCCTAGGGGTTATTGACTATAAATTAAATCCAATCATTTTACCTACTCACATGTATTTATTATTATACTTTCAATTGATATGCTTCATTTAAAGTCCCACTTGCCCCTCTTTTTTCCTTTTATATATTGACCCGGGATGGAAGCATGCCATTGATATTTAGCTATGCGACTGGTCACTTTCTTTTTATTATTTCTTTTGAGCCTGGGTCTGACCCTGAGGTTTTCCTCTAGAGTCTGACGGCGGAGGCCGTCACCACTGCCTAGAGGAGGAAGCCCCTGGCGCAGGGGAAAGAGCCCGTTTAAATGAAGGGCGTTTATACTTTCTTTTGACTGGCAAAAAAAGAGTACTTTTCCCACTAGAAATTGTTTGGATTGATTTGTCCAAGTCTTCTCCAAATAGTCGCTCTCCATGAAAAGGGAACCCAGTTAGGAGGTTTTTACATGGTGCTTCAGCTGACCAATTTTTTAATCACAGGATTCTACGCATTAGGCCTTTACGCACACTGGAAATCGCAGTGCCAACTGCTGGTACTTTCCATTTTTTGGAGAATTTCTCCTCCAGGGGATAGAGAATTTAAAATCTCTTGGGAGGGAGAAAATGCTCCCATTCAGCAAAAATAAGCTGTTCTAGTAATGCATGTGCAGGAAATGCATGCAAAGGCTGAGAAGGTTTTAAGGAACCCAAGGAAGAAACCGAGCTTTCAGAAGACTGCGTTAGGGGCAGCATGAAAGTGGAATGATCCATCTCCGTAAGAGTTTGTATCAGCAATTTCTCAGATTGTGAGGCTGAAAAAGGTTCATCTACCGTTGTTTCCTCCACAGAGGAATCATCGCTTTGTTTTTCCACCTGATCAACTGAGGGTAACACCCTTGCAAAGGTTCTGAAGTGGGGAAGGGGGATCTAGCACGCTTCCTATCCATTTGAATGGAGGATGCGATTAAAGACGCTAATCTTGCTAATTTTGGTGGCATAACTATTCATGTGGAATGTATGTTCCTTGCTAAAGAACATCATTTTTTTACCAAGTTGCTATAGGTAAAGTTCCAGTTTAAGAAAAAATAAAAAGTTGTTTTAGCCCTCGTTCACACTGAAGCGATTTCTCGTGCGATTTGCAGCCTATTGCCGGCAATGGCACCGCTCCAATCGGAGTGACGCTGCACTGATTTGCAAAAGTAGTTCCTGCACTACGTTTGGCGATTTCGGGTGCGACTTCAATGAACATTTGTGCAAGAAGCTGATTTCTTTCAAGTCGCACTGAAATGCAGCTTTGAAATTGTACGATTTTACGAAGTCCCATTTCAAAGCCGCGGACAATGTGAATGAGGGGTTAGGCAGGATCCAGCAGCAATTCTCACATGCAGATACAGAGGTGCAGATACATTTTTTCAACCAATCAATATTCTGCACTCCACTGTTTGCCGTTTGTTCCATTTCGAATAAAAAGACTGACAGCAATACCCTCTGACTGTGGACTGTTACAGCAGACCTCTCTTCTAATCAATAAACTACCATTGCTAGTTAAATGTGTAATTAAAAACAAAATAAACTTACTTACATGCCTCTTTAGTCTTTGCCCAATGCCATTTATCTAATCCTTGCTGTGAAACCCGTGCCACCATTTAAAACAATATGTCACCTGTAGCCAGCTGCTTCTGTGTTCCCTGTGCTGGCCAACTGATAACACCTGTAACAAATTTCCTGCATGCGAAAAGCTGCCAACTGCTGCTTGTCGGGGAGGGGGGAGCCTTCTCAAGGGGCAGCTGAAAGGCACTGGCCAACTCATCTGTGCCTCAGAAAACCAGGAATTTAAAGTGGTGTTTCACCAAAAAAAAAAAAATTAGATGTCAGCAGCTGCAAATACTGCAGCTGCTGACTTTTAAAATAAGGACACTTACCTGTCCCGGGGTCCAGCGATGTCGGCACCCGAGACCGAGCCGTCCCTCGATCCTCGGGTGCTGCCGCCGCCATTCACACTGAGGGAATCAGGAAGCGAAGCGTTGCCGCTTCACTGCCCGGTTCCCTACTGCGCATGCGCGAGTCGCGCTGCGCGTCTTCACTGGTCCCCGTTGTGTTGTGGGAACTGTGTATTTCCCACAACACAACGGGGGTGGGCGGGGAGTCTGCGGCTAGCTGTACCCGGAAGTGGGTGCAGATACCTGTATTATACAGGTATCTGCACCCCCCTCCCCCCTGAAAGGTGCCAATTGTGACACCGGAGGGGGGGAGGAATCCGATGAGCGGAAGTTCCACTTTAGGGTGGAACTCCGCTTTAAGGGAAAGTTTACATTTACTCATAAATGTTCATCAGATGACTGTGATGCATTTTCATTTCAGAGCTGCACGTATCTTTTTCTTTTTTGTTGAAAAGTAGGGGGTGGAAAAGTTCAGTTTAATTCATATATATGTATAGCAACCTGCATTTTAGTATTTTATTTTTCAAAATGTTTTTAATTGGATTTTGCAAAAAACAAAAAGAAGGAAAGACTTCACAAAAGCCAATTCATCATCAAACAGTAACTGACCTGTATCTCTTCCAGAAACAAATTCGTTTCCACAAAGCTGTTGCAAAAGAACCCACCAGGGGCTCGACAGTTCTGGAGGAATCGTGCTGGGTTGGGGCGGATTTTAGGGTTGGCACCAACGAGTTCACAATAGTGAGGCACCAGTGATTTAGGGATCTGCAGATAGAAAGCACAATGATATATATATAGCTCTGTGTATAGGGGAAAAAAAGACCTTACTGTAAATATATAAAAATAAATCAATCTTGTAACTACATTCCGAATCATAAAGTGGAACTTCACTGCTGCATCTATTCCCCCCCCCCCCCCACATGTCCCCCTTCCTTGCCGTCATCTTGCAAGGTCTGGCACGTGCAACGCTGGTTTCTGACAGGTGTTCGGGACCTGGAAGAGATTGCGTGTCTTTCCAAGCCTCGTTGTTTACTTTTTATTCAGAGGCGCCACTCTCCTTGTCTTTCCCATTCAGACATGGAGCCACAGTTTGGTCCTGCCCCCCTTCTCCCCACATTGGCTAACTGACTTTGATTGACAGCAGCGAGAGCCAATGACGCCCCTGCTGTGTCTCAGTCAATCAGGAGGGTGAGTCCTGGACGGCTGAGGCACTCATGCACATCGCTGGATCAAGATGAGGCTCAGGTGAGTATTAGGGGGGCTGCTGCACACTGAAGGTTTTTTATCTTAATGTACCATCTTTACAGCCCCTTTAAGACATACAACAGATGTGTTTCTTTGGCTACAAAAGCAATGGCACAAAAGGTGGAAAACAAATGCAGCCAATCAAATTTTAGTTTACTGAAATCCACTTAGTAAAAATCTTTGATTGTGGCTATGGATTAATGTGCTTTGTATGATGCTCTTGCCTCAGTAATAAGCAGTGTTGAGTCTTCCTTGTCTTGCTTTGCAACATAATTGTATCCCTTGCATGGAAAGAGGTCTCCACTTTTACCATACAAATGTGTGCAAGCCAAGAGTCACAGCAGGTTTAAAAAGAGCCATCACAGATAACAAAGGGATTGGAACAATTCTGCATTTCATATACTATACTTTACACTGACCTTTCCGAGTGAACGCAGCGCAGTTGGGCGAGAGAGAGGGCCATTAAAGACTTCCCATATCAAACAACCAAGGCACCACATGTCAGCTGACCTGTTACAGAGACATCACTTTGTCAAAAATGGGACCAGATCATATAAATCAGCAGATATATTTGAGAGACAGTACAGTGTTTCCACTTACCACTTCTCTCTAGATGTTTTTGAGCGGTCTGACTTCTCAGGGGGATTGTACTTCTCCAGCTCAGGTCCTTTTTTGGGTGCACTTTCCTCACTACCTGCTGGGTACATATAATCCAGTCCCCCCAACTTCCACTCCCCTGCCCGGTCCACAAACACTGATGACATATAGACATTATTGTGAATGAGGTTACCGTCATTGACCAGGAAACTGAGCGCTTTCTAGATTCAAACAAAAAGACACAAGTGTTATTTATATGAACATATACCAATATCAATGAATCAACTGGTATGAAAAAACAGAAACAGACAATATCTTTATGCTTTTATTTTTCTTAAAGCTGTCAACCAAGTTTAGAAGTACTTGTTGGCTCCTAGACTGGGTTGCCTGGCATGTAAAATTGCCCACCTCTGGCAAGCTGGCTAAAGCCACAGCTGTATGGATAAATACACATAACCCATTGATGACATGCGGACTGGGCGCAGAGGGTGTGCAATCCGGGCAGTGTGTAGGTCCCAGTACACATGTAAACAATGGGATTTGTATATATACCCATACAGCCACAGCTTCAGGCAACCTGTCATTAATTTGTATGTGCGATCCACCTTCATTCCTGGGAAGAGAAAGACACCCAATCGTTTGCTGTGTGGGTCGCATGCAGCTGTATGCAGGAGGCCTTTCTTATGGTTCACGCACATTCCCATTGTGTTTTTTTGTTTTTTTCCCACGCGTTTTTAATGCATTTAGGGTAGTGTCTGTTGTCTTGCCGGAGAAACCAGCAAGCACTGCTTTTTTTTATGTGTTTCCATTGAGGTCTATGGAACCAAAAGGGTAACATGCTGCAGGCAAAAAGGTTCCTTACCCTTTCCAAAAAACACACTGGCGGAAAATGCACACATGCAAACGTGACCCATAGGACACCACTTTAAAATGGACTGTAGTGTGTTTCTGCAAAAGTGAAAACACACTGAAAAAAAAACATAGGTGTGATCCAGGCCTCACAAACCATGCACACAGGGGCGTCTAATAGCAGTGCACCATGAAGGGGCAGGTTTAGCAGCTAGCACTTTGTCCCAGAACACTCAGGGCCCTAAATGTAGCACTACTTCATTTAAAAAAGGCATCTGGGAAGGGCAAACAACTTTTATGCCTCCAAGATCACATTTCCTGTGTTTAGATGTTTCTGCTATGAATTAAAGTGTGTTAAGCAAGGTTAAGATTTAGAGTGTTTAATTTAATCCTGGGTGAACACAAATTTTAATTTTCTCTAAAAGCAGTTACTGTAAACAGACTGCACCAAAAACCAGGTAACCACACAGGGGTTGATTTACTAAAACTGGAGAGTGCAAAATCTGGTGCAGCTGTGCATTGTAGCCAATCCGCTTCTAAATTCAGCCTGTTCA